>OX424494.1:3026949-3719449 GCA_949152395.1 Agrochola litura
AAGATCGTCCTTATGTCAGAGCTCCTTTTTTCCGTTTATTTCGGACCACGTGAAGCAATAAGCATTGTTAGGTAAAGCGCTTTCATAAATTGTTAAATTATACACTGTTAATTTTCTTGTGTAACATAGAAGACCAATGTCACCACTAGGAATCCCCAGAATTGCTTGTAAATCGAACGATACTGACACAAACTCCCTTTCTATACTAGCCCTTTCTTTGTCTTTTTCATTGTTACAAGCTTTTCTAGTCATGTGCCCTTGGATTCCACTTCCAGATTGGGATTATTATTTGCATCTCTATGCTCCGATACCTTACCTTAATACATATGAAAATTCTAGCCTCTTCGTTGATTTTATTAGAGCAATCGAACGAGCACTTCGAGCAGTCTATTTGTTTTGGTCTTTTTTAATTTTGTTTTTTATGAGCTGAACCGGGTCTTCTGCGCGTCTTTTCTTTGCGACATTAACTTTCCATAAATAAGGATTAGCTTTCTCCAGCGTTTAACTTGTTTTGCTCTTTTGCATGCCTCATCAAAAATGTCCATTAAAATAAGTGTAGCAATCATAGAAGAATCGTTAAGATCATTATCAATTTTTTTCATATCAGCTTCGCTTAAAGCGTCCAAAGCAAGTTCTTTTAATATTTTTGCAGAAGTAAAAGGACGCCAAAGCAAATCATCAAGCCTAATTAAATGGCATGCAGAGTCTTCATCATGGGTTAAAACTGTGGAAAAAAATAGCGGCCGTTAGTTAAAATATCTATAGGTATTCTTATTATTCATTGCGAAATCACAGACAGACAATTAAAAAGTGATGGTCCAAAAATGTATGGACCAAAAACCCAGAGTCGATTTAGACAAATCTGGTATCAATAGCTTTATTAAAATGCACAATTTACCCCACCGAAAAAAAATTGCCCATATCCATGGGGTATATGAGTTATAGACGAACAAAGTATATATGGAAAAATCGTGAATAACTTGTTATTTTTACCAGTTTTTTCCACAGCATTATATTAATAATGAATAAGTTGTTATTTTTATCAGTTTTTTCAACAGCAATATATTAATAATAATAATCATAGGACAATAATAAATATAAGTAGCGATTATATGAACCTATCAAGTTGAAATCTTATATTTCACAGCTTGTAAATCATATGTCAAGATACTTTTGTCGTGAAATCTTTTTACAGTTGAATGTGCCTATTTTGTCTCAGATTATTTATTTTTTTAAGTCGTTTATTTAAAAAAAAAACAAATACTGTGGGAAAAATATGTATTTCAATTATTTTCAATGTCTATTAATATATCATCTAAGAACCCAGCAGGTTGCATAAGGTCGTCTTGGTACCTGGCCCAGGCCAGATAATATATAATGCTTATTATGTGGGCACAACTGCCCAATGTGCGGCGACCATGAATACAGCTGCAACAGTATTCCGAAATCCTATTCGTGTTATATAAAACATAACAGTAATATGTTCTTGTCCCGACGTGCCTGGAATGGATTCGACACCTAATTAATGTACTTTCTTCGTTATTAATATTTATCCTTTCGGGGTGTCTAAAAACTTCAATTGAAAAAACCCCAGTTCCTCTAATATGTTCGCAACAGTAGGACCTTGCAAGTTTTACGTGGTATGTGCCTATTGCGAACACAATTAATTGGTCATAATCCATTCTTGGAAAATCCGATAGATTGGGGTGTGTTGCATCCATTCGGGTAAACACAATTCTTTGTCGATCCCAATGATGTTCATCGACGTAATCGGCTAATAGGTTCGGCATGTCCCTATTTCTTTCAATCATCTCTATAAACTCTTCAGTAAATCTGCTGTCTTCATATGTTGGATGAGTTGCATTGGTAAGCGCTGCAGCTATTCTATAATCTGTCATTGCGTTGCCTAGCGCTATATTAAAATATTTGTGTCTAAATATTTTAAAATCTCTTTTTATCGTGCCATTAATGGTTTCCACGACCCATCTAACCATGGTTATCAATCTGGATTTATTTGCCGCTATTGTACTTAATTGTCTTTCATTACGTCCTACAGACGGTGGCATGTAAGCGTTATAACCACATTCCTCTAGATCCGGCAAACAGTCTCGGAAACCCCGATCCAAAACAAATACATCATCTGGGTGTAAAAAGCATCGCATTGGAGCTTCTTCCATGGGACCATCATGGTTATCTAATATTAGTTTTACTATGTCGGAGTCTGAAGTTCTGGCGCCGTAGGGTCCAGTTACTTCTATGATGTAGCCATCAGCACACACAATCATGAAGGGCTTAATCAAGTTGCTATACTTGTGTAAGCTATAGCTTAATCTTTGAAAGAGAAAGTTGGAAGATTTTTGAATAAATAAATAAGTGCCGTCGATAATTAAAATGGCCTTTGTTCGCTCTTCATTACCAAAAATATAATTCGGAAGTGTCCTATTCCTTTCGATCACTTCATGTCGGCTGATGTGGTCAAACCCGAGATGCCGAGGAAGGTATTCATTTTTGAGACATCGTCTAGCCTGCTTTAACATGCGTTGTAAAGACGTTTTCGATGTGTTTATCAAAGATGCCAGTCTTACGTGAGGTTCACCTGATCTAAGTTTACATAGGTATACGCCCAATACAGTATTGCACTTATTAGTTTGTCGTAAAGACGGTGTTTCTTGTAAGATACTCTCAAACTGGTTATGGTTCATTCCAGTCCAAAAATGGAGATCTTCTTCACTTATTTCATGAAGCCTTTCAAAGTCAACATTACCTTTTCTTTCAAGCACTCGTGTATACAACATAACTATCTCGCGTAAGTTCTCGTTTCTGAAATTATCTTGGCGATTACTCACATTTACAGAGAAATCCTCAAATGATGAATTCATTATATGAAATCGACAGACTCGTGCTAGTTCTGGTATGTAAAAAGAATAATAGCTTAATAAGTGCGCTTTTATACTGTCGGGCACTTGTCGAAGTTGCGTTGAAGTACAATTGTCGAAGAGACATCTTCTTGAAGTATTCGCGGCACGTGTAAATCCAGTTAAAGAAAACGATTGCGGTGGTCTAGCTTCAGGTGTTGATGGTTGCCTCAATGCATATTCAATGCGTTGCCAGCAAGGATGACAAATAGATCTTGACCCATCAAAGACGATCTGAAATCTACGAGACATAATATTACACAATGAAACGATTGTCAAACGTTTATTTTATTATCAACCTAATATGACCATTTTTGTAAGTACATAGATAAATAAATATTTGTGGTCAATTGCACACTGCGCTATCTAGTCCCACAGTAAGCTTAATGCTTGTAGTATGGTAACTAGACAACTGAATAAACATACTTAAATACTTTTTTTTTTTAAATACATACACATTATACATATTTAACACCCAAACCAAGACAAACAGATATTTTTGAAACTACAAACAAATGTTTGTCTTCTGCGGGAATTGAACCCGCGAATCGAGATGAATTGAGATGAATCATTACTTTACTCGGTGACCTATATTATCATTATTATTAGTAAAAAAGCTGGTAGGTAGGTACTATGGCCTGGTCCCCCTCTTCATGAGAGGAGGCGATGCCCCTACAGTGGAGCGTATACACATAGGTATATTGGCTGACAGTGCAACAAGTTTATGACTAGCTTAATTGCACCACTTGTAATCATAAAGCCTCTAAGTATTGTTATCATCCTATACATAAACTCACATACGGGTAATGTCAGACACTATGTGTTAAGTTTATACTACCACGAACGGGTAACTAGACTTAACTTAAGACTTACTTCTTGTGGTTGTCCATGATTCAGTAGGTGCTCCACGACGATTCGATGTGACTCCAAAAAC
Source organism: Agrochola litura (assembly GCA_949152395.1). Lineage (NCBI taxonomy): Eukaryota > Metazoa > Arthropoda > Insecta > Lepidoptera > Noctuidae > Agrochola > Agrochola litura. Next base: position 3,030,799 of record OX424494.1, read on the forward strand.
TGAAGCGACAATACATGACGTTGTCTCCGTAACACAGAGCGACTACAGTTCACACAACGATTGTTCACCTCCATATTAGCAATGTCCAAAACAAAGAGTAAATCGGTGTCCGGTGTAGAAAAAGCAGGCCTTAAAAATCCAATAATGAAACGCACAGATCACAACGGTAGCAAAGCAAACGAAGGACTGCGTGCGTCGGCGCCGTTAGAACCTCGGTTCAAGTTAAAGAACAAAAGAATAGAAAATGGCGACTGGCGTCCGTCGGCGCGCTCGCGCTCCTATAGGTAAGCCTCTCGCTCACTCAATAGAGCGAGAGGTAAGATGAACGCATCATATTCTGAAGTATTTGTGTGTATTTGTTTAGCGAAAACAAAATAATGAATAACAAAGATAGGTAAATATGCTAGAGAACTTAAAAAAATAGACGTAATCTCATTAATAAAGGACTTTGAACTTGATAGTTGCATATGATCGCTAGTTATATTTATTATTGTCTTATGATTATTATTATTAATATAATGCTGTGGAAAAAACTGGTAAAAATAACAAGTTATTCACGATTTTTCCATATATACTTTGTTCGTCTATAACTCATATACCCCATGGATATGGGCAATTTTTTTTCGGTGGGGTAAATTGTGCATTTTAATAAAGCTATTGATACCTAATTTGTCTGAATCGACTCTGGGTTTTTTTTGGACCATCGCTTTTGTTAAAAACAAATCGGTTTATGATTAAATGCAAAGTGGTCACCCCAAAAGTACACAAGAAATGTATTTGTTTTTAGTTGGAAAATATCGTGCTTGACAAAATAAAAATAACCAAAATATTTAAAAATGTTATTTATTATTATTCAGCATTTTTATAAAATAATCAGCATTTTATACTTTATTTTAATCGCAATCAGTCTTGAGAGTAATCTAACCATAATGCTATAAAATTTGCTATATAATTTTACAAAAAATAAAAATAAATTAAACTACGCATACACGTTGTGCAATGCCCCCCTACTTAAAGTGGACTTCATTCGTGATCTCGGTGTTATCCTTGATTCTAAGCTTTGCTTGGACCATCATACACAGAAAAGATAGTTAATAAAGGGTATCAACTATATGGATTTGCAATGCGATCAACTATCGATTTTAACGTACGCTCTCAACTGGAATATGCCGTGTCCGTCTGGAGTCCATACTACAAAAAGTACGTTGAAATGATTGAGCGTGTTGTATACAAATTCCTGCGTACCATGCATTATAGATGCTATGGATATTATTTGCCATACCAAGATTTGCTTGCAAAGTATAAGCTCGCAGCACTTGAAAATAGACGTAAGTTCTTAGAAGCCATGAATCTATATAATATTGTAAGAAATATATTTGACTGCATTGAATTGTTCAACATGGTATGCTATGCGGTTCCTAGGACAGTCCACAAGCGAAAAGTGCGCGCTGGCAGATTATTTTCAGTGGGTACTTGCAAGTCCAACTCTGGCCTGCGTTCGCCTGTTCGCAGAATGGTCGATTCCTACAATGGGAATTTTGAACTCATACATTTTTGTTTGTGCTCCCTATACGTTCAGAACTCTTATACTCAAGGAGCTTTCTTGAACACATTTTCTTCTATTTTTGTGTAACATTTTTTAAAATTTATATGGATACTATAAACACGTTAGTTAAGAAAAAAAAAATGTTTTTGTAACCCTAGCGATTATTTTCACTGTCACTGTCCTGTTGCTAATCCGTGAACAGCGTTGTGGGCTGCAATATTGTCTATATTTTTTATGTATTTCTTGTTCCTATGTTTTATATTGTAGCTGTTTGTTGTTCAATATGAATAAAAAAAGAAAAAAAAATTGTTTAAAAACTTCTATTAAACTATTAGGAACTTATAATCAGGTTTAGTTTTTGACACTATTTAACATTTTTATTAATCAACAGTAAGTCCTAATATTGCAACAGTCTTAACATCTATGAAAATGAATACTCTAAAATTTAAAAAAAAATCTTAAAAATCTTAACATCTATGAAAATGAATACTCTAAAATTTAAAAAAAAATCTTAAAAATCTAGTAAAATAAAATAAAAAATTTATCTGATCAGATTTCTTGACAATTATCACAGTAGTAAGCTCCAATTCCGGAGTATGTCGTACACGCTTCATGAGCCCATAACTGGCAGTCGTCACAGCGAATCCAGTCCTCTACGGGTGGATCTTTGTATGGCTCCATACAAATCAGGCAATAATAATTTTGGGTTGTGGCATTGTCATTGTTTTCATTTTCATCCTTAGTTACAGTATTTTTTCCCTTAGTACTTGCACGAGTTTTAGCTCTTCTTTGCGTTCCAGATGACCCTACCTTTCCAGACAAATTTCCCTATAAGTTCTTCATCACTGTTTTCTCTTTGTCATCATCAAATTTAAGTTTTTTAGTCCACTTTTTCCTTTGCTCTTCCTTAATAGGGGTGCTCGTTAAAATTTCAGTTCGCTGATGTTTTCTTTTGGTTATATTTGGTTTCATTTTTGGTACAGGTTTAAGTGCCATGTGCCATTACCATATATAACATATATTTGAACTCGCAGCAGTTTTGTCTGGCAAGGAATATGTAACTGGCGAATTTCTCGTAATAGGCGGTGTGATTAGTCCCTCTGCATCCATAGTAGCATTACTTATATCATTAGGCGTAATTGCTCTGACCGAATTGAGTATTAGGTTATCAAGAATAGGCGTAGCAGGTTTTTTAGCTTGTGGAGGTGAAACGTGTGGGTTTTCAGAGACAGTCACCATTGTTGATAGCACATTACTCATAAATTGCTCGATAACCGAATATACTTTAGAGTAATTTCCATCTAATCACTATTTGATCAATAATCGAAGGAGACGGTGTTCTGGATTGATCTTCATCTACTGTCAATGTCTGTTGTTGCTGTTGATTACCAGATTGTGTCGGGTGTGCTATACTAGGCGGATTCTCCATAGTCGTTGCAAGTAAAAAATCTGCATCATCAAAAATAAATCTATTTGGAGGCCATAGGCCTGTTTTTTCGAATCTACTAACTGCATTCTGGGTTGTTGCCGCATCGCAAATAGGCAGTTCCAAACAAACCGGCCACGTCTTTTTGATTGATTATCCGACCCACGTGAGTTTTCTGAAATGTCGCCACACTACGCTCAAAATATGTTTTTAACGGCCCATGAACGCAGAAATCTAGTGGTTGCATGCGGTCTGTAGTGTGTGGTGCCAGTGATACAAATATGACATGATTTTTACAGGCGAGTTCTAGAGTTGGCAAGTACTTATGTGACTCGTGATTGTCCATGACGAGTAGTATTTTTTTCTCTGCTGTCGGACAAACTGTCTATGAAGAAACGAAGCCACTCTAAGATCACAGTGCCATTGGTCCACCCATTATCACTGACATTGCCATTGTGCCCGGTGGTGATCCATCTAAAAGGTTCGGTGCCATTCTTTTTCTTGCATAAATCATTAAAGGTGATACAAAGGATCCCGCAGCATTACAACAGCAAATGACTATCGTCGTTCTTCCTCGCTCGGTACTAGCCATGTGACCCACTTGCTTTTTACCCAGTTTTGTTAAAACCCTGGGAGGTTTATTGAAAGATGTTTGTATACCTGTCTCGTCCATGTTATAGATACGCATTGCGTCAATTTAATGCTTCTCAATTTCAGCTTCAAGGAGGTCAAAAAATCTATATACTTGGGGTCTGTTAAAACTCCGGGCTCTGGCTATAGATTCTGGTACCGCCGGGAGAGTAGCTCCAGAGCGGTAGGGTAGGCTGAGTCAGTCACCGGCAAGTGCTGAACCAAGGCTCTGGCCTCACCTTCCAGGACCGACAACAAATAGGCTAACTTTTGGGCGGGTCTGAGGTCCGAGCGTGAATCAACCAAACTTTCAAAAAGGTTTTTGGAACCCCAGCCAGTGGTCCAAACGACCGTCAAAGTGTGGCAGTTCCAATGTGGGCAATCTACTTAATAGTCCGGGGCCTGTAGCAACAGAAGTCTCTGGCTTGACCTTGACAGGATCCCGGTTCATCAAATATTTCCCGGGCACGTTTACTAATAACATCCCCCAGGTCCAAAATCTGGTCGTAATCTTCAACAACCTTATCGCGTGCTGCCTGGCCCATCACATCCAGGTCCACGTCAACAATAAACTCGTTGAAGCGAGCAAACAAAGCGTCGACATTACTAAGTCTCAAGTTCAATTGCTCGTACCGAGCAAGCGTGACCTGTTCTAGATCCAAGCGCTCAGTGGTTGCTGCAGCTGAGGTGAACCACCTAAGTTGTGCGGTTAATCCACCAACGGCCTCCCTCACAGCCTTGACTGAAGCCATTGCAACAACCAAATATCAAAAAATAAAAATAAGAGTTGAAAATTGAGGAGCTGGGGAACAAAAGCGGACTTGTCCAATTAATCAAATTTTACACTAGAGCAAAAAAAACTGAAATAGGTATATGCATATGGGCTGTAATTTTGTGCATTTCAGTATAATTAGTATTTAATACAACATAACTAATAGCCTGCTTGTTGGTCATAAAACTATGCGTTTTCAATTTTTTTTTATTTTTTTTGTAATGGACAAGTCCGGTTTTGATTACAAAAGGTGGACAACTCCGGTTATGATTGAAAGAGTTATGGACATGTCCGGTTATGAAAGAAAACTAGATTCTATTATTGTATTTTTTTATTTAAAAATTATATGAACTCTCCCACATCTGGTTCGCAACAGTCACAATCGTCACTGTGGTCGTCGTCTTCGTCATTTATTTGACTTGTTTCAGCAATTGCCACTGGTGAGGTATGGAATATATTGTTTTTAAACCAATCAAGCTCTTGATTATCCATCCAATTATCTCCGAATTGTTTCTTTAAGAGTGTTTCAACATCTTTTTTCTTGTTTGGTTTTAGTTCATTAACCATTGAAAATCTTTGTAGTAAACTCGGATGGTTTTTTGTCATTTTTAACAATGATACAGCATTTTCTGATGATTCATCTCCATAATAGGTGTTTAAGACTTTCACACCAAAGTTTACGTGATTTAAACGTGCAGTAGGATCTCTTCGTATGTTTGCAGTGCCTCGGCCACGTGCTCTGCCATGACTACGGCCCTGACTTCTTCGTGTTGATTGTTGAGATTGACTAGGAGTTTCTGTTTGGATGATGGTTGACTTTCTTTCTATTATTATTCTCTTTGCATCACGAATACTTTCCACTTTCTTGTAATAGTCTTCAAGGTTTTTGACGTTGTAAAGGTTCCAGTTTTCAGCTAAAATATGAACTTTGCCATGCTTTGCGTAAACCTCATGATATTTTTTTGGATCCAAAATGAAAGGCATCTTCCGCAAATCCTTTTCGACCCTCCCGAACACTCGATCCGCCGGCAAGAAGCTGTGACCGCGTACAGGAAAGGTTAGTACGATTTTGGCGACATTTTGAGGGGCGTAGTTTTTCAACCAGAAAATCAAAGTGTGGACGACATGTGCATTTTTATTTTGACCTCCACACCCGTCCGAAAAAAGGCGTAAAACTTCCACTTCAGAAAAATCAGTAAACATCAGGTATGTTAAAAGGGCAGACGCAATTTCGGTGGCGCCTTTTTTAGCTTGGTTTTCTGTCCATATGAAGAAATGTGGCTCCTTTGTAGGCATATCAGTAATGCAGAAAGAATAAAGTCCAACTTGTCGTAAATAAAAACATTCCTGGATTGGCGTTTTAGGAAGGGATTGAATTTGTTGGAGATCAAAACATATTGTCATAGAATTTTCAGGTTTTTCTTTGGTAAGGGAAAAGAACGCTTTGGCTCTAGCTTTATGAACTCGGAGTTGAAGTTTCAATGATTGAAGTTCTTCAGGATTATTTTCAGTCTTCTGCCTATTTTTCAGCAGTTCGCAGGTACTACATATGTCGGAAGATGGTGACGCAAACCCAATATTAAAATCGTTCTCAAAAACATTTCGGAACATCGTTTGTGAGACTTTCAAATCATCAGTCGCTGAATTATTGTACAACTCCCACAACTTTTTTACGTTTAGCTCGTATGACAGGTACACTCTTTTTGATTTATTTCGATTGTAATGTGACTCCTTTGCTGGCAAACCACCGAGAAATTTTCTTACAGATTCCTTTTTATCAATACTTTTGAAACTTTTCCTGTCTCCTCCTCTGCCGTCAAGTGGCGTTTTGCCTTCATATAATTTGCTCGCAATTAAGTTTACCCTGTGCTTACTGAGCCCAAGAGCAGCCAAAAAAAAAGATTTGCATACTTTTACTAACCTTTTTGAATCACGGAAGAGAAAGTATGTCACAAAGTACTTATTCCTCTGCGGTTTGCGAGATTCCTCTCTCGATCTTTCTCTTTCTATGGGGCATGGTGATATGAGCCGTGACAAGTAAATATCCTGTAATTTTTTGCCAATTTTTTCATATAGTAGTTTGCGGTTGTAAACAATTTCGTTTAATGTCAAAGTCTGGCACTTAAATTTTCCCTTGTTATGTTCACACGCAGACACGAAATTCAAAGCAAGGGGGTCTTTATCTGCGTACCTAAAACAAAATAATAGCAATTTTAAATTCATCATAGGTTAGAATAATAACAAACACGCACCGGTAGGTATAATTTTACACTCACTTCGATTCCCTGTTGTTTTGCGCTTGCCGTCCTGTTTTTTTTCGTTTACGTGAGCCGTCATTTATATTGGCCACTATTTCTTCGATTCCGTCCATAATTTTGTCGGTTTTCTAGGAAAATTCTTCTCAAAATTACGAAAGCAATGACCGTCACACAGCTGATTATCTTTTTTTTTAATTTAGCAGTGTTGCCACAACTGATTTAGGGATATCATAACAAAAAAACAATGATTTTTTTAGACTTGTCCGGTTTTGTTTGACATTTTTCGTACTAACGGCAATTCTCCTTACGTTTTTGTCCGGTTTTGATTGGAGAAAAAATCCCTTAGAATTTTAATAAATTTCTAACAGGACAAGTCCGCTTTTGAACGAAATCATCATTTTTAACAATTTTTTTCTCTAAGATCGGACCGCTTTTGATACACAATACTCCGGGGTTCGATAGATATGAGCTTAAAGAGTGCAAAAAAATAAAAAATTCGAGTACAGTGGACAAGTCCGCTTTTGTTCCCCAGCTCCTCATTAATTCAAACTACCAGTGGAACAATAACATATATTTATAGTCAACAAGATAATTACTATTAACAATGAAACTTACATATGAATTTATTTCAATGTAATTCTGCAATACCGCAGTTAGTTTGTGAGCGGACCAACAATTTGAGTATGTCCTTAAGACATTCAATGCAAGCCAGTCAGATACCAATTACAGGGGCTGTAATATAAACCAAACCAATTAATTTTATTAATATAATTATATTCCAACATAGAGCCCGGCTGACACGGCAACAAATAATTAATTTTCAATAATTTCAACTGAACAAAACAATAAACAAGTTGGAAGTTATTGAACTGAACCACGCTCTGCTACCAAAATGTACAACCCCAATCCGTGGCTCAATTTGATCGAGATCGACAGGTCTGCGGTACGCGGAGACAAATTTAAAGAATAGTTCATACAGGCAGAATAAGTGCAATAGTGATATCACTTACCAACTTCCACCGGCGAGTGTTTTTATCAGGCCAATTCCGTGTATGTATCAATGCGAGTATAGTGTACTGTGTTATGCATGTGAATGTGTACCAAACGGCAAATGCCTCCAAGTCGCGCGGCAGCTCCCAGCACGTGGCACTACGATCACATCCCTCAGCAATTCTCCACTCAAGGTCACAGCAAGGCTTTGATTAAGCCGTCACAAAACGCCAACCTTTTACAACATACACCGCGTGGTGAAAAACAAGGTAACCTCAAACACGTTTTCACTACAAATCGACAAATAGCCCGTGTATCAATATTCAATTGGGGCTTCGACAAAGTTAGGATTGGATAACTCAAAATTATGTTCACAAAGCAAGGATTGAACTGGATTAGCTTCACAAAAGCTCATCACATTTTATACGTGCACCAAAAACGAAGCGGACCCATTAATCCCTCAGCTAAACAATGTCAAAATCAAAGTGACAGCTGCTGTCCACAGACTTCAACTGACAAATAAGGCCGCGTTCAGAAACGCGGGCTTGGGAAGGAACACTACTCTTATCGATAGGAGACGAATACTTAGCATAGGGTTAGCGCGCACTAATCGTAACACATCCTCTTCCACGTCTACATCAACAATCACGCCGGTCTCATTTCGTTGTGGAAATAATCCTCTTTCGCAAAAATGACGATGTACGGCAATGAAGGATCGGTACCCAAGTACTGGTCTACTTGGATATCGACGACTGTACTCTTCGCCAGCAGCGCGTGTGTTAGAATGTGGATTAAAACTACATTTATAGGCATTGATATCCACTTAATTATCGAGCTTTGAGTGTCAGAATGGTTACTAGTTAATTATTATCTCATCATCTGTTACGACGCCTCATTGAGGTGGATAACAATTAAAATTCTATTGTGTCTCGTTAGTGACAGTTGAGAGGATGTAGGTGTCTTTGAATACTTGTGTGTAGGGAAAGGATTTTATGAAGAAAGCACATAAAGACAAGACTAGGCATTTATTTCAATTAGGCTTGTCAATAAATAGGTAGGTATCGTTAATGAGAAAGCTAGTTGTCCGTTCCAAATCTAGGTCATCATGGAGAAAGAAGAACAAGAAAACTCCACGGTAGCTTGTTTTAAAGTATTACACATTATTTTACATTGGCTTAAATCATTGTTACCCATCTTATTAATCTCTTGGACATTTGAGAAACGGTCCCTCAAGTTTCAGAAACATATCAACGAAAAGGAACAGAACATCAATATTTCCTAATTCTATTTAACACATATAAGACAATACATATTATAACACATACAGAAAAACAGTTCAGCAATAATAAAGCTATGTGATCAATTAACTTACGTGAACCTTATAGGTAGTCCATCTTTCACCACAGTTCAATCAAAGGGTTCCAGAATTGGCGTATTTAATATATTCCGTATTTTATTGCTGTCTCTTCTTTTTGGCTTCCGACATAAAAACGACGTATTTGTTTTCACAAATACGTAAGTAAAGTGTTGAGTACTTGCTTAACGATTGCACGCGAAACCACTAATTAAAATAAAATAAATATTACGTGCTTTTATATAGAATTGAAATAAAGCACGCACCGAGAAATAAGACAAACATGCACCAACTCGTTTATCTCATTCGACGCTCAATCGTACTGAGCAAGTATGAATAAGTATCGATGAACCAGCCGAGTGATACAGGATTGCACAAATCGCGTTATTTAACAGAAACTTGTTAAAACTTGATTGCTCACGGGCTATCCTACGAAAAGCTATGTTAAATATTTTTAGTTTTTTACAATAAAACTGGGCAGAAATATGAACTAAATAATCGATTTTGTGTAGTAGTAGCAGCTTTTAATTTCAGTGAATTTTAAAATATTAAGTAGAAGAAATTACATGTCAGCCATCGCCCCCCTAAACCACGTCAACACCTCCCAATTTTTTCTGGGCCCCTTACCGCCCCCCTCTAGCGCCCACTTTGAGAAATACTGGTTTATGCCATCCATATCGCAAACGGTTGCCGCTTTACTAAAACCGGCCTCACGACTAGGGTTGCCAGATTTAAAAATCTAAATATCTGGATAACATTTCAAATTGTCGGGATTTTGGAGTTGTTGTCTGGAGAAATGAAAGTTTATGAGTAAAAATTTTAAACTATATTTTTAAGATAAACAGCTCTTTAAAAAAGGATTAAAATAAAATTTACATTATTTTTTTATGGTTTGTTTGCCACAAGTATTTGGCATTGCTCTTTACCGAGTCCACCAATTTGGATCCCTTCGGAGTATCGAACAAAGATCGAAAACTTGAGCAATTTACATCAAAATTCAGTCGTATCAGAAGCTCAGCTTTTATTAAATCAAAGCCCATACGATTCCTTTCTTTAGAATATAAATTATTTAGCAGACTAAACACTCTTTCACAATATGCATTGCTCATTGGAATCGACAACACAAATTATATTATTTTTTTTAATTTTTCATATCGCTCATTTGGAGCGACAGTGACACAAGTGCAAATCAGTTAATTTTACACTACGCCCATATTTAAGATTTTTTAGGAACACTGATGAAGATTCTTAACTATTCTTACAGCTAATGAACATTTATATTTTTTCTTTTTTTGTAGTTTAAACCTTGGGCTTGAAAATAGGCGCATGTCTTTTTCAATACCCAATCCAAATAGAACCGAAAAAAAATAAAAAAACTGTAAGACTTACAGTTGCGTCGTTGTTATTCTAGGGAAAAAAAATCTATTTATTGTCTTTTAAAAAACGAAACCAAAGGCCCATTTAGTGTGAAAAATATACCCACGGCGTACAGAAATAAAATATGGCGGGAATCAAAGACAAATGATTATACTTTTCAATGATAAGTGGCGCATTGCTGTGGCTCATGGGGATCATGAAAGAATAATAATAAAAAAATGTAATAATAATAAAATGAATAATAATAATCTACCTAGTATGAAAACTTAACTTATAACTTGTGGTTTTAGGGAGGAGAAAATAAAATACATTTTTTTTTTAATGTTTATTCAGCCCCGTCAATGTCTAAAACATTGTCCAAGAAAGCCGCAGGTGTTTCAATATTTTCTTGATGTCTGGCCCAGGATAAAAAGTACACTATGCTCACAATATGGGCACAACTTCCTATAGTGCGGCGGCCGTGAATGCATGAGCAGTAGTATCCTTCGATACTCTCTCGACCATGTCGTGTTGCATTCACCAAAACATAAGTATAATATTGTTTACTCCTGACATGTCGAGACTGTATTCTCCCTCTAATTAATATTTTGTTGTCAACCAACGTGCGGTGTCTGTATACTTCTAATGTGTACAGACCATTTGGTCGCATGTGCTCGTGGCAGTAAGATCTGGCTAATCTCAAGTGATAACTCCCCAATGTAAACAAAGTCAATTCTTCATATGTAAGTTGAGGAAAATCAGCGAAAAATGGATCATTACCATCAATAGGCACGAAGGCTACTCTTTGCCTATTCATATTATTTTCTTGTACATATTGTGCCAATTCATTCTCTCTATTTATATTCTCATTTATAATATTTATAAATTGCTCTACGTACACGCTATCTTCGTAAGAACGTCGGGTTGCATTAATTAGTGCAGCAGTAATCCTAAAGTCCGTCATCATATTAGGCAACGCAAGATTAAAATACGTATGCCGAAATATTTTAAAATCTTTTTTAAATCGGCCATTTATGGTCTCTACTGGCCATCGGACCATTGTTATCAATCTCGATTTGTTGGCTTCGGCCGTTGATAATTGTTCTCCTCTGGGTCTGCTAGGTGGCATGTGTGGATTATAACCACAACCATCGATTGTTGAAATAGAATCCCGAAATCCGCGGTCCAATATAAATACATCATTAGACCTTAGAAACCAATGCCAATCGGAGTTTTCTTGCATGATACTGCGCATTATTGTAGCATCTGAGGTTGTTGCTGCATATGGGCCTATGACATCAACTATATAGCCATCTGTGCACACTATCAAAAATGGTTTGACTAAATTCCGGAATTTATGTAGACTATATGTTATTCTCTGAAATAAAAAGTTAGCGCTCTTTTGCACATGAATATATGTGCCGTCAAATACAAGAATTCCTGCGTCATGGTTGCCTCCAAAAATATGAGCTGGAATGGTTAGGTTTCTGGAAACAAACTCTTCTCGAGTTATGTGATCTATGCCAAGAAAATGTGGAACAAAGTCATCAGTTAAACATTTTCTAGCTATATGAATTTTTCTCTCTAAAGTACTTTTCGATATTTTGAATTTTGTAGCTAATCGTCTGTCCGGTTCACCAGTTCTTATTTTAGTCAAGTATATGCCTAAAGCGGTTGCAGGCTTATCCGTTCTGGTACGTAGAGATGGAGTTAGACTTAAAACCAAGTTGAACTGAACTTTCGTAACTCCAGTCCAAAAATGCAGTTCACCGTCATCGATCTCTTCAATATGTTCGAAATCTAATTGATGACTTCGTTCTAACCCCCATTTAAACAATTCGAACATGTCTAATACATGAACATTATTAAAATCCAGCAATGGCGTCTGAGCACTTAACTCCTCCCAATCATTTCGCACCAGGTGCGGGTGACACACGCGAGCAAGTTGAGGTATATAATATTTATTCGTATTAAGCAAGTGGAACCTTATATACGTGGGCACTAAATGACTAGGCGTATTCCTGCAGCCGTTAAATATACACCTTCTTGCGGTATTGGAGGCACGTGAATATCCTTGTAAGGACATGAAACCAGGTCTTACGTCTTGGCCGTCGTTGTATACTTCCTGTTCTCCTTGCTGGTTTGATGGACCTTGATCATGATCTTGTTGGTTTGGCTGGTCTTCAGGTTGTTCGGGTAGTTGATCTTGAACCTGTTGATCTCGCTGACGGTGCACATCACGACTCAGTCTGACCCAGCATGCATGGCAAATTGATCTTGAGCCATCAAATGGAACCTGAAAATGTGGAAATAATAATTAACATTAATCACCGAGGAAAAATATTAAGTACAACACGAAAAATGGTGGAGCATACTGGTCTGAAAATGCCTAAATTCATTTTAAAATCCAGACAATTCTTACAAGACTTTTAGGAAAAAGTAGATAGGTACCCTTCTAACAGCACTCTCATTTAAAAAGAAATCTGAACACCGTAAAAGATACTTATTATTCTAAAATAATGTGTGCAGTTTGTAACAAAGAGAATAAAAGTAATAGTTTAAAGCGCAGAAACTTACCTCGTGTGGTATTATTTCTTGTAGTAATAGCACGGCGTGTTCCCGATGTGTTTCGAGAAAAATTCCAGTAAGAGGGTGATTTCTGCGACGTAACACCGATCGGTTACACGCTACACAGCTATTAAGTCTTTCCATGTCAACAAAATCCAAATCGAGAAGCAAACAATCACTCAAGTAAACACGCCAAAGTAGTTAATTGTATCGGAATAATATAGAAACACGGAGAAAGCACAGATCACAACGACGAATGACGAAGGACTGCGAAGGGCGAGGTCAGGGAGGCGCCGCCGATGTTTTTCTACCTGCTGTGGATGTGTTCATTATATTATTGCGTGAGCGCAACAAAGCTGGTTATCAACTCGGGTAAGACAGAGACAGCAATATACGTGTATTATATTACCTGACCGAACGAGTTTGCTTTATGTGTGATGATATTTTTATTTAACAAAACAATGGCAAAATGTTTGTTTGTTTCATTTTCAAGTCTAAACCACTGAACCGAGTTTGATTAAATTGCCGTGTATAGATATATTTTTTGATTTGGAGTCGGACATAGTATACTTTTTACCCAAGTGAATGTTTCCATGGATAAAATAATTTACAGACAGGCGAAACCGCTAATTATTATCCAATTTTTATTGGTCTGCTGCAAGATTTCTCCAACGAATTATTTTTTTCTTTTTACATATAATGAAAAGTGGGTTATGCTTGCATTATTTACCACCATTTTCGTTTTTGTACAAAAACATTTTTGAACCGGGTCGGATTATGGGCCATGACCTTTAATCAATCAACAAAATTAGTTTTAATTGAATAATTCAATGCTTCTATTAAATTATAATAATTAGGGCCCTTATTATAATTTAATAGAAGCTTATCAAATCATAGTTACAATGCAGCCGAGATTTTTCTTAACTACACTTTAGTAGGAACTTTTCAATACTAAACTAAATTAAATTAGATAAAAAAGTCTTCATCTTTCTTAATTACTGCTATCTAGCATGGCACAGAAAAATCACAGATCCATTCTACAATACTCCTAAAATCACCCTGCACATCCAAAATGTTAGTCTTAAAAACTAGAATTAATGGAATGTTTGTACAACTTTTAAACATTTCAGTCTCATAATCATTTTTAAGTATGCAAATGACTTACAATAATTATAGAAAATATGGAAAATTAATCATAAAATTAAACATTTGTACCCAAGTTACTTAAAACAAGCTTTCATAAAATCCAGAGTAGCATCTGGGAACAATATTTTTTTCTAACAAAGAACGCAAATCCTGCTTCTTTTCATCAGAAATCGTAAGTTTAGTATTATAAGCTGGTCTCAAACGTATTTCATTAACATTTAAATTATTATCTGATCGAGTATTAATAGTTATTTTTGATTTTACAGTTACCCATTCATTGTCGTAAGAATATTTTAGATCGTAAGTCTTACTATTTTTAACAAATCGTATAGCTTTTATTTCAGATAGTTTAACTGGGTTACCTTGCAGATCTTTGTTAACATTTAGTGTAACATCCTCAAACAGCTTTTTTAAATCATAGAAATCGTCGAAGTTCAGCTCGTTAATTACAAAAGTATTTCCACTTTTCTTGGTAGTGCGTTTAAGTTGAACGTACTGGTAAGGAACATAGATAGGGCCAGATTTTTTTGCTCTTTTGATGGACTTTTCGATGAGCGAATGAGCATTGTCACCCTCATTCTGGGTGTGGCCACGTGTCAAAAATTTGTGAGTTATTGATTTTAATGGGAGGATTTCAACCGCATAGTAGTACATGCCAATCAGGAATCTGGAAGAATAAAATATAACTTAATTAACTAAAAAGAAAAAAAAAATGTTCGCGGAAGGATTTTAGCACGCGTCACACGGGGGCAATTACTTTTCCGGGATAAAAAGTATCCCATGTACAGTTTAACTTTCTTCAATACAAACATCAGATTCTACCGAATCTCTCATGTCTATCTATTAAGCTTACACGGCCAAAGCGCACCCCCATAGTAATAAGTATGAACTTTAGTTATTTTCTGTAAAAATAATGTTAAAAACATACCTATTCTTCTGTTGACCGCAGCAGTTGTCAGAGTAAAATATTATATTGCTGTTGGGATGACGTTCTGCAGTGTCTTTTAAAAATTTAAATACGCAAGAGCCAATTTCCATAGCTCCTCTATTGCCAAGTCCCTCATGCCAGAAATAGCAATTAGTAACGTTATCTTTTAAATCTGTAACCTGTTAAAAATACAGGAATATTAGAACTTTTTTTTAGTTGTGCAGAAATCTAGTCTTTCACCAGTACAGACCAAATATTACTAAGAGAAAATACTAATCGTAAAATTTAAGCAAGTCAACTTCGATTTGTAAAATACGCTGAACTATTACCAGTAGGTACCGGCTTACGCGGCTTGTAAATCGTAAATCGCAACGACAGTTTCACTATCTTCTTTTAATAACTCTATATCCTTAGTTTTCTCTTTCCTACTTAATTGTTTCTGCTTTAAATGCTCTTCATAATGTTCTTTTAATTTGAGTTGGTCTTCTCCAATAGCATTTTTGTAAGACTCACATAGATCACACTGATCTTTTTTGGGCACAAAAAATGACAAATTAAATTCAGTGTTGAAAATGCGGTAGTACATGTCAAAACTTGCTGATGCCAGGGTTTCTCTGTTAGATACGTAATTTTGATGCAATTCTTTAACGGTCAGACCACCGTCAATAAATTCACGAGTCGTATTAGCCCGAGTATAGTGGCTCTCAATTCTAGGGACGGAGTTAATGTGATCACGAACCGATTGTAAGACTTTCGGGTTTACTTGATTATGATGAGCATGTTTGCCCCGCTTGTCCTCAGGGATAACACCTGTGCTAGAACTATTTCGACCTTCAATTATCGTTCTTAATGTTCTCTTTGATATACCCAAAGTATTCATGAAAAATAATTTGCACGTCCGCTTACTTTCGTCATTCACCATGAAATAAAAAACACAATTTTGATTCCTAGTTTTGGCAGCTCCTTCTTTTACTTGGCGGTAAGGAACTTTCAATGTTGTTAAACAGGAGTTCAAAAAATCACGCTGTCTTTGTAGCGATCCCAAACCCCAATAACATTCAAATATCTCCTGTCTTTGTTCTTCCGTTATTTTATCACGACATTTGAGCCTAAATTTTTCAGTGCATGGTGGTTTAACTGATTTTGCTGCAACTGTTTTTCCAGTTCTAGAAATGTATACCTTTCCAGAGTTTCGTTGCCGCTTTCGTACATTTTTTATCCATGCAGATTCATTACGAACTCTCTTTTTACCTTTCTTGGCAACAGTAGTATCGGAAGATAGCCCTAAATCTTGGCTGGTATTTAATACAGAATTTACGACAGAATCTTGAGCAGTCGGTGTTGATGATGAACTACTAGTAGTATCGGATGAACTAGACGATGAAGTAGAGGATGAAGAGCTTGACGATGAGCTAGATGACGTTGAATCAATACGCCTACGTTGGACCGATTTCTCTGGCTTATATTCGTCACCACTATCATCTGGAGAAAAGTCTTTAGTTTCGTCTTCACTGTCATTTTCGTGACTTGTTGCAAGGATTGGTGACGGATCGGTGTTATTTACAGAAGAAATATCATTTTCGGTCATTGTCAGTGCTAAAACAAGTACACAATAATCTAAATTAAGCAATTAATCCGAACACAACTACAATGCCACAATCACGACAATCGAATCCAAAAAATAACTGTATGATTGTAATGTAGAAAAACTGACTTACGTTGACTGGAGCAATCGCTAACAATATTTGTAATGATATTGCTACGTTCTTTTTGTTCTGCAGAAAATATTCCTGAAAAGCAAAGAAAGGTTAGCACTCGGAAAACGTTGTTATAACATAAAAAAATGCGCATAGAGTTTTATTTACCATTTGCACTAGTGGAAATAACTTGCTTTGAAGCATCAGATTGATCCTCAATACTACCAGATTTTGAACATTCTTGCTCACACAGTTTGACTAACATTCGTGCTCGGCTTCCCATTTTAATGGCTTAAAATTTAAAACAAAAAAAAACATATTTTAGTATGTTATATTTAAAATCATGTTATTGTAATTTGTCATGATTGTTATTGTTAATAGAAGCATTTCAGAACAACTTTGGCATATTTACATTAAAGTCAATAAAAATATCAAATGTTTGGTAGAACAACGACACAATTGTACAATAAGTCATTGTAGACCTAAAATTATTGTCATTTCAAGTTAATTATGTCATAAAATACAGTTGCGTCGTTGTAGCACCAATACTGGATACCAAAATTTGTCATATTTACCTTAGCGGCGATGTAGCTCTCGGACACGTGCACACTCAACGGGGCCCCCCGCGCAACTGTCTGTTCGGCCGTTGTCGCCCGGTATTCGCGCGCCAAAATGGAATATTACAACAACGTCTTTTGGCTCTCTATCGGCTGTTTTTTTAAACTAACAAATGTGGCGTTTTCACTCCTAACGTCCATGACTATGGGGATCATTTTGGTATACTTAGGTTTGCATTTTTTTGCAGATACGTCACTGTCGCTCCAAATGAGCGATATTATGGTGGTGGCATTAAAAAAAAAAATATGCCCAAATTTTGTCTTTTGGCAGATGTTCAAATATGAAGACACAGGAAACCGTGTATAAGGCACCATTATCAAAAAAAATTGAAATTTTAAGTACGTCGGGCAATTCGGAGAGCTCTTCCCATTTAAATATTTATGTTTTGCAAATATTAAATTGCTCGCTTTAATAAGTATATTGCGACAATCTTCGCATGAAATTTTTTTTAATAATTTATTAGCACAATGACCGGTATAATAGAAGTAGTCAATTTTATAGTCTGACAAATTGACTTTATCCATATAATTGAGTAAGGCTCTTCATTAGGTTCAGAAACACAACTCAGAAGAACAGCCCTTTCAGGATTATGGAATTCTAGAACAGGGGAAAGTTCGAAATCGTCATCCGTACAGTTAGCATTCATACTTGGCTTAACGCTGTTGCAATAAAGAAGCTTACGCATAGTTTACAGCTGAACTGTAAGGCATTAGGATTATTATTTCCACCTCCTTGCGCACGAAAAAAACATTTCTAATTGATCCTATGAAAATTTGTATGGCAAGAAATAATTTAAATTATTCCCAACTGGTTGTAGAAGGTCCAATGCTAAATTTTGTGTAATATATGTATCGACAATTAGGCCGAAAGCTGCCAGTTTTCGCCGATGTGAAATAATGTTTTGTTTATCAACACAGAGTGCTTGTGTGCAGAGTGTGGTGGTCTTGGGTTTTTTTTAAAATACCCATCCAATAATCTTTGTTGCTAAGCCGCAATGGCGACTTGAATCCTACACCTAAAGGAGATTTGGCATTTAATACATCAAAAGCTCTATCTACTATTCTAATGTATTCGGTTGTTGCCTGACTATTCTGGAATTCATCATTCAGATTCAGATTTATTATGCCAACAATGTAGGTACAGGTATAAGATGGTACATCACTAAGTTTTTCCGCTCCATTTTACCTTACGGCATGCAAAGTCGTAAAAACTAAAAAAATACAGTTTTCAAATAAATCATGCAGTCCTAAAAACTAACGATACAATTTTTATCTAAATTAACAATAATAATAATTATGTATGTGCCCGATCCAGTTCTCGAAAATGGAAATATCACATTGTACTGGGATCGATCCATCATCACTGACAGGACTATTGTTGCCAATAAACCTGATATAGTGGTGGTGGATCGAGTAGAACGGCGCACAATGATTATTGACATAACAGTCCCGCATGACGGGAACCTCGTGAAAGCCGAGAAAGACAAACAAATCAAGTATCTTGACTTGGCTCGCGAGATTGTCGACATGTGGGATGTGGACTCAGCGATCATTGTGCCGATAGTCGTATCAGCCAATGGCTTAATTGCCAAGAGCCTCGACCAACACCTAAGGAGGCTCGCGTTGGGCAGCTGGATCAAGGGCTTGATTCAGAAGGCGGTACTCCTGGACACGGCTCGCATTGTCAGGAGGTTCCTCTCTCTGGAGCCCTGACCGCCGGTAGCTTGGACCCTGTTCCCGATACCGGTGGGCTACTATTTTTTATATTTTTAAATGTTTTTATACTTTCTTTATTCTAATATTTAAAAATATAATTTATAAGTATTTAAATGAAATAAAAGATTATAATAATTAAGTCATTCTGATATAATATAAATTCTCGTATGTCATTTATATTTTTATAGTTATATATTTTTATCATTTAAAAAGTATTTTATGCAATAATAGCACTTTTCTAATAATAATGCAGTCAGCTTAGATTTAAATATTCGTATAGGGTGTTCTTTAAAACTGTGCGGAATTTTATGGTAAATTATAGGCCCCATTGCCATAATATTTTTCCTAAGTAGTGCTGTTTTGAAGTTGCCTGTATGTAATCATTTTTTATATTGTGGACCCGACGTTTCCTAATATCGGCTAGTGACGGAAATAAATTGAAATTCATTTTAACAAAAATTGCTACTTCTAAAATATACAACGACGGGAAGGTCAGTATTTTTTGTGACTTAAACATAGGCTCACAGGTGTCCGTAGTTTTCAGATTCGACATAGACCTTATGCAACGTTTTTGGGCCTTAAAAATATGTTCCCTGTCACTACAATTACCAGTAACTCTTAAAAAATCAATGGCATCAGCTACTGATGAACTCAATGTTTGCGCTTCCAACTTAACATTCATTTTCTCAAACATGCATGGAAATATTGTCATTATTTTCGAAAAAAGAGCACGCGAAGTATCGAATTTACGTTCAAAGAAAATCAAATCCATTGCAGGAGCGTTTTTGGAATTTGGAACATTACAACGCTCCAGCAATGTTGTATGAAACGGCGTGCTGGGGTTATTAAATACTCTTTGATTGGATCTCTTTTATCATTCTTGGCATACCAAAGCAAGTCTCTTTGCTTAGTACAAATTAATTTAATAATTAAAATGAGTTCAAACGGTTCACAGAGTAAAATGGAGACTGATTGTACTCCACCAGTTTTAAGATCAGAAGCCAAATTGGCAATGGAAAACCTGCTTCCAGCGAAGTCAATAGAAAAATTCAATATGTAAATCTTATGATTTGGAAAAACGAGATAAAAGTGAACATTTTCTCCGAAACAGTATTTTTGGCGTATGAAATGTTCATGTTAAAAACGGCATTAACTTGAAAAATTATGGTTTAACTAATTTTCTTTAACGACAATCGACCGGCTTCAAAAATAAAAAATCGAAAATGTTTACTGGCGAAAACACAAAGCAATTTTTTATTAAAGCCCCAGACGATATACAGGGTGTCAGGGACATCGACGTGAAAACTCAAACCATGGATTCAGTACATGATTCTGAACCCCGCTGCGTTGAAATTTTTCGTAGGTTATTTTAAAAAAAAGCTGTTTCATAGAAAAGTGCAATACCTACGCGGTCAAAATGTATGGAACAGCTGTTTTTTTTTAAATAACCGACGAAACATTTGAACGCGGGGCGGTTCAGAATCATGTACTGAATCCATGGTTTCAGTTTCCGCGTCGATTAGCGACAAAGGTAAATATAATTATTCATTATTTATTTGAGACACAGTTAAGCCAAAATGGCTGGATGGATTTGGATGAATTTTGATATACAGGATTTATGAGTCTTATTAAATATACTGTCCGTGGCTGTAGCTTGATATTTAGTTTTGTTTGTTACAGGTTGCTATGATATTAGGCGTTAACGGAGCATGTCGGAGTATCGAACTATAATATTACCACAAAAGACAGAATTTCTTGATGACAAAGCAATAATAACATTGCGCGACACTAAAACAAAGATTGACCGGATATTTGTAATCCAAGGAGAGTTCGTAACATATTTAATATTAATTAAATTAAATGTATAATATAAAAAGAATGCAGACATATATATGCCTCGGCGGAAATGGCAATTGTCTGTCTCGTATTAGTGAATTCCTCGCCTACGGCTCGGCCTTCAAACTCATACTCGACCTGCAACTGCCTATTTCACGGTCTTTGCGATAATGTACTATTTTTTGCCAAAAAAATTAATGTGGCTAGCATTTAATTTATTAGCTAATCTTAAACCCTTTTTATCTTGCAATAAATGCAATTCTTTAATAAAATCAAAATCTATATTTCCAGTTCTAGAACTCAATTTTGTGTCAGCAAAAAACTTTCCTACATAATTTTAGCATGTGCGCTGGGTTGAAAATACAGTGCACTTGACTATTTTTATCTGGATGTTTAAAATTTGGAACCATCTTTGGTAAAACAAAGTTGCATCCCAAACGTTCATATGTGGAAAAGTTAACAACAGTTCCGTTGCAAGTCAAACTTCGAACTGTAATTTGAATTTCAGTTAACATGCGTATTGCTGTTAGCATCAATTGTGCTTGTACGACAGCTGACATTTTGTCTATGAGATAGGCAATAGGGCATTTAAATTTTCGTTTATACGACACAATTTGAAAAACCAGAACATCAGTGGCTAAACGTTCTGAATGGTATGTCAGTTTCGTACATTTGTACTCTTCGGAAGCAGGGCCATATGATTTCTGTGATATGTCCAATGGCACCATTCACCAGACTTTTGGACACATTTAAATAATTTAAATTGTAACGCAACATGAACTTGGCCCCAACGAATATTTCTAACTCCTTAGGTAGCCCTCCTGTCTTGCTTATATCGGATGATACTATTTAGATCTGTATTGTAATTTTTTTCGAGTTGAATCTATGATGTTATCTTGTGCTATTATTTTGTTATTTGTTACACCACGTGTATGAAAATGTTCAAGGACAGTTTGATTATGATTGTACACTTGTTGATTTGTGGGATAAATTCGCAGAACCTTTTCAAATTCAAATTTGCCAGTGCTTCTTTGTTCAGCCTACTCATTGAAGTTCGCCAAGTTGAAATGCATTCAAGAGGTTTTTAAAAGTAGTGCTGCCCTATTATCTCATATTTTTGGCCAATTCAATTAACAAAAAGGAATGCTATAGTTGCGTTACTGGCACAAATCTAATGGGTTGATCAAATATTTGATTTCCACGCACGGGACTGACTGGACGGTAACTGCACCGAATACACAAATATTTATACCACCGAAGAAGAGACATTCGTTGTTCTTAGTTGCTTCAGTCGGGAATCCACCACACAAAGCATCTCGTAGGGGACCATAGAGATTTCTTCTATAAAAGATTCTAAGTGTTGCCATTGTTGCCGCATCAATCACAAGTAATTACCAGTAAGAATAGGCATCTGCACAAGTTTTCCTGTTGAGCTTCTTGGTTCAAGATTTTAAACGCATGAATTTGATTAAAAGCATTGTCTAGCCGTCCGTTACGCTCTCTATATATCTCCAAGCGTGCGTTATTTACACGAAGATGTGATTCTCTCGCCAGAAAACAGTCCCTAGCTGTGTCATAGTCAACTCGCTCTCATTTCGGTACGGAACATATTGAAGAAGTAAACTATAGTAATAGTTTTCCGGATCACTCGCAGCCTCAAAATACGGTACGCGTAAGACGCCTGAGACATTCCTGATTACCATTTTATTATCATCATTCAATATAATTAGTCGTTGTCTTGTTTGCCTTTCTGATTCATATTATCAACACTTTCTTCAGGATCTTGATTTGATTTTACATAATGGGGTTCAAATAACAAGTTCTAGAAGACATTATGTTATTAAAATCATAATCGGGGTACTCAGTGGGCCATTTTTCGTAACGACCGAAAATGTTGTTACAATATCCGGTAGCCGTTCAATTCACATCGGTAAATCAAGAGTTTAGGTCTATGTACATGCTCAGAACAGTTTTAACATTGTGTCTAATTGGCTTCATAATAATTTACTAACATTAAATACAGATAAAACAAAATACATTTTATTTACAATGACAAATACTAACATACCGCTTACTAATCTAAACATTTACTCACATAATTGTAGCACGTACGCTGACACTGCATGTTCCTGCCCCACTTTAGCTAAAGCTGACCATTTAAAATATCTGGGTGTCACTATTAACTCCAATGTAAACTTTCGTAAACACATCGATTTACTTTGTGCTAGAGTGCGCAAATTAATATATGTCAAAAATTCAAAAGTCATTTATTTTTCGAACGACAAAATTACATAAGACAGTCCCCCAAAAACGCCCACCCTTCACCACTTCCTAGTGACTTTCGCTGGGAAGAAGTGTCGCAACAAACTCCCCAGCAGCACAGCTGTCTGTTCAAGTTAGAATAAAAATAATTCTATACAATAGTATGCAAAATAATTTACATTACGCAACACAAAACATAATTTAAATGATAAATTATTGGCCTTATGTCAGCTAGCACACGCCAATATACCAACCAAAAACATCGAGAACTATACTCAAGCAGAAATAAAAACTAAACGTAAACAGAACTACACACACCGGCAAAATTAGGGGAACACAAAAAAAAATCTGTTTTTCTACAATTGATTGCTTTTCATTAATTTTTTTTGGCTCATTTTAGCTTGGTTATTCAATATAAGTAAAATAAAACAAAATCTAGGGTTGATTATCATTTATTTACAAAGTGAAAGTAAAAAATGTAAAATTTTGAAAATAATTTAATTTTTGAATAATTAAAAAAATTATAATTATGTTTCGAAAATGAATTGAAAAAAGAAATTAACCGCTCAGTCGCCGTGGGTGGTCCGCGCCGTGACAGTTTTACGACCGCACTTAAATAAACAAACACTCGGATTTCTTTACAACGTCTCAAGTAGTATTGTTAATGTTTTTTGCTACTCGAATAGATTAGGAATACGTTTCAAATGGTTACAGTCTTTGTAAACAACGTTCACTTATCTTTATTACCCGCTTTTGTTATTATTTCTTTTGTTCTTTGTGATAACGATTTCTGATAATACTACCGTACCAATTCACACGAAATTTTGCAGGGTACATTATGGATAGATAAGTTATCTAACAAAAGCGTTTTTAGAGACAAACATTCAAAACAAAAAATTCAAAAAATCTAGATTTTAGATGATCTAGAATTTCTAATGCTTACGTAACTTTCTCCGTCCCAAAAAAATATTTTTTTGTATTATTTTGTTCTAAATGTTGTCTAATACGATGATACATGTAATATAAAAAAGAAATAAAACACTTACGGATCAGATCCATACAGAAAAACCACAAAATATCACAACTTTCACTTTGACGGGAACTTTCTCTTATCTGTTTGTTTACACTTTTTTGGTTGGGTCAAAATAGGTATAATATGATGTTATTTAGTGCGAATATTATCTAAACCGATGTAATATTTACTTCAAAATGAAAATATCACCACTTTCCGACGATTTACACACAAAAACCATTAAAAAACGAATTATTACAGCGAACGCGCGCGTCCCGGGAGTGACGTTTGACTGACATTTTACCGCGCGGGAATGTCATTTTCAACATTTTTTTAAAATGTTGCCTATTTATATTTTTGCTTTTAGTCGATTTATTTGACAAGAATATTTATCCGACCATAGACAGAAAAATCCACAGACGAAAATAACCATTACAGCTACTACCTACAAATAGAGATGTAAGCCGCGTGGGTGATTTGTATCCGCTCGGATACAACGGGGATTTAGCGGTTAATACCGTGTATTGCCTCCACGGGCTCTATTATGGGCTTGGATACGTCTACCCATGCTTCTTATCACATTTTCAATCATTTCTTGGGGTAAATTGTCCCACTCTTCAACCAGCGCCAATTTTAATTCCTCAACGTTCCTAGGAGCTGGAATCCTGTCTCTTACCCTGCGGCCAATCATGTCCCAGACATGCTCTATTGGATTCATGTCTGGTGATCGTGCTGGCCAATCCATTTGGGTTATTCCGATATCATTAAGATAATCGCGCACCACACGAGCAGTGTGGGGCCGTGCATTGTCGTGCATAAATACAAAATTTGGGCCTATAAATGGGGCAAATGGCATTACATGGGGTTCCAAGATCTCAGTTATGTACCTGTGGGCAGTTATAGAACCGCTATCAATGATGACCAACGCGGTGCGAGCTGTCAAAGTTATGCCACCCCATACCATAGCGGACCCCCCGCCATATGACACCGTTTCGGTAAAATTTGCTTGATGGTAACGTTCTCCTCGATATCTCCACATCCTTTCCCTCCCGTCGATGAAATTTACGCAGAAACGACTTTCGTCCGAGAATAAAACTTGACTCCATTCATCGGTCCAATCTTGATGTTCCCGAGCGAATGCTAATCTTGCAACTCGATGACTTACTTCAAGTTTTGGTGCTTTCGCTGGCACGTATGATTTCAAACCAGCTTCATTCAACCTTCTCCTCACCGTTCGTTCACTAACGCGTACTGTACGTACCTCTTCCAAGAGATTTCTGGTCTGAACAGCCGTTTGACGACGATTTCTCAAAGTTTGCACCCTTATAAAACGGTCGTCTACAGCACTGGTTACACGATTTCTGCCTTGTGGCCCGCCTACGCACGTAAGAACCTGTCTGTCTGTATCGTTGCACAATACGGTGGATCACAGAAACTGAAACACCCAACGATTGACTCACTGAACGGTAGGTATGACCTTCGTCAATCATTGTTACAGCTCTGGCGACTTCAGTTGCTGGCAAATCACTCATTTTGTATGCAATACAATGTTAATTCTCTAAACAACAACAACAAAATGAGCAAGGGTCACCATTGACTGCACGACCAAACATTCTTATCAAAAACACTTAAAATCGCTGATTAGCAAAAAACACGTAAGAGGGTATAAGCTCTGTTTGATTTAGTGTGACTGTCAAAAAGTCTCAAAATGTTATATCTGAAGAGGGTAATAATTCAAATAAAAGATCCACTAGTCGAATTACCCTCAAGTTAGAAAAAAAAGACACCTTTTTTTTGTGTTCCGCTAATTGTGCCGGTGTGTGTAAATATATAAATAAAAGCCTCCAGGCATAAAGGGCGTGCCCGCTTACATAAAGCTGTAATTAGAAGTTATAAATGATAAACTAGGACCATCGAGGTAAAAAATAAATAAACAGTTAATTACTAGTTACAATAACAAAACCATGATCAGCAAGACGACCAGTCACCACAAGCAGCACCCGTTCACGAGCATAACGCAAAGATCAGCCATTACCCCTCGCCATATTTGAGGGAAGGGAGTGACATCTAAGGAAGCATGACGAACTTGCTGCCGGTTGCTCAGGCAAAAAAATAAAAAATAATGATCAACTGTCGAGGTCGCTAGCTAACCACAAATTGCAATACAACTCATAACAAAATATTGTAATGAGTAGATTAAGTCAACAATAAAATAAAATAAAAATAAATTGAATGAAAAAAAAAAATTGACTTATAAATTCAAATAAAATAAACAATTATGTAACTGTCCGTAGGTAAACTAATTCTGGAGAAAGAACATAAGTATTGTCTTGAGTTAATCACAGCGACCAACTATTCTTATCATTTATGTAGTCGTTGATACAATAGTATGCCTTTGAACAAAGGTTAGATTTTACTTTAGTTTTAAACGCATTAAAAGGCAAATCTAGCAAAGAAGAGGGTAGCTTGTTACAAAAGTCTATACCAAGCCCAACAAATGAGTTATGAACCTTATGAAGCCGGTGAAAGGGAGCTCGTCTTTAACAGGTTTATTTGGCTTTGTGTCAATCCATTCTTACAGTTAGGCAACGGACGGACTGCACGGGCCACATCCAGAAGAGTAATGATAATGGTCTCCATGTCTGATATTGGATCACACGCCTGCTCAACAACACGCATCCAATCACCTTCAGTGTGACAGACAGGCACCGATCAAATGCTTCGCCAAAGCTTTCATGGCATCATTATCCAGAAAAAGTAGAGTACTTAGGTAATCCAGAATACATGAACCTATTTCATTGGCACCTCTTTGGCCCTTCGTTTCGTCCCAAAAATAACAGTAAACGTCTCCATAGGATTTTTTATCGTCTTCTCCATTTTTTAATTCTGTTATTATGAAATCGAGACAGTTGATTTTAATAATAATAATAATAATAACGGCATGACGAGAACCTCGTGAAAGCTGAAAAAGATAAACAGATTAAGTATCTTGACCTGGCTCACGAGGTTGTCGACTTGTGGGATGTGGATACAGCAATCATTGTGCCGATAGTCGTGACGGCCAATGGCATAATAGCCAAGAGCCTCGACCAACACCTGAGGAGGCTCTCGTTAGGCAGCTGGATCAAGGGCTTGATCCAGAAAGCGGTACTCCTGGACACGGCGCGTATTGTTAGGAGGTTCCTCTCTCAGGAGCCCTGACCACCGGTGGCTTGGACCCTGTTCCCGACACCGGTGGGCTACTATTTTTTATATTTTTAAATGTTTTTTTTAATCATTTTATAAGAATATTTAAAAATGTAAATTATATGTTTGTAAATGAAATAAAGGAAATAATAATAATAATAAATTTATTTATTTTCAGATATTTTACAGACAAAAATACATTATTGTTGTTATGGTTCAAAATTAGGTAAAATATGGATTACAACTGGTTGGCATAAAAGTAAAGACAGGTATTACATAATTATGCTGTGACCACAGGGTCTGTACATGAATTGGGTGAACCCTGCCTCTTAAACTAGGGTGACCTGTATCTTAAGAGACAGTGATCAGCTATATGGTATCACATAGAATAATCAAAAACTGGTTTGTGAAGTGTGTCAGTTGCCATGTATGTGTCTATAAAATAAATTATTTTTGTATGTTTCATGCTTAAATAGGTATAGTATGTATTTCCTAAACATTTACTTATTCTAAAAAGGAGGAGAGGGGAGTGCCACTCAAGAATGTAGGAGAGTGGGTGTGAATGTATGTAACTGCACTGCATTTTGGAAGAATAGTAAAAATAATCAGGACTAGGACATAACATGACGGACTGTAGATCATAAATTGCGCAGATGTGTGTCTCGTCAATGTTATGACGGTCTATCCGTTTTTCTTTGCGACACAATTCTTTTTCTTCGAGGTGTTTATCACAGTTAGATTTAAGTAGTGTTTAAGTATGTTCTGGAGCAAGTTGGTACGCAACACACGTTTCACATCTGTCTTTTTTCGGTTGAAAAAAACTTATATTGAACTCTTTGTTAAAAGTGTTTAAGTATAACCAGTAGTCGCACTGCGGCAGGTTTTTTCGTTTTGATCATTATTGAAATTAGAGGTCCCTGATAGTTTTGCTGTCAGATATGTATTCCCTACTAGTAGTTGCTCTTAAATAATGAGATTCGATCCTCGGTATCGACCCTATGTGATTCCTGATGCATTGTAACAGTTCAGGGTCTACCCTCTTTTTATTTTCATGCTTTCCTCTACCCTCAGGCTCTACGAAACCATGGCTGTTAGTTTTACTTTTAACAGTTCTAAGTTGTCTGTCCGATATGTCCAAAATATTTATAGAAAACAATTTGCAAACCCGGATCCTGTTGTCATTTACCGTGAAAAAAAATGCGTTCCTACCTACCCTACCTACCGCCTTCATCAAATACGCGACGAAAATTATGAGCCAGCTCAAGAACTTCAATGGCACATAGAGCACCACCATATTACAATAATTATTATTTAGATCTAACAATAGTTAATATTTATGACATTATTTATCATATAAAAACATCATCACATTGCGAATAATAAAACACCTAAAAAAGACAGCAACTGTTTCAAATCGCAGAAACTGTCCGAAAGTGGAAACAAATTATAAATGAAACCTCAACCAAAAGGAAAACCCGAAGCGAAACCAATAATAAAAAAAATACTTACCCAACCTACCCTACCTACCTACCTACCGAGATATCAAAAAAACCCATCCACGCAAAATGTATGAGAACGTGAATTTTCTTCATATTTTTTTGTTTCGTTTGTTTTTCTATATTTTCTCACCGTTTAAACCTTCCCAGGGGGCCGACCACAATCTTTTACGAAACAATCTTATTTCAGGAGAGTTCTGTTTTGTTAGAGTTTTGTTTTGTTTTGTTTGAAGGACAGAAGATGAATTTTAGTTTAGTCCTGTCAAATTTGTCAGCGCTTGACGTAAATTGACGTAATTTTAGTAGGCAAGTTTTTAATCACGTCTAACTAAAATTGAATGGAGTAGTGACATGCGCTGATTAATTTGACAGGACTAAACTAAAATTTATCTTCTGTCCTTTTCTTAATGAAATAGAAAGAAAAAGATGCACTGAACTTAAATTTAGTTTAGTTTGTGAACAAGGGAATCGGCACCAATGAATTCAAAATGTTATACAAACATTTTGGACTTATATTTAAATAACAAAATAATCCTTTTTAAACAAAACAAGAACAAAAATCTTATAATTACTTATTTATCAGTCTTAAATCACAAATCACAAACGCTTCAAAGCAACATAGAATAACGAATTGAAATAATATCTGATATGTGCTAACAAAAAGTTTATCGTTCGAATTACTCAATCAAATCTCGATAGTACGATTCATAGTAGGTCCTCGGAATTATATTTTTATCAATTAGTTCTTTTATATCTCTTTTTTTATTTTGATTTAAGGGTATCTGGCTTGTGTATGCTGGCGACAAACCAATAGAAAATATTATCGATTGGTTTCCAGACGGTCGTGAACTACGTACAGTACCGACCAAAAGTCCATGAGCAATCTCACAAAGCAATAGACTGACGCTTCGGTTTGACTTACGACCTTCTTCTATAAGTTGTTACAATACTGTAGACACGCACATTACACACACACACTCACTTTGTCTGCAACCAATGACTAGTTCAATAATCATCATTCGTTTTTAGTTTCATTCGTCTTGTTCACATAAATATTAAAGTTTAGCAGGTAGACCACAAAAAACTAAGTAAATTATTTCGATTTCTGTGGGGTAGATGCAGTTTGTTACAAGTATTCAATTAATAGAACTTTGTTGGTTCGTGCCGTGATAATATTGGTGACGAGCATTTAGCGCAGTGTTGTGGTTATTATTATCAAAAAGCAGGCATAAAATATATTGAAGAGATCAGATCAGATCAGAGAATATTATTGCGCTGCGTAAAAGTGAAGTGAATATCTAATGAAACCGGACTAAGTGTGAGTGTTATCATTTATATATTTCATATTTTACTAAACATTAATCTTAATCAAGGGTATTGTTGATAGAACAGAGGTATTGTTGAGACAGAAGATGCCTTTAAAGTTTTAAATTCATTGTGAGGTTTAATTCGATTAGTGAATAATAAATAATTAGGTATTATGTGTAATAAAAACAATGTTTTTCTTTGTTCTAGAGAAATACTGTGAGGGTTAAGAGATATGAGGAAGGGGCTTATTATCGAGTAGCAGCGACGTCAAATGGTGAATGAAACAAATGGTTTCATACCAACGAGATATTTTGCTGAATTATTAAAAACACGTCATTATGAACCGTTCGCCGTGCACTCTGAAGGCTTGCATCACTGAAGACCAGCTAGAAAACCGTTTTTGACCTTAAAATATTGACCGTACCAACTTAATAAACAACAGATTCGTTATTGCATGAATTTATGGTAACGAATTTTTTAAGCACGTTTCAATAGGGTGTTTGTCGTATTTCTTGCAGAAATACCGAAATTGTTTAATATTATTTTAGTAATAGTATTATTTTAGGATAAAAATTTGAGGTTTAGTTTCAATCTTCTTTTCGTAAAGAAAATGAATACTTAAGCTTTAACCTCAATAACAACCAATATTTACTAAAGTCAAATAAAATGTAAAATAATTAATACAAATAAAATATAAACAAACTGCCCATATTTAACCTTAAAATTACCTATTCTGTAAGTAGTTTTTTACATTTTAAGTAGTCTAATATTCTTATTTATTACTTAACTACTTCGACCATGATCAAAGCTTAATATTTATGGTGAAAAAATCCATTAAAAATTTAAAATCTTTCATAATTTAAATATGTCTAAATAATACAAACTGCTTCTAAGTTTCTTGACATCTATTTCACATCTTATTCAGCTGAAGTAATGATAAATAATTGTAGCAGTTTATTAACTTATGTAAAATAAATATATTATAACGAATAAACATATTTTTTTTAATTTTGTTATCATATATCACGCATTTTTTATTCTAAAACCTTTATTGCAATAACAACATAAAAAAGCAGCAATATTTAAAAAATATTATTATCGAAAACAAAAATAATAATATTTGCAAAAAACCGCACTGTGTTTCACGAGATTAGAACCTGAGGCAGTTTGAATTCCATACCAACGCTTAACGCTTTCTGCTATCTGCACTTGTTAAGTTACTATCGAATTTTAGCAATGCCATTAACTGGTCAAGTTCACGCGCATAGTGCGTGTGTGCTAGCATGTTTAAAGCGACGGAAATATATTGTTGTTTCGTGTAACTGCGTTATCTGTTGTGTGTGTATCGTGTTGCTTACACATACAAATGTACGAGCTATACCGCGTGTTCACAGCAATACGACTCTTAGCGTGCTCATGCACTTTTGAGCGCTTACTGTACAAAAACTTTATGGTAATTTTCATCTTCAAAGGAATTCTTATAGAAAAAAGTGATAGGATTTTCCTTTTCAACACGAAGCACCTTAATATCATGCCATTTCACTTAGTTTCGATCCTCGTTTACGTTGAAATTACTGCCCCACTGCTCTTGAAGAAGTTTAAGATCAACAAATTTATCGTGGGTCATGTCAGTAACTTTGTAAGGTTCTTTTTAGCAATTTGAATTAAGGTGGCATATTCATGCGGGACATAGATAGGTCCTGATTTAAGGAAACGCTTCACTTTTTTTTCAATAACGCTTTGTACGTTATCACCCTCATTTTGAGAGTGACCTCTAATCAAAAATTTAGTTAAATTTTTGTGTTGCATATGCGTAGGCTGATAAGAGGTACTTATTTTTTTGCTGCCCACAGCAGTTGTCGGAATAGAAAATCACATCGACTGGTTCTGGTTTATTCTGTGTAATCTTTTCTAAATAATTTAAAATGCATGTTCCTATTTCAGTCGCACCTCGTTTTCCCTCGATTTCATTCCAGAAGTAACATTCAACGTCTTTAGCATGTAAGTCGCTTACAGTAAAGTTAAAACAATTAATTCTACTTTTGTAGTAAAAAACTGATATTTGGCCCTTTGGTATCGGCATGACATCCTGTAAGTCGTACACAGCAATAATTGTGTTATCGTTCCTAGTCTTGACTTTTTCTTTCTCCCTTCTGGCCAGTTCTTTTTCTTTTAAATGAATTTCATAAGCTTGAATAATTTTCTGTTTCCCTTCTTCGTCAGCATTGTTAAAACTTTCACAAAGATCACACTGATCTCTCTTTGGTATGTGGAATGAAATATTGAAATCTCGATTGAAAATACGGTTAAAAGTAGATTGAGATGCAAACTGTAGGCTATCTTTTGTACGAATGTCTTTGTAATCCCTGAATAAGTCAGCTAAAGATTTATCACAGGAAATGTATTCTCTTGATGTCTGGGCTCTAAGGTAATGTGATTCAATTCGTGGTACGCTATTTATAAAATGTTTCACACTATCATAAACCTCTGGATCCACAGTGCGATGATTATATGTTTCCCGCGTAATTCACCCTCTACAAAACCAGTCTCTGATTTTTTTGATAATGCAGTAGCAATCGGTCTGTCATTTATTGCGAGAGTATTTTTAAAAAATGTTTTGCAAACTCTAATATTAGTGTGATTTAGCTCGAAATAAAATGCAGTATTTAATTTGCGGAAATTTTGAGTAGATGAGTATCTGTATTTTGGTTTTATTTGTGAAGTATGAGCTATTATAAATTGTCTTTGTTTTTGCAAGTCTCCCAAACGCCAGTAACCATTAAAAATGTCTTGTCTCGAGGTCTCATCTATTTTTGCTCGACAGTTTAATCGACATTTATCTCCACACAAAGGACCCATCTTCCTTGCTGGGACTTGTTTTTTAACACTTGATGTGTAGTCCTTACCTGTGTTTCGAAGTGTTTTTGCAATTTTACTTTCCAATTCTTTTCATTTCTGACCCTTTTCTTGCCTCGTACGATTTCCTGTACCTCTGAAGCATTTGCCTCTGTAGTTATTTGACCTGCTGATCCACTAGTAGAAGCAATGTGGTCTGAATTATTTTCTGCTTCATCATCTGAGCTACTTGATGAAGATGAACTGGAACTACTTGCAGAAGAGCTACTTGAGGAAGAACTACTTGGAGGTCTCGTGGTTTCACCTTGAAGTAAACGGGGAACATTACCTGTTGACCCAGGAATAAAATGAGGGTCGCAGTCCGAATCGTCAAAATCACTCTGATCACTGTGCAGGGGTGAAATGTAGTATTTTCTTTGGTAAGATGCAGTGTTTTCTTCGTTAATATTATTTTCCTTGTCCGTTTCATCGATGGAGGTCGTTTTGGTCGCCATATCTACCAAAAGACGCCCACGGTTCATGCTACAAATAAACAAAAAGTAATGTAAGTACCTATTTATGAAGCGAAAATATTTTTTCGTCACCTAGGATGTGGTAACTCAAAATTATTTTGTAAATCATAGAGAAATGTTTTATTTTGACTTTAACATTACTGATTGAACGTGCGGTTTTAAATACTATTAGTAACAGCAATTATACTATTGAAATTTGAATAATTTACCTCAAAAAACTTAGTAAACAAAAATTTTTCAACAAAACTGCTTTAAGTCTAAAACTACTAACTAAACCAACAAGAATGTCGTTATTCAAAATATCACTTCAAATCAATTCCTTGTTAACGAACAATAATGTAACAACTCGAAATACACCATCTTCATAATTAGGTTTCAGTCAACAATAACGTATTAAGTCGTAAAAATACATCAATTTTACATACCTGATTCAGTATAATAACGTAGCAATTCAAAATAATGCGGTCTGTACGCAAAGCGACACGTCCTCACCAGTCAAATTTAAACTTAACTAAAGATGACGCAATGTTGCGCCGGGGGATAATAACAGTCGGTAAATCATGAACAGAGACTTATAATGCCATCTCGTGATTGTTTCTTGCACTATTTCAGTGACGGTTTTATTGACGCGTAGAGAATTAAATTTTAATTATGAAGAATGAGTTATCTCGAATTTGTCTTTTTTTGAGTTGATACAGTCTTGTGTTAGCAGTGCGATATAAGCTTATGAGTTTATGATCTATCTGGCAGTCTGGCTACAAAGTCGACATGGAATCAAGGGAAGGTTAAGGTTACTCAGTGAATAAGTTTTAAAACAAAGAAATGTGTAATGTTTTGACGAAGATAGTTCGAAACAATATATTGTGGTCAGACTCAGTGATTAGTGTTTTGTTATTAATTTTGCAGTCGAGTTTCCGGGCGGCAGCTAGTGGTACTCTGGGAATTTTTATTTTTCTGCGTTATCCGCTTCCAAAAACTCAAATGTTTCGTATGCATTCGCTATCAAACAAGAAATTAATTTCACATGTACTAAAATCTATAGCTACACAATTCATTCGGCAAGTTTACGTAAATAAATACATTTTACTAACTTTACATGACACGAAAATGTTTTTTCTTAATAAAAATTGCAAAACAATAATATTTCCGTCGAGTCCGAGGAACTTTTTTAAGATTGCTAAATTTGACATTAAAACAATATTACTAGTTGTCAAAAGTCACGTCGTGGTACGAATTGAATGAACTTTTAGAGGTGACGTCACCAAAATCGCTAAGAAAATAAGATTGTTTCAACATTACAATAAGCTTATTTTATGGACGTCATGGTACGAAAAGTCAAAGTAAGATTATAATAATACTGCTATAAGAGCTGGTGGTAGGCCCCCTGGACTACGACAAACATTTCAAAACCAAAATCAGCTAAATCGGCCCAGCCGTTCTCGAGTTTTAGCGAGACTAACGAACAGCAATTGATTTTTATTTTATTTATTAGGATAAAAGAGAATGCTCATGGATGTATGGAATCCCGTACCATGTTGCATCAAAATCAAACTTTGTTTTTTATAGACTACACTGATCATATTAACTCCTACAAAAGTTATTTTTGAAAAAAAAACCCTGGTTTTGGAGTTATTTTATAAAATCGAAAATAACCTAAAAACTAGGTTATTTTTTTCGACGCTTCCGATTACCTATTTTAAATAGACACGTTAAATACGAACGAACATTATTTCTCTAAAAATAGCGTAATCCACTTATATTAGTAAGAATTACGAGTTATTGCAACATAATAGCCGCGCCACAGGATGCGTGACTGAAACTCTGAGATTTGTCCGACCTTTATATTGCCAATACTGTGAGCGGGTAACGTATCTAAGGGTAATATATCATTGGACGCCACAAAAAACACGCCACAAAAAACACGCTCGGCGAGTCTAGTGTCTGTGTCTTGGAACACCACTTATTAACCTTAAGTACTATTCATGACAGACATCAATGCTCATGCTCATGTTGTCGTCGTGAATCGATTAGGTACCTAAGTGATAGAAAAAATAAAACAAACATGTTTTTCATAGCGATTCAAAGACAAAAATATTTATTTAAAATACATTTACATAAATCATTCATCATACTTACTCCTGAAAAAAATCATCTAAAGCCGTTGCCGGCGCAGTTATGTCATTATACCGTCCCCAGCTCAAATACCACACTATCGTCATTATATGGGCACAGCAGTCCACTGTTCGCTTACCGATGAGGCAGCTGCAGCAATAACCTACTATGGCTTCTAATGTGTTGGCCACAGCATCATCTCTGCTAATCAATAAATACGTGTGATACGTACGACTGTTTACATGCCTAGATTTAATCCTACCTCTTAAGAGGTAATTATTAAGCCCTAAAATCAAAGGTACATCATCATCGATAATATTATTCACCTCAACTGAATAAATACCAGTCTGACGGATGTGTTCCCCATAGTACGATCTAGTCTGTTTGAGCTGGTAGGTTCCAAGAGCTAACCGTTTTAGATCAGTTATTGTCAATTGTGGAAATCCATCTAAATGTGGATTATTGCTATTAATCACCAGAAAATTCACTCTCCTTCTATTGAGATTTGCCTGTTCAACATAAGTTGCCAAATGGTTCTCTAGTGAAAGCCTTTCTTTAGCAATTCTTACATATTCCAAGGCTTCTGGTGGGTCTTCTATAACAACATGGAACTTATTAATTAGAGCACAAGATATTCTAAAATCATCCATTAGGTGCAAAGCCGCTCTATTGTTAAAAACATGACGAAAGAGTCTATAATCCCTTTTCACCCTCCCGTTAACCACTTCTACAACCCAGCGGCACATAGTTACAAAACGAGACCGATTTGCCTGCTGGGTTGTTAATTGATGTTCATTCTCAAGTAGAGACTCTGGCATATGTGTTACAAAACCATATCCCTGGAGTTCATTAATTACATCCCTAAATCCTCTATCAAGAATGAAAACATCACCTCTTCGGAAAAATTATCTTAAATAAGATTCCTCATTACATAAGTTTAAACTTGTAATTGTAGCATCATTAGTGGTCGCCTTGTATGGCCCGAGACAATCCACAATATGACCATCACAACACACTATCATAACCAAATTATCCAGTTTTTGCAAACTGTATGTTTGTTTTTGAAATAAATAATTAGAACTACTTTGGATAAATACATAAGTAGCATCACATATGACAATTGCTGGTTTAGAATTAGGTGGCAAATCAGGATTACCAAATAATCCTTCTGGTATTGTTCTATTTCTAGAAGCAACATCTTCAACAGTTATATGATTAAATCCTAAGTACAATGGAACAAACTCATTAATTAAACACTCTCTGGCCTTATTCATTGAGCGTTCTAAGGCAGCACGAGATTTATTAAAGAGAGTTGCCAACCTTTCATTACTATCACCAGTTCTCAGCTTAACTAAGTAAATACTTAAAGCAATCGTGGCATTTGATACTTGTACTGCTAGACTTGGAATACAGTTTAACAAATCATAAAACTGATCCGAGTTCATGCCAAGCCAAAAGTGACACAAATATGGAGGCATAATTAAAATATTTGAAAAATCGATACGGTAATAGGCAGCTCGCTGCTTTATATTCATAATTGTGTCGAATTGACTACCAGTAAAATCTCTTAACTGGGAAGTTAATTCGCTCCAATGACCATGATCCAGGTGGTGACGACAGATTCGTGCTGCCGGTGGCACATAGAATTTATAATGAAGTAATAACAGATCCTTTATAGATGAGGGTACTAATAAACGTTCTGTTTCAAAACAATTAACAAATATACAGTGATTGGATGTGCTAGCAGCACGCTTATACACAGAAGACATAATTGTTGGATTTGATCTAACTTGAGCAGTGTGTACGTTTTGTTGTGGAAGAGGGGGCGGCTCAGGAATATTGAAATCCCTACTTGATCCAGCATCTGGCAAAATAGCGTCTGACAGACCAGGGCGATTGGAGTCGTGCTGATCACGACGTTGCACTTCTCTTGTATCTGACCTCCAGCATGCAGCACATATTCTATCCAATCTTGAGATCTAAAAAATAACATGATTAAACATGTAATACAAAACATTTTATGTGATAAAACTTGATAAAATAGACTTGATAAAAGTATATACTGTAATGTGATGTAACTGTTAAGAATACATGATAATGATTGGGCAGCAATATTGTGTCAAAATAGATAATATTATTATCTAATACCTACAACATTATTTATTTGTGAAACCAGATAACAGGACTCAATATTATAAACACATCTAATAATAGTATAATCACTATCGACTATAGATAGAATACTGGAGAAAAGAATGTTAAAAAGAAGTTAAATTAGTTTTTTTTTATATTGCGACATAAATAAAATATTTACCAGATGCAGCGGAACATTTCTAACTAAAATGTTTCTCTCTTGTCGATCTTGTCTTACAGGATATGTTCTAGTTGCACGTAGAATAGATTTACCGCAAGAAAAACATAATCTTCTATGACCAAAAGCAGGCAAAGATAAACTTCCTTCACTGATTGTGTTTGCTCGATCTTGAAGCAGTGTCAAACACTCTGTACAAAGCACACATTCTGAAGACATCTGCAATAAAAACCATGAATGAAAAAGTGTGTTTGTACCCTTTCTGGCATTATCTATCTGCTGTAACATATTCACAGAAGTTACACCTATATTAATATATTATCAAGAGTAAAGCCTTTTTTGGCCTCTAACATGTTCGTTTTTTTAAATCTATTTGTTAGGTACCTATTTCCTATGCGAGCCTAAAATAAATATTTCTTTCATTCTATAAAAATGTTTTGTAGGATGGTACGGTGGTGAAGATGGTACAGTCATTAAAAGATTAGTCAGGAAATAGAAGGTGCCTGACATTCCTAAGTATATATTCAAAGAGTAAAATAAGATCTGCTTACTTGAGTAGGAGTTATCCATGATTGTAACAAGTTAATCATTGGAGTAGACGCTTGTTCTAATGAATGTGTAGGTTGGTTTCTGGGTATCAAAAAAGAACAATTGATACATCGTCGGATTTGCCGGTTGACTGACGGTGTCAATCGGTCGACCCCACGTTTAATTGTTTGATTTTACTTAATTGTTGCTGATAATCAAAGAAATCAAAGCAAAAACATATAATTCGTGAAATGTTTTTCAAGCAAACATTATATAATTATTTAATACACAAAAGAAACTATTACTGGTTAGTCGATTCATCAAATATCAATTCTATTGCATTCTACATCTCTAAGACTGGCTGTGACCATAGATATAATAATGATAATCATAGATTCTATTATATTCTAGTTTTTTTAATAATGTTAAAAAAACTAAAATATAAAATCAAGGGTTAAAAAACGAAGGACGCCAACGGGTGTCATAAAATGTTGCTTGCAAACAAGGCAATTCGTAACATCTAATTTGTTGACAAGTCGACAGACAAGGCTGTTCATGTGAAACGGAACGTCAGTTACAGGGAGTAAAACAATATCCATACTTTTAATCTCAAAAGTAAATTCCCTTTTCAAAAATCAAATCCCCGACGTATAATATCGTAAAATATTATGAAAGTAATTACTATAAAATTTTAGTCTTGATGCGCGAGACTTTTTGGTACCACTTTTGGTCATTGTCCTTTAGATGAATAAACATTAAATAAATAAAAAAGGTAAAGATGCAAAAGCAGTATGGCTTTTGTCTCGGCTCCGGCGCTGCATATATTATCACTCAATAAAACAGTTGATTGTGAACATGTGGTTTTTATTTATCCGTGAGAAGCATGCAAACAAGCATACATCATGGCATGCAGCATGCAAGCAAGCACGCAGCATGTAGCATGCAAACAAGCATGCAAGCGACCATGCAACAGGCATGGTTTCTGTCACGGCTCCGGCGCTGCGGGGCTCCGGCGGCCCCACGCGAGCTTATCGTCGTAGATGGTTTAACCTGCTTCTCAACTCGCGGGCTGCCTCGCCCTTCCGCGCCTACGCGATTTTAAATTACACTCTAGGGGTTGGGCAGACAAGACTGCGTGGAGTCAGATTCATAGCGATTCGTTTCTGTCACTAAACTTTTGCACTCACGGAGCAACTCACCTAATTTTTGCAAAAGTTTTAGGACTAACAATTTTATTTGAACATTCGGAATAATACACATTATATAATACAATACTTAGGACATATGACTTTATTTCATACAAAATTAGGAGATTAAATTATTATAGTACTCAATATTAGGACAGAATAGTTTTAGAAGTAAAGATAATTATGTTAAACAAAATTTCGACTTTTAGAACGTTATGGGTACTGAAGTTTATAGCAAACGTGTTATGGATAATGATTTTCGAACAAACAATTTTAGGAGAAGAAAGGGCGTAAACATATCTTTTCTATCAGTCATACTATTTTCGGTTACACACGCCCGCACATGAACCTACCCCAATCTGTCAAATTTCTCTAACAAACATGAATTATTTGTTTTTTTTATAAAAACCATATTTTATAAAAAAAAAACAAAACTAATCTAACTTGTAAATCTGCTAAAGAAAATTTACAGATGGGGCTAGGTTGATGTGTTGGCGTCTGCACAATCACAGCTAGTTTTACATAATTAATAAAAGATAAACATAATTACTAAAAAAAAAACAAAACATCTTTGATGTTGATGGTTTAGGATCTTTGAAAGGATCGATAACTGCTTGGGCATCGGAGCAACATAATCAGGATCAATATTTTCAACAAATTCATGATTATTATTTGTGATAGGACCTAAATCATATCCATGAATACATTTTTTATCAGCATTACAATCAAAGCAACTTAGTGTTCTTAAAACTGTTTGTGGGACTGTTACATCCCAAAGGACCTGATACACGGAAAGGGTGCCCTTAAATGGTTTCAAGTAAGTTAGAATCAAGCTTTCTTTTGTTATGATCTCACTTTCATCAACTTTTTTAATACTAATATTTTCAACTGTGTTTATTATCATGTCATAAAATTGATCATATGTGCCAATATCTTGACCATAAAGAACCATGCGGTCGGCAGTCCTTTTAGATACGATTGTTGGCATCTATGGATTTAAGAAACTCGGTATCGTTGGACGCCCATTTTTGAAGTTCAAAGCCTCCTCGTTTCAGAATGGTAATGATTTGCTTACTAACACGAATTGCTTCTTCTGTTGTATCGCAGCCTGACGTCAGATCATCAACGTAGAAGTCTTCACGAATAATTTTGACAGCTTCAGGATATTGTTCACCTTCATCTTCTGCTACTTTAATTAACGTTTTTATGGCAAGATAAGGTGCAGATGCTGTACCAAACGTAACTGTTTTCAATCTGTAGTCTGACTTCAGGTGGTTGGCAGTTTGATTCAAGATTAGGTCTGACGCTACCACGCCACAATATTCTATGATAATCTGTATCTTTCTTATCTAGAAGTACCATTCTATACATTTTGATGACGTCACTTGCGAAACACACCTTGTGCATGCGCCATCTCATTATTATACTTCGCATATCTTCTTGTTGTACCGGGCCAGTCATGAGCTCGTCGTTCAAGAATATGCCATTATTTCCTTTGCTTGACGCATCAAATACGACTCTGATTTTTGTGGTCTCTTTATCTCTTCGAACTACGGCGTGGTGTGGTAGGTAAACACACCGGTTGTTTATTTCATCTTTTGGAACTTCCTCCATGTGTCCCATAGTTAAATATTCTTCTAGTACCTTGTCGTATTCTTCTCTTAGTTCAGGTTCTTTTTGAAGTCTTCTTTCTTGTTGAATCAAGCTATCCCACTTCTGATATGAGCAGAGTGAACAAGTTGGAATTAAAAAAAAGATAACGACTACAAAATAAAGGTTATAATTAAATAAGCAAACAATTTAACAAAAATAGAAGGAACTAAATTTAAACAAAAGTAACGAAATACGCCTAGCTAAAACCCGTGCTAACACTCCAAGCGCCCAAAACGAAATGACCGAGGAAATGAGCCTGCCGCTTCAGCTGTTCGTCTGCCCCTCTCTTGCGCCTCGTGTCGTCATTTAGACGCCACGCCTACAATCGCAGGATTCTCCGCTAACAGTATCATATAATATTAATACATCGTCTAAGAGTTGAGCACGTTCTCGTAAATAGTTTACCAACTCTAAACTTGTAAAAAAATTATCGAAATATGCCACAGAACAAGCACGGTCTGGTATACTTTTACATAGAACCAGAACTACCTTAGCACCAAGACCAAAACTGGACTCCTCAGGCGTTAGCGAATTATACCAGAAAGTATCTTCACCACCATATACTATTAAGTCGTACACGAAACCAGATATTAGCTCGAGCAAAAATTTTATAGCCCCATTTTTTTGCCTTGTTTTAATATATTGTTTTCTATTGCCAGCTTTTTTACCCTTATGTGAGACCATCATTTCATCCACACTAAATCTGGTTTCGTGTCGGACTTTCAAAAGTTTTCACGTACTTTTTGTAACAAAAGCCTCACTTTAAAATAACGGTCACCATCGTCTAACAAATTATTATTAAAACGAATGTATCTCCTTATCAATTTTTTTTTTTAATTTTACAGTGATTCGTTGGCGATATTCACGTCTGTATTTAATAGATACATTAAGACTTAATATGTACTGTTTGGCTTTTTCGAGATAATATGCTAAAACTTCAGTGGCATTTTTTGTAGACAACGGCTTTTTCAAGCCGTAAAAATTTGACTTAGGGCGGATTCGACCAAACAGGAATAAATTTTATTCTCGGAATACATCGCTACTTACTCGAGAGTAAATCAATTTCTCGTTTTACCAACTACGATTCAAGGAATAGCGAGTCTATTCGGGAATAGTCACTATACCACCAAAAAGCATGGAATACGGAGCTATTCCAAGAATAACAAAATGGCGTCCTGTTGTATTGTGCTGTCATTTCAACACAACAAGTCAACACAAGGAATATTGTTTCAAAAA
This sequence comes from Agrochola litura, assembly GCA_949152395.1. NCBI lineage: Eukaryota > Metazoa > Arthropoda > Insecta > Lepidoptera > Noctuidae > Agrochola > Agrochola litura. Next base: position 3,073,298 of record OX424494.1, read on the forward strand.
CATAAAATGCAACGTTTATACGATTTAATTCAAGATAGTGATAGTGATGAGGAAGTTATACCGAGACGTCCAAGGTGGCTAAAAGAGAGAATAGATTTATTTGAATACTATGATGATCGTGATTTCACGATAAGGTTTCGTTTGAGCAAAGAAGCAACTTTGTTTTTGCTGACGAGAATTGAACATAAATTGGAATATATTTCCGACCGGTAAGTGTGTAATAATACCTTCTACAATATCTACCTAATTAGCCTGCGTGTATAAGTTATTGTACGTGGTTATTAAAAGTACCTGCCTGTCTACATACCTAGTGTCTAGCACAGCAATATTATACATAGTTATGATGGTGAAAGGTTATGTTACTGTCTTTAGAATATCTACCTAATTATTTTATTCTTTTTCAGCAACTTTTCCAATTCACCGATAAACCAGTTGCTGGGAACTTTGAGATTTTATGCAACAAATTCCACTCAAATGCTTATTGGTGACATCTGTGGTTGGAGTGCCTACTGCCAATAAAATAATCCACAGAGTCAGTGCCACTATTGCTGCACTGCACAAGGAATATATAAAATTTCCTACTACTCAGCAGGAGATGTGGAGGGAGCAAGACAATTTTTACCAAATAGCTCGATTTCCACGTGTTATTGGTGCCATGGATTGCACGCACATAAAGTTGTCATTTGTACCTCTCCGATGTCATGTGGGAGGTGAACAAGCAGAACTGTACAGGAACAGAAAAGGTTACTTTTCTATAAACGTGCAGACGATATGCAACGCTAACTTGGAAATCACTGACATAGTAGCACGATGGCCAGGGTCGTGTCACGATAGCACAATATTTAACAATAGTGTTATCAAAGCAAAATTTGAAGATGGGTGCTACAGTGATTCAATTCTGGTTGTTGACAGTGGATATGGCTCAACATCATACATGATGCCTCCATTAGGAAGCCCGAGAACACCAGCAGAGCAACTTTATAATGAATCACAAATACGAACAAGAAATCCTATTGAAAGAAGTTATGGTGTATGGAAACGAAGATTTCCTGTGTTGGCATTAGGAATGCGTGTGAAGTTAGAAAAAGCCTTGACAATTATAGTGGCCACCGCAGTTCTACATAATATTTTACGGCGTAGAGGGGAAAGTTTACCTCCAGATGATCCAGAACTTGATTTACCAGCCCCTTGGGAGCAAATTTTAAGTGATGGCCAAATGTCTCAAGTCATTGAAGGAGAGCAAATACCTATGCGGCGGTATGAGACCCGTGATGCTCTTATTGCTAATTATTTTCTTAGTTTGATGTGAATAGAGAAAAATAAAAGCAAATAAAAAAAAGATTGTTTTTGGAATTTATTTATATTTATAAGATTCTGCATGACATATGTATTCGAAGATTTATAAAGGTACATTAATTTTTATTTTTGAAAGCCAGTAGCTTTCTTCGCTTCATCAACAAAATGTTAGTTTTGATCTTTTCTTGCTTTAAGATCTGCTTTTTTATTTGGATGTCTATATCATGCCGAACCTTTGACCTTTCCATTTCTTCAAAAGCAAGCGTTGTCTGTAGTTGTACAGCTTCTATTTTCTTTTTATGGAGTTTTTCTAATGAAGAAGATGTACTGGAGTGGGTTGGTCTTCTCCTAGAATGCCATGTCCGTTGAGGTGTCTGACTCAGTAGGAACTGTATTTTTGAGGGCCAGTGACACAGGAGTCCTCAACATTTGAGGTGTGTAATCTCCCCAATCCTGTAATAGAGAAATAATAAAATTAGTAGGGAAAACTAGTTGCTTGACATACGTAATACTAGTTTAGTTAATTATATAATAGACTAGCGGTTGCCCGTGGCTTCGCCAGCGTGGAGTTAGAGTTCGCGCCATCCCGCGAGATTTTGCAAAATGATTATATAGATTAATTACCTTTGTCACAAATCCTTGATCTTCACATACTACATCCATGTCACTCGTCTGGCTATTTATAATAACTGTTGTTGGAGGCACTGCACAATCTGCAAATTAAAGTAAACATTGTTATATTTAAGACATAAGGCAAACATAGGTATACTATATTTAATACAATGTAAAAGAGTTCAACGGAGGGCTCATTGGGATCAATAACAATTAAAATTCTATTGTGTCTCAACAATGACTGTTGAAAGTATAAACTGACTGAAAACGAGATATCAATGCACAGCCCAAACCTTTTCTCAGTGAAAATTGTAAGGGTTAAACTAACCTATGTATATGTATTCTATCTGTTGTGTTTCCGGGAAATCCTCCTTTACTACTATAGCCCTTGCCTCTTGGTCTTGCACCGCAGGAACACTGAAGTCTTTGTCATATGGGTTAAATAACCCAATGGCACTAGTGGATATAAGACTTATGATCCGCTGTTGAAAAGGATCCTCCTTTTTAGGAGGTATCGGTGATCCACCACTTAAAACAAAAATATTTGTAAATAAGTAAAGTAAATAATAGCTAATGATGATTATGATAAATGTTAAATATATCCGTTCATGTGTCTCACCATCATCATTATTCAGCCACAAGAAGTACACTATTGAACATAGGCCTCCACCACAGATTTTCAGAGTAAGTAACCGGTTGGATATGGCCTGCAACCAGCGACTTCCTGCGAACTTTTTAAGGTTGTCTGTTCACCTTGTGGATAGACGTCTTACGCTGCACTAGCTAGTATGTGGTGTCTAACCATCTCTTTATATCCTTATAGGCTATCGTCATGTACCTATTTTCAGTGGCTCATAATCAGACAATACACGGATGATTTCCCCAACAGATTATAGGTTATATTGAAACAAGAGTTTTAGCATAAGTGCCGACATAAAATAATAATACTGACCTGTTTGAATCATGTGCTTCCTGTTATTTGCGGCATCCTTTCTCGCCACCTTTTTCATGCTCTCCCATTGAGATTTTAAGTTTTCCCCTGTGCGAGAACAGTGGGTTGTACGATTATTATATTGGTCGGATATAATTTTCCATTGAGCTAATTTGGCTTTGACGGTAACACCGTCAGTTTTTTTATTTTCAATAATATTAAAGTGAAACTCTATTAAACTTAGCAAAAGTTCTTTCTCAGACGGCAGCCAATTCGGACTGCGTTTACGCATATTGTCACTCATTTTACACTGACTGAAATAAACGATTGCAAAACAAAACCCGAAAATAAACACCACGAAAACCAAAACGAACCGACAAGCAAAACTTCAAACTACTACAAACAATTGTACATTGACACTTGACAGCTACTTTCCCAAGCTATAATACGACAAATTAGAGTAGACATGAGATAAACTTCTGCACCGTCCCGTTTGTAGAACAATGTTTTTTTACCCGGGTATTACGTTCGTTCACATTCACTCCGCTATTCGCGCATAGCATTTCCAAGTATAGCTATACGTTAGATTGCATGGAAAAACGACTGTTGATTCACTCGAGATTAAAATCGTGGAACAGATTATTCCTGGTATAGTTACTCGTGTATAAATTCGGGTTTGGTCGAATCCGCCCTTAGAGTTGAATATGTCAAACAAGTTATTAAAAAAATAAAGTTTAATAAAAAAACTGTAACCCGACTACGGGGAAATAAAAATGATCTAAAAAGTACGAAACAAGCAAATATTTCAGACAGAAATCAAGACATAGGTACAGTACCGGTCATAAGTCCAGTACCAGTCTTAACAAACTATCGCATCGTAACTCGTCGCACTTGAGACCTTCTTCTAATAAGGTATTTCACACACACATATACACACCCGTTTATTGCACTCTTTCATCATGAACCAAACAGAAAGAGCGCGGTATATAACAGTTTCCCTTAGTTCGTAGGCTTATCGCGCCCCGCTGTCTTTTTCTGATTATAGCGATGAGAAAAAGACAGCGAATGTCGTACGGAATGAGTAAGTATATTTAATTCATCAAAATCGGTTCAGTAGTTTAGGCGCTACGGTGGAACACACGTAAAAGCAAACATACATATTGTTCAGGAGCTCAGGTTGGTTAATAAATAAAAGCGTGGACTGTATACTCTTTAAATTATAATAAGAAAAGGCGATAAATAGGTAGCTATACAGTGAAGTAGCTAAAAGGGGACGCTAGTGTCGTTCTTGCCGTGCGATCGTGGAGTGGTCCGCCGCCGCCGCCGTCCGCTCGCCCCCGCGCGCCGATTCCTCTGTCCCGCGCCCGCGCCTCAGCCGCCGGTGACGTCAGTCCACATGATTACGCGCTTGATGCGTGAACATTAGTGTTTCCGGAACCGATATTATTTTTGAGAACCGGGAATTTCGGTACTTTTTTTATTGGAACCGGGATTTCCCGGTTCTTTCGGTATTTTCGGTTCTTGGTAGTTTTTGTTATATAAACAAGTGATATGCTTGAAAAGTAAACTACAGTTAAGTATTCAAGTAATTTTATTGGAACATTTTTTTTTTTTTTTTTTTTTTTTTCTTCTACACTTATGTTTCTTTATTTTATTTTTTTTACATTGGCATCTTGTTTTTATTTAATTTGTTATAATTTAATTGTGTTTACGTGTGTCTTTTGTGTGCACTAAATAAATGTTTTATCTATCTATCTATCTATCTATCTAGTATGTAATTGAATATAAATCAGACTATAATCAATCAGTCTTATTGTTAAGTAAGTATTTACTGTCAATAAAATGGTAAAAATTAAGCAGTCATCTTAGATTCCTTAAATATTTAGAATTATCTTAAACATTTTTCAACGCAAACAAACATTTTTTTTTTTTTAACAAATACAGATATTTGATATTTATATACAGCGAACCAGTCTATTTCAAAAGCATCTCAGAGCATGGCTGATAGAAAACTGTTTTTATTGTATTAAAGAATTTATGAATTCTAGAACAAATAGGAAAATTGCAGGACATGTAAATTACATTTGACATTTTTATTTTAAGCTATTGACATGATATTTTGTAATTTAATTTCCAATTTAATTTTAATTTTTGTAAATCGAGTTTTAGAAAATTTGTAATTTAATTATTTTTATTTGACATTTGTAATTTGATAATTTAGACAATTCTTGATTTGGTACTTATTTTTTCTGACATTGGAATTTAATTAGTTTGTTAAATTAGAATCATTGTTATTGTCACAAAATTTGCATGCCGAATTTAGTTGGCGGAATATGTAGAACTATTAACCTATTAACTGATCTATCTATCTCCTTACCGCGCGGACGTATCTTGCTTAGCTTATTATGATACTATTAATTAATTATAAATATATTTGTTAGAAATAATTGCGTCGTCAGTGATATAAGTGTGTCACGAGTGAGCATTACGAGGTTACTTGCGTTGTGTAAGAATGAGCTAAAGTATTTTTAAAGATATATAGTGTTTCTGTGTTAGATATGTCTAACACTGGATCTAGCCCGTTTGGCCGTAGCCAGCTAGTGACGCGAAGTCCTCCGCCGACACCAACTCAAGATTTCCAGCCTGTAGACCCAAAGCCACAACCTCCCTTGGAACATGAGCTACCAGCCGAAGTTATTTCTACGCCGGAGGTACAGAAATGGATGGGGTCCATAGAAAAAATCCTAAATGAAGTATGCAGTTTAGTTGCTGAGGGAAAAATGAACGCAGACCAAAAGGTACGTGTAGCCAATCTTTGCCGTAGTGTCTCACATGGCGCATCTCAGATGGCTGTCTTATATCAAGCCTTAAAGCAAAAAACGATTCAAGCCCATAGTTCCGTTCAGCACTTACAGCAACAACAGAACATCGCGAACTCTCTCCTACAGTTCAAAGAGGTAGTTGAAGGCATTTCAAAGCCGACAGAACCCGCTTCGTACGCTAATATGTTCAAAAAAGGCTCGGATAATTTTGTGCGCCCAGCAAATTTAAGCTCAGTTGCCATATATCCCAGCGACAAAACCAAATCTAGTGACGATACCAAGTCTCTCGTACAGAAAATTATTTCGCCCGGGGAACTTAAACTACATGTCCGTGGCCTTAAGAAAGTAAAAAATGGAGGTTTTCTTATCAGTACCGACTCCAAAGAGGACATTCAAAAGCTCAGAAGCTTAGAAAAACTCGTCTCTTCGGGCCTTAAGATTGAAGAACCATCAAAGCGGCGCCCAAGAATCACTGTTATTGGAGTCCCGGTAGCCCTGACTGATAAGGAGGTTTTGGATTGCATCTACGAGCAAAACCTCTCAGATAAGGTGACCAATACAACTCGTGAGTCGTTTGAAGAACAAATAAAATTGAGCCATAAATCTGGGAAAAAAGACCTCCCTAATTGCAATTTTATTCTAGAAGTGCCAGCTAGCATCAGGAAGATCCTAGTCAATCAAGGACGAATATTCATCAATTGGACGTCATGCCCAGTTCGAGATTTCACGATCGTTACTCGGTGTTTCAACTGCCAGCAGTTTGGACACGCGGCCAAGTTCTGCCGTGACACTAACCCGACGTGTAATCACTGCGGAGAGACTGGCCACACTTTTAAGGAATGCTGCACAAAGTCCAGTCCACCAAACTGTGCGACGTGCAAACGTTTTAATAGGAAAAGTGATCATAAAACTGGTGATGTAAATTGTCCTGCACGGAAATATGCCGAGGACAGCTATATCCATTCCATAGATTATGAAGGCGCCTAAGAGCGCTACCTATTAACCTATCCTTTAAGCACACTAGTAGTAGTTTTTGTTTGTTTATATTTATTAGGTGTTTATTTATCATGACTGATCAATTACTTAAGGACCTAGATCAATTTTCTGTGTCTGAAGTTATAAATTGTAATATTGATGAGTGTAAGCACCACTTTCCCTTGGGAGAGAAACCGCTGACCCTTCTCACACAAAATATTCGCAGCATAAATCGAAATATAAATGGTTTTGAAATATTGCTACAGAACCTGGGTATAAGTTGCGACATTATCGTCCTAACAGAATGTTGGTTGTCAAACCAAACCACTGTTTTACCATCTTTAGACGGATATGTTTCGCATAAAACCAACAGAAACATCAACCAGAATGATGGTTTAGTTGTATTTGTCAACAATAATTTAAGTACAACTGTAGAAGAACCTTTGCTACAAAATTGTAATTGCTTACTCATTAAAATTAATACAGATACGGTAGTTATGGCTATATACAGACCACCTTCTCAAAATGTCGCAAATTTCTTAGATTCACTAAACGTACAGTTACAAAGTCTTACAACTTTTAAACACATAATTCTAATGGGGGACATTAATATCAACATTGCTTCCGGGAAAATGGACATTCATGCACATAACTATGTTAATATCTGCTCATTCCACGGACTCTTGCCAGCTCATTACCACCCCACGCATCAAAGTGGTTCATGCTTAGATCATTTCATTATAAAAACAAATAAACCAGCCAAAACATTTGTTACTAACTCTTCGCTTACTGATCACCAAGCAGTTTTACTAATATTACAAGTTTCTTTACCAAGAAAAAATTGTTTACGCAGCTATACCAATGTCAACATGACACACCTCGAAAAAGACATACGTAATATTAATTTTGACCCAGTTTATAATTCCACCGATGCAAACTTTGCTATTAATTATTTTATAAATTCACTTCACTCTGCAATAATAAAGCATACAGTCGCCAAAATAACGCCAAGGAAGTACAAGTGCATTAAACCTTGGATTACACCCGGACTTGTTCGATGTATTAGGCATAGAGACAAACTTCACATAAAGTTCAAACTTGAGCCTGAAAATGAAATTCTTTCCATTACTTATAAAAGATATAGAAACTTCTGCAACAACCTTCTGAAAAAAATAAAAAATGAATATGACAGAAAAGAACTGCAGAAAGCAGGCAAAAATAGTAAACTTATTTGGAAATTTATAAAAACAAATACATTTAGATCAAAACAACTTGAACCTCCACTTGACTTATTGACTATAGAGAACAACCCAATAGAATCAACAAATATAGTTAATTACTATTTTTCTAACGTAGGCAAAACCTTAGCAGAAAAGACCATACAATCTAGAGGTTCTTTCTCTCAAAACCAACCTAAATCTTTCCCCAGACTCAAATCTTTTGTCTTACTAGATACGGATGTCGATGAAGTATTAACAATCATTTCTGGATTAAAGGACGTTTGCGCGGTTGGGTGGGACGACATATCAAACAACATACTTAAACATTTCAAATACCTCCTTGCTCCGCCGCTAACTCATATTTTTCAGTTATGCTTAACTAATGGTGTATTCCCTAAGTCGCTTAAAAAAGCAGTGGTTACTCCTGTATATAAATCTGGTGACAAAAAATGTGTTAACAACTACAAACCCATTTCAGTTTTAACAGGGCTCTCCAAGATCTTAGAGAAAATCATTAATATTAGATTAATGAAATATCTAGAGGATAACAAATTGCTTTCGGATAGACAATTTGGCTTTAGGCCCAAAAAATCAACTAATCAAGCAGTACATCAAATGACGGATTATATAACAACTAATTTGGATCAGGGCATGCACTCCATTGGGATCTTCCTAGACCTCGCCAAGGCCTTTGACACAATTTCCTGTCCTTTATTATTGGGCAAGCTTGAAAGACTCGGAATAAGAGGAACAACGCTTACACTGCTTTCTGATTATTTAAGAGACCGCGAACAATGTGTAAAAATTGGTCAGTACGTCAGTTCTGAGCTTCGAAATAGTAATTACGGAATACCACAAGGTAGTATATTGGGTCCTACTTTATTCCTAGTATATATTAATGACCTGTGCAGCTTAACACTCCAAAATGGTGTCATAATGTCTTATGCAGATGACACAGCTCTATTGTTTTCAGACAAGTCTCGAGAGGAGGTGTATAAACAAGCCCAGAACGGTTTTAATATAGTGTCTAATTGGCTACATGAAAATCTCCTAACACTAAATGCAGAAAAAACTAAACACATTTTATTCACTATGAGAAATACTAACCTGCCAACTACTAACATAAACATTTATGCGCATAAGTGCGGCAAGTACGCTGACAATGCATGTAATTGTCCTACTTTAGCAAAAGCCGATCATATGAAATATCTTGGTGTGACGATTGACACAAATCTGAACTTCCGTAAACACATTGATTTATTATGCACTCGAATGCGTAAATTAATATACATTTTTAAGAATTTACGATATATAACGGACTACAAATTAATTAAACAGGTCTATTTAGCTTTGTGTCAATCCATTCTTACATATTGCATAACTTCATGGGGAGGGGCTGCAAAAACAATCCTACTACCATTAGAACGTGCGCAGAGAGCTATCCTTAAGGTAGCCACCTTTCGCCCATTTAGATTTCCCACATACGAGCTTTATACGGCATGTAAGGTTTTAACTGTGCGTCAACTATTTATATTAAAGATAGTATTACTCCAGCATAGCAATCTCCCTTATACCCCCATACCTATACATAAGAGAAGAAAAGACTTAGTTTGCATAAAGCCTCAAACTAGACATACTTTTTATAAATAAATTTTATGGTTTTTTAGGTCCGTTCTTATATAATAAAATCAATAAGTCTCTAAGTATATATAGTGTAAATTGTAAAAAATGTAGTGAAATGTTAAGTGAATACTTAGCGACATTAAATTACGCAGACACTGAAAAATTGCTAGAAATCATGCAATAAGTTTATTAATGTTAAGGCAATTTTTATTTAATAATATAATTATTATGTATCAATGCTAGCTCTATGTACATTAATTTAATAGTCCAATAAAACACTCAGCGTTGTTACGTGAAGGCCTGAAACACAGGTTTGAATAAACCTACATCAGGCAGGTCGCTATTGTTTTTCATTAGGCCTTTATCCAATATATTATATAAGTTATACCTACACTAGATTTATTTTAGGCATAGTTTAATATTTGCTTAATAATTTTAATATGTAACTCTGTACTGATGTCACTTCTATGTAATTTATATGTGAACTTATGAATAAAAAAACTTTATTATTATTTATTATTATTATTGTGTATTTGTTATAAAATCTGTAAAATACCATATTTCAGGCAAATAAATGAATATCTATTTATCAAAAAAATGTATAAGCATATTTCTATATAATATCTCCTTCCGAGTGTTCATAAAATATGGCGTAACCTCTGAAACAAAATGTTAGCTTTTTAAGAGCTTTTTGCTCTCTCTTCTCTATAATAGGACCTTAAAAACAAAAGCGCATCTAGAGTTTTATCACTCAAACGAGATCTTATTTTGTTGCATAGCAAACCAGCCAAAGAGAAAACTCTTTTTGGCTCAACACTGGTTGGCGGAATCGTTAATAGATGGTCATATGTCTGAGATAAGTAACGCACACGATCTCCTCCATTCTCAAAGAGAGCCATTTCAATCCTTAAATTCGTAAAGAGATCTTCATTTTCTGGAGCAGAAGATCTAATGCGTTTTCTACTAACAACCTTTGCAAGCTCAGCATTTAACTCATCGCCTTTCGTCAAAGCAATGTTTTGAACTTCAAGCACATCAGAGTCACGTTCACGTTCTCTCGATTGTTCACCTTGTGAGGTTGATAGGAGTTCAGCTTGAGATATCGGAGTTGTTGAGATTTTGGTGCGACTTAGCAATGACACTATTGCGTTGCACATTTCATCGCTGCTTGGCCGAGAAAATACTGATGAATCTTCACCATTTTGTTGAAGGAAATAACTTTCTGGATTTTGCAAGTAATTCAGAGTCGCAGCTGCAACGTTGTGACGTCGTTCTGAGTATCGTTTTTTTAACATGAACATTTTTTCGGCCACATAGTTATTTTCAATATTCGTAATTTTTTTAATGCAAATTTAATAGTAACGTCTGCTGTCAATAATGTAGAATCGCGACGACATAAAACCTCTAATACAGTTTTAATTATGTCAAGAACTTCGTGAAACTTCCCAATTAGTTCCCAATCTCCTTCTGAGAATTTTATTGTGGAGTTTAAATCAATTAATGCTTTCACAATGCAAGTTCACAGCTTCAAGAATCGTTCAAGCGTATTAGCGTGTGTGAATCGCGTAATAAAATAAAATTCCCGAAAGTACCGAAAGAACCGGGAATCATATTTGATTTCCCGGTTCCATTTTACTGACAAAAGAACCGGGAAATCCCGGTACTTTCGAGACCGGGATTTCCCGGTTCTGAACCCTAGTGAACATCCTCCCGCCTGTTGACGTCTTCGAAGGGAAGAGGGCAGATGTTTTTAAACCCTCTTGTGATGACTCCTCTCTTTGTCTTTACGTCTGCCACGCGTGTGATGCCGTCGGCGCCCGCATAGGTTCGTACTACGCGACCTAGTGCCCAAACAAGTGGTGGAAGCGCCTTGTCTCGGATGAGCACGAGCGTTCCTTCTCCGAGCTTCCTGTCTGAAGCAACTGACCATTTGGTTTTCTGTTGAAGTAAGGAAATGTATTCATTAGCGAACCGCTTCCAGAAGTGTTGACGGATGTATTCAATCCTGTTGAAGCGGTCCAAACTGCTGATGGTTTTGTCAGGAACCTGTGAAGACGGCACAGACGTGAGTGTTCGTCCAATTAGAAAATGGGAAGGAGTGAGGACAGACAAATCGGATGGGTCACAGGACAAGGGAGTTAGAGGACGGGAATTTAGAACGGCCTCTATTTGACATAGACAAGTTGCCAGTTCACCAACTTTACTTACGAGGGTAAGTAAAGTTGGTGAGACTTAGCAACCTTCTAAGATGGGTTTTTGTGGACCTTACGGCAGCTTCAGCCATGCCATTAAAGTGTGGGGAATAAGGACGAGCAAAAACAAATTTAATGCCTTGCTCTGCCTTTTCAGATGCAACATCAGAGTTTGTAATAATTCGTTTTATAACTCATTATTAGCCGCAACAAAGTTCGTGCCGTTGTCTGATAATATACTTTGAGGTTTACCCCGACGAGACGTGAAACGATTCAGAGCCGCGATGAAGCCTTCTTTTGTAAGGTCGGTGACGAGCTCCAAATGGACCGCCCTTGTTGCATGGCAAACGAAGATGCATAAATAAGACTTTGTAAGCTTACGACCGCGACCATTTCGGCCAGCTATCAGTACTGGGCCAGCATAGTCCACACTAGAGTTAAAAAATGGAAATTCAATGTTAGTTCTCGAAACTGGAAGTTGACCCATAATTGGTTGTATATTTTGACACTTGTATCTAAAGCATTTTATACATTTTTTGACGACAGTTTTAGCAAGGTTCCTGCCGCCCAGAGGCCAATAGTTGAGTCGCATGGTTGCCAACAATAATTGCGGACCAGCGTGAAGCAACCTTTTATGTTGCATATGACATAGAATTTTCGTAAGGTGATGTTTACCACAAAGTAAGATTGGATATTTTGTATTATAATCATAAGGTGAGTTATCAAGTCTGCCTCCTACGCGTATAATTCCTTTAGAGTCTACAAATGGTGTCAATGAAATTAAACGATTTTTATGAGGCAGAGATTTTCCTGACTTCAAAATATTGCACTCTTTTGGAAACATCTCTGCTTGTGCACTAAGTAGCAAGTATGTTAAAGCTTTATCTAATTCTTCACTAGAAAGCGAACCATGCAATTTGCAATTAGAATTTTTTAAATTATGCATGAATCTATTGACATAAGCAATGATTCTTTGAAGACGATTGAAATTAGAAATACTGTGAATTAATGACTGAATTATTGAATTATTAGTTGATTGATCAGAATTAATATTAGTGTTATCTTGATTGGTGAAATGACACACTACTTCAGGTAGATCATGTTTCACGCTATTACAAGGCATATTAGGCCAGCTACTTGCGCAGCCTTGCAAGAAACTAGGGCCTGACCACCATAACGAGCATTCACCGATGGAATCGGCCCTCGCCCCGCGAGAAACGAGGTCTGCCGGATTGTCCTTTGATGGTACGTACCTCCACCGGTCTCCAGCAGTAATTTCCTGAATTTCAGCGACTCGATTACGTACGAAAGGTTTTAGTTGGTTTGGTAATATGTTAAGCCACCCTAATACGATCATCGAGTCGCTCCAAAATAGTCGCTTAACTACAGGAATAGTCAGGGATTCTCTTACGGTAGTACACAGTCTTGCACCCAATAGCGCTGCACAAAGTTCAAGGCGCGGAATGGTTACGGTCTTTATTGGTGCTATACGATTTTTGGACACTAAAAGTTGTACATGTATTGATCCATCACTACATACTGACCGAACATATATGCATGAACCGTAAGCTCTTTCTGAGGCGTCACAAAAAATATGTAGTTCATGTTCCACTGCCAGATTGCAGCACACCCATCGTGGAATATTTAAATTGTTCAGCTTGGGAAGTGCACGAACAAAATCACACCACATCTTGTTTATCTCAGGTGAGACTCCCTCGTCCCATTCAGACTGCTCAACCCAAAGTCGCTGCATTATTAACTTTGCTTCCACAATGCAGGGGCCAACCAGTCCTAGAGGATCAAACACCTGACTGGTCACCGAAAGAATGTGTCGCTTTGTTGTTCTTTCCTTTGTAGAAATATTAATTGAGAAGGATAAGGTGTCAGTGTTACAAAACCAATGCAGGCCCAAAGTTTTAGATGACTGGGAGTGACTGGACAAGTCTAATGAACTAGATTTTCCTGGTTTACCTATTGCTTCGAGGATTTCCGGACTATTAGATTGCCACTTTCGCAAGAAAAAATGTGCAGATGAGAGAATGGAATTAATTTGTTTCGCTAGATCTATAGTTCCCGATATTGTCGAGCTACCGCCCAAGTAATCATCTACGTAAAAATCCCGCGAAATTGCCGACTTCACGTTGTCTGTGGTAGCTTCGTCCGCAAGACTTACAAGACACTTGGTTGCTAGGTAAGGTGCAGATGATGTCCCATAAGTGACTGTGTTTAATCTGTATGTTTTTAACGGTTCTTTGGGATCTTTTCTAAAAACAATTTGCAGTAATGATCTTTGTGAATGAGCCACTTCTATGCAACGATACATTTTTTCGACATCACCAGTAACAACATATTTGTGTTGCCGAAATCTTAACAAAATTGAAAATAAATCATCCTGTACTTTGGGCCCTACCATTTGAAGATCATTAAGTGATACTTTAGAGGAAGTATTGGCAGACCCATCAAACACAGCTCTCAGCTTCGTTGTCGTACTGGATTCGCGAATTACTCCATGATGCGGTATGAAATATTCAGCATTTTTGTTTGAATGAGGCCTTGACTTGTTGTTAACTTCGCTCATATGACCAAGGCGTTCGTACTCATCCATGAATTCCATATATCTGGCCTTGAATTCAGGGTCCCGTTGAAAGCGACGTTCTAGCGACAGATAACGATGTTTTGCCATATTGTATGAGTCGCCTAAAATGCTTGGATCGGCTTTCAAAGCCATAGTAATAATAAATTTACCGCTCTCATTACGAATGGTTTTTTGCTTTAAACTTAATTCACATTCCCGTTCTTCTTGAGATAGGGTGTGCTTAGGCGAGATGGAGTCCAGCTCCCAAAACCTTGTCAAATCAGGTTGTTCGATTGAGTGGGCATGATTACAAAAATGTGTGCCTTTTTTTTAAGACGAATGAAGCTGAGTAACTGAACCAGACACTATCCAACCAAATTTGGTCTCACATAGCTTAGGCATCCGCTTGCCTAAATCAATTGTAGTAGTGCCTATAACGCTCCAAAATATTTCTGCGCCTACTAAGATGTCAATGACAGATGGAATATTAAAAGTTGGGTCACCTAAACGAAGGTTTGACGGTATAGGAATATTCCTCATATCAATATAAGACGATGGCAAACGTTGCGTAATCTCAGGTATAATTAGGCAGTCCAAATTAATCCTATAGTCACCATTAAAAGACTCAATGTTTAGATTGCAAGACTGTGTACTGTAGGAAGACTGTTGGTTGATACCTGTGACCGTGGAGGTAGCATTTCGTCGTACCAAATCCAGCTTGGTGCAGAGGCTCTCCGTCATGAAATTGGCAGTGCTGCCGCTGTCAAGCAGGACTCGAGCGTTGACTCTTTCACCGTTGTTGCTCACCACCTTCACCATAGCTGTGGACAGCAGGACATTGGGTGTACTAGTATGGTGTATAGTATCTGCTGATAAGACGGTACTATTTGAAGTATCGATTGGTAAGGCGACACTATTTGACGCTGAAGGTCTTGAAAAAGGCGCTCAAGCGGTTCAACATGCAAGAGAGTATTGTGCCTGGATTTGCAATATTTACAACCAGCTAATCGACATTTCTTGGTTACATGACTCGAGCGCAAACAATTTAGACACACTTGTAATTCCTTAGCCTTTTGTATTCGTGATTCAGTAGGTAAACCTTTAAATAAATCACATGTATATAAAAGATGATCGTTAGAACATAGAGGACATTTTAATTTGTTTTGTAATTTGTTACTGAAAACAACAAACAAACACACAACAAACAAACATACATACATACATAGACTGCTAAAATCATAACCCTTCCTTTTGGCTTTGCCGTAGTCGGGTAAAAATTCTATGAAATCTACCGTCCCTGCAGTGTCTACAAAAAGTGAAGACGTCAAAATCTCATTGCACAACCTGAGTGCATTTGCAACACTCATGCTCATTATTTGTGTAGCCAATTTAACTTTCATTACTTCATTTCTAAAATGAATGTGACGCGAAGTAATTTTGTTGGTAAAATTAAGCCCCACGTTTTTTTGTAGTTTCACTAAATTTTCCAACAACTGCCAACGAATCTCCTTTCCACACCCATCATAAATAAGCCTTTTGGATTCGAAGGAATTCCGAACCAGTTTAATCATGTGACACGCATCAAGCATGATAGCTACTTCTAAATGACATTCAGAATGTTTGAATGTTGTTTTTAGATGTGATGGTTGTTTTAGATCACAACCTAGTAAATTGGCTGCATTTATGTTAGCCGCACAGTCATCAAAAGTTATAGCAACAATATCAACCCCCACACGCAATGATTTCAAAAGGAAGGATACGCCCATCAGAACATTTTACTTAAACCTTCTTCATACAAGAAAAAACTAACGCCATCTATGATAACTCATACGAACTACGTGAGTTCCGCGTTGCATAGGCCGACGACGTAACCTTGTACACACGGCTACATTTATTTATTTCTATACAATGCGAATCTGGAAATTGTAGCTTGATTATGTAGCCGTGATTTTTTAATCACATTTTATCGGAAACAATTTAAGGCGAAAGCGTTAGAGTAGCCCGCGAAATTCAATTTTCTTACGTTTTTTGCAATTTGCAGGTCAGTAACAGGTTGTATGTTGATCTAAATATGATTCGCGACTGTAACAAATATGACTACCTTAGCGCTTCCCCCTTAAATTCCATTGGGACATAGCGAGCGCTTGCGAATTACATACCTAGAAATTACACTGGAAACGATGTCCTTTTTGGGATGATATTTTATAGTTCACAAAGAAAACGTGAGTAAAACAAATTGATCTCATTCAGCTTTATTTGAATTGTAAACAATTTAATAAGGTGTCCCTTTGTTTCGCAGACAGAAATTTCATAGAATTTCGTTTCGCAACAAATGTTTCATATAATATTTAGTCCTTATATTTTTATTTCGAATGATATTGTATCAACGACTATTTACTTGGCTATACCGCGAATAGAAATATCAACATATGAAGGCTAAAAGGATCGGCTATACCGCGATTTGAGAATGAGGTACTAGCCTCACGCATACTAATCTAAAATAAAACTAAATTATTATTTTTTCTCCATATTCAGAATCCTATCTACTTTTATTTCACTATTATTTACAGGATTGTGGGAACGAAGAACTCCGGCCTTTAACCCCAGCACAAAGTTCACGAGTAGAGGAAATTGATGTTGACATCAGTGCTCTTAATTCAAATCTAAAAAATTATTCTCCATAAAACAACGTACAACCATTTAATAATTATAAGGATCTTGTGAAGCTATTTGGTGAAAAAAAAAAGTTTTATTTAAAGGACAGTAATTTTTTACTGCCCTTTAAATAAAACAATTTTTTTAAATTTTTGTCTTTCAGTTCCCTTCCCCGTGTTTTCCGTGATAGACTCGTGATGCATTCTGACATTTATATATTTCTTAATGATAGCTCGAATAATATGCAATCTGTGATTTAATGTGGCCGGCTGATCAACAGAGTGCAAATTTAAAACAGAAAAAGTGCTCATTCCTGCAAACTTTGCTAGAGTTTTGGTGGATAGGATCATATGAATATATATACATGAATACACACTTGGAAAAGTGCAACAAATCACTAGAAGAACGTGTGAATGAGCTGGAAGAGAAAGACAAGGAAAAAAAGGTGGAGTTAGCTGGATTGGAAAAAAAAGAAAACGAAGTTGTTGCAAATATAGTTGCCCAGGTTGCTCAAAAGCTCCAGATGGACGTGACTCAGATTGAGTATGTAGAGAGGGTAGGCCGTGAAAAACCAGATGCCGAGAAACCTCTGCCAGTAGTTATAACGCTGAGAACAAAAGAAGCCCGTGATAGGTGGATCGAAAGTCGCAAAAAACGCTTGACCAATGGCCAGGTTTATGGTACAAATAATGACAGCCGCATCTATATAAATGAGAATCTCACGAGATATAAAAAAAACCTTCTATGGGTTACTAAAAACCAGTTGAAGAAAACCTACAAGTACATCTGGATACAGGATGGAAAAATACTCATAAGAAAGAGTGACAAGCAAAAGAAAATAATGTCAATTAGGAGTGAACATGATATTGAACGATTCATAGAAAGCAATGTCACTACGGCGGCGTGCTAGTTGTAGTTAGTATCTATAACTAGTGTCTAGTGCACACATAGTGCGAAGTGAACGCTGCGAGTATCATTAAGACAAACAAATAAAAGTGGATCGTTTCGATGCAATTGTCACATTGGAATGTCAATTTACTAGGTTTAAAAATGCAATAACTTGGGTTCAAGATATATCTAGCACCAACAAATACCTACATACAGTGCACCTGAATGTTCGGTCGATGAGAAAAAACTTTAATGAAGTGCTGATTTTTCTTAAAAATTGCTCTATGAAAATATCAATATTAGTGCTGACAGAGGTTAACATCAAGAAAGACGAGTTATCGTTATACTACATAGAGGGATACAATATATTTGCAAACACAAGGGAGTTTACAAGAGGAGGAGGTGTGCTTATTTATGCTAAGGAGTATCTTGTTTTTAACGCAAATAAAACCCTGACAGGTTCTGTGGAATGCCTTCATGGTAAAGTCACGTTTAACCACTCCACTATAAATATTCTTGCAGTGTACAGACCGCCTAAAACGAGTAAGTTAATATTTATTGATGAAATCGATCAGGTAATCAGGAAGATCCCAGCAAACGAGGACATCATCTTGTTAGGTGACGTCAACATAAATCTGTTAGGAGTGAGTGAAAGTCATCAAATATCAAATTACAAGGACTTCCTGTGTGGACTAGGCTTACAGTGCGTAATACCACCAACGGAGGTGACGCGAGAGGCTATCGTAGCGGGTGTAAGAGAAATGTCGTGTATCGATCATGTTTGGGTGCGAACAGGACAGCTGCAGGACTGCCAGTCGTTTGTAATTGAGTGCTTCATGTCAGATCATCACGTGGTTGGAGTCTCGATACCGTTAGATGCGACGCGGCTGTGCACTGATAGTAACTCGGACACTCGGTATGTGATTAATAATAAAATAGTAGCTAAGAAAATCACTGATTATGATTGGTCTCAACTGTTGTTTATTGATTGCCCGTTAACTATGTATGATAAATTACAAAATGTTTTTAATGATATTTATAAAAATAGTAAGACTGTAATGCCAAAGACTAAAAAACGGGATTCACAACCGTGGATAGGAAGAGGTTTAAGTAATATGTTACAGCGTAGGGATATGTTATTTAGGGATTGGAAAGAGACACCAAACAATAACACGAAAAGACTAGAATACACACGATTTAGAAATAAAGTAAACAAATTGATATTTAAAGCAAGAAATAAGTTTCGGCAAGAAGAAATAAGGAAATGTAACGGAGACCCAAAAAAAATTTGGGACAAAATAAATAGTTGGACAGGTATAAAAAAAGCAAATGTAGATGATATTGTTAAAAGATACTTTGGAGGTAAAGACACAATGTATAATATATGTAGTAACTTTGCAGATACATTTACTGAAGAAATTATTAGTATTAAACATAACTGTAATATAAAATTATTAGACAGAAGCAAGTATGTTAAGGCAAGTGATGTAACGTTTCTCTTTAGACCAGTGTCGAGCAACGCGGTGTGTAAAGTTATCGATCAGCTGAGCAGTGATAAGGCGCCGGGCATTGATTGCATTCGAGTTATTGACTTAAAAATAATCAAGAATAACATCTCGCCGGTCTTGTCGCACTTTGTCAACCTGTGTTTATCGAAAGGGGAATATCCAAGTCCACTTAAAAAAGCTTTAATTAGGCCCATCTTTAAGCAGGGAGCACATTCAGATTACACTAACTATAGGCCCATCGCTATATTATCAGCAATTAATAAAATAGTGGAGAAAATGGTAGTCGGTCAGGTTAGCGAATTCTTAGAGCAGAATCGTATACTAGCAGATGCACAACACGGTTTTAGGCGCGGTCGTAGCACAACATCAGCACTATCACAGTTCTCGGAAGACATGAATACTAGTCTAGATCAGGGTCATCAGGTCCTGGCGCTGTTTATTGATTATAAAAAGGCGTTTGACACCCTGGACCACGAGGTGTTGTTGCAGGCCATGGATGAGTGTGGGATCAGGGGGCCCACGAACAAGTGGTTCCGGAACTACTTGACTGGCAGAACCTTACAGACCTGCATTTCTGGTGTGTCTGGTAAAGAAGCTGCGGTAAACCTTGGCGTTCCAACTGGTTCCGTATATGGACCAGTGGGCTATGTCATGCATGTCAATAGCGTCAGTAATGTAGTTGAGAAATGTCGGGTTTATATGTATGCGGACGACATGTGCCTTATGTACTCCTGTAAGAATATACAGGAGGTTAGGGCTGTGTTGCAAGCTGACTTCGACAATATTACCCGGTGGGCGCACGATAACGGTATCATACTAAATCTAAGTAAGACGAAAGTGATGCACGTGCACTCGCCGCACAACCTTGTGGCAAAAAATGTCGACAGTTTGGATATAGGTATCGTGGGCCACACCTACGATTGCATGCATGTTAGAAATGTCAACTGTGTCTGTCAAAAGCTGGAGTATGTCAGTAGATTTAAGTATTTAGGTCTGTGGGTGGACCGTAACATGAACTGGAAGACACAGGTTGACACAGTGTGTACAAAGCTGAGGTCAGTGTTAAGTAAGTTCTATATACTGAAGGCACCGTTAAGTAGAAAAACGCTGCGTGTGATTTATTTTGCTCTCGCCGAGTCTTTGCTAAGCTATGGATTAAATACTTATGGCCGTACATTTAAAACTTATTTGAACAGCATAAAATCGCTTCAAATTCGATTTATGAAATACCTTGTTAACCCAAAACTAAAACTCGAGTGTAAAGAAAATTATGAAAAACTTTTTGTTGTATGTAAGGTGCTTCCCGTGCATGAAAAGGTCAAGTACTTAGTGGTTCTAGAGCAGTTCTATAACGATCAATTTAAAGTACTTGTGCAAAACACTTACAATACGAGAAGCGTTAGAGAACGTAAATTCGTGCGAGCACCAGTAAAAAATTACTACGGCAAAAGAACCAATAAGTATTTGACCCCTACACTGTTCAATAGTATCGACTGGCTGAGAACACATAGTCGTGTGATTAGCAGGCGAGCACTGGGAAATAAATTAAAAGCGGAACTTTTGAACGAAATAGTCGCAACATGTGACAATAAATAATTAATAAATTTTAATCAACAAAAACATTCTTACCGTCCTTATACTATTTGTACCTACTGATGTTTTTACCAAAAGTTTTAAGACGAGCGCTAATCCTGCCGACAAACTGTCACGCAGTTTGGCAGGTTTATAAAATGTTATCAAGTGTTTGGTCCAAAATAAATTATTTATTATTTATTATTTATTTATTATATATGTATAATCACTTTTTGTCATAAATTGGGGTCTATTATTATGTCTTATATTTTTTTCGGTTTCTAGGCAAACCTCGAACAGGTCAGAAGAAGGAAAACAAAGTCCGCCCATATTTGTCAAATCTATGAGCTTATGAAAAAATAATTTTTCGTTACCAACTAGACTGTTTAAACAAATTTCACACTTGTATCTGTTTTGTTAAACTTCTGGCTACCCATCCGGCAATATATCCAACAATGAGTTCTATATTTTGTGAGAGGTGTCCAAAGACGTTTTCGGTTGGGTTATTCAAAGTATGCGATAATTGAGCACAGTTATTGGAATAAACTTCATCACTATCCTCCTGATATTTATCTGTCAATGTCTGGTCCATGGGCATGTCTTCTTCTTCGTGACGATTCATTTCACTGGTACAATTAATAGCTCTTACAGATGACACAGATAAAATTGGAAAATTGTCCAAAGGAATGCTATTACCAGTAAATGACGATTTTAATGATAGGTGATTCATGCAACGCCTATACGCTCCTTTAAGTTGTATAGCATTTGGGTTATCATTGTAACCTCCGTGCTTTCTTATCAAGCTAAAAAATAGCTCTAAGTGATCCTGAGACAGGCGGTACGTCGAAATGTACTTCAATTTAGAATCTGACTCTACTAAGTTTTGATAGAGAATTTTTAAACTCTCCAAGCACACAATCAATCCTAAGAATCCGGTTTTGCTTTTAGTTTCCAAAATTGATTTTTTTCTTATAATCAATACTATTCGTGGTTGTCTGTTATGTCTTCTAATACTCCTTTTCACATTTGAGAAAATTTTTAGTCCTTTAATGTAATCAATAGCCTCCTCAATAAAATTAAATATTGTCACTTTATTTTTTGGAGAAATGGATCTCTTGTAGCCAGATTGATTGAATCTACGAGAATTCAAAATATCGAATATATTATTGAAAAAATGAATGAACTCGACTGTAGCACTGCTTTCTGAAAAATAACTACTATGTAATATTTCGTTGCAGAGTGTCAGTGCTTTTGCAACACTTCGGCTTAACAATTGTGTCGCTAATTTTACTTTCATTATCTGGTTTTTAAAGTATATGTGTCTGTAGGTTAATTTATTAGCAAAATTTAGCCGCTGGTTTGTTTGGAGTTTAAAGAGCCGAGTCAAAAATTTCCATTCGATTCGCTGACCCTTCCCGTTGAAAATTATCTTTTTTTTTTCAAACACGTTTCTTACTAATTTTATCATGTGACATGCGTCCATGAAAACTACAACATTTACTTTTGTGACAGGGTGGGGGAAAGTTGTTTTTAATTGACCTGTACTACTTAAGTTGCAACCCAGAATGTTTGCAGCTTTTACATTCGTGGGACATCCATCGAATGTTAGAGCTTCGACATTGACACCGACGGAATTACATTTTTCGAGACAAATATTAATAGTATTTGCAATAAGTTCACTAGTAAAACCGTCCACTAGAAAATAACCGACTGGTATTTTCCAATTTTCAGAGAGACAAACGAGCATCATTATAAAAGTTTTGGTAGCTTTCTTTTCTTTGTCAATTTTTCCATATCCCATGTCTACGTGACCAACATTTCTTTCGCCTTTCCATAATTTGGCCTGTCGAATGTTCATCTCGTCAAAAATTAGACAGCATTCAATATTTTCTGACAAGCTGTCCCTCTTGAGTTTAAGCATTTCAAACGATTCCTGTGTGAATCCAGGCTCGCCGTTAATGGAGCTATACCTATAACAAAAAGTACAGTCAAACCTATGAAGTAAGAAACATACGCGTCCTGGTTATACTACGTAACTAGTCTTAATTAAGTTACCATTTGGTCAAGGTTCTTGGGTGAGGAAGACAACAATCAAATTTTCGTCGTACATATTTATATGCAGATGGCGAGTAAAAATTTAATGTCATAGCAAACTTTCGAAGGGCGGGTGGATAAGCTGGTCGCAATGTTTTTGTTAGATTGTTTCTATTTCTACGGTATCTATTTTTTAGCACTTGTAGTCTGTATAGCTCTGTTATTTCGGCATTTGTTCCAAGAGCAGACTCAATTTCCTCAGTTATGTACTTCTTTTGTTTCAAATCTTTAATTATATATTGCAGTGATTTGTTTTTTTTTTTTAACCTCGCATTCTGCTTCTGTAAATTTTTGATCTTCTTGGCTGATAAAATTTGACGTTTTTCTAATCTATTAATTCTTTTTTTTAGTTGTACTTTCCTTGGCGTGTCAAATATTGAATTAAGATCACTGATGTCAACATCAATTTCCTCTACTTGTGAACTTTCTGCTGGGGTTAAAGGCCGGAGTTCTTCGTTCCCACAATCCTGTAAATAATAGTGAAATAAAAGTAGATAGGATTCTGAATATGGAGAAAAAATAATAATTTAGTTTTATTTTAGATTAGTATGCGTGAGGCTAGTACCTCATTCTCAAATCGCGGTATAGCCGATCCTTTTAGCCTTCGTAGTCCAGCTTTTGAAATATCAACATCTCTGTCATAAAAATGAGCAGAGCATACTCTTGTGTTTTTATGAGGCTTGAAAGAAGGCTCTTTTCTTTGTTTACTAATAATGCGACTCCAAATCTCTTTACGCGTTGAATCATTTGGAAATCTGTAATTTAAAAATTATTTGAATCGTAATTTGCCATCGCATATTTATATTTTTTTAAATCTCCTCCTATCCATTTTTACCCGAAGCAAGCTTCCGGTAAAAATGTCGCAAACTGAGCGAAGCTACTACCGTCGTCAATGACGGTAGTAGCTTCGCTCAGTTTGCGTGAATAAATGAAAACAGCATTTCAAAATATTTTATGAATTCGATTTTCATATCATTTCTAGACTTCCTCTTAAATTTTTGTACTCTTTTTGTTTCACTCTTATGTTGAATATAAAACATATTAGGTACTTACCAAAAAAAATTCAAAATTACTTACACTAAGTTCCTAAGACAAAAATAAAACACAAATAAAAAATGACGTCCGTACAAGGTTACTTCACGCGCTGCCGACAGCGCGCGACATGGCGCCATTGTGGATTTCGGTGGTAAAATTATCACTTTAAAAATATGTTTATTTGATAATTTAATTGCAACAAAAATAATGTAAGATTACTTACCGATGATACGATATCCCATGTTCCTTTTTAACTTTTGTGTCATAATTTTTGCAGCCTTTTACCACGCAACTAGGCATTTTAATGACAGTACTACGCATCCGCGTGCGGACCGCGTTCGACTGAGTCGCGCTGGCCCTAAACTGATATTTTAGGGCCAGCGCGTTGGTGCCATTTCGCCGCGCGGTTAGCCTGGTCCTTACTATATATGTCTATGCCCACACGGTAGCTTTTACTCAAACATATTTTCAATGAATTTGCCCGAGTTTCAGCTGATAGTCCGTTAACAAAAAAATATGCCACTAGGATTTTCCAGCTTTCGTTCATGCATACTAATATTAATACATATTTAGTGTTGCTTATAACACTAATTATTGTGTTTGCGGGTGAGCAGGAAATAAAAGGTATACGTTACTACTCACAGTTATATTGTGGAATACACGCAACACAGAACATTCACAGTAAACAGGCACAGAGTTCGACACACAAGGAGATGGTTTATACACTGAATAGAAAGGTTATTTATAGAAAGGTCTAACAGTTCGTACACTGGAATACTAGGTTTTCGTATCTATCTTATTATAACGGAAGGGCACAAAGCTGCGTAGGCTTCGCGTCGCGACAGCGAGATCGGACTTAAGGTCAGGTAAGGTGACAGCGCGCGCTGAGTAGCGCGACCGCACTCATGCGCCTCGACCGCCTCGACTACGGCCCGTATTAATAAACGTTCCTCAGCCCAAGTGGTCGCACTTGATAACAACCTTGAGATCTCGACCGTATTAATAAACATAAGAATTGATGTACTCAAGTTATGGCTTGGGTTTACGTTATCAGCCAAGTGATGGACTGATTAATAAACGAAACTCGACACTTAAGTATACAATAGGTGAGTGTACTCAAGATGCTTAAACCTGAGTGTAGCCAGTACGTGACTTGAGGTCGTGATTAGTCGCGCGAAACATGGAGTTTGAAAACATTTTGGGTGAAATTAATTATTACGATCAAATAGAATACTATGACGATATTTTGTGGCCTTTGCAATATCGTTTACCAAAAATATACATAAGGGATGCCTCAAATCCTTTTGAGTTACCAAGGGAAAATTTTAAAAAACGATTCAGATTTTATCAAGAGTCACGAATGAGTCTTTTACTAATGTTACTATGTACAACACATTGTAACATTAGTAAAAGACTCATTCGTGAAATACAGTAACAGAGGTCTTCCAATTTCCCCAGAAATAGCCGTCCTATTAACTTTAAGGTTTTATGCTACAGCATCATTTCAGGTAGGTACAGTACCGACCAAAAGTCCATGAGCAATCTCACAAAGCAATAGACTGACGCTTCGGTTTGACTTACGACCTTCTTCTATAAGTTGTTACAATACTGTAGACATGCACATTACACACACACACTCACTTTGTCTGCAACCAATGACTAGTTCAATAATCATCATTCGTTTTTAGTTTCATTCGTCTTGTTCACATAAATATTAAAGTTTAGCAGGTAGACCACAAAAAACTGAGTAAATTATTTCGATTTCTGTGGGGTAGACGCAGTTTGTTACGAGTATTTAATTAATAGAACTTTGTTGGTTCGTGGATAATATTGGTGACGAGTATTTAGCGCAGTGTTGTGGTTATTATTATCAAAAAGCAGGCATAAAATATATTGAAGAGATCAGATCAGATCAGAGAATATTATTGCGCTGCGTAAAAGTGAAGTGAATATCTAATGAAACCGGACTAAGTGTGAGTGTTATCATTTATATATTTCATATTTTACTAAACATAAATCTTAATCAAGGGTATTGTTGATAGAACAGAGGTATTGTTGAGACAGAAGATGCCTCCCGCTCCACCCAGAGCGGGAGAAGTTATTTGATAATTTCCCACCCAAAAAAAAAAAAAAAAAAAAAAGGTTTAATTCGATTAGTGAATAATAAATAATAAGGTATTATGTGTAATAAAAACAATGTTTTTCTTTGTTCTAGAGAAATACTGTGAGGGTTAAGAGATATGAGGAAGGGGCTTATTATCGAGTAGCAGCGACGTCAAATGGTGAATGAAACAAATGGTTTCATACCAACGAGATATTTTGCTGAATTATTAAAAACACGTCATTATGAACCGTTCGCCGTGAACTCTGAAGGCTTGCATCACTGAAGACCAGCTAGAAAACCGTTTTTGACCTGAAAATATTGACCGTACCAACTTAATAAACAACAGATTCGTTATTGCATGAATTTATGGTAACGAATTTTTTAAGCACGTTTCAATAGGGTGTTTGTCGTATTTCTTGCAGATATACCGAAATTGTTTAATATTATTTTAGTAATAGTATTATTTTAGGATTCAAATTTGAGGTTTAGTTTCAATCTTCTTTTCGTAAAGAAAATGAATACTTAAGCTTTAACCTCAATAACAACCAATATTTACTAAAGTCAAATAAAATGTAAAATAATTAATACAAATAAAATATAATCAAACTGCCCATATTTAACCTTAAAATTACCTATTCTGTAAGTAGTTTTTTACATTTTAAGTAGTCTAATATTCTTATTTATTACTTAATTACTTCGACCATGATCAAAGCTTAATATTTATGGTGAAAAAATCCATTAAAAATTTAAAAATATTTCATAATTTAAATATGTCAAAATAATACAAACTGCTTCTAAGTTTCTTGACATCTATTTCACATCTTATTCAGCTGAAGTAATGATAAATAATTGTAGCACTTTATTAACTTATGTAAAATAAATATAACGAATAAACATATTTTTTTAAATTTTGTTATCATATATCACGCATTTTTTATTCTAAAACCTTTATTGCAATAACAACATAAAAAAAGCAGCAATATTTAAAAAATATTATTATCGAAAACAAAAATAATAATATTTGCAAAAAACTGCACCGTGTTTTACGAGATTAGAACCTGAGGCAGTTTGAATTCCATACCAACGCTTAACGCTTTCTGCTATCTGCACTTGTTAAGTTACTATCGAATTTTAGCAATGCCATTAACTGGTTAAGTTCACGCGCATAGTGCGTGTGTGCTAGCATGTTTAAAGCGACGGAAATATATAAACTGCGTTATCTGTGGTGTGTGTATCGTGTTGCTTACACATACAAATGTACGAGCTATACCGCGTATTCACAGCAATACGACTCTTAGCGTGCTCATGCACTTTTGAGCGCTTACTGTACCTACCCATGTAAAAATTGTAAGTACATTTAAATAAGTATCATTTATTAAATTACTATTTATATTTAGGTACTTATAAAACATAAAGGCACTATTCCGCTTATGTAGGTACTTCTTTAGTAGCATAAAGTTTATTATACATATAAATAAATAAAGTTTAAAAGAAGGTAGGTATTTATGAAGGTAGTTTAAATGAATCCAATTAATCTAATATTAATAGAAACAAACCCAATATATTCTTATGAAAATGTAATCTAATACATTTTATATTTCAGCTTGTTTGTGGTGACCTAATACATTTATCCCAACCTACGGCATCAAATATTATAACCAAAGTATCAAAACTATTAGCCCTTCTGCACACAAAATACTTAAAAATACCTCAAGGAGATCAGGCCAGTACAAACAGAGAACTGTTTAAAAACTTGGGAAGTCATGGACGTTGGCCTGGACTCCCAGGGATAGATGGTGGCATTGACTGCACCCATATTAAAATAGTAAATACACCGGGATGCCAGCATCATGAAGTTTATAGGAACAGGAAGTCATATTTTTCAATTAATGTACAAGTAAGTAAGCCTAATTATTGTGTACCCCAGTATTATCTACTTTTGCTGTTAAAATTTGTTTTTTTGCAGTCATAGATTACCTATATTACAGAATATCACAATATACAAATAACAAAACCTCCTAGGTATAAATTATAAAAATGAAGTGAATGTTCAGTTTTATAAAAACAATTGAACAAAAGTAATTTCTTTTTCAGGCTGTCGTTGGTCCTCAAACCGAAATATTAGATATTGTTGCTAGATGGGCTGGTAGCATGCACGACTCCAGAATCTTCCAAATGTCTTCGGTGTACATGAAATATACCCAGGGTGTCCTGGATGGAAGACAAGTAGGTGATAGTGGATATCCTACACTACCATTTGTACTTACGCCTATTAGACCTTCTCCTGAAGATCCCCCTTCAATTCGCTATAACAGAGCACAGATAAAAACTAGAAATATTGTTGAGAGAACTTTTGGAATTTGGAAACGTAGGTTCCCTTGTCTTGCAAGAGGGTTAGGTAATAAACTTTCAACAGTTTCAAATATCGACACCTCCATGCAATAACATCGTAACTCACTTTTTGTGATTTTATAGGAGCGCGATTTTAAAGTTTGAAAAATTTTAGCAAACTCAAAACACCCCGTACAATTTTTGAAGCTGGCTCTATTTAATATAGTTTAGGCGGACTAAATAGGTATGGTTAAGTTGTATAAGAAAAATTGTTTTCATGGGTTTTCATGACTTACGTGAAAAACAAAACAGTGAAATGACATATAAGTTACGAGGACAAACATTGTATGTCTGAGTTACAATTTAGTTTTTTTGTAGTTTAATTTATTTTTGTGGTCAGATAATTGTAACTCCAAGGTGTTAAGTTACATAAAATGTTTTTATATAGTAAAAATTAAGTTAATTCATGCAATCCAAAACAAATCTGTAAATACACATCTCATAATGCGATAATGTATTATTATTATACGTTGTTTTGTGTTTGTTATTATGTTGTCTTATTAATTTGAAAGATAAAAGAAACAGTTTGTAGCACTTAAATATTATTTAATGAGATCACAAAATCAGAATCAGAAATGACAAAATAGCAGAACTTAACTGAATACCTTCTTATATTATTCAACATAAAATTAAGACACTAAGTAAGTATCTTTTAAACGTAAGTAACAATTTTTTAAACATATTAAAAAAACAAAAAAAAACTTATTAAAAATATTAATTTTCTTCATCACTGTCATTGTCTGTAGCTAGCTGAGTGGAATGTGGAAGATTTAAATAAAAACTATGATAAATATCTGGTATTGCCTTACATTGACACAAGCTTACAAGGTCCTTATACTTTGCTGTTGATATTGGGAGCACTTTATTATACAATAAAGGAATACTTTGTCCTTCGTTTAACTGTTCACACTGAACAGTCCCTTGTGCTCTTTTCGTTCGTGTGATTCGTGAAGTAGGTTTCATAGCAAGGTTAATAGATAAGTGCTGATCACTGAGAAAATCGTATTGAAAATAAATTAAATCAGGGTTTTCCTTTTCTATTTTAATGTGTTGTATTTTAGTCCATGTCATCTTTTTTCCAGAACTATTCCAGTCCCAGTTTAGTTTTTTCTTTAAAAGACATTTATAATCAAGAATCAGGTTTTGATCTAATTCAGTAACGTCATAAGGAGTCCCCGTAGTTTTAGCACATCTGATCAGGGTGATCCATTGTTCTGGTACAAAAATAATCTGATTTTTCTTCCGGCGCTCTATCAACGCGTGCATAGCATCCCCTTCAGATTGTGAGTGTCCTACTTCAAAATAGTTATGTGTAATTGTTATTCCAAATAGTTTACATGCATGCGAGTACATAGCTATTATTATTCGATTGCGGTTTTGTCCGCCACAGCAATCGGAAAAGAAATTAAATATACGGAATCCTTCTTCGTATTTCTTTTTGATAAAAAGAAACACAGCGCTACGAATTTCTGAGGATCCTTTCTTGCCAATTGTCTCATTCCAGACGTACGAGTATCCTTTGGCCTTTCCTATATCATATATAGTAAAATTATATACCGCAAACTTCCTTTTGTAGTAAAAGAGCGAAACTTCAGATTGGGGTGTAGTCAATACTTTCTGTAAGTCATATGAGGCTGTAACAATTAAATCCGATTGTTTTGACTGAGACTTACAAGTGTCTTTCAACTCTCTTACCACTGTTTTGTTCGCAATATGCAAGGAATACTCTAGCTTCATGTCTTCTTTTTCGTTCTCAGTCCCTCTCTTATAGCGGTCGCAAAGAATACAAAGGTCCTTCTTAGGTTTGTGGAATTCAATATTGTATTCAGTATAAAATATGTCCTTATATTGCCTAGAATTTGCCACTTGTTCCAACGGACGATTTTCTTTCATCCAATCGACGTAAAGCCTGTACAATGCAGGGTATGTTAAAGTTTCCTCAAAGTAGAGCTTTGAGGTTCTTTTTCTTACATAATGTGAATCCACTGTAGGAATTAATGAAATATGAGCCCTAACAGATTCTTTAACTTCATTTGGTATCACATTTTTCCGATTACTATGTCGCCCCCTCAAGTCTCCTGTCATCAGTCCGGTTCCGTCTTTGTCTATTTTCTTGTAAATTGTTTGTAGCCACATATCACTAATACACAGGGTATCAAGAAACATTTTTTGCAGACCCTTTTTCTGTTACCATCTTCAAATAAATAATACTGAAAGGACCAGTGGCGCCGTGACTGTCCAATAACTGATGCTGTTATTTGTTTTCGTGGAACTCGTTCTACAAATCTACAAATAAAGTCTGCTTGTCTTGAGTGATCGGCCAAACCCCAAAAATCTTTAAAAATTGCACTTCTTGTCGTTTCCATTACTTTTTCTTTGCACTTTCTAATACAGGTATTATTACAACCACTCCTCATACTTTTCTTTGGTACTAAGATTCCGCTTCTGTTTATGTATTCTTCGCCAGAATTTTTCTTTTGTTTCGTGATGTTGCGTTTCCAGTTTTTTGGATTATGGTCTCGTTTTCTACCTGGGTTAGTTTTCTTCGGAACAGTCTTTTTCACTGTCCTTGATGTCACTTCAGGAGCTGTTATATTTTCAGATATAAAGTTTGTAGATGTTGGTATCTCTTGTAAAGGCGTATTACATTCTATGGAATGTTGAGAACTATGTATTGAAACATTGTGTTCGGAAGGGATATACTCAGAAACATCAGGAGAAAATGGTTCTTTTATACTGGATGAGGTGGACAAGTCTTTATAATAGCGTACCTGAGCATTGTTCCGTATATTTTTTTTGAATGAAAGTAAATCGTCACCATGTTCGAGAAAATGGCTGTCATCATTTGGTGGAGAAATTTTCTGGGTAGCATGATCATCCGCCTTGGACGAAGTCGAAGCTTCCTCTTGATCTAAAATTTAAAATAAGTACAGATTATAATAAAGTTCATTCAACATTTCAACTTAAATAGCACCAGCACCTATCTGAATAGCACCAGCTCGAATAGTTTGGTGCTATAATAAAATACCAAGCTATTCGAGCTACCAAGTTATTCGAATACCTCATCGTGTCGGAACGTAAAGCCTCAGTCAAACTGATGCGATTATTTATTTATATTAAAAAACAATAAAAATAAATAAGATAAATAATAATAAAAAGTAGTTTTTGTTAAAAGCAATAACAAAAATCAAAGTAAAACTCTGTATTCAGTTATTTGGTACAAGTTGAATTCAGGATATCTTTAATTTTGAACTGACTGAAGAACTCCGATGCGCATGCCAAAACTTAAATAGGTATTATTATGCTAACACTGAGAATTTATAATTCAAATACAACTTACCAGTTGAAATTCCACTTAATGATAATGCCAAATTTAAGATATTTTGGTTACGCTTCATTTTATTATGGTTTTACACCATAAACACCGCAATAGTCACTTTGTACACCTTCTCACTTCTATTTACCAAGCAACGTAACAACACCGAAGTTCTATGAGCGGGAGTAAACTACTAAATAGAACATCGCAACTCGTCTTAACTTGTCGTAATGCACTAAAAACTAACGTAAAGATCCGTGCAACATCATTGTAACTCAACTTACAATGCAGTAACAGTACATTTTATGATCATAAACCGTAATTTTATCATGTACATAGATTGTATCTAATGTTACAGTTTTGTTGCACTTGATAAACAAGCTACTCATAATATTTTCTATAAATTGTAAATAAAGTTGAAATTATATTGTTGACAAAAAATATTTTTTGGATTAGTTACAATACTTTGACGTTGGTTTATTTTAGAAACGAAGGGGAATAGAATTACAATGATAGTACAGAAAAAATGCATTTTTTTTTTACATAACAATGCCGTTGTAACTCAATTTTTGGAAAAAAGTGAGTTACGATGTTATTGCATGGAGGTGTCGATATAATAGTCGCTTGTGCAGTTTTGCATAATTTGTCATTGATTTTAAATGATAGTATTGAAATTTCCAATGAAGTAGACCAAAGTGAAGTGGTAAATGAACCAAATACTCTGATAGCTGGCACTAGCTCTGGGTTCTTACTAAGAAATACAATTATAGAAAATTTCTATCAATAAATGTTACAATGTGTAATGTAATATAGGAAGTTGTTATCTAAATTCAAGATATTGTTTATGTACCTGTTTATTTAATTATAAGTAACTTTTAAAATTGTTAAAGACTTATATAGAAAGACTGAAATTAAACAACCTTTAAGTAAATCAATGCCTGTTTATTAATATAATATAGAGAATGTAAAAGTAACGGTGGATGTATTACTTTACATTGAGTAAGTACTTTTTTACTCAATAGTATGCTGATGAGTGGTGTTCTATGATGTCAAATCTGTAACAAAAGACAAAGGCTTGTATTCGCATGTAACCCACAAGAAACAATCGACCCATCATTATTCAAACCATGCTTTCAAGAGCTCTGTATTATTTAGGTATACTTATGCCTAAGATGTGATTTTTGTAACATGGTAAAATAAACATTGCATAAAAAATTAAGACTATTATTATAATTCGAAGACATGTGACATCTACCAACCCGCACTGGGCCCGCGTGGTGGATTACGGCCCACTCCCTCTCACAGAGAGGAGGCCTGTGTCCCAGCAGTGGGAACATAATAGGCTGATGATGATGATAAAAATTTAATAAACATTGCAATTATATTACCTTAGGAACATTGTTGTTGTTGCCTAAGGATTAGCTCAGCTAGTTCAGCCTTTGCCTTGGCTTCCCGATACTGCTCATGAAGAAATAGCTCAGCTAGTTCAGCTTTTGCCTTGGCTTCTCGATGCTGCTCATAAAGTATCTTCATCTCCTGTTCATGCTTCTCATTTGCTCTCATTTGGCGATCTTTGTATTCTTTCTCCAAAATAGAGTCCTTATGACGCTGACCTGTCAGGGCTGTTGGTCTTGATAGGGGTAACGTTTGAGCTATTTCAGTCAAAGAGGCAGGTGTGGATGTTTCAGGTGTAGGTGATGGTACTGGATTTTCTGCAACTAATGTAGCTTCAAGCGGTGCAGTCACAGCCACTTCCTCAATGATTATGGGTTGCATCATGGTATCCTCTATAAATTCTGAAAAAAAGAATTGTAATATTTAGGTTAGACACTTTATTTAATTAAAGCCGAATAATATATAAATTTATATAAGAACAGTATTTACCTGGAACTGTATCAGAATCAATAGCGGTATCTATACCAACTATAAGTGCTGGGGCTACTTCGGCGACATCAGGGTCAATGGTGGCATCGCTTATTGACGGCCCTCCTCCAGTGGCCAAGCGGTGTTGGCGTTCTTTCGTCAATGCCTCCCTCTGCCTTTGCTTTAAATTCATCCATAGTCGACGTAGTTGTTTAGTTGTTGCCTAAAGTAATAAATTAAATACAGATAGTGCAACAAAAAGAAAGTCTTACTTTAATCTCATGCATGACATACATGATTTCATGGAAATTATGGTCAAAAACGACAAAAATTATTCCTTTTTCGTTCTGTAACCTGATGTCACAATGTTAAAAAAGTAATGTGTACTATTTTACCTGGCTAGATGCGTGTGGACTAGCGTTGTATTCTCCGATTATTTTGTCCCAGGCCTCATTTTTTTTCGTAGAGACGCCCCATCTGTCTCCTTATTTTCGACTACAGCCCTATATTTTTTTATTACTTCGAGAAAGTATTTTTTCTCAATTGGAGTAAAAACGTGCTTCTTGCTTTCCATTTTCGTTTATTAACAAAACACATTAAAAACGCGAGATGTTTGTGAAACCGTGACAGTAAACAAACAGAATGATATTGTTGTCTCTGGCGATTTATGACACTCGCAGGACGCTTTATTGCGTTATGTTATTTGTACCTACTGAGTTGAGTAGTAACGATTTCTGTCATATTGGGAAATAAATACACAACATTTTTAACAACATAAAGATTTATTGGGTATAAAACAACTTTTTAACGTGATACAGCGCTATTCAGTTATAATAAAATAAAACTATTACCGTCTTATTACAAAAAGCGGTTAAACTAAAAACCAAGGTTTAAACCTCTATAAACTACGGTTTAAACAAAAATGATATTACAAATCGTGGTTTTTCGAAAAACCATCGTTTAAATCATGGTCTTACTCTAAACCTCGGCGGCCCCTAGTTTAAACGACCAAACGGTGGTCTAAATCGTATCTATCACAGTTTCTCTTTTAGGTTAAAGCATCTTTTTCATTGTGTTGTGTTGTTTTTACCCGAAAATGGATATTAACATGGTCGATTTGATTGATATTGAGGATATTGAAGCCGCTGAGTTGTTGGGAACGCCACGCCAACACAACATAAATTCGTGTTCGCATCAATCCCATATCACAATATAATATTAAATTACTAAAGAAGATAATACTATTAACAAAGAGGCAATTGTTCTATTAGAGACTTCGATAACTTAAAAATTCCAATGCTAAATGAACTTTATTCAACTTGCGATGGTTTTGTTTAATGTTATGGTTTCACATATCGCGTGAGAATGTTACGTTTCGTTACAGGTACTATGATGTATTATTTAGTAGTAATTAATACGTAATGTGCTTATACCTAAACAAACCTGCAATCGACGAAATAACAAATGTTTCATGCAAAATAATAGTCTCAATATTTTTAACACTTCCTAAACATCTATAATCATTAGAATATTAACAAAAAGTTTTCTTTTCTGAGCATACGGAACGTTGCAATTGAATGATATCATGGTGAACGAATAATATTTGTATTAATCTGTGGTTGATATAAAGACAACGGTTCAAATGACGGTACTAAGAAGACTGCGGTTTTTTAAAGTTTTGTAATACGGACAAATTTAAGACCATGGTTCTGCAGATAAGCCTGGACTTGATAGGTCAGGTTTAAAGCAAGGTTTAATTAGTTTTTTGTAATAAGACGGTTATAGTTTTAATAAAATAAAACTATTTCAATAAATCTTACGACATTACAATAACGAAACGTGATGAATGTCATTCTAAACTTCGTTTTAAAATCCTTTAAATAATTGTAGTCTGTGGTAAATGTGACGTAATCGTTCACGAGATCAAGCCATCAAGTACAGCGCATTGAGGAGCTGATCTTGGTAACTGAGATACTGTATTTATGTGTTTATTAATTAGCAATGATCTTGAGATGCAGATATCGTAATAATGGCGTATCAAATGATTACGCACTTAAGTACGTCGCTGAGGAACGTTTATTAATACGGGCCTACGTTACCGAGTGACGTAGACGCGGCGCGTTTCCGTTAGACGTACTGTTGTGTACGACAATGATGAATTAGTGTAAATATGATTTGTATAATGTGTATGTTATGTTTATGTATGATTGTTTGAGATAGTCAAATATGAACGGCAGTGATTTTGTTTTAAAATAAACTTTAATTATAATCTTACATTAATTAGGAGGTGTGCTCAGTTAGAGCAATATTGACGGAATCCTTACGAACTATTGATACATCTTTAATAAAAAAAAGGTTAATAAAAAAACATATTTCTGGAATGGTCCACAAGGCCACTTCAGATAAACGTTGACACATGTGCTAGAAAAAGGTAAAGTGTTCGAAAGAGATGCATAATAAATAACTGCAATCGGTGACATGGCAATTTAACAAAATAATTAATACAAAAGGTTAGAAACAGAGTGTCGTGATTTACTACTGTGGGAACTGATGCCTGGTATGCATAACTCCTCCCTCCCTAAGTTCAAAATCATCATTTGCATTCTGAGAATGATGGTTTTGATTTATATTACAAATAGATTATTTTAGAATTAAAGCTAACAAGAAATACAATTAATAAGAAACTTAAAATTAACATTATGTTTAAATGATTACAGTTCCGATAGTATGAATATTCACAAAGTGCGTTTCGCTTTTATCACTGTACACTACACTTTCACTGTTCAATTGATCGGAGGTTTTCCTTGTAAGCTGGTCGGTGTAGCAATGCTGCGTAGATGCACGTTCGGCGTGATATGGACTGCCACCTGAGCTGCTTGTATGCGTCGTTTTGTCAAAGTGATTTTTCGATGTTCACTTGGTAAATATGAAGTAAGTCGCAAGTCAGAATGTAGGTGTATTGTGCTGATTTATGTCATTCTGCAATATTCCGTCAAAAATGTGTGAACACCGGAAAATAAGCTCCAAGTGTCT
Organism: Agrochola litura; assembly: GCA_949152395.1. Lineage (NCBI taxonomy): Eukaryota > Metazoa > Arthropoda > Insecta > Lepidoptera > Noctuidae > Agrochola > Agrochola litura. Next base: position 3,110,003 of record OX424494.1, read on the forward strand.
GGCTGAATAAGTTTGATTTTCACCTTGGAGGATTAGACTGGCAAGGGAAAACACGTTGAAATTTCAGTGGTAAACTTCATTAAAAGTCCGCGATGCAAATATGTGTCTTCGTCAGCTGGGGAGACCTCTGTCTCATATCCAAGAAACTCCGTCGTCGATTGCTCTGCATGGCTAGGAGAGCGTTAATATTTTCAACCCTTTCCCAAGAATATTGTATGTTCGGGAATGATTAGGAATGTAAGGTTTATTCAGAGGTTGACATGGACATTGGAAATGGGTGTAATTGATAATAATTATAAACGATATCTTGTTGGTTGGTTAGAATTGATATAATAAATGTCATTCGTTTGCCTTTTAAGTATGATTTTATATTTGTACAATGTTCTATGTCTTTTATAATTACTAATCTAAGTTTTCTAGAACATTATAATCTAAATTGTTACTTAATTCTAAACCTAGAACTTTTACTATGTTCCTAAGCTAAGACATGCTTGGCCTTCCTTGACGGGAAGAATTCCAGGATTATCTTGAATCCGCTGCACATGAAGGCCCTGACTCAGGGCTTTCTGAACCACTATCAGGAGCTCGAGGATTGTATACTTGTTGTGGGATTCCAAATTTGAAATGAGATGGTTGTATCTGTGTGTTATTTTTGATTGCTTGTAACGGGTTATTTTGAGTATTTATTGGTTTCGTTTTATTCTTAGCGTTATATTGAGTTTGAAAGTTTACCTCTTCCATCACAACGCCAAGCGCGGATTCCAAATTTGTACAGTTTCAATCGAACAAATCTAATCAAATCTTCGGTTAAATTATATAAAAATACATTTAAGCTGGTGTTATTGTATATTATAATTTTGGCTGCCTTAATTCCCTCGTCTTGTAAAAGGTTAACTTTTGATATTAAGGAATTTTGTATCATCTGGATGCGGTGACAGAAATCAATGAATGACTCTCCATGTTTTATTCTAATGGTTTCTAGTTCTATCGCTATACACGCTTCCGATCTCGGGTCGCCAAAGTGCTGAACAAGCAATTCCTTCAGTGCTTCCTAAGAGGAAACATTTTCGCGTTCGCTAATGAGAATTACTGCTTTACCGACTAACCTACTTGTTAGGCAATGATATAGGTAAAGTTGTTGCGCTGGGTTGTTTTCTACGTAACAACTTCTAATTACATATTCACATTTGGAAATAAAAAGATTTAATTGTTTTTCATCCCCGTCAAATTTTGGAATAATTCCCAGGAGTTCCCTCGGGACTATCTCGATGTGATTCATTTCTATATTATGATTATTACAATACTATTCTAAGTTTTAATTAATATTAAAATAACTTATACACAACGCAAATGGCGATTTTTGTCCATGAGGTTGATTACACTAACTAATGACGTTAAATGGCGATTTTTGTCCAATATAACGTAGGGAAGAGATAGACTAATAACGTTATATCAGCGATGTTTGTCCGATATAATGTTAATAAAAGAAAATAAAATTGAAGAACTTATACACAACGCAAATGACGATGTTTGTCCAAGAGGTTGATTAAACTAACTAATGACGTTAAATGGCGATTTTTGTCCAATATAACGTAGGGAAAGGATAGACAAGGAGTGAACAATAAAATGCGAAAAGGTCTATTCACATTAAATTACTGCTCAATCCCATGCCGATTCTCGTCTGCTGCTGTTGATCTCCTTCGTGCTGCCGCTCGATGACAATTTGTTTGTGTAGGTTCCCGGATAAGGCCAGGCGATTAGCACTCCGTTAGGCCAATTTTAGTGCACTTAAACGAAGAGACATTTCGCGAACTTTATCCGACCCCGGCTGCGCCAGTCAAATATGAACGGCAGTGATTTTGTTTTAAAATAAACTTTATTCAAAAATTCAAAATTCAAAAGTCATTTATTCAAATTAGGCTGAGAATCAGCACTTTTCGAACGTCAAAATTACATAAGACAGTCCCCCAAAAACGCCCACCCTTCACCACTTCCTAGTGCCTTTCGCTGGGAAGAAGAAGTGGCGCAACAAACTCCCCAGCAGCACAGCTGTCTGTTCAAGTTAGAAAAAAATAATTCTATACAATAGTATGCAAAATAATTTACATTACGCAACACAAAACATAATTTAAATGATAAATTATTGGCCATATGTCAGCTAGCACACGCCAATATACCAACCAAAAACATCGAGAACTATACTCAAGCAGAAATAAAAACTAAACGTAAACAGAACTACATATCTAAATAAAAGCCTCCAGGCGTAAAGGGCGTGCCCGCTTACATAAAGCTGTAATTGGCAGTTATAAATGATAAACTAGGACCATCGAGGTAAAAAATAAATAAACAGTTAATTACTAGTTACAATAACAAAACCATGATCAGCAAGACGACCAGTCACCACAAGCAGCACCCGTTCACGAGCATAACGCAAAGATCAGCCATTACCCCCCTCGCCATATTTGAGGGAAGGAGGCAACCCGACCCCCGACGCTACCGCAAGCAGTGACATCTAAGGGAGCATGACGAACTTGCTGCCGGTTGCTCAGGCAAAAAAAAATAAAAAAAATAATGATCAACTGTCGAGGTCGCTAGCTAACCACAAATTGCAATACAACTCATAACAAAATATTGTAATGAGTAGATTAAGTCAACAATAAAATAAAATAAAAATAAATTGAATTTAAAAAAAATTAAAATTGACTTATAAATTCAAATAAAATAAACAATTATGTAACTGTCCGTAGGTAAACTAATTCTGGAGAAAGAACATAAGTATTGTCTTGAGTTAATCACAGCGACCAACTATTCTTATCATTTATGTAGTCGTTGATACAATAGTATGCCTTTGAACAAAGGTTAGATTTTACTTTAGTTTTAAACGCATTAAAAGGCAAATCTAGCAAAGAAGAGGGAAGCTTGTTATAAAAGTCTATACCAAGCCCAACAAATGAGTTATTAACCTTATGAAGCCGGTGAAAGGGAGCTCGTAGTTTGTCTTTATTTCTAGTGTTAACATTGTGTATATCACTGTTTTTACTGTTTTTACTTTAATTATAATCTTACATTAATTAGGAGGTGTGCTCAGTTAGAGCAATATTGACGGAATCCTTACGAACTATTGATACATCTTTAATAAAAAAAAGATTAATATAAAAAACATATTTCTGGAATGGTCCACAAGGCCACTTCAGATAAACGTTGACACATGTGCTAGAAAAAGGTAAAGTGTTCGAAAGAGATGCATAATAAATAACTGCAATCGGTGACATGGCAATTTAACAAAATAATTAATACAAAAGGTTAGAAACAGAGTGTCGTGATTTACTACTGTGGGAACTGATGCTTGGTATGCATAACTAGATAGATGTATATTTATATACAATATTGTAGTGAGTAGGATAAATGTAAAGGAACGCCACACACGTCTGAGTCGCTATTTCGCACGATTTTGCCAAGCCAGCACCGAAATCTACGACGCCTGCAGTCTTCTTTCCAGTCCACGTAGTTTGGTGGCGAAGAGCCGTCAAGGTGGTTTTACCACTGGCTGAGCTCCTGACTGAATGCGCAGTTCTAATGGTGTCTTGAATTCACCTATTTCCTGAAAAATTTCCAAATTGCTATTAATAACACATTCTTTATTTTTAATCTTAATGATATTTACTGTAGCATTAATGTTTAACAGTTTTAATTCTATTAATGAGTTTAACCCAAGGATTGGTCTCACATTTACTTTTATTATTATAAACTTAATTTTTAAATTTTCTTTTTCTTCTCTATTTAGGTACTTCTAATGTTCTTTCCCCTAATGCTTTTATTCTTGTACCCCCAAATACCTCTAATGTTATTGTTGTCTCAAACCATTTAGATTCATCATCGACAATTTTTTTCAAATCTATCAATGACAGCACATTCACATGTGGCACTTATTATTTATTTTTAAAATGTGTGACCAATCCTTACATTCTTTATAGTTCTTGTTTCCAATACTATCACAAACTTTGACTAGTCATAAGTCGTGTTCCTTATTATTTATAAATACTGTAGCGGTTACACCGCCACATACAAACTACGCATCAAAGACATGACGTCACACAAATCCTGCATCGCGCAGTTAGTTTACTGAGCGATCGACATACATACAAGATTTCAACTTTCAACCGATGGGCAGTTGCCCGCCAGACACAACACCCGTCTGGTCGGAGGATCCTCCCTTTTCTATGGTGGATGAGTGAACTTTACACCCTGTTCCTCATGCCCCTAAATTGGTGACCCCGAGTATGAACGTCAACGCAGCCTTCGTGCAATTACTTCGGCGTGACGTCATCATCATCATCACTCCCGCAAGCTTTCGTGAGGCGAGTCACACAGTCAGCCAGCCAGCACCCACGGCTTCAACGGGTATCCTGACCACCAGCATGCAGCGAACGCGCATTCCTGGTCATCACCCTCAGCCTCATCACCCCGACTCACTGGGGAATCAACGCAATCAGCTTCTTCACCCCGACTCACTGGGGAATCAACGCAATCACCTCAATCACCCCGACTCACTGGGGAATCACCACAATCACCACAATTGCTGCAATCACCACAGAAAGTTCCGACTCACCGCGAACTATGCGGCACCCGGTTTCGACTCACTGGAACCACAGCTGGCACTGTGTGAAGCATTGCAAGATTCAGCCCACTATCGACCTCCGGTCTCCGGAGGGGAGTGATGTAGCGGTTACACCGCCACATACAAACTACGCATCAAAGACATGACGTCACACAAATCCTGCATCGCGCAGTTAGAGTTTACTGAGCGATCGACATACATACAAGATTTCAACTTTCAACCGATGGGCAGTTGCCCGCCAGACACAACACCCGTCTGGTCGGAGGATCCTCCCTTTTCTATGGTGGATGAGTGAACTTTACACCCTGTTCCTCATACCACTAAAATACAATCTCAGACTATAACAAAAATAAAATACAATCTCAGACTATAACAAGTGTTGCCATTACATGGTTATTGGCGTTTATTTACCTCTCTTTGTACCCGCTGAGATATTATTGTCCGCCTCTTCGTTAACACCCTCAGCTTGTACAGTGGCAACAGTTTTTTTTGTTATTTTCTTTTTTTACTATTCTCACTTTCGGAGCCGACATCCTTTGACTGCTTTCACTGCGTTTACGAGCGTTTTTCAATATTACTTTTAAAAAAATATCACAGTCTGTATTTGTGAACGATGCGTCTGTCTCATGTACAATAATAAAAAAAGGTTAATTGTCCTCTTAAATGCTTTGAAGCATATTTTAACTGTTTCACGTTCCACATGCAATATTTAAAAAAAATCCGATCAAAAATAGAATCAATCAAAGAATAGGCATTTGCGCCTCCTTTACCTAAACCCTATTTGCCCTAGTACATACTACGGCAAATTTCTTTATTTTTTCTGTAAATGTACTATCTGTTAAGTTTATTTCAAATTCTTCAAGTTCTCTTAGATTTCTTATAACATGTGCTGCTTTCTTAAAACGGTCATTTGGTACGAGCGTAATTTATTCTGAATCTCCGACAACTTAGAACACATAGCTTGTATTTCATAAAGTGAATTTTGGTTCGATATGTCCTCTTTGATTGATTTTACTTCATGTTGAAGTTATTGAATCTGACCGTCCTCGACAGGCTGTATTTGGTTATCCGTGTTGTAAAGAACGAATTGTTGAGCATTGAAACTGACGTCCGGCAATGTTTCTTCTGCTTCTGTTATACAAGTTGAGGGATTTGCGCGACAAAAGATGATGCAGGGAAAACTGTTGAATGGTAGCCGAGTTTTGTTGTATTTCAAGTAAACTTGTAGTATTTGAACGAATATCTTTTGCTTCTTGAGAGACTGTTGGCATCATCACACTAATTTGGTCTTGATCACGATTCTGTGAAAAAAAAAAACATTGTTAGCAAAGTCAATCACAAGAAGTGAAGTAGAATATTCGAAACAATCAAATCATTAATAGGAGAAACTAAGCATACACGAAACTTCGTTTAGTCAGAGTTACGTTCTTACCTGCATCAAGGCTTCTGGTATATCGTTGAACGATTTCTCTGGCAAGACGCTCTTTTTTTGCGATTCGATCGGTTCGACTGCATATAACTCTCATCTGCCTCAGTTTCTGACCTATCACTCATTGCGTTAATTTCATCGTTTGCCTCTTGAAACGTTCTCAAACTTTTTCTTTTCACGAGACATTCCACAGTCTCCCAAGAAGCGTCCGGTTGGCAATTTTCTTGTCTTCTTAATTTTTGTGCTGATTTTTTCGGCCAAATTTTAACGTTATTGTGTAGGGGAGAGGTGTGTCAATCGTAACAAAAAAAAATCAATCAAACTCAAACTCAAAGCATTTATTTCAATTAAACCATTTACAGGCACTTTTGAATTGTCAAGGAATCGGTCAGTCAGAAATAGGTATGAAGCTAGTTGCCCATTCCAAAGCGTAGTAGGTACCTATGGAGAAGAACGGGCAAGAAACTCCACGGACACTCTTTTCAATAAAAAATTGTTACAAAATATTGGTTACATCATTCATGTTGAAATTATACATGTGAGAACAATGTAGAAAGACGTGCACGTTAGAAGCGTCTGTAATAAAAAGATAAAACAAAGAACAATTCAAAAAATTAAAATTAAAATAAGCCCTGGCAGCTAAGAGATGACCAGTCCCAACTGACGGCGCCCGTTCACGAACATGACGCATGGATTCGATCATATCAATCGTTCATAATATTTTAATTAAAAATCACAGCGCAATCATTTTTGGTCACATTATAGTTGAATTATCTAATTATAAAATCCAATACAGAAAGTAACAAAAATATCGATAAAATTCTAGAAAATGGCACATAATGAGATCAGTCAACAGTGTCACAATTGCTACACCGAGAGAGTCAATTGTAACATAAAGAAATCGTCAACAATAAAACAATACCTGTAACAAAATCTTGTCAGCAGTTCACGCTAAATACCTAAAAAAAACTTAAACCCTTAAAAAATAATAAAAATCAATAACAGTCATTCCGACAAACAATTTAAACACACAAAAAATAGATCATTATTTGCACAGCTGGAGTGTGCCCATTTATGGCAGTCTGTGCATTGCAACCAATCTTCTCTACTGGTTTTATAATGTTCAAAACAGACTATACAATAATTATCGTCTTCGTCTGTGTCTTCATTTATATTTTCCTCTGTCTCATTATTTTCAGTTCTTACAGTATTTTTTCTGGTCAAATTCTTCCCTGTCGGCTTAGATTCCAAATTTCTTAATTTTGGTATCTTTTTCTCATTAATCTTTCTTTGCTTTGCCTCTAACGCTTCCTTTTCTGGCGTATCAGTATATTTTCCCTTTAGCTCTCGTAGTTTTAGATTTGACTCGAGGTGGTGCTTTTGGAAGCGGGACTAAATCTGCTAGTGAAGTCCTACGTGGCGATTTTTGATTCGAAAGACTTGGTGTTGGTTGAGCTGAGGTCTGGGGCAAAATCTGAAATGTTGAAGGTGTTGAAGGGGATACATTGTTAATCAGTTCCGCAGGTAACGACATATTATCTTGCTGATCCGATTGATCAAGGATGACTTCTTCATTCGTTTGGTCGGTAACGCTAGCTGGAGCAAAATCAATGTCTGGAAAAATGTCTTTGTTATATGGCCATATACCCGCGCATGCAAACCCTTGAGTTATGTTATTTGGTGTAGCAGCAACAGAAATAGCTTCTTTAACAAGTCCTGGTAAATCATATATGGTCATTCGTTGACCCGGATGATTTTTCATCCAATGATCTGTAGCAATATTAAATTTAGTTTTAAACGGCCCATTAACTGATCTGTCAAGTGGTTGTAGCTTCTGAGACGTATGTGGTGGAAATGATAATATTGAAGTGAAGTTTTCTTTACAGTATTGAATAACGGGTACATTTATATGAGAAGAATGATTATCCAAAATAACTACAACAGGATTTTCTTGAGTCGGCTTAGCAAATTTAGTGAAGTGCTTCATGAACAGTAGAAAATCTTCATCTTGCATCCAACCACTTTTATTACCTGAACCGTCACAGCCAGGAGGCCCATCTCTTACAAAATGAGGCTGAAAATTCTTTCGGGGAAATACAAAGAAAGCAGGTACAGCGTTTCCTATTGCGTTAATTGCCAAACACACAGTAACTAGGGTCCCTTTTTCTTGGGAAGTAATGGCACCGACCTGTTTGGTCCCTTTGACAGCAATTACTCGGCTAGGTTTTTGAGTTGTTGTTACACCTGTCTCATCTATATTATATATATTTTGTGGTTGACATTTAAGTCTATCCAAAAGTTCACCCCATTTGTCAAAAAAAATTTCAACATTTGGTTTGTTGAAGTTCATAGCTCGAGCAAGACTTGTGGCTTCAGGACGTCTGACAGATAAAGTTGAGTGTCTTTTCATAAAGGCCTTGTACCAGTCAAGGCTAGCGAGTTCTGTCTCGTTCCACTTTTGGGGGATACTTTAAGCTATTAGCTTTAGCGTACGAATAAGCCAATTTACGCAAATCTTTGGTAGTCAAACCAAAATAAAGCTGACTCGCAGTCTTGCAATATTGCGATAATCCTAGTTCCTGTTCTGTAGGAAATACTTTATTATGTGGGCATATCCAGTTTTAACTGTATTATCCTGCTTGTATTTAGCGACATACCTGGACAGAGTGACATGACACATGCCAAAGCTGGTAGCTACACTTCTGACGCTCTTCCCTTGCTTAATTACAATTTCACAAGCTTCAGTATATTTTTCTGGTGGCACGGTGCCACGCAATGTCTTCCGAGGTCGTTTATAAACCATTTTGTATGAATTCTGAAAATAAAATGGTACTATTAAATAATTATCTAGTGTGAAAAATACAGAGTGTCAAATGTAACATGTTACAATTGCCCCTCCTTGTTTTGTTACTTTTGCACCACTGCCGCCATTTTGCAATGAAAACTTATTTAACAAAAATCTATGGTAAATTTGAACAACTCACATACCTGCACGTATAGATTGGATGTTAACTTATCCGAAAATCAACACTGAACTATAAAAAACTCTTTAATTTTATTTTAATAAGAAAAACCGAGCCGAACAATAATCTTACTGAACTTGAAAGATTTCAAACTTTCATGTATTGAGAACGCATGCGTGAACTGTTTTAGCTCTAAGTTCGGTCGGTAAAACAGCACCAAATAAAGCTTCGATTGCCGCCAAGAGCTACCGCTACTCGTTAATAGATGTCCTGAAACAACATATGTTACAATTGCCTCCCTGTAACTATTGACACACCTCTCCCCTACCCATAGATCTGGTAGAGCTGCTAGCTTTAACTGACTTTTTTCCTTAGTTTGCACCACGTGAAAAGGCATGGCAAGACTGCAAAAGAATAAATATAGATCACACTAAAACCATACCTAGAACAGTAAACATAGGTATAGATAGTGCAATCCACGAAGATGCGCCCCACTCCGCGATTACTGTACTGTAAGCTGTACTTTAGTACGGCGCGGAGCGGAGAGGGGCGCGTCTTCGTGGATTGCACTATCTATACCTACTAGTAAAAATGCTCAAACCCGTCCTAGTAAACTATCCATACCTACTAATATTATTAAAAAAGCGAAAGACTCAACTGTTATGAACGAAGTAGCTTCCGCCCGCGAGTTCGTTCGCATGGACCTAGATAAAGAGTTGTAGCATACTATACGTATCCAGAGTACTCGTTAGCTATAGCTTCATTCCAAATCTATCCAGTCTAGGGCTTCCAATACCGGAATCCCGGTATTGGCTTTATACATTATATTTCCAATAAATTTTTTATCTGGGTAAGTTTTCAAAACGGCGTATTTGAATGATCGCGTGGTTTATTAAGACAGTTAGTTAGTTCCTCGGTTACATAATTGTACAACCGTTTAAGAAGCTCACTCTCAGATACAAGTTTAGACGCTCTTTCCTTCCTACGAACTCATTTTTAGGAAGAAAGAGCCGAAACAAATATGAATTTGTGCCTGTTTTGTTTGATTTAATGAGTTAAAAAAAATTGTTTATTTGTTGATTTTAAAGAAATTATATGCATGATATTACTTTATAGCTCAAGGTACTATGTTCCACTCAGTAGTAACTTTAGTAAATCAGGAAGAAAGAGCCTTAAAAGCACCATGAGTTTTGACTGATTTTAATGTGATTTTAGTCAAAAATATTGTATGTTGATTTTAAAGAGATTTATTTTATAAAACATGAAGATAAAAATACCGCTAAATTGTAATTACTTAGATACTGATTATTGAAATTTAAACGTTTTATTTTATCTAGGTACTTTTCTCATACTGTCAGGTAATTTTTGTAAAAAAATAATAATTAAAAAACAGTGTTTTATTATTTTGTAGTGTTTATTAGTTGTTGAATAAAAAAAACTTATATTAAGTAAAACAAATGGAGTGAATTCTAAATTCTAAAATTTACAGTATTAATACCGGTATTGAAAAAATCCGGTATTCGAAACCCCTAATACAGTCGTTTTAGCATGAAAATATAAGAAAACACACACAAACAAACTTTCGCATTTATAATATTAAGTAGGTAGTAGGATTGATTAACAATTGATGTGCAGATATCCGATAATTATTCTTACACTAAGTCGTTCCAAGAAAAAAACGCTAGAACCTAAAGTTTTCTGCCTAGTATACCTACATTCGATTAACGAACATCAATTAGGTACTATCTCGAGTCCCGACTGAACGTCTTCACGTTTACACTGATAAAAACGTACTAAGCTATAAAGCGTGCGGTCAGGGGGAGCGGTGCGGCGCGGGACCCACCAGCCGCTCTGTAAAACGTTTGATAAAAAGCCGCCATATAGAGTCGCATCACCATACCTACAGCCTAAATACCCAGCCTACCTAAATTGATCGCAATTTATTTATATAAATTATGGCTTTTATTTAAGCCTTAAACACAAACTTGTTTTCTAACTTAATGTTAAAATCATTTTTAACAATGAACCGGTGCATTAATTATAAATATCATAATGCAAACTTTATGATATTTATGACATAGATATTTTGAATGCTATAAGTATTTCATTTTATAACGCGATCTCATTTCAAACCGCTCCCGCCACAATCCGCAGCTTCTAGAATGTTCTAGAACTTTGTCATCCGTCAGCTGTGCAACGCATCAGATTACATTTTTATGAAACGTGTTCTTCGCCCCGAAACCCTATTGTATTCATATTTATGTATATTATTATATTGTGATATGTATGTTAACATTTTTACATGCCGTATTAATCAATGACTTATAGGTAGGGGAGGAGCGGGGGTTACCGTACACTTAAGGTAAAGGTAGATCTCTTATTACTCAATAATTAAAAGCCTTATTTGGTTTATCTTAAGCATTATCTGTAGGGAAAATATTTGACTACTAAATGCTCGAACGAAAAATAAAACCAGATACATTCAAATATTAGATTTATTAAGTTTAAATAAAATACAAAAGTACGGAATCATCCGACACCTTCGGATGATTGCGTACAGTGTTGGTTTACCTATTTAGCATGACAAAATCCACAAATATAACCATCTGGCACATCTTTATCGCTGCACAATGCATGAACCCATTGCCCACACACTATACATCGATACCAGAGCTCTCGATCTTTTCCAAATTCACCACAAATTAGAAAAAGCTCGTTTGTAACAGCTGTTTCTCCTTCTGCATAAAAGACGTTGTCGTTGTCATCACTTTCGCCTAGCATCAAAGACTCATCGTCAGAGCTCGAGCTGTTTAAAATTTTTCTCTTGTGCGACTGCTTTCCATCTGCTTTCTTTTTCTCTACTTTGATGTTTTCGTTTTCTTTAGATTTGTTTTTCTTTTCAGTTTATCTTTAGCTTTTTCTGTCTTGATAGTTTTTAGAGTCTTTTTCATTTCTAAGGCTTCTTTGATAGGAGTTGAAGTAAGAATTTCAGAATGCTGCTTTCTTCCTTTTCCTTGGCCTTTTCCTTTCCCTTTCCCTTTTTCCAAATTTGTATCTCTCTCAGAGCCTTTTTTCTGCGGCAGAGCCATTGAACATTCACCAAAAGAAACATGGACATCCTCTTTGTCTTTTCCGAGATCATCTGATTCTGTTTCTTCCTGCGTTGTTTGCTTTGAGGTTCCACTAGTTGAGTGTATTGGCTCAATATCTTCTCTGCTGGTTATTTCTGACACGAACTGATCGGTGTGAAGAATCTCTATAGGTGCAGGGCAATGATCAGTGTGAAGAATCTCTATAGGTGCAGCGCACTGATCCGTGTGAAGAATCTCTATAGGTGCAGCGTACTGATCAGAGAATTTGTCAGGATTCACAGGCCAAATCCCAGCTGCTGCAAATCCATTGACTGCTTTTTCTGGAGTGGCAGCCTTCAAATATGCCTTGTTGAAAAGAGGCGCAATGTCATAAGGTGTCAGCTTCTCATAGTTATTAGTTTTCATGTGCAGATCACATTCTTTGTGATATTGGAGCTTTAGAGGTCCAAAAAATGTAAGGTCAAGTGGTTGAGTACGGTGTGATGTATGAGGCGGTAGTGAAAGCATCAACACGCCATTTTGACGACAAAATTCGTAAATTTCTAATGATATGTGGCTCACATGATTGTCGAGAATCAGGAGCACGACATCCTCCAAAGTTGGCTTGGTGTGTTCAACGAAGTGCTTCAGCCAATCCAAGAACAGTTCCTCAATCATCCATCCTGATTTTGAGCACCTGTATATTGAACCTGGAGGACCACCTCTTTCTAATGCTGGTGTCATTCGAATGCGCGGGAAAATGAATAACGGTGGAATGAATTGGCCTGTGGCGCTCATGCAACAACAGACTGTGATGTTCTTCCCCCTTTCCCAACTTGTAGCAGCACCGACTTGTTTTTGACCCTTTGGTGCAAGTATTTTTCCTGGCTTATGCACAGTTGTTACACCTGATTCGTCGACATTAAACATTCTATGTGGAAGTATGGTATGATTTTCAAGTAAGTGAATTAAGTTCTTGAAAAATAACTCCATTTCCGTTTGATTGAAAGCAGCGATCCTGCTTACGCTGGTAGCTTCAGGTACTCGGACGCTGATTTCTGGGTTGCGTTTTAGGAAACCATAAAACCAATCCTTTCCGGCTTCTTCCTTTTCTCTGTTAAATGGGTGCTTAATTTTATTTCTTTCAGCATACTGATAAACACCTCTTCGTAATGCTTGCGGTGTTAACCCATAAAAAATTTTAGACAACTTGATCAGCTCATCCCGGAACTCTACTTCTTGCTCGGTAGTAAAAACAGGCTTGCCCCTTAGTCTGGGTTTATATTCAGGACCTTTTTTTACGTGATCGTGGAGGGTCATTACTGGTACTCCAAATTTCTCTGCTGTTTTACGTAATTTGGAGCCCGCGTTTACCTTTTCTATAGCGTCTCATTTTGCGGGGAGACCAGGTAAGCTTCTTTCCTCGAGGCATCTGAAAATAAAGATAGAACAGTAAATAACTAAATCGAATCAAGACCTGCGGGTGATACCGTACAAAAATGTACGAACCCACCCGAAGCCGCCATTTTGGGAGAAATGTTTTAACAAACGAAAATTATTCGTGATTTCAATGAAAAATTACAATCAATCGAATCCTAAATCAATATCGTACAACTTACATAAAAAAATAACACAATTCAATAAAAAAATATAGTACTTACAGCGTAAATCTTTCACGGCAATTTTTATAAAAATTGGCGCGAAAACGTGACACATGCTTTACACGCGGAACCTGACGAGTCACTGGAGCGGGCGGGAGGGGAGAACGCAGCAGTGCCGTGTTGCGACCGTTAGACAAGGATAGACCTAATTTCTCATGATTCGGTCCCTGTCAAATACAATGTACGGTATCGTCCGCTGTACGGAATGTCCCGCCGCCCCCCTATAGGTAAAGAAAAATCAGAGAAACAAACTGACAGAAATTAGGTATTATTGAGTAAGTGATGATATAGACATAGAGAGGGAGCGTAGGGCTTTAGCGGTCAGAGGTAACATGTTGGCCCGTAGATGAGTAGAAGCAGCATTTTTCACACCAGAAATTATCTACTTTTAACAATGATCTCACGTGTTCTTTATTCAGAACGAAGTGTCGTGGCCGTCTTGCAAGATTTTTTTAAACTTTATGGTTACAACCACAACATTTGTGAGACAACAAGAAATGTGTTTCGTTCCAAGGCCACCTTAAGGTTTTTAAAGCTCGGAAATCGCTTTTAGTCAAAAAGCGATCGACGCGGCGACGCGACGTCCAGAAACATTACCATTTTCAGTGCTGACATCTAAACAAAAACATAATATAAGACATAGGTACCTAATAGCAATATAAAATAACCGTCCGGTTATAGAAATATTTGCGGAACTCTAATTCCAAATAATATGGGCAAGCAATGGTTCTGATATTTACCACGATTAAACAAAGTACGCCTATAACGGTTTGTTAATGTATTTGGGAAAACCAACTTTGTCAAAATGGCGACTTTTCGATGTATGTCTTACTGAAACCAACATTATTTTAAAATTCAACTTAATGAAAACGCAAATTTCAAGGGGCGTGTAAAAATTTTGATAAAAAACTTATTATACTTCACCGAAAATATACGTACGCCATGCACATTCAAACACATCACAAATCTTGACTTATTGTTAACTAACACTACTCATAATTGATATTCTAGATAGTATTTATAAGAAATGGATGAATAACTTACTTTTATCAATATTAATCTTTACAAATGTGCGCTGAAAGAGATTCACTGTGTACGTTATTGTCGTATTTGGTTCCATTAACCGCTGATAGTTAGCTTCGCGGGAGCAAATAGTTCTACGTAGTCCAACTATAAGGTCGTTATTGGTCAAAGTCGTGTTCACCAAGTCTACTATAAATATTTAATTAGGTAAAATCTTCGATCAACAATACCAACTAGATAACGGGTCACGTACAAAATCAAAGCAAAAACTGTCTTCGTGAATATATACTTATACATCTTCATTTGTTTACTAACGAAAAGTTTTAAAACAGTTTTAAGTTCAACCTAATTACAACCATGGTACCTAGTTATAAAGTCACAAATCATCAAAATATTATGTTATACTTACGATCACTCGTCACAAAAAACGAGCAAAGCAATATTATTACTCCTGTTACTTAAAATAACATTTAGTGTGAAATCAACCTTAAGCCGCAACAAATAAAGTACTTTTTCCAGTTATTGCCTTGCGAGTTACATCGTTTTGTCTTTGCTTCTTCCAATTTTACTACAGGAGGTACCATGGAGTCGCATTGAACACTAAAATAATTTATAAAATGAACGTGAAAGTTTAGTTGGTTAGTTTTTTTTTTGTTTTGGGCATCTATGTTTGTTAGTAAGTTAGTTAAGTAGTATACATACTTATTACTTTATTAGCGTTATGTTTTTGTGTATAATATGTTTATTTACTTTAACAGTTGTTTTATGTGTTGTACACAAAATCTAAGGGTATGCCTGTTGTTTTTAGGGTTCCGTACCTCAAAAGGAAAAAACGGAACCCTTATAGGATCACTCGTGTGTCTGTATGTCCGTCTGTCACAGCCAATTTGCTCCAAATCTAATGGACCGATTAAGTTGAAATTTGGTACACACATGTATTTCTGTGACCCAAACACGGACGTGTAACGTAAATAATAGAATTTTGAATATGGGGGTCACTTTCGGGGCAAATAAGAAAAAAAAACTGTATCGTGTGACATATCAAATGAAAGGGCTTGTTGTGAGAATCTTACAAATGTTTTTTTATTTAAATTAAAAATAAACACTTTTAAAGATATTTAAGAAATTCGATGAAAATTGACCTTAATTCGATTTTAAAACTAGAGGGGCTAGTACATACTGACGCCGTGTGTACTTGAATTAATTCCCTTTAAATAAGGTGAGTTTGTTGTACAATTGTCGTTTTGATTTGTTTTTGACATCTCCCGTTTCTTTTTTACATATATAATGCAACCTTATGTCAATAAATTTTTCCACTACTGATTTAAGTAAAGTAATTTCATGATTGTGTTCATCTCCTCCAGGAAAAACGTTCTTGTAAATATATAATTTTAAAACGGTTGTACAATTATAAAGTTGCTAACATACTTCTTTTGTAGAGATTTACCTCCACTCACGCGAACACAATTTCGGATCACGCTTTCAGTTTTCAGGCAAATATTAAATACATCGGTAGAGGCATAGAATAACCCTCCCATGTCTCTTAATCTTAGCCCACCTTGACTTCTAATAGCGCCAAAAAACAGCTCAACATGGTCCTGACTGAATTTGTAGGCCAATAAAAATGAAAGGATGTCAGTTTCAACTAAAGTGTTATATAAGTATGTCAAACTATTGATGCACGTAAGTAGTCCAAGCAAACCAGTATTATTTTGCGTCTTAAATAACGGTACTAATTTATTCGAGAACACTGTTCTTGATTCATTGCCTATTTTAACAGTTTTTTTGTATTGAACTTTAATGGACAACGATAGTAAATAATCCTTTGCCTTTGACAAAAACGACAATATTTGCACAGAATTTCTTTTACTAAAGGAACCATAGTCTTTCAAATTTCGTGAGTTTAAAATATCAAATAGATTATTTAAAATAGTTATGAATTCTGCAGTACTATCAGAATCTTGGAATTCAGAAATTTTCAAAGTTTTATCACAAAATTCTAATGCTTTTGAAACACTCCTGCTCAGTAACTGTGTGGCCAATCTGACGTTCATTATTTGATTTTTAAAATATATGTGTCTATGAGATAATTTATTTGCTAAATGTAAACTGTTTTCCTCTTGTAAATTGTGTAATTTAGTAATGAATATTTCATCGATTTTATTAGGAGTAACAGACAGCAAAGTAACAAATTTTAACAAATGGAACACGCAAGCTAACCACTCAAGGTCACTGGCATTTAGTCGCGTCTTAATATAAAATTCATACAATATTTCTCGATTACTCTTTATAACGATCAAATAAATATTCAATCTTATTTTCTTATTGTTCTCATCTACTATCTACTTATTTTCTATTTTGTCCAAGTATCAAAAGACCTTAAGAGTCGGTGACAAAGAACGAACATTCAAAACCGATATCTTATATTTGGAAAGAAAAAGATCCAATAAATCATAGAACGTAATCATAACGAAGATTTTATTATGGAGTCACGACTCCTGTGAAGTAAAAATGATGGAGGTGTATTGAAATACCTATTAAATTAGAAAAACTGTATCTATCAGAAAAAATAATTTATCTCAACGACGAAGACGCGACGCCTGCAGCCTAGGCAACGGTTGCGAAGGCTGCGCCCTGCATGCGCAGCGCCCCAGGCCTAGAGTGCGACTGCGCGGCGATCGTCAAAAAATAACAACGTCAAATATGAAATTACGTGACATTCTGCTGTAAATATAGGAAAAGTAGGTGTTTATTATATTATATATACAGTTTGTTATTATATTTTTTTAGGTAAGTTTAAGTGTTTTAACATTATATGTTTAATGCCGGCAGTAGCGACGCCGGGACCTATGCCAATCAACCTGCCACATCGCTTGATGTCCAGCTGGTAAGATGTCCACATTGCTCACAGGCAAGGCGAACGGGGGCTGAGGATACACTATGGCAAGATTCACAAATCACATAGTGTACCATTGTGCCCCCCAGCCACATCCCCAACATCAACACCTTTAGAGAAAACCTTGTGGAAAACGCTTTCAAAATTAAAAAATTCTATCCCAGTGTTAAAGAGAGTTCCCCGGGGCGCGAGACGGTCTGTCGCACTGAATCTGGCGCAATGTCTCCGTCTTGCGACCCAGGAGAACTCACAAAGTGCCTGGGAGCAATTACTTACCTTCCCTTATAGGATTCTGCATGTGCAAAAAAATTTGGCAACTAAAAAAACCTTAACAAACCAAATTAAAGAAAATTGTAACAATTCGACCTTAATTTTAGATCCAAAATTACCTGCATTCAATAATCAACCACAGAAAGGCTTATGTGCACATGTGGAATCCAAATTAAGTGAAGGTGACATCAGGGGAGCGGCCAGGATACTGTTCAGCAGCGATGTGGTGGCGCCTTACTCTCCAGAAACGCTAACAGCCCTAGAGAGTAAACACCCAGCGCCTGCGGATAGTCTCACGTTTCCCGATCCCCCAGACCCTCCTGTCTTAAATTCAACCGTCCTAAACGTTTCGGCGCCCCAGCTTATTACAGCCGTGAGCTCCTTCCGGAGTGGTTCCGCCGGCGGCCTCGACGGCCTGACTCCACAACACCTAAAGGACCTATTGAGTTCAGGCGCCGGGGACGCTGGTGAGTCGCTTCTGAAGGAGCTTGCGAACTTGATTAACCTCATGCTCACCGGCGGTGTGAATGAAGCCGTCGTCGATGTCTTATACGGGGCAAACTTATGTGCCCTGCGCAAGAAGGACGGCGGCATTCGTCCCATCGCCGTTGGGTGCACCTACAGGCGTATGGCAGCCAAAATATGCTGTAAGCTATACAGCGAATCCCTTACAGCTAAGTTTCAGCCCCTGCAGCTTGGTTTCGGCTCAAGAGGGGGCTGTGAGGCTGCCGTGCATGCCCTTTCCCCTTTTTGAACTCCAACAAATGTGAGGTTATCCTCAAGGTTGATGTTAAGAACGCCTTTAACTCTGTTAACAGGGACACTTTGTTGGCTGAAGTCAAAAAGGAATTACCCGAAATTTATGGTTTTATGTGGCAATGTTACAGGTACCCCTCTAAATTACTATACAAGGACAATGTTTTGGAATCTGCAGTAGGATGCCAACAAGGTGACCCTCTCGGGCCAGTCATTTTCAGCTTGGCTATCCATCCAATTATCCAGAAACTAAATTCAAAATTTAACGTGTGGTATTTAGATGATGGAACGCTAGGAGGTGATGTAGACACCGTTTTGAAAGACTTACAACTCCTCAAACAACAATTTAAATCCATTGGCTTGGACCTTAACCCATCAAAATGCGAAATTTTCCTTTCTGACATAACTGACAGACAATTGACCCTCGATAAATTTAATGCAATAGCCCCACAAATCAAAATTTTGGAAAAAAGTTCACTTCAGCTCCTAGGTTCCCCAATTTTAGAAGACAGTTTTTCTCCTTTCATCGACGAAAAAATCAAAAACTTTAACGACGTCTCGGACAGACTCTCCAAAATTAATTTACATTCGGCATTCACCCTGATTAGATACTGTTGTTTTGGTCCAAATTTTATATATTGTCTACGCTCTTCCCCCTTATGGAAGCAGTCACACCTCTTGGACAAAATTGACCAAATTATTCGCAGCACATTAACATCCATTTTAAATGTGGCCCTGGACGACCGAGCGTGGCTGCAAGCTACACTACCCATCCGTTTTGGTGGCCTCGGCGTCCGTAAAATTACCAGTATTAGCTTACCCGCGTTCCTGTCCTCTGTCCACAGCACTGAAAAGTTGACCGGGAAAATTTTAGCCCCCTGCCTGGTTAACTCTGAAGTGTCGTGCTTGACCGTTGCGGAGAACGCCTGGAAAGCGACTTGCCCGAATACAGATCGGCCCGTGAACCCATCTTCCCAGAGGCAGTGGGATGAGCCGCTCTGCAGGTTGGTACGGAACAATCTTATTAATACGTCCACCAATACTGCTGAGCGTGCCCGCCTGCTGGCTGTAGGTGAGTGGGAGTCGGGCCTCTGGCTTCAGGCGCTACCGTCACCCAACATAGGCACTATGCTGGGTGATACCACCTTCCGGCTCGCTACCTGTCTGCGTCTGGGTGCTCCTTGTGTGGCTCCACATCGCTGCCAATGCGGTGAAGGTGTCGACTCTCTCGGACACCATGGCCTATCCTGCAGTAAGAGCGCAGGCCGGATAGCACGGCACGCCAGCATCAATGACATCATCCGTCGTGCTCTTGTCACCGCCGGAGTGCCAGCTGTTTTAGAACCCA
Organism: Agrochola litura; assembly: GCA_949152395.1. Lineage (NCBI taxonomy): Eukaryota > Metazoa > Arthropoda > Insecta > Lepidoptera > Noctuidae > Agrochola > Agrochola litura. The sequence goes on from OX424494.1 coordinate 3,130,038, forward strand.
ATGGCTTGGCACGCGACGATGGGAAGAGACCAGACGGAATGACCATAATGCCTTGGAAGGTAGGTAGGCCTTTGGTGTGGGATGCAACGTGTGTCGACACCCTTGCGCCATCCCATCTTCCTAGCACGGCGAGCTGTGCTGGGGCTGCTGCTGCAGGTGCGGAAAACCTCAAACGGCGCAAATACTCCAATCTTATTGGGACTTATATGTTTGAGCCGTTTGGGGTTGAAACACTAGGGCCATGGGGTCCGAGTGCCCACCTTGTTTTTCAAGACATCGCCAAGCGGCTGGTCGACTCTTCACGTGACCAGAGGGCTGGCCTATTCTTTGGTCAAAGAATCAGCATTGCCATACAACGTGGCAATGCTGCCAGCCTTTTGGGCACTTTTCCTATTTAGTAAGTTTAGTAAGTTTAGTTTATTCAAAAAATAATGTAGTACAGTAAAAACATTTTTCGTAATTCTATGTAATAGTTCACAAGTGTTACATGCCTGAACTAGGACATCCTGTGTTTCAGGCGAGAAAAGGTAAAACATTATATCTAAATAATCACAGTAATCACATCATATACAAAAGGTAAATTAGTCAACTAATAGGTATGTAAAAGAGGTGTAAACAGTATAAAAATCTTACCTGCTAAAATCTTAGTATATTAATTTAAGCTAACTAATCATAATAAAAAGTGCAATTAATATTTATTTAAGTACAACTAATAACTTCTCTGTATCTTCATAGGACAAATTTTGTAATGTTTCCTTCAGAGTTTTCTTGCAATTTACAAAATTTTGGGAATAAATTTTTGCTTTTGCATTAAGTCTGTTATAGAGTAGTGGTCCCAGAAAAACAAAAAATTTGGCTGTAAAAGCATGTTTTGTGCTTTTTGTGGGACAAACTATATCTTTCCGTCTCTTTTTAATAAGTTCAGTGCTGAAGCGGAGGGCTGCGTGTTGTTTTAGTACAATGCTCATTATGAATAACTGCCTGACTGTTAGTACTTCACAATTTTTATAGAGCTGGTTAGTGGGAAAAAGGAAAGGGCGGCACGTAGACACCTTGAGAATCGCTCTTTGAGCTCTTTCGACTTGTATTAATAAAGTTTTACCTGCTCCACCCCATGAGGTAATGCAGTATGTCAAAATTGACTGACATAGAGCAAAGTAAACTTGCTTAATTATTTTTGGATCCGCAATATGTCGCAGCTGCTTAAATACAAATATGAGCTTACGAACTCTATTATTTAAGACTTCTATATGTTGTTTGAAAGTAAGGGTCTCGTCTAATATAACACCTAGGTATTTTATTTGGTTAGTCTTATTAATATTAGGACACTTTAACGGGCATTCTGCGGGGACTGTGCAACAATGAGCATATAGCGTCGAGGAGTAATCGGAAGTTGGTTTGCGCATGGAAAACTTTATATAGTTTGTTTTATCCGTATTTAGGGTTAATGTGTTATGTTGAAGCCATTTATTTACAATATTGAAGCCGTTTTGCGCAAGCTTGTGAACTTCATGTTCCGATTCAGCCGCAAAAAGAAGAGCAGTGTCATCAGCGTAAGATATTACTGTACCGTGCTGTAGTTTAAGATTACAAAGGTCGTTTATGTATATCAAAAACATAGTGGGTCCTAATACACTTCCTTGGGGAACACCAAAAGACGTGTTTTTTTGGTCTGCGCTGAGGACATTGCCAATCTTAACGCATTGAGTACGGTCTTCTAGGTAACTTTTGAAAAGTTTGAGCTGGATACCTCTTATACCTACTGTCTCAAGCTTGCGCAATAGAGTAGGGATACATACTGTGTCAAAAGCTTTGGCAAGGTCCAGGAAAATACCTACTGTATGGTTACCCTTGTCAAGTTTTTGTGCTAGAAAATCAGTTAGATGATGTACGGCATCGGCAGTTGAAATTTTAGGTCTAAAACCAAACTGTCGATCCGATAAAATTGATTTGTCCTCTAGGTATTTGAACAACCTTTTATTTATAATTTTTTCCAATATTTTGGACATACAAGGCAATAGAGAAATAGGTCTATAATTTGTTACTTGTTCTTTACTGCCTGATTTATGAACAGGGATGATGACTGCTTTTTTGAGACACTCAGGGAAAATGCCCAAGGATAAACACATACGAAAAATGTAAGTCAGTGGAGGTACTAAAATATTTCTGAAATGTTTAATAATTTTATTTGATATTTCATCCCAACCAACTGCGCATTCATCTCTCAATGACATGATTATATTTTCTACTTCTGTCTCATCAGTATCTAGTAAGGCAAAAGATGATAGAGTGGAGTTACCCGTGGTAGAAAAGTTCCCTAAATAAGGAGATTGATCCCGGTTATTTTTTTCCGCCAGACACTTACCAACATTAACAAAGAAATTATTTGCTATGTTAGCAGACGTCAGCTGTGACGAGTGCGCTCGTAATAAACTTGAAGATGACTCATTTTGTTTTGAGGAAAAAGTTACATGTTTAATATATTTCCAGATCTTTTTACTATTTGTTCCAGCCTTATCCAGTGCAGTTTTATCGTAGTTGATTTTAACCTTTTTGAGAAGACTATTACAAAAATTACGATATCTTTTGTATGACAGTTGTAGGACTGTATTCTCTGGATGAGATTTACATTTCATGTGCAGTTTATCTCGGTGTTTCATACAGCGAATAAGACCTGGTGTGATCCAGGGTTTTATGTTGCAATTTTTGTTGCTCAACTGCGATACGACCGTATTTTTCTGAATTGCATGACGTACATTTTCTATAACATACATCATACAATACTGTGGGTCAGCAGAATTATAGACTGGATTGAAGTTGATGACGCGTAAGTCTTCATCAAGTTTATTTATATTCAATTTCGAAACTACACGAGTGTTATGTTTAGGTAAATTACAATTTAGTGTTAGTAGGACAGCATTATGATCTGTTATTGTAGAGTTAATAACAAGTGCAAGTGAAGGGAAATTGGTTTTAAGTATGATATGGTCCAAGCAAGAGCCACTATGATGTGTAGGAAAACAATGTGCTGGGAGCAAGCCATGATATGCGCATAAGTTGAGGTAGTCCTGAGCAGATGCGTCAGTACTTCCTGGAAGAATATTAATGTTAATATCTCCAATTACTACCGTGTTTTTAAAAGGTGATAGGTTTTGCAAGACATCATTCAGAGTGTCAGTAAAATTTTTAGTATTTTTGAAAGAGGGGGGCCGATATAAAGCTACTATCGCAAAATCTGTTCCAATTTTCACTACCAAACTGTTACAGTCTTGCATATTTGGTTCCTCAACAGAGACTTTCAGGTGATCTCTTACATAAACTATCACCCCATCATTTTGATTGTAATTCCTATCACTTTTGTACATCTTATACCCTGTGATCAGTGGTATATTATATTTCTTGGTAAGCCAGCATTCCGTTAAAACAATAATGTCACAGTTAATGTTTAGCCGTTGTTGAAAAACGCTGAAGCTGTCAAAATTCTTAAAAATACTGCGAATGTTTTGTGTTAGTATGGTTAATGGTGTTTTGTAGCCGGAAAGATATTGTTTGCAGCTTTCAACTTCACAAAGTCTAGACTCAGATACAGAAAAATTATCTAAATCATTAATTAAATTGTTTATCATAATAACAAAAAAAAAAAAGAAAGAAATAAAACTTTACTATATAAACTAAGAAGATCTAAAATAAATAACTTATTGACGGCGCTCTTAGGCACCTTCATAATCTATTGAGTTTATGTACCTTTTTTCGGCCAACATTTTCGCCGGGCAGTCAGCTGCACCTGTGATGTGTTTGTCTGGCTTTTTGAAATGCAAGCAAGTAGCGCATTTTGGTTCATCTGACCTCTTTGGACATTCTTTGATTGAATGGCCTTGCTCACCACAGTGACCACAGGTGTAGGACGTCTGTCGACATGATTTGGCAGCGTGGCCATATTGCTGACACTTATAGCATCGTGTGACCAAAGTAAAATCTCTTACAGGGCATGATGACCAATTTATAAACACTCGTTCTTTTGATATTAGGGCTTTTCGTATGACTGGCGATACTTCTACAACATAGTTGCAATAGTCAGAGTCTCTCTTACCCGACTTATGACTTAACTTGATTGAGGTCAAAAACGTCTCAAGGCTGCAGTCCTGAAGCTTCTCGGCGAGATTTTGGTGGTACAAACATGTGAAAACCTCGTTTTCTGACATGGACGTCGGAACTCCTATTACTACAACCCTAGGCTTCCTTTTGTAAGGCTCGTCGACTGTTAGACCCGATTTTTTTAGCTGCTCCAATTGTCTCACCTTTTCGATGTCGTCTTTCGTCTCAGTGCTGATGATAACACCCCCGTTTTTGGTCTTGCGCAGGCCTCTTACATGCAGCTTCATCTGTCCGGGGCAAATGATTTTTTGGACGAGGGATTTCGTTTCGTCGCTGGATTTTAATTTATCTACTGGATAAATGGCCACAGAACTTACGTTTGTCTGCTGGATGTAATTGTTGGCTCCTTTTTTGACCATGTCAGCAAATGACGCGCCCAGGGCAGTTTTCGTTTTTTCTTCGACACTCAACTTGAGTTCCTTTAGTTGCTGTGAGAGGTCGAGTTGGGTTTCAAGAGCTTTGGCAATATTGTGGGATTCCAATCCTTTCGCTTTCATGTACTGGTACTGTACCGCCATTTGCGATGTGCTATGGCCGATCTTCCGGCATAGGGCATTGATGCGCATTTTGTGGTCCATATTCAGCTTGCCTTCCGCTGCGATAGTGCACACCTCCTGCAAGTTCTGGTCGATGGTCGTCATCCAGCTCTGAATTTCCGGTGTCGTCATAGCTTCAAGAGCTTCATTCGTTTGCTGCGGCGCTTGAGGGGGACGAGCGGGGCCGGTTACACCGCCAGGTGTAGGCGGCGGGGAACGGGCACACCTACTTCTAGGGCTGAAGGGACTATCCTCCATCGTAAAGTAGATTATTTACCTATGTATTAATCACTGATCATTTTTATAGGAAAACACATTAGATCTAATGTATGAGTCACTTTATTAACAGCAAATTTAATAAAAACTAGGTCACGATTTCGCAAGTAATTATTTGTTTATACTAATATTGTTCGATACGTCTGTTCACTACGACCGTTTCAATCGATCGACGAATGCTAAAGATTGACAGCGATATGGACGAGTTTTTTGATGCCCTATGATCATTTCCCCGCCCTTTTTATATGCTTGTACATATTATTATTTTAAGTCTGATCGTTTTTAAATAATGTAAATACTTAGATATAAAAAGTGGGTTTATAAATTTTATAGGATTCGTAATGAATTGCCATTTAATCTGTTTTTGATCAGTTGTGTGTAATATTTTTTTTGATTCAAAAGTATTTCTCATCAACTTCACCATATGACAAGCATCTAGAAACACAACAATATCCGAACATATAACCGAGTATTTTGCTGGCTTATAAAAGTCATCTCTTCTTTCTCTGGCGACAATCGAAATCCATTCTGCACACTTAAATGGATTGCTAGGAAATCTTAAATAAAAAAGGAAAGCTAAGTATCCAATGAGTCCAATAAACAGACACAATAGTAGCATTAACCAATTTTAAAGTTCTGGTAACAAATTATGAAAAAAAAACAGTCGTACTCCGGGAGTGCCGACAGAAGTGAAAATTTGAACAATTTTATTGTGCAGGAGACACTTTTAATGAGGTGTCGGTAACGGTAACAGTGTCGCGAGTTCAATTGTTTTTTGCATCTCAAAAATGTCCAAAGCACCTAAAGATGTCACTTAAAAAAAAAAAAAATATACAAATCTACTCCGTACATCTGCTATTCCGTTACACAAAATTTTGCGCGTGTATTGGCCAACCTTGGCCAAACATTTGTAGTGGTGGTTTAAAATTGGTAATTTTGTTCAAAATTTGATATTATTCGTTAGTTTAAAGCTTAAAATGTAACAGAATAGATGTACTTACTGAACGTAAGAAACTCCAGCCGTTAAATTGCTTTTTCGGGCATTATTTTTACAAGTTTTGAATACACATTGCGGCATTGTGAAACGTAGTTATATTGGCTGTGTATGAAGCGAACTAAACAAAATACGGGCTCAACTTTCAAGTGAGCTGTAATTTGTCGAGACGTTTTTTACGCGCCGACCCGATATCTAGTTGGTATTGTTGATCGAAGGGTAAAATACGCCTATAAATTCGGCCCTTTTCCGCGGTTATAATTGCTTACTATTTCGTTATAGTCCTAATGAAATGGTGGTTCCAGGACAATTACTAAACCACATTTTGCTGCTTGGGTGAAGTAGCCTGTATGCACAACCTTTTTATCATGTATTGATATAAGTGTGGATAAATTTGTCTCTCTGCTATTCCACCACTGCAGCCGGTCTACTTTTTTATTAACATATTCTTCATTTAAATAATTATCAAATTGTCTAATTCCCGCAGCGACAGAATTTTTAAGTCTTGTGATTTTATCTGTTTTACTGTCGAAGTCATCCCATACGCTTTTTGTTTTATTTGCTGTGGTTGCAGGTGTCGCAGAGGTTGCTGCTTCGGCATTGTCGACTACTTGCGAAGGGTTCTGTGTTGAAGCTTCATTTGGTAAACGGATGTCGCATGACCTACGCTTCAAGCTATCACAGGCTCTATTATAAGATTCTAGAGTTCGATAGCCTTTCTTTTGAATCGAGGGTCCAAAATGGTGCACTCTAAGTAGGGGTTGCTTTTCCAGATCGTGAAATCTGATACAAATCTGCATGTTTAATACTTCGATAAAGCTTCGTACTTCCTGTTCATAGGGCTCCGACATAATGGTTATGATGTGTTTTGACAGCAGCTGTACAATAATGAGGACTTTTGTTAAAGAGACATATTTTTCGCAGCTCAGCTCATTTGTGATTTCGTAAAATGGTTCAAGAATCGTAATTACCCTTTCGATAACCACCCACTCCTGTGGTTGTAAAGATAAGTAATTTCGTAATCTTTTTACGGCATTTTTGACACGCACGATTCGGTCCAGCATGTCGTAGCATGAATTCCACTGTGTCGGGCATTCCTGTTTCAATTTAAGTTGCGGCAACCCCATTTGTTTTTGAATTTCTGTAAGTTTTATTAAAACAACCATGCTTTTTTTGAAATATTCAACAATGCTCTTCACTTTGTTTATAATTTGGCTAATATTATTAATTGCCTGTTGAACCACAAGGTTCAAAGAATGAGCAAAGTAACCAATTGATCTCCACTCCCCTAATCTGATGGTTGCTAAAATATTTGCAGCGTTGTCACTGACAATACAAACAACCTTTCCAGTTATTTGCCAATCACTAATCATTTGCCTTAAGAAAGCGACTAGGTTTTGGCTAGTGTGCCGCTCATTATAATTAATGCATCCCAACAGGGCTGAAGTCAATTCGCCCTTGGCGTCTATAAAATGCGCCGTAACAGCTATATAGCTTTGATTGGTTACAGATGTCCATCCATCACTACCTAGACATACGTATTGTATATTCATCAACTTCAGGCGAATAGCCTCAAATGTGTTCATATATGTTTTAGGTATTAGAGTGATCGACAGAGTTTTTCTGGTAGGAAGTTTGTAACCTGGGCAATTTGAGACCATTTCTATTAATTTCCGAAATTCAGGTTCTTCAACCAAGCTGAGTGCATGGTGACCTTTAGCCATCGTCTTAACGACTTGGTTATCTAATAGTTCAACTTTGCGTGATGAAGGTGTGACTAATGATTGAATTAAGTAACCCTTTCCCTCGTAACTAAGCTCCCAGAACACTTTGTTGATCTCCAAACATTTTTTTGTAGGATGGAGGGAGGACATGGTTGTTTAACACAGAACTTTTCTAATTTAGTGCGTTTCTTTGCTTCTTTTCTCATTTTTAAAGATTATTTATAGCGATTTCTAACCCTTGGATTGCCTGTTTTTGTTCGGAGCGTCACTGTCAATCATATTTTCGTGCATAACTTCTCTGGTCTGGTCTCTAATGTTATCATCTTCAATCATACTTTCTTGAATAACTTCCTCTCTAGTGTGGTCTATATTGTTATCATCTTCAATAATATTTTCTTGCATAATTTTTTCTCTGGTCTGGTCTCTATTGTTATCATCCTCAATTTCCTCATCTATTTCTGTAGTTGGCGAGTTTTCTACAGCCTTTGGAGTGATACGTGAGCTTGAGATTCCTTCATTACAAAACACTTTCGTCTTTTGAATACGAATAATTTAAAATATCAATTGCCTCGTCAAATTCAGTTACTAGTGGCAAGTTTAACGAGGAATCAAATTCAGCGGGGGGCAGTGCTAAAATATGAACATTACCGTCATCACTAGTTTTTTGTAAAATACGATCGAGGTTTTGGTCTTCTAATGGTGACGTTTCTGCAGCCGGGGTGCCCCATAAGTGATTTTGAGATTGTTTCATTACATATTAAGCTGATGCTTGTATCTTCAAAATAGTAATCATTTAATATTTTAATTTGCTCCTCCAATTAAGCAACCGGCAAGTTTAACGAAAAATCATATTCAACTGACGATAACGGTTGTAAAATGTGATTATAGCTGTTGTAATCGAATGAATGCGCCCAAAGACTACCAAAATCATGAATATTACAAAAGGGTTCTATTTCCAAGGTTAGAATGTCCACAGGTGTACATGGTTTCAACTCTGTCTCTTTCCGCTCTTTAATATTATTTTCTTCGGTTTTTAATACCAAATCGACTAATCTTCGACCACGGAAATTATTTGACCATTATTTTACCTGCAATAAAAATAAACAAAATAAATTATAGGTTACCCAATCTCAGAAAAACAAAGTGAACACAAACATCATACAATACGATCTTCTGTACCTTTTTTCTAGTCAAGAATTCCGTAAAATCACATCAAAAATAGTTCACGAAACGTTAGTAATTGGTAAAGAGATCACTAATTCAATAGAACTTTTTATTCTAATGTAGGTATTTGAATTACATCTAAGTAGGTACTCTGTGGGGGATTACTCAGTTACATGTAAGATTTATATATCAATAACATTAATTTCTTCTATTTTATAAACAAATTACAATTCATAAGAACATTTTTACCTAGATTACTCAAGGTCATTTTCAAATTATTCGAGAATTACACGTATTTGAGATCTTCAAAGAAGTAATCAATACACACTCGTTCGTTCGTTTTGTGTTCGTCTGTTTCTGTGGTCCGATTTTATCAGTTTTAATTGGCTGAAAACTCGTTCCACACATGCATTGGAAAATGGCAAAACGAGCAAAACCATTATTACTTCCTTCAAATTTGGGAACATGGGTTCTCCTGTCCCATCTGTCATTTTTAGGATTTTATTCCAGTATTCTTCGACCGGCAAGTCAGGCGACATGTTTAATTCGCTGAAGTCGAGAAAAGCGTGTTTCTTCCATTCTTTATGTAAATTTTCTGTATCAGTAACAATATTTGGAAATCTTATTATTACGCATGGTAAGTCTTTCACTTCAAATTTTTGCGCTTTGATTGGATGTAGAACATTTTCTAATAAATCAAAAAGAGGATCTTCAAAACTAAAGCGTTTTCTTATTTGTGCTAAAGCTTCGATATAAAAAGATAAACATGTTTTTCGGAAATCGGCAATTTGTGTTGGAGGTATTTCTCTCGAAAATTCATCAATTGATGCCTGTGCTGCCACACCTAAATATATCTTCTCAAGTTGCAAATAGAATCTTGGATTGGCATACTCTATTTTGTAGGCATCAGTAGTCTTACAATAATTGAAATCCAACCCAAACAACGAATGTTTTCCGTTACATTTAGGACAAGTGCGGGTAGACTTAAAAAACCTTTTATTGTTTTGAGTAGCAGCAAAACTGTGACTTTGTTTTTTAATAGAACTCTGACTTGCTTGAGAAGATTGAGAAGTAGTGACTTTAACTATTTCCAAAGTGTCAGCCTTTTCCTTTAAAAACTGTAGGAGTGAGTCTAAGTTAAATATTTTATTTGAATTGCTTGCACTGGTATTTTTAAACTGCTCCCAATCTTTTTCAATAGTTACATCTAACTTTGTAGTTATGAGGTAAATCAGCAGTGTCCCAGTATTCAGTAGGCTCACCAAGAGTTTTCAAAGTTCGTAAATTCTTTAGTACCGTATCTATTAGTTTCCTAATTTGAGCAGGCGATTCCTTAATTACGGCTGACATTGAGAATAACGCTTTGACGTGATTGTGTATCAACAATTTATTATTATTATATCTATTCTCAATCAATTCCCACGCAACAATATAATTATCGGAAGAGAACTCCAAAGACTTAATAACTTGCAACGCATTTCCGGACAGAGATGATCTTAAATAATGAAACTTTTGGATCTTATCAAGTTGTTTAGAATTGTGAATCATTGATAAAAATGTATCCCTAAATTCCAACCAATTATCGTAATTACCGTCAAAGCTTGGAAGCGAAATAGTTGGCAATTTCACTAAACTATTGGAATTCCACGTGTGTTCTGAATCATTGGAATTGCACTTATGCTTACTACTACTATCATTTATTAAACAATCAGCTTCAGCGACTGAACCATAATATGAATTATCGAAAGATTCTCTATACTCTAATTGTTCTGACATGTCTTTTTCCGGCACTAATTCCTCGATTAACGATTGAATTCTACTAAAATCCTGACGCAAACTTTGAGCTGACTTTATGCGTAATTCTAATTCTGTTTTTTGCTTAGGATTAATTTCGTTACCTATCAACAAATGTACACATTTTTCGAACTGTGTGAGCATACCTCTAATGGTACCTCGTTTCCTTTTTAAATCTGCTAGCTTTTTAATATCCTCAGGCGAAGTCATTGTGGCAATTTATGGAAGGTGTGGGTACTCACGATTTTCTGCAGCACGAATGTGGTGAACAAAGCGCGCGCGAAGCTGGTCTATGCGTTCCTGTATACACAAAAGCACGATTTTAGCACACACAGAATGAACAGGTGAGGAGGAAGGATTGCCAGGCACCCCTGAAGTCTTCCACTGGTAGCGTGGTGATGGTACGGCTTCGAAGGTCCAATGTTGAGGTGTGTCCTCGTGGTTTTGGAATTTACAATCAAGGGTGATGGCAGTAAATGACCGATTTATTTCCTCTTGTGAAAATAGGTTTATTGCGAAGATACAGAGTAGGATCAGAACAGCAAGTAGAACAACAATACAGACAGAACAGTGATAGAGGAAGGCCGATGTGGAAAAAGGACTGTGGCCCGGTTGACGCCGCTATTTATAGGCTGCATTCACCGCCCTCTTCTGGCAGGTCGACGAACCCCGCAGCTGGATGACGTCGCAGACGCACCTCAGTTGAGTGACAGCTTGCGCGCTGTGATCTCATCATTTTTCTTCATCGTTCTTCCCGTCCTTGGTAGATGGCGCTGTCCTCAACAAATACTTACCTTAATTTTAAGAAGTTAGTAATTTAAAAAAAAACAGTTGATGTGTACACAAAAACATGTTAGTAATATTGTCGTACTAATTACGAAGGCTGAAGCCGGAGGATGCCAAAAAAACTAAGTTATTCATAAAACTTAGTTTTAATGGATATAAAAATTACAATAATATAGTTCTTAATTTAGGTGATAAACGGTCGATGCTTGTACCGAGAATGCCAAGCCTCGGAACGGATGCTGCACGCCGGTCCCACGATATGCTGCGTCGACGTCTAGTGTAACGTTAGACGGTGTCACGTCCTCGTCTCACACCGTCTCGGCGCCGCGAAGTCTCAGCGGTCCTTGTGTTACACCGTAGCGTAACATACTCGTATTTTATACGCAATTACATTACAATAATTACATAAATACCTTAGATCTAAAATAAGCAGCTTATAGTTATTTTTCACACTCTTTAAAGGTAATTACGGGATAAAATGGAACGTCAAAAACATTTTTAGTACTTCCCGTTGAAAATGGCGAGGCGGAAGTTATATTTGGGTACTGTTTTTTTGAGAATTATGTTACGCAACCTCTACTGAATTTATAAATCCATAATAATTTAAATCTAATTTTTAAATCTTACTGTAAAACTTTAAATCATGAACATTATCGTTTCAGACCACGACCAGAGGGCAGAAACTGGACATGTCATTTGCACAACTTACCAGATTTATTATTATCGTAGTTTGTTTCATTCGTTGGAATTTCATTGGCTTGTTCATGTGTTTGAATCAAATTAACGAGTTGTCTACCCCGACTTACCATTTAAACAAAATCTTAAGAATAATAAAAGCAAAAACTAAACGAAACGTTGAATGATATTTATTTTTTTGCAAGAATATAGGTACATATGTTCTTAAGTACTATGGGTTTCACTATATTCGGCATTTCAGCCGTGCAAATATTTAGATTTACATCTTGGTTATACTTATAGCCATTTAATAATTAGCAATAAAATAAAAATACTAATAATAATTTCATAATTTAAATTTTGATTACAATGCAATTAATAAAATTAGTACGATTCTATTCATTTAAAATAATAATTTATATTGAAAATAACGATCAATATTAATGATGTCATGTCAATAAAAAATAGAAAGAATAATGAAAATGTTTCAATATTATATAAGTAATGTCAATGTGTATATGTCATAATAATTATAATAAATAAGTTTTACATTTTACACTCAAAATATTCATTGATGGAATAAAAACATCGCTCACACAACCAGTTATACAGTTTTCTATTAAATTCTAAATTTATAGCACTTCTAAATTCTTCGGCTAAGTGGTTATATATTTTCACCGCCATGGTATAACAATTTTTGTTGCGTTACCAACCTAACGACACAAAATTAACGCGAATTCACTCCGTCACATCGCGGCGAACGCTGACGGGTAGTCTATGACTGACGTAGGTTCGGGACGCTCGCGCAACACGCTTGCACGGAACATCATTGTAAGTACCACTTCCAAAGATGTTCGTCGCGCAACATGTTCTGTATCGGTTTTGTTCAATTAAAACGTCTTTAATAACGACTTTTTAATTATTACATTTGATGTATCCGACATAGTTTTAAATTCTCTTTTCAATTGTGTAAAAAAGCAAAAATCGTTTTTTTGCAGTTTCGACAGTCGATTTTTTGCAGTTTCGTGTTTGTTGCAACAGTCGAAATATGAATTTGTAAAGAAAGTTGTATGAGATAGCAATCCTTCCATGCCTTACATATGGATGCCAAACATGGTCACTACGGATAAAAGAAGAACACAAACTCGGAGTTATGCAAAGGAAAATGGAGAGAAGCATGTTGGGTAATAAATTGTCCGATAGAATTACTAATGAGGAAATTAGAAGAAAAACTAAAATATCTGACATAGTATAGAGAGAATAAGAAGTCTGAAATGGAAATGGGCAGGGCACATCTGTAGAATGGAAAACGAAAGATGGACAAAGAAAATCATGGAGTGGGTACCTACAGATGGAAAAAAAAGCGAGGAAGGCCGCGGAAGCGCTGGGAAGATATATTTAAAGAAAGATGAGGACCAGACTGGAGGAAAACTCAAGAAAAAAGATTCTAGCGCAAAATGCTAACACCGGCAAAAAAAAAAAAAAATGAAAAAATGTAGAAGAAAACCCAGCTTCAGCCCTCGAAATCAGGCAAATCTGTTCTAAAAGCAAAAAACGTACAATTAAAGAAATAGAAGATGATTGTGGATTATGTGAAGTCTTATACTCAGCTGAAGTAAAAAAAAGAATGGCGCTAAATGGATTCAGTGCTCACTTTAACAGCAAACTATTTTAAAGCGCACTTTTCCTGGTACGCAGGCGATTTTTGCCGATACTGTAAGCCTTATAAAATAAGATTTTTTTATTTATGCATTGGTCTTATATATTTTTAGGATAGGAATAAAAAACATATGTAAATTATTTATTTTCATTTCAAAATCTCAATTAAAAAATGGTATTACAATGAAAAAAAAACTGACACGTACTTTTTATAATTTTGAATGTAATAATTTTTTTTGAAATTTGTATAATGTAAAATTAAAAAAAAAAACGAATAAAAACATGTGCGACGAAAAGTACAAAAAACAAAAATAGACGCTCTCGCGTTGGCAGCGTGGGAGCGATTGCGCCGCGCGGCGCTAGATCGCTTGTCCCGCCCACACCCCGCACCTCCCATCCGTGAATCATCCATGTACGAGTAGCTAAAGTGTTACTGTACACACGCCGATCACGTACTACGGACGTGATTTTAAAACAAACGTAAAGAAAGTCAATGCCGTACTGAGGACGTGATCAGCGTCCTGAAACGATCTCACCCACGTACCCAGTACGTTATCGGCTGTTAAAGTGTATGTTCCACGCTTTACCACGAGATCTGAGCATCCATCAAAAATACTGATCTCGAGGAACAGCTGTATTTTATATGTCGCACCCCTAGATGAAGACTCCGGTAACACAAAAACCAAATTTTTCAGAAATTACGAAAAACTGTTTTTAGAATATTTAAGAAAGATATCAAAAATCTATTGAGACATTCATAGAGGTCATGTTTTCTAAAGCTGTTGAATTAGCTTGTTTAAATTTTGTCTGTTAAAACACTGGAAAATGTCGAGATTTTTTAGTTACTCTAGTTTTGCAGCGGGGGAGTAAGCTAATTTTTTGAGTACTAAGTCAAGTTACTTTATCTGAAATTAAATAAAGTTACATTACTTTTCACTTCAAAAATAAGATAACATTTTGTTGGGGGGGTTTTGAGTTATCCTATGAACGGGTGATTGCAACATGCTAATCTTAGGAACACTAGTTTTAGTTGTTATAGAACTAAAACAGTTGAAATAAAAAAAAAAAACAAATATAAAGTCGTTATTTATTTATTTACTAAATTAACCTCTCGAATGCCGTAATTACAGAAACAATTAAAAAACCATTGTGTCTCGTGTAGATCTACGTTCCGGCATACCAAGGGTTAGTAACAAAGTAAAAACTAAATTCAATCAAAACTAAATTATTGAAATGGTTTGTTACAAACATAAAAATTGTTAAGTATGTAGTAGCGTTACAAAATATTATGTCCTTTTTAAAACAGTTATCACTTAGGTACTAGACATTTTAATAAAATTGAGATCGTACACAAATAATAATTATGCGTTTTGAAATAATCACAGCAATAATACGTTAGCAAAACACTTATCTCCCATAGACAATAATAAATTGGGTCTAATCTGAGTAGGTACTCTCTAATTCACAGACTGGCACAGAATTCTTAAACTAGACTACCTACCTACTTTAAAAATTGCATAGGTAGCTTTTTATTACAAAACATTTTTGTAAAAACTATCATAGGATGTTAACTTAAGAAGAATTTATCTTTTAAAATGGAAACTCAAGGTAAGCTAAATTTGTTCACGGTTTTGTTTTAAACGTATGGAAGGTACAATCTATGTTTTTATTTATCTTTTTTTTCTATGTAGATCTAGTTGAAGAATATGCGCAAAGGATGACATTTTCTGACGAAGAACCAGAAGGTGATTGTGCTAGAAATATTTCAAAGAAGCAACCCATAGTAATGAGCAATGAAAAATGAACGCAAACAGAAAATTACAAAATAACCACGAACATTGCAACAAATTATTTGGCCAGTTAGTTGCTAGTGAAATGAATCACATAAACGGACAAGACCGCTTTGAATTAATGACGGAAATAATTAATCTAATTCGAAAGAAGCAAGTTGGTAAATAATTGTCATGAATGTTAAATAATTATAAACAAATGATTGTTGAATGTGTCTTTTATTTGTGTGAATTTATTATATAAAAAAAATAAGATGCGTCGATCACCGGAGATCAATCGGTTAATTACCGATTATTTCAAATGAGTACTTTTACCGGTAAATCACCGGTTATTCTCCGGTACTCACTGCTCCGGTACAAACCTCTAGTTGTTGCAGGGCCAGTTTTTCATTTTCAACTCCGTGGGCAATTGATGCAATGTGTGATATATTTGTTGTATGTAATAAGTTTTTCACCATATTTGCGCAACTTATGTTCTTCCGCATTTTGATAATTTGGCCAAAATTAGAAACTGTTACCATATTTTTTCTTAATTCTAGCCAATCACTGCAATCTCTTTGTAATTTTGTTTTGTTTTGATACGATCCCTTTACGTTGTTAGTGTTTTTAAATTATGGAGGAATTCTTTTTTCGCTGTCTCGAAATCGTCTTTTGTCATATCGTGAGCGAGTGTGATTCTGTAAGACCTCATTCTAAACTTCGAATCTGAATCCGCTGTGAGTTTCTTTATTGGCATTCTAAAAACTCGGTCGATACACTAGCGCCACCCTTGCGAGCGTGTCAGCGAGTTGAACTAAATTTACCGTGAGATTTTGACAGATAAAGTATGAGATGACGTAAGAAGTGGTATTCAGTAAGGTAATTCCCCCGTCACTTCGACGCTCACTTCGCACTCGAACCCGATTCAAAGTGTCAAATAAAAAGCATCTATTTTACGAGTGAAAATAGAAGAAATCCTTTATGTATAGCGTTATAATAATTTTTTCTATGTCACAGTGTTCAAAAGTAGTACAATAGTTATAAATTTGTGGTTAAAAAGTACTTTTTGGGGCGTTTGTGTAAAGTAACGATAACGATGGCAAGAATGTTTATGTAAATCTTTATTAGAAGAGGCTCATGCTTTGGATAAACTAGAAAAGCGTCGACAATCTAACCAAATTCGAAGTTTACATTTATTAACCCGAGATGACGACTATGTGAGCGTATATAGATTGTCAAAAGAACTAATTGACCAACTAGAGCATGAGTTACTGCCTCTGATAAAGCCCACAAAACGTCGAGGCAAAGGACTTTCAACTCGTTTCAAGTAAGTGCTTCATTTTTACTAAATATAAAGTAATTTTTGTAAGTATTTACACAGTTTATAGCTGATAGATTTGTAACCAAGCACACCAACATAATTTATTGCTTAAAACTCATGAAAACACTTCATAATAAGGAGTATTCCCTTTAGGTTGTTTCCCTGCTAGCTATGTTTTCATGTTAGTCTAAGGACCCTATATTTATAGGTACCTACTTGGTATTATTATTAGGCATATAAATAACAATATTGGTCCCTATTTTGTTTTGACTAGATCTAGATTACTTACTTAATTTTTGTAATGATTTATTGTTTCACAGATATTATGCACCTTGTCTTTCTTGGCTAATGGGTCATAATCAAATACGGCGGAAAAAGTGTTATCACTTATTTTTTTCATGTTAATGAGACATAATAAATAATTAATCGGATCATAGACAAGATTTTCATTCTAAAGTAACATGTGCGTGATGTAGATTATTCATTTTATTTTTAAATGTCGTTTTTTTAAGCCTATAGTAGGTGAAAGTCCCCTTCAGTGGACCTGTTACTAATGGGAGTTCGTAACTTTGCATGCGTGTCAAAAATAAATGTTTACTTTTATCATTGTCAGACTGTTAATAATCAATCACTAATGTTTTGAACTTACATATTTTTGCAATTTCGAAAAATATTACCACTTGTTTTTTAGTAAAAACAGATTAAACAACTCGTTACAGAATCCGTATCCATTCTGTGGACCCAAGATAACCGCAGTCAAGAATCGATTTCACAAGTTACAAATCGATATTTTTATTTTGACGCTGGCAACTCTTATGTAGTTGTCAGTTGTCAATCTGCTGAGATGATGTGATGGTACAGTGCGCTTTAACGAATTTAAAATTTGTGATATCCAAGTTTTTCGTCAAAGATCGTGTGTCTTTCCTTGATATAAAATATTTCGGTAAGTGTGTACTAAATGAATACGAAAAACTCTGCTTTATTGAGTTAAATGAACATCTTTACGAATTTTTCATTGTTGCTTTTCTAACCTATAAGTTTGCGACGTTTTATTCAATTTTGTACAAGTTAGTCCTTTCTGTGGAAATCTTTTCTGTGTTTCTGTGTCCACCGAAGGGACGACTGTCAACAGAATAGATAATATTAATAATAGTGATAGCGATAGTATTTCTCAGAAGTTATGCTATTGTGTTTATGCTCTTTTTTTAATATTTTTTTATATAATAACCATTGCTCAATTTACTCACGTTTTGGCTTTTTTTTGAATTATATATTATTGGCTTAATGCGCTTATGAAATAAAAAAGCTAGATTTTACTATTATTGTTTTGTGTGTATTTTGTTTGTTTGTATGGGTACACACAAGTGTATTTGTTTTATTTTAATCGCAGAAATTGCATGTAGCTTATTTTGTTTTAGCAACCATGCCTCCAAGGAAAAAAATGACAGAGGAAGAAAAAAGAGAAGACGCCGAGAACAAAAAAAACAAAGTATGCGTCGTGCTCGGGCGAGATTAGATGACGCAGCTATTGAAGAAAGAAGGAGAAAAGATCGAGACAGGTATCATAAAAAGAAGGAGCAAGGATTAGTGAAAACGATTGAACAATATACACCACGTCAACAGCGCCAAATAAGAAAGATGTGGCGAGATAAAGCAAGAAAACGTCGTGAGGATAAAAAGCAGCAAGAACAATTATCAAATACTTGCACACCGACTTCCTCTGTTTCAACCCATTCAAGAATTGCATCAGGCAGAGCAGTGATTGCTCGCAATAAGCGTAAATTAAAATCTGAAAATCTTTACCTTAAGCAAAGGTTAACCATTCTAGAGTCTAAGCTAAACAAATACAAAATGCGCCTAATAAGGGCTAACAAAAATAGCCAAAATAAAAATAATATGGTTACGCGTAGCAATCAATCAAAGAAATTAGTTATTAAAAATAAAATTCGTGATTTTTTACAAGAAGATGAGTATAGTAGGCTTACAGCGGGCAAAAAAGAGACTATCACTCGCAATAAGAAAAAAATGCAAATACGTCTCCTTAATGACACCTTGTTTAATTTACACAAGATTTTTATGGGAAAAACAGGACTTAAATTGTCTTACCAAACATTTAGACGATATCGTCCTTTTTGGATTATCTTTCCAAAAGTATCATCAAGAGATACTTGTCTGTGTTCAGTTCACACTAACAATGATTTGATTGTCCGTGCGTTACGAAATTCAAAAATCATTACTCAAAATACTGCTATTGAAGTTGCTAAAAGTTTATGCTGCGATAATGTCCTCAGTGTCAACTGTTTAGAAAGAAAATGTCCAATTTGTTATAACAAAACTATCCAGTTAGATAATTTCAATAAGAATGACTCGATCTCCTATAGTAGATGGGTCACAAAAACTGTCACTATCGTTGTTAAGGGGCATGAAAAAACTTGCAAAAAGACTGTCAAAGAAATAATAAATACAAAAAATCAGGTATTGGTAAATCTTCTGTTTACTAATATTCCTATTTTTATGCAGCATTGTGCCAACATAATTAATCAATCAAAGACGATTCGTTTTATTAAACAAAATTTAACACCCTCTGAGGGTCTTTTACACATTGATTTCTCTGAAAACTATATGTGTAAGTATTCTGCTGAAATCCAATCTGCTCACTTTGGCGGTTCAAAACCGCAGATAAGCTTGCACACTTCCGTATACTATTATACTGATTCTGAACCGCCAAACAATTTAGTAAAGCCAATCTCAATGTGTACAATATCAGAAAACTTAAGACATGATCCCATACTTATCTGTGTTCATTTGAAACCCATTCTAGAAAAAATCAAAGATTTGTCGCCAAATTTAACAGATTTTCACATACTAAGCGACGGACCCACTACGCAATACAGAAACAAAACTATGTTTCATTTGATTGTTAATTATATTGGCAAAGTTTTAAATGTTGAAACTATAACATGGCATTACAGTGAAGCAGGCCATGGTAAAGGAGCTCCCGATGGTGTGGGAGGTTGTATTAAACGTACATGTGACCGGTCAGTTGCAACTGGGTCAGATATTTCAGATTTTAATTCATTGTTAACTTGCGTGAAAAGTAAATGTAAAGGTATTGAAGTGATTGGCATAGATGATTCTCATGTGGCAGAAATCGAAGAAATTACAACATCAAATATCATACGCCCTTTTAAAGGTACACTTAAAGTTCACCAAATTTGCTGGTCCAAAAAGCAACCAAATATACTGCATGCAAGACGGTTAAGTTGTATAATCTGTGCAGCTCATACCAAATGCAGCCACTATGAGATTGGACAAATTCAAATTGAGACTGATTTGTTACATTCACCATCAAAAGAACCCAGTTCGCCACATAGTGCATCAATCCCAATTACTTTAAGCCCTAGACCTTTATCTAGAATAGGAACTTCGAATGCCTTTACTACCAATACCAATTTAAGCGATTCTCCCACATCTGAAGGCTCAATAGAAATACGTTCTACAGTATCAAGAAAGAGAATTCACATAGAAGATGTTTATTCAGACGATTCTGATGATTTTGTTGTACCACTTCATAGAACCAAGAGAATGATCAGTAATTTTTTTAAGGATAGTGATACTGATGAAGAAATTTTTTAATAGTTGTGTCAATTAAAGAAGTATGTTTGATTATTTTGGTATCTTCTGTGGACAATTAATAATTTCCTGTGGAATCTCACAATTATTTTTTTATTTGAGTTTACTGTGATTTGATTTAAAGAAAAAATTGGTTATTTGATTACGCCGGAGACATTTAATCATTACAAGTTATTTGTTTTTCTTTGATACCTACACTATTGTTTTAAAAGTTCTTTTCAATCATTTCTGTGGTCAGCTTGATATTTTCTGTGGCCTATAAAAAGTAAATAGTGGCAATATTTACAAAAGTAATTAAAGTCGATCTTTTTCAGACATGTGATTATATTATTTTGAATATTTTGCAATTAAATGTTGATTTTGCACGCAATCTGACGACTTTTATTTTCACCAATAACCAAACTTCGATTTTGATTATGACCCTAATGGCAGTTATCAGAAAATTATAAAAGAAAATATAAGAACATACTTATCACAACCATCAGCATCTCGTTGCATAAATGAAGTAGTAGAAGCACTTAATAATCCGGCAATAGTAAAAAAATATATAAGGTTTCCTCAAAATAAACAAGAAAGACAAATGTTAAAAGAAAGGTTAGTAGGTATATTATAATTAAAGTGACCCTTCTTTGATTTTTATATTTTTGTGGAAGTTAATCATGTTAGTGGTTACTTTAAATTACAGGTTCTACAAAAAGTTTGGCTTTCCAGCAGCTCTTGGGTGTGTCGATGGCACTCTGGTGGCATTGAAAAAACCAGTAGAGAATGAAGAACGTTTCTACAGTCGCAAAGGTTACCATGCAAGAAATGTGCAACTGGTAATATGGATTTCAATGTTGTAATCTATTACTATTAGGTATTCAATTAGTCTTCGTAATATTTCTTTTTTTATATTTTTTTTTTTCAGAAAACAGATGCTGATTTAAATATTTTAAATGTGGATCCAACATATGGTAGAGCTACTCATGATAGCTTCATTTTTAACTATGGTGTTATAAAAGCCCACTTAGAGGCATTAACAAATGCTGGTGAAGAAGTTGTTTTGCTCGGTTAGTTAATTCCTCCCTACCCCTACTTCAGAATATAAGCCTAATTAGGTATAAAAACTACATAATTATTTGATACTTTTTATTAATTTTCTGAATGATTTTAATTCCTACTTTCATAATTAATATTGTTACTTGTGTCTTGCTGTGCTGTGTCACGCTGAACAGTAAATAATTCAATCTGCCTTTTCTGTCTATATGGGCCACCAAGATACAGGCTGTGCCTAGTTTGGGACCCACGGCTACTTCTACTTAGGCACTCTTTTATTTAACTATCATTATTTCTGTTTGTATGTTTCCTAACTTGTGTGTGTCAATAAATTGATTTATTTAATTACTTATTATTTTTCAGGTGATTCAGGATATGCTCAGCACGCCTACCTTATGACGCCAATTAGTGGTGCTGAAGATAATTCCCCAGAAGCTTTCTACAATGATCGTCACTTAACTGCTCGCAATTCAGTAGAGAGAACAATTGGTCTCCTAAAAGGACGATTTAGGTGCTTGTTAGTACACAGAGTGCTCAATTATCATCCAGACGTAGTTGCAAAAATAGTTATTGCGTGTTGTGTTTTGCACAACATGTGCAATCGCGCAGGAATGCCGGCATTCACAATTTCAGAAGAAGAGAGACTAGAAGAGCTCCAAACAATTGCTGAAGCTCAAAGGAGGCAAACTAGGGATTTGCCATCTAACACCGATTTAGCTCTAGGGCAATTACGTAGGCGAAACTTAGTAGATGGGCTATGGCGTTCACGTCATAATTAATTTATCGGTGGATTCGTTAAGTACTATCATGTATTCTGTGGTGTGTGAGGCGGGTCGTTACGTTCCCCAGCGGAGCGATGGTTGGTTCATGCGTCGTGCCCGAAAAACAGACGCCTCCCGTCATTCCGACCTCGCCGCCGAGGTCCGTTCCGATCGCGACCGCGTCCCCCCCCGAACCTTACTCGATAACGAGGTGCCAGCAGTTGTTGCAGCTGAAGCACGTAGCTTTAAATTCCCCGACTAATAATCATGATCAAAACTTTGATCCAGCCCGTCCCATTCTTGATGTCCTCCCTCCGGTTGACGCCCTAAGCCGAGGCTCGTACCCCACAGGGGGTGCCCTTAGCGAGCGTTCACCTAGTTTTAATTAGCACAGTTGAATAATCCCTGGCTGGAGATTTTAAGTGTAGTAGCTTAAGGCACCCACAGGAAAGCCCGGTTAAGTAGTCATGATCTCAGAGGTCAACTACGGGATGCAATACGTAAAAAAAAAAAAGTCTCGCTCGTGAACGGGTGCCGCCAGTGGGAATGGGTAGTATATTGAATTATAATAATTGACTAAGTCTGGATAATAATTGAGTACCTATGTCATGCTTACTTTAAACGTGATGATCACGGTAAAGAACATGTAGTTAACATGAACATAATATATGTAGGTGCGATAATAAGTCTGCAGTGTTAAATTAAACCAAATCCAAACAAATCACCAATGGACTTCAAGAAAACTGCGCTAGTATTCCTTAAGTGATAAATTCACAAGTTAAAGCCCCACCTTAAAACACACATTGCAGGATCTAACTCTAATGATAGTTAGTTGTTTTTGTAAATCTATCTAAATATATAAAAGCGAAAGGTCACTCACTCACTCACTTAATGACCTATACGGGCGCCACGCCATCCATAGGATGCAGACCCTACAGAACCGTTTCCTCCGTAAGGCCACGGGATCCCCCTGGTACGTCAGAAACGAGATCCTCCATCTCGACTAAGATTCCCACAATCCATCAGTTCTTAAAACGCATATCCAAGCGTTACTTTGACGCCGCTCCCAAACATCACAACCCTCTGGTTGTCGAAGCAGGTAACTATGTCCCCTCTAAAATCCGTAAGATTCGTCGTCCGAGGCATGTCCTCTCCGACCCAGATGACCTCATAACACTCCTCCAGGAGAAGAATAGGGCCACCAGTAGTGCACAAACACAGACGACACCCGTCATTCCGACCCCATCGCCGAGGTCCATCGCGATCGCGACCGCGTCCCCGAGTTAATGAAACTCCCCCCGACCTTTGCTCGAAAACGAGATGCCAGCAGTTGTTGCAGCTGAGCACGTAGCTTTAAATACCCCGAATAATAATCAAGATGAAAATCTAAGTTTGATCCAGCCTGTCTCTTTTTGCTGTCCTCCCCTCAGCAACGCCCTAAGCTGAAGTTCGTACCCCACAGGGAGTGCCCTTAGCGAGCGTTCGCCTAGTTTTAATTTGGAATAGTTTATGCCCCTGGCTGGAGGCTTTAAGTGTAGAAGCTTAAGGCAGCCACAGGAAAGTCCGGTTAAGCAGCCATGTCCTCATAGGTCAACTGCGAGACGCCCTAGTTAAAAAAAAAAAACTCACTCATTCATCACGAAATATCGAAAACCGCTTGACGTATAAAGATGAAATTTGGCAGAAAGGTAGTTTATAGTTAGTAGACGTCCGCTAAGAAAGTGTTTCTGGAAATTCCATCTATAAAGGGGTGAAAAGGGGAGATTTTGTTTGTATGAAAAAACTTATTCCTTGAGTTAATAAACTTGAAACTTGGCACGAATACTTATCTATAGTCGGCAAGAAAATGGCTAATTTTCCCGAAAACTTTTTTGATGCCAGTCGATCCTAATTCTTATTACTACGGTAAAAAAACCATATCGGGCCAACTGAGGTTTGAGTACAAGAATGTCTGTCTGTATGTTACCTTTTCACGCCTAAACCACTGAACGGATTGCGATAAAATTTGACAAGGAGATAAATGGCATCCTAGGGTAGGACATAAGCTACTTTTTGTCTCAAAAATAATCCTAAAGGGTGATATACAGGGGATGAAAGTTTTCTCGATAAACTTCATGCTGCTAGCTCAACGGGAAGTACTATAATAGGCTTTGTTTTATTTGAGAGTGTCAACATAAATATGCGGAATAATTAAATGGCCGTATTTTTTTACTGCGTTAACTTGAAACTTTCTTAACAGCTCCAAGGGACTGTAGATCTAAGTTTTTTATATCTATTTGAACTTGATGCCTCCACGCGTTTATGAGAAAAGGGTCTTGACAAACAACGAAGTCATCCTTTAACGGTTAAAAATTTTAATTTTGAGTATGGAACCCTAAAACAGATTTATTATCTGCCTGTTACCTTTCATGCCGTAACGGCTGAACGTATTTAGATGAAAGGCATACATACGGATAGGCCATAAGCTGGGTTAGGATACATGTCCCTGTGGGTTATTTTCCGACATCCACGCGGGCGAAGCCACGGGCAAAAGCTAGTAGATAAATATAGAAGACGGAGGTCAATAACCCTTTCTAAGTTTTCTTTCGCCATTTCTTTCTTGAAGAGGCCTCCCAATTTGTGAAATGGTGGTAAATTCAATAGATTTCAATTTTTTGCACGTCGGGAAATTTATAAAATCAAACCAAATCCAAACTAATCACCAATGACTTTCAATAAAACTACTCTAGTATCCGTTTAAAAGTGTTTTATTTATTATATTAACTTATATTACTACACCCTATCCCTATTCTTAGCCTCTGCCAATGCTTGCAGCCCTTTCCCCACTGCAGCCACAGCTTCAGCCAAGATCCTGTCTCTCTCTGCACTCCTCTCCAGAAAGGACTGCAGGATTTGTGCATTTAGTCGCTGTATCTCCAGCTGCTGTTCTTCCACCCTCAAGAATCTCTCAGTAGTGGTGGAGAATTCCGTTCGCCGTTGAGATGGTGGAGGAGCAGCAACTAAAGACGTGTGACGTGATGCTGAAAAAAGAACACCGATTGCTATGATGCGTAAATAAAAAATCTTTAATAGCAGCTTTTCGTTGTCATTCGTTTGAAAAATTAAGTTTTGACAGTTATTTTTATTTAGTACTTACACACAAAACCAGCACCTCGACTAGCACGAGCAATATTTGTCCTGGAGCGGTGAGAAGGGGAAGCAATTGGCGTTGCATGACGTGAAGCTAAAAAGATAAATATTTACAAACATGAAGGTTCTATAATCTCAAGTTTTTTCCCACCTATGACATTGGTGTTTTTTTTCTCACAAATAGAGAACCTCGTCACTTTTAGATTTAAAATATTCATCAACTGCTTGATATTATCACAGATTAATACAGATGGGACACTCCGCAAAATTATTTAAATAAAAAGTGACTTAAAACGACACAATAAAGTGCAATTCAGGTCGCACGTTAATTTACCTACAATTATATTCACCTACAGGTTGATTACTCTTTGTGGAAAAAAAAAGTGAAAGTTGTTTAACATTATTGGTTACTTACATGACGAAGCAGCAGTTCGACGACGAGTCACTGGGGAGACTACTTGGGTGGAACCGCGGCGTGAAGGAGAAGGTGTGGGTGTGTGTGAAAGTGTTATTGGTGGAGGGGACAGGCTGGGATGATATATATGAGGATTTGGAGGAGGAGTTTGTTCTAACTGGATATTCTGAAACAACAGAAACAATCCTAAAAAGGAAACCCAAGTACCTATATTATAATTTAATATTGACAATTCCAAGGAAAGTTGCTAAATTGCTGCAGTAAATAATATTAAAGCACTTAAAATTTGAAAAAGAAATTTTTAAAAAGTCTTATGTAGATGTTATTAAATAATAATCAACAAAAATAAGAAACTAAAGTAGGTAAGTTGCTACCTCCCAAAACTATAGCACAGGTCAGAGTGTAGTGTGTGTGTTCTTTCTCAAGATATGATTTGAGTCGTCACAGTATACACTTACTGTGACAACTCAAATTTGTCTCTACCCAGACACATACCCGCAAACTGCTTTGGTTTGTTCCAACAGTTGAGCTGGACAAGGAAGCAAACAGTCTCCTCGAAATTGCAGGATCAGGACGTCTGTAATGACGAGTGTGCTCTTGCCTATCCTCAATCAGTTCAGAACCCTGAAAAGTAAATTGGTAAAATAATACTCCAAATCTTCCTTGTGGAATAAAATTTGACAAAAATATTTTGCCTGAAAATAGTACCTTAAAGACAAATTAGTATTTGAATTATATTAGTAATGAATTTTAATATATGTATAGATAGGTACTACATTTAGATATAATAGAATAGAATCTAGACACATTAGATTTATGGGTATGTACCTAGTAGTTAGTAGAATTATTTAACTTACATAAATCACAATAGCTGGTGGTTCCTCTGTAGGTGCCTGACTCTGTTGTTGTTGTGGTACATGAATCTATAATAAGTAAATATAATCAGATAAATGCTAGATATGAGTATATCATTATTAATCACATACAATTATGAATTAAATTTAAATATCATACATTGTCAGTATCAGCATCTTGTATATGTTGCGCTTCATGTGATGGAGATGGAGTATAATTTTCCTGAAACAGGTATTATATGTATTTTTAACAGACAGATTGCACAATTACCACCACCAGCCAGACATGATTGATGCAAAAAAGCTAGCACCTATTGCATTTCCAAATTTCTTACCAGTAATGGCTGTATGCCCAAATGTGCATCTCCTGTGGAAAAGCTTTCACCACCACACAAAGCAACAACTCTTTCTTCAAGCTCTGATAGCTCCACTTCATCCTCCGCCCCACCACCAGTCTTACGCCTAGCAGCATTGCGGGTGGCAACTATTTTTTTGATGGCACTTTTTTTTGTCAGACCAATACTATAATCAGGCATATAATTAAAGAAATTATAAAAATTGCTGTTAAAAACACATATATTTTTCAAACCATATTAAAAACCCCATTCTCTTATTATTAATAGTCATTGATTGAGTAAAATTAAAATTATGAAACCAAGGAACACACTTTAAACCAAGAATCGTCGCACATTTGCATTGAGGAATGTTAAGTGGTTTAACTAACATGTAGTAAAAAAAAAGCGATGCTAACCTTGGTCCACTGCTTGCAATTTTTTATTGTGCCACCTAAACTATTTAGGCGCACGGCTAGTTCTTCCCACTGGCGTCGACTTCGCTCTCTGGCATTTTGAGTTCTCAAGAAACCCTTCGCTATGCCAGGGTTTCTTTCCATAAACTCTACCAGAGTTTCAACCTGAGCCGACGATGGGTGAGAGGAACGTGTCTCATTTGGACTGGAATATTATTGTTGGATTAGAAAACAAAATAAATACTATATTAATATCGTTTTTCAACTTCACAACCACAAATATAAACTTACTTCATGATTATTTCACAATTATTTTCGGCACTGAACGATCAAAACAAACACAAACAAAACAACGCATTCAACGCAACGCAAGATCAAAATATTGTCTATCTGACATCTGACATTTATTTTTTTCGTAAGGGAAGCATAGTTTATAAATATTTATGGCACGAATTTAGAGTTTTCTGTTTTTTTTTACTTAAAGCTATCTCAAATTCCTTATAAAATAATAAATTTAATTTTAACAATATACTAGCTAAAAATCTGTGCCAAAAACTGAACAATTGTGTCAAAAAACTGGAGTCGATAAAACTTGACTAACATTTTGTTGAGTGTGGTAGTCACTAGTACAAAATTAGTCGCTTCGGAGCTCACTTCACTTCGCAAGTGACTAGGTGATGCTTACAGAATGCAAAATCAAGGTCATTTTGAACCTTAAGCGAAGTGAGAGTGAATAGCGATGTGAGATGCGAGTTGTTGTTAGAATTTTACAGAATCGACGTACAGCACAGTTCTCTCCATAATCATTATTTTTAAGCCGATACGTTCAATTTTATTAAGATTTTTTTTTTTTTATGAGGATTTTTTCAATTCCATGACCTTTTATTTTCACGTCTTTGTTCCAGATTTTTTAAACAACTTCTTGGACTTCTTCCTAGAACCTATTTTTGTAAAAACGCGTCAAATTGACTCCCATTTGGGTACATGCATCTTTCCAATTAACAAAATCCTCTCTGCACATTTCATTCACATGAAATGGTTCATGTTTTTTTCTTGCCCTTTTTATAGCACCGATAAAGGCTTCCAGCGAGTGCATTGGTCCAGCTTTATAAGCATTTTTTTTACCTGTCTTTCTATTATTGAATGAGCTGCATCACCCTCATTCTGAGTATGCGGGCTTTTATGAAAAAGGAGATTAGCAGAAACCCATGTATTTTCATAGAATGAATATATAGATTTGAATGCTACAATAGAGTATAACAAAATATGTAATGGTAAGACATACATTAGACTTGGGGATATTAAATTGATTTATACACAACCTCAAAATGGACTATATATATGTAACTGAAGGCAGGCCCTTATAAATCATACATTTCACTCGTACTTTAATAATTATAGAAAGATTTTTGTGTTACTAGTAAGATTTTAAAGTAACCCTGTTCTAAGTTGAGATACGAAAACGGTAATTATAGATAAGAAGATTTTGAATTATTTTATGCCATCCAATTGCTATGACGTCACTTATAATAGTAATAACGTACCTTTTGCAGGATATGAATCCGCATTCAAGATGGTCCATGGTCCATCCACAAGATGGTCGTCAACAGACTAAAAGATAATGAATAATTTAATACTAACTTTTTATTCTATTGTTAACAATACATTGTCAAGAAATACCGAAGGGGGGGTAGTTCCTTCGTGTCGAGCGTAAGCTACCACACTACACTCATGACATGTGAACAACAACCCACGGTTCAGAGTCCTACTATACAATAATATTACAACACTAGCCTATGATGGCGCTCGGACCTTGCTGTTCCCTTTCAACGGCTATGAAAACAAAATATGTGTTCTGTCCCACATGACGGGATTTTATTTTTGCTCTTAACAAAAAAGGATTTTCTCTTCTTAAACTGGTCAAATTCAGCTGGTCGCGACCTATTTCTAGTATGTAAGTTCCGGAAATGTTCCCCAACGTATGCGATCTACGATCTAGCTTGATGAATCTGGTATGTGCCACACGCAAACAACACCAATTCTTCTATGGAAAGCCGTGGGAATGATATATTTGAGGCATCTATATTCGTAAACATAATAAATACTGCGATGATTCAGGCGCTCCATGGCTACAATTGCGGCTAATTCGTTATGTTTCGTTTATAATATTTAGAATAAAATCCAAAAAAATGTAATATAATTAAGTACTTACCAAAACAAAAAGGAAAGAGAACAAAAAGAATTTTATGAAAAAATGTGCTTCACAGAAAAAAAATTACATTACTAACATTAACATTATAGGCAATCAATCAATCAAAATATTTTATTTCACATAAACCTACAAGGGCACTTATGAAACGTCAGAAGCTAGGTGCACGGTTCCAATTGGTCGCTTCCTATGGAGAAGAGCCGGCAAGAAACTCCACGGTTACTCTTTTCAAAATAAATTGTTTCTACAATGTTTTCAAATTACAGTGTTAATAGGTATGGGAGTATAGTCAATAATAAGTAGAACTAAAACAAAAAAATACAACGTAAAGTATACCTAATAGTACCTATATGTTGAACTATAGCACATGAGTAAAGAAACATAATAGACAAGTAAAAGAAAGTGTTTAGCGACGCTCAATGTAATCAGAGAGAGCATAATATGGAGCACTACTATTGATGTTGATAATTTTACAATAACAATTTTAATTTTATAAAAGAAATAAACAATGTTAATAGAAAAAATGGTACAGTTACAAAAATATTTTTTAAAGATTTTACTTAACGATACAAGTCAATCTTATTAATATTGGCTTGGCAAACAAAAACATAAACACATAAAATACGGAAGAAAAGCGTAGATAATATGAGTACAATAATTTGAAATGTGAAATCTCTAATAACATTATTAATTATGAATAAAGTAGTACATTGGTTACCGTTAGGCTTAGACTGAATGTAAACAAATCTTACATAATGAGGGTTTTAGATGTAACTTTGAAATCACATCATTTAAAAGTAGGATTGTTCTCAACAAACTGTTCAGTTACAAGTTCGCGTTCAGCTGATTCCAACTCAGCGGAATTTGGTACCATTGACAGCTGTTTGAAGTGTGTAACAGAGCTGACAAAGTCCAGTGAAACTGGACACGAAATTAATTGTTGCTTTGATAAATGTAAACATGAATGATTTAAATTAGAGTTACACATCGTCGCTGCATCCTCGAGATTTACATGATTCACTAGGTAGTACAATCCTCAATGTACTAGGCATCGCACAATTTTTAGATAAAAAACTAAAAAAATAATAATAATATTAGATATTAAACGACTTCCGTAGTACCTGCGGTGGGGGGGCGTCCGCCGCACCCGGCCATCTACGATCGTTCACTTGTCATTCGCTTCTTTTGTGCGGGCATCGCAACATTAATAATAATTGTTGGTGTTAAAAATATTCTATCCATTTTTATCGAATTCGCGTGTTTGTTTCTTGTGACCATGGGAAGAAGACGACATGAAGATGATCCAAGGACCATCAGACGAAAAATAAGGCGACTGGAAAAGCGTTTACAAAGACAACGCGAACATACATCCAGTGAGGAAGGTTAGTCAGATTTATCGTACTACTAACGGTGTTATTTATAATCCTTTCCAACCGGTTCCTTATCAGTCGCCGAGTTCAATAGTTATGATTATTTCAAGTGTCTTCTTGTTCGCACACGTGCGGTATGACTCATGACTTTCTATTGTTGTTGTTCCATTATCATTTTATATTATAAAAAAGGAATTCTTTTGCATCGACTTTATTTTTACAATCAATTAGTTAAATTAATTGGACGATGAGTACTGCGACGAGATTGCAGTCGTTCCAGTTTTTTTCCTAACTACCTTCCTATGCATATTCTGCAAGTACCGTGATGAGATCCCGGTCAAGTTAAAACAACTATAGTACCTATGAATAGATAAGTGTCGTGACACGATTACGACCATCTATATTATGTGATTATATTGTTAAGTGGTTTGATGCGATCAAATCCTTTTATTGTCATTGTTTGAAGCCAAATTTGAGTCAATGCTATAGTAGATCGAAATATCGTTCCAGATGTTGAGTCTGACCACTCAAGACCTGCCTCCTTACCTCCCGAGTACGAATCCTCTGAGCATTACCAATCAGATGGAACTCAGTCGAACTTTCGATCTGTGGTGACAGTTCCACAACACACTTTCTCTGATACCGTCACTGGTTGCGCGGGCACCAGCACCGCACCAGAAGTTGTGGAGGCCCTCCCGCCTCATATTTTAGAAGTTCTTGGAGAATCTAAGGAAAAAGATGAGGTATTCGGGCCAAAAATCAGAGAAGAGATCTCCAAATGTTGGGGAAAGATTATTATGGAAGGTCTAGGTAAAGAACAGAAACAAAAGCTGTTTAATAATATTTTGATCCCGGAGAACTTTCAAATTATTAAGGCACCAAAACTAAATCGAGAAATATCCTCGGCCCTAACGGAATCCTCCAGAAACAGGGATAAGCGTCTTGAATGGACACAAAACCATCTAGGCATTGGTATAGCGGGTAGTCATCCGTAATTGACGCTCTCAGAAACAGCCCAAATATTGTTAGATTTACATTGCCAAAATACTGCTAACAGAAGGAAGTTAGTTACATTCAGCTTGGATAAAAAATTCTTGAATAGTGTTCAAGGAGTTAAGAGGGATACATTTCTCTTCGGAGAGAATTTGGGCGATAAAATCAAGGCTTCTAAGATGGCTGAAAAGTCTGGATTACAGATAAGGAGGACCGAACCTCAACCATCTACCTCCCACAGACCGACACGTTCTAATAATTATCGTCAGGGAAACTCGAGACGCCCACTTCGTCATCAGAACTACAGAGGCAGGTCGAGTGGGCCAAGGACCCAAGCCTCCAACCCGAACACAGGGAGATACCCAGCGTCAACAGAACGGTACAACTCTGCGAAGACAGCCTCGATATCACCTTGAAAAAGTATAACCAATGATCCTGTAATCTTACAATGTATATATCATGGTTATAAAATACGTTTTAATCGAACCGTTATTCAGTATGCAGAACCAATCAATAAATCGTTTTCTTTCCAAGAGACCAATAGTCTTAATATTGAAATTTCAAAGCTTTTATTATCAGGTGCGATAGTAAAATGTGATGACATTCATGGTCAGTTTATTTCGAATATTATTTTGATACCTAAAAGCGACGGTACCCATAGATTTATTCTTAATCTTAAAAAAATAAACATTTACATTGATCCACAGCATTTTAAAATGGAAGATGTTAGAACTGCTTCTAAATTATTATCAAAGTCATATTACATGGCCCATATTGACTTAAGGTCAGGCATATTTTTTAATCCCAATTTATGAAAATAGTAAAAAGTATCTACGGTTTAGGTTTTTCAATTAGACTTATGAATTTCAGTGTTTACCCTTTGGTTTATGTTCAGCACCGTTGATTTTTACTAAACTAATGAAACCAGTGATTACATACCTAAGAAAGAAAGGAATCATACTGGTTATTTATTTAGATGATTTATTGTGTATTAATAAAACATTTGAAAGCTGCTCTCGTGATGAAAAAATAATCACCGACCTGTTAGAAAAGCTCGAATTTGTGATAAACATTAATAAAAGTGATTTAGTTTCCAGCCAACTCAAAACTTTTCTAGGTTTTGAGTTAAACTCAATGGACATGACTTTAAAATTGCCACTAAAGAAACGTTTGAAGGTTCTAGAGATAATCGATACATACTACAACAAACGTTTTTTATCTATTGGAGACTTTGCAAAGTTTTTGGGATTGCTTACGTCATCGTGCCCAGCTGTTAGTTATGGGTGGGTTTATACCAAACGATTTGAAAGAACTAAATATCTCGCGCTTCAGAAATCAAATGGAGATTATGATGTTAATATAATCATTCCTAATAACCTAGAACCTGATTTTTCGTGGTGGAAGGCAAACATCATGAATGCGTTTTGTCCAATCCGTCAAAACAAATACTATTTAGAGATTTATTCCGATGCGTCTCTAACGGGTTGGGGTATCGCTTGTAACGGAGAAACCAGCGGTGGATTTTGGAGCACGTCTGAGGCCCAAAACCACATAAACCTATTGGAATTAAAAGCAGCTTTTATTGGTTTAAAATGTTTTGCCAAGGACCTTGTAGACAAAGAGATTCTTTTAAGAATAGATAACATTACTGCAATCTCGTATATTAATAGAATGGGTGGTGTTCAATATACACACCTTAATGATATAGCACGCGAGATTTGGCAGTGGTGTGAAAAGCGTCGTCTCTTTATTTTTGCTTCCTATATTAAGTCAAAAGACAACACGGAAGCTGACCAAGAATCAAGGCACATAAATGTCGACACCGAGTGGGAATTATCTCGCTCAGCGTTCCATGACGTTGTCCTTCATTATGGTACTCCAGAGATTGATTTATTCGCAACTTGTTTGAATGCGAAATGTCATAAATATGTGTCCTGGAAACGAGACCCACACACTTTCGATATCGATGCATTTACTTTAGATTGGGGTAACTTAAACTTTTACTCGTTCCCACCTTTTTCGTTGATTCTCAAGTGTTTACGAAAAATAATAGCTGATAAGGCTACAGGGGTGCTCATAGTCCCATATTGGCCTAGTCAGCCATGTGTATCCACTGTTTATTTCGTTACAGATAAGGGAACCTATTTATCATGGACCAAGTAGTGATCTCCTTTTATCTCCTTTCAGAACGCAACACCCCCTTTGGATGAAACTTACCCTGGTATCATGCCTGTTATCAGGGAAGCATTTTCTCGAAAGTCATTGACCCCAGAAACTATAAAAATTATCACTGCTTCTTTATCTAATAATACATTAAAACAATATAATATCGCTTACAGAAAATGGTGGCAGTTTTGTCAAACCCATAAGGTAGACTGCTACACCGCATCTATACAACCGGTACTGCAATTTTTGTCCAGAGAATTTGAAAAAGGAGCCAGGTATACTACATTGAACACTTATCGTTCGGCGCTCGGCTTAATTATAGGTAGACAATTAAGTAAAAATGATACTGTCTGCAGATTTATGAAAGGTGTTTTTAGACTGAAAGCAGTTTTCCCTCGATATCAGTCTACTTGGGACACTAATCTAGTTTTAGATTTTTTGTTCAATTATTTTCCTAATGAAAATCTGTGTTTAAATAAATGAACAAAAAAACTGGTAACTCTGCTCGCGTTATCGACTGCACAACGTGTGCAGACGTTATCCTTTATTCGTCTATCTAATATAAATATTCGTGATTCAAACATTATAATAATAATTGATGATTTGTTAAAAACCTCTGCACCTGGCAGACAAACACCCCGTTTGATTATCCCATTCTTTCCTAATAAAATAGAGATATGTCCAAGAAGGACTTTATGTTCATATATTAATGTTACAGATACATTTAAAACTGAACCAAATACCGAAAGGTTCTTATTAACTACTAAGAGACCAGTCCACAACGCCAGCTCCTCTACGATTAGCCGCTGGATTAAATAGACGCTAGCAGATAGTGGTATAGACACCACAATATTTTCGTCACACAGCACGCGCCACACGGCTACTTCAGCGGCTGGTCGTAGAGGTATTTCTATAGATTTAATTAAAAAGACTGCCGATTGGTCCGGCAATTCTCTAGTATTTGGCAAATTTTATAACAGACCTCTGCTTACAGAGGAAACCGATGATTTTGCTCGCGCAGTTTATGAAAATAACGTTTGAATATTGTTGAAATTACCATTTTTGTTTTTTATATAATCCCTTCATGGATTTGATTTAATAATGTAACTGTTTTCAAAATAAAACATTATCATTATATGCATTTATTTTCTTCACCACTAAATGCTGACAAGACAAAATACATTTACTTCTCCATGCGCAAGCCTCAATTTAACATTACTAACCCTCATCTATATGCCTATCAATGTGGAAACCGTTCAGTCAACATGTGTAATTGCCCTTTTATCCTCAAAACGAGCAGCATAAAATACCTCGGTGTAATCAGAAAACATATTGAAAGTCTAACTAAAAGAGTGCGCAAATTAATATACGTTTTTAAAAAATTGCGAACATTTGCAGATTCAAAATTAATCACTCAAGTTTATTTGGCCCTATGTCAATCTATAACTCAATACCGCATCACTTCATGGGGTGGCGCACCAAAATCCTATCTACTTCCTCTTGAAAGAGCTCAGAGAGCAATTTTAAAAGTAGCAAACTTCCATCCCTTTTTCTTTCCCACAGATCTGCTATATAAATCCTGCAACGTGCTGACTGTTCGCCAACTTTTCATTATGCACTTAGTATTAAAACAGCATACCATGCTTACCTACACTGCTGACAATTCAAACAAGAGAAGGAATGATATAGTATGCACATCTAATGCGACCTCAAAACATGTCTTTGTAGAAAGATTTTTTTACATTCTTAGGCCCATTTCTGTACAATAGATTAAATAGGAAACTTAGTATTTATAAATTAAATTACTTTAGCTGTAAAAAAAATATACTTGAATATTTACTAGCCATAGATTATGCACAGACAGAAGATCTACTTGTTGTCTGCAAATAGAACCGCTAACATGCTATTTTACTTTTGTTTACCTAATTTATATTTAGTTTATACTTTATACTCATAGTTTAATTTATTACATTAAGTATTTATGCACTTCGTAGCCTGAAACACAGGTTTAACCTAGTTCAGGCAAATAAGCAACTGTGCTCTATTTTAATTATTAAGTTACCTACTTATTGTAAATGTGCACCTTTTTATAAATAAACGATTTATTATTATTATATTATTGGCTATTTATCTCAAAACTCTGAACATCTACCTAGTGAATCATGTAAATCTCGAGGATGCAGCGACGAAGTGTAATTAATGGTTAAACAAACTTACCTGAAGTGAAGTTTGACCGCAATTACACGAGTCGCTGCATCCGAAGAGATTTACAAACCCGCCCAACCCTTCTTTGCAAGAAATCCCGATATTAAAAATAGTTTAAGATAAATAGTCCTCTTAAATGAATGACAAGTGAACGATCGTAGATGGCCGGGTGCGGCGGACGCCCCCCCAACCCAAGTACTACGGAAGTCGTTTAATACTTATCTAATATTATTTTTATTTTTTTAGTTTTTTATCTAAAAATTGTGCGATGCCTAGTACATTGAGGAGTGTACTACCTAGTGAATCATGTAAATCTCTTCGGATGCAGCGACTCGTGTAATTGTGGTCAAACTTCACTTCAGGTAAGTTTGTTTAACCATTAATTGATGGTTGCATTTAATAAATTACGAGATAGGTAATTTGAATTATAAATATCAGTTAAGTTGGAAAATTGAGACTCAATTGTAATAAGATCAGGCTCAAAAATTGATTGGTTTAAAAACCAAGGAAACACAGTAGAAATCGTAAAACCAGTGTCATGTAAAAACCATAAAATTTATCATTAATATTGTTGATAGTATTCTCACGTGAGCAATCCCTAGGAATTGCATTTAGAATTATTAATATTTGAATTTTCTGAAACTTGTGTTGAAAATAATTTTGGAACACAAGGTAACTTAATGAACTGAGTTTTCGGTAACTTTTCTTTGTTACAATTAAACTGAACCGGCGACACATTAACTTGTGCAACAGAGAATTGACCACAAGAAGAATAGCTTTGGAATTTCAGTGGGAACTCGGTAGGGAGACATTTAATTTCATTAGAATTGATTTTCTTTGACAACCGTGTTTTAAATAATTTAGAAACACGGCCTTTAAATAAATTACTAGAAGACTTTGTGTGTGCACTGACCTGTGTTGGAGAAAAAATAGGAACACAGTTTGAAAGACACATACATAGTATCCTTAGTTGCACTAACCTGTGTTGGAAATAATTTAGGAACACAGTTTGAAGGACTTTTAGTAACTTTATTAGCGCTAACCTGTGTTGAAGATAATTTAGAAACACAGTTTGAAGGACTTGTAGTACCTTTACTTGCGCTAACCTGTGTTGAAGAAAATTTAGGAATACAGGATTTAGAAATGCTTTTTGTGTCATTTAAATGAATAACAATAGGCAGACACTGAACTTACTTGATTATCATTTAAAGTGTCAACAACATGCACATTAGAATCTAGACACGCGGGAGCGTGTCGAGCCAAGTTCCAGGCAAGACACGGCTGCAGTGTGTTATATTACACGAACCATTTGGAGCCACTTTTGACCCCTTAATAACTCAAAATCTATGTAACATTAGCACATGAAATTTGGTTTGTTTATTAAAACCCCTTAGATTAACTAGAACTCCAAATTTCATAAATAAAGCTCAAACGGTTATTGAGATATTAACGTCTAAAAATCGTCATTTTTATCAACTACATATCATGGGTCATCAAAAACCTTTAATCCACTTCCGGATGACCTAGAAAGTTGAAAGGAGATTTCTCGAAAGCAGGCCAACGGTATGGTACCGTGTCAAAGCTTATTTATCAAAAATTATGTCGTATTTTTTTCAAGTTAAGTCGTTTTTTATCAAAATTTATTTCTGCTAGCATTAGAGAAAATAATAAATATTTATTTTGTTGATGTTTAAAGTACTACATCCGCCATTCAATCCTAACCTGAATGTTGCCAGATGACAGACTATTCCAATAAAATAATTTGTAATCGATTGAAAATATCGATACTAACCCACATGGAGTACGTGGAGTATCCACTACACGAGTATGTTTCAAATGCTATTTATTATACTCAAATACTGTAAAATTATGATTTTACAATAACTAAAATATTATCTGGTCTGAATATACTCAAAAACTTAAAAGTGTTTCGAGACAGTAATGTTATTTTATAAACTAATCACCAGTGATCGGATTAGGTAGATTGATTTGGGGTCAATGAACTGGCACGTATATATTAGTATGGATATGCCTCCGGGATTCCGGGATTTACAAATTATTAAGATTTTGTTTTAAGGAATTTCAAATGTTGTGATGTGTAAAATAAAGAATACATCAATATGAATAAGAAATGTTTAACCATTTTGCTGTCTTTTTAATAGTATATAGGTGATCGGACTCCAAGAAAAGGATAGGTATACTATAAACAATATAATAATTTAATATATTTTAAATGTTTATCTATCGCATTTTATAAATTTCTAATGTAGTAGTTTAAAAATCCTTACTTAAACAATATTTGATTAAATCCCGTAAGTACCAAAATGAAATCCCGGAAAAAAGGCTTATCCATGTTATGATTTATATGACTATTCATGATGCGAGTACCAACGTAAAATTAATCTACCTACTCCGATCACTGCTAATCACCCAATCGATTTCGTCAATCGATTACCAAAATAATTAAACCTGGTAACATTGACACCATGCATAATGTCAAACTGTCAAAAAAATTCTGTCAGATCAATGGCATTGTTGGCTGTTTGTTTTACGTTGATTTGAATTTATTTTTCCGTATTTACTTGGCCTATGTTCAGTCAGGGTCACGTCGCGCGTCGTCAGATGTAAATATCTATAGTATGATGTAATTATATTACATAAGTAAATACACTGAATTTTTCACCTTTTTCAGGTATGACGATGACATGTGTTATTGCAAGACTTGACATTATTGATTAAATTATCTACAACTCTATCCCAAGTATTACTTGTTCATGGAAATCTAAGCATATTATGTTTTGCATGTGGCATGTCAATTGCAAGTCACAGAAGTCATCAGGTTAGTGTTTTTAAAATGGCAGAATTACTATGATTGATATAATTAGTAAACAAAAGTAAATAAACAACAATAAGAAGTACTTTCTTACTTTCTGGGTCATACATTTGGATAAAGTTTGTCATGCTTATTGAGAGAGGCTGCTACCAGAGATATTAATAGGCAAGCAATTGATGATAAAAACAGAGCCACCCTAGAGTTTAAGAGATTTACCCTTAATAGGTCAAAACAATAATCTGGTTAGGGCCAGAATCAAATCGTGACGTGTGAGCAGCAGGACTTGGTGTACATAATTATTGATAAGTGAGCAAAATAGGACAAATCGTTTAAGAGATCATCATTGCTTATTATATTACTGTTTCGTGGGAAAGCCTAC
The DNA here is from genome assembly GCA_949152395.1 of Agrochola litura. Taxonomy (NCBI): domain Eukaryota; kingdom Metazoa; phylum Arthropoda; class Insecta; order Lepidoptera; family Noctuidae; genus Agrochola; species Agrochola litura. The sequence goes on from OX424494.1 coordinate 3,169,621, forward strand.
ACCTACCACCTACCGTACCTACGCTGCTTTCATACCATGACTAAGTTATGAGAATGAAGCTGAAGCCGTTTTAAATTTTATGAGAAATAAAATGTTTTTAGTATTTATTGTTGTGTTATTTGTTAGAGTAAACCTTCTTATAGAAGCACTGAAAATGCTGCTGCCAATGAGATTATTCATGTTTAATTAAGAGAGTTGGCTAAAATAATGTTTATGCCATTAAATGTTTCATATTTAGCGCGCAAGATTATTAATTTACCTTTATAAAATTCAAGTCTCTAAATGCGATAATCGCCATTTTGATGACAGTCGAGGTCGAGGCTAAAAAAGATAAAAATTGGGGATTTCGAACATCCAAACTCCACCATAAGGATAGTGACTATTACAACATTTAATTATTTGACAAATTCATCCATTGTTCAAGTTAAATAAGTAGTGGTAATGAAGTTTTTTATTATCAAAAGTCGAAGTTTCGCGCCAATCGTGCGTGTTTACGTTATAACTTTTCACAATTAACACACATACACATGTAGATATGATTTTAAATGTGACAAATATGATTAAAAATATTATAAGCAACTAGAAAATGCCCAGATCTTAACTTATTATACGAACACACGTTCAATAAAACGTAATATTCATTACTACTACTCAATTTGTGTTAAAAATCGCCGATCATTGTTTTTTTTTTTATTGTAATGATGTGCGAAAACGATTATGCCCAACTTTTTTTTTTTTTTCAATTTTGATTGTCTCGATTAATTTGGGTATATGTCGAATGTCTGAAATCTATACTTGAAAATTTAAATAAAATTGTTTTAAGCATTAAATACAATAAGCATTGTTTAAAATAATTATTTATACTTTTCTAGTGTAATTTTAATCGTTTTTAGGACATTCAATATAAAACGAGTCAACAGACAGGACGGGGATAGATACTTACCTCATTTATTGAATTTCGCGCCGAATTGTTTCTATATTTGAATTTAAATTCGGAACGCTGTTCAAAATGATTTTTAATTTATTGGACAATTATTTATTGTGGATTTTATTTTTGATAGTTTGCTACAGAATGCCTAGTATACATTTTTTAGGAAGGCAAGAAAATTTTGTTCGGGAATGATGTTAAATTAATTCTATAAATTAGGTAGGTATTCCGCAAACACTTTTAAATGACGTCTATATTTTTTGTTAGTAGTATGAGTTTGGTAGTATTTGTTTTAATAGGATAATCTTACTCGAGTAATAGAAATTGCTTTATTTTTCAAAACGAAATTTAAAAAACTGCCCAAGTGTATGTCGGACTACGCACAGTGAAGGGTTCCGTAATTGGGATGAATATTACATATCATATTTACCTATTATTATAATTCGTTGTACAGTTGTCATAAAATAAACAGTGCTTAGAATATAAATTCTAAGCACTGTTTATTTTATTTTGTTACATATTTAATGGAAAAATCACTGAACCTGACTTGATTTCCGTACATCTTCTTTTTTTTCGGGTGACCACTGAAAATCATGCTGAGTGGAAGCCTTCTTGTCGCAGTCATGTCGTGCAGCTGCCGCCTAAGTAAATTCTGTTCTATGCTCGTGATTTGTTATGTACTTTGTGTTATTCTTTGATTACTCTTGTTTTTTATGTATGCACGTGTTTCTGTGACAAATAAACATATTTTTCTTTCTTTATTTCTTCTTTCATAAACATTGCATAGTTTCAATTTTATCGACTGCAAAAATAAGTTTGTATTTGAAAAAACTATAAAAAAACAAAGTTAATTCTGCGGTTGTAACCGAAAATAAACTGTATCTCAAAAACTATTGACGTCAAAAGCAAAGTCACTTAGAAACATCTTTAACATTTTAATTATGAGATCCAACAATACACGCTTTATATGCATAGATTTTTTTCATCTCTCGGTTATATGTAGGTATGGAGAATGCCACCCCCACTATTATGTTTATCGTAATTTCACTACACCATTGTTTAACGGTGCAAAAAATACACCTTTTTCAAAATTTTCATCGATAGAGAGTAAAAAGTCCCCATGTAAAATGGCTGTATGACATCTGGACGCACGGACAGACGAACTTGACGAAATTAAGAGGTCCGTTTTTTTACAGATTTTGATTATCAAGCTCACAATCGGCATGGAATTGATGTCTATGAGAATTGATCTACAATATTATTATTATTTGGAATAGCCGCCATCTTAAAATCCAGAATGTCCATCTAATTCGATATCAGCACTATCTCCTGAAAACCATGAAAATGACAGTCATGACGAAAAATTTTCAAATAGGGTTAAAAACTGCCACTTGCTCACTTCAGATGGCGCTGATCTCCAGCGTCTTATAATTTGACAGCTATAACTATACATTCTTGATTCGAATGTTAAAAGTTGATGTAAATTCCTGAATTTCATGACTGAATTCAAAACACCCCGTCGAGTCAACTGATGTGTCACGTGTCAAAATCTTGGTCCTTAATGTTAGGCGGTAGTGAATTCATTTCATGCATTCTCTGATCTCGAAAAGCGTTGTTACAAACGTCAGGTTGGTATGATCAAGGTAGTTTGTAGGTTGGTACTGTGCTTGAGACGTTTTTGAATTGATAGATCATATGACTATGGTTTTAGGGACTATTGTCGTTTAATATAGTAAATAGTTAAAAGTAACTATTTTTGATTTAACTTACGAATAGGTAAGTCCATAGTGAGGTCAAAATGTAAATCCCAAGTGGTAGCTGCGAAAATTAAATAATTAAATCATACGCGAGAAGGAACTTTGTTCCTGACGGGGCTACCCGACTGCACAAGTTTTTTTTTAATAATAATATTTGCCGCGCCGGCTCAGCGATCTGACATCATTGCGGACAATTGTAACAATTGTTACGAAAGAAATACCTACATTCTTACACAATATTGCTACGCATATTTGCAAAAAGAATTTTATAGATCACGTTTGATTGACAAATAATAATAATTTCTTTACAAAAAGCAATGATATCCCATCAAAAACATAAATGTGAAAATGGGAGCCAAGTTCAATAAATATGGTTGTCGACTTCGCCGACAAAAGAATTGAGATCTAAATGGGTGCCAAGTTCTGTAGATAATCCTGAAATTTATTTATAAGAACATGCAACTTTATAAAATAAAATTAAAACACAAATTCTTGTTTTTTCTGCTATAACAATGTTTGCTATTTAAAAATATAACTTCTTAAATTTGAGCAGTCGAATTATTTACACAAAGCACTTAGGATAAATTGAAGCTCAAGATTTGACTTGGCTAGTTTTTACCAGCAAGCTGAAATTTTAGAGGAGGAAGATATTTTGACCTTACAGTTACAATAAGAAACAGTATCTTGCGCATATTAAATCAATATAAATAAATACAAATTAATATATAAATATTCCTAGGCAGACAGTCAAAGCTGTAAACAGTTATAATAAGAAACAGTAACTTGCGCATAACATAAAGAACAAAGATATAATCATTTTATTTTATTTATTTGACTCACCAAAAATTGAGTACAGTGGTACCCAACTGATAAGGCGCGTCGTGAATCTTCGTTCGCACAGAAAAGAAAGTATGGCCCCGAAGATTAACGAAAGAATGCTTAAAACTTACAATCAATCTTAGATCAATACCATAAGGTTCATAATACACTGCAGCTGTTAGTTTTGTCTCACTCGCAAGACACGCCCCTCCGCACAATTACACTTCGTACCAATTTTAGTGGGCCAGCAGTTTTCATCAAATATATATTTAGTTAAAAATACCGGTTATTTAAAATGTACGATTTATTTAATAAACAAATAGGTATTTTTTTTTAAAACAATTGAATAAACTTAATCTAAAGGCCGCACGCCTGCTAACCCAATATCACTCTGAGCGTCGCTACTGTTACCATCACTATCACGACTCGAACTATCCGATGAGGATGATGTATCTTCGTTGGTGTTTATTACAAATTGGTCCAATCTATCGTCGATGGCCTCTTCCAATGTCATAAATTCGTCTTCGCATTTGATGGCATGATCTACAACTTTTTGCCACTCGTCTGGCCCGATGGATGCGAATTTCTCAGACAAAAGACGCTGCACTTTGGTCAAATTCATGGCAACATTGAATTTGCTTACGTGACCTTTCACCTGCGACCAAATGTTTTCTATCGGATTGAAGTCCGGATGATATGGAGGGAGCCTTAACACTGTGTGGCCGTGAGCTTCCATTATGGTGTCAAGCGAGTACTTTCCATAGAGATGCTTATGGCGTTTAATAATATCGTACAATACCGGTTTATACGCTTTGATATTGAAAGGTATGTTTTTATCTTTTAACCAATCCTGCATATTCTTTTTTGCAGAGTTACTGTTCGGTGCCCTGTCCTCTAATGTGCTATGGTATGACGCATTATCAATGACAAACACAGAATTCGGTTGGAGGTTGGGAAATAATTTCTCTAGCAACCATTTCTCGTAATTTACTTTGTTCATCTCACTGTTATAGTCACCTGTGTTCTGAGCCGATTTGTACATGAGCAAAGCATTTGGTACGAATCCATTAGCACCTCCAGCATGCACTATAATCAACCTCGGTCCCTTCGAAATAGGTTTTTTTATGCCTTTGCCTTGACCGTCAGACCAGGCTTGTTCCTTGGTGTGGGTCGAATGAACATAAGTCTCGTCGCCATACACAATAGGTCTCCCTTCATACCGATACTTCTTTATTTTTCTTAAAAATCGTATTCTTAATAGCCTTACTTCGTCTTTTTCCGCCAGCAACTTACGGTTCGTTTCCGTTTTCCTAAACTTAAATCCTATCTCATTTACGATTCGGCGCAGAGTTTCTCTGCCCCCTTGGAAGTCGATATCTCTTTTTAATTTCTCCAATAGCGCTTTCATTGTGACTACCTGTTTTTCTTCGCGGTTAAAGTCATAAATTTTCCTGCGTATGGCTTGGTATGAAAAGTCATCCAATTCCTTACGATAAGTTTTTTTCAATTTACCCTTTTTCGGCGTTCTAAAAGAAGGCCCCGCAGTGTTTTCACTCTTATGTTGATCCTTCTCTTTAAGAATTCTCGTTATTGTTCGTTTTGAAATTTGTGTAGCTTCGGCCGTTCGGTCAATAATTTTCAAAAATCGTTCTTTTATAAATGTTGTGTTCTTAGACTGCTGAGCTTCTTTCATAAACTCGTGCACATTGAAAATTATTTCCCGAGCTTGACTTTTAAGTGGTTGTCCCCTTTTTAAAGAACTCATTTTAAAAAATAAAAAAGAAAACAATTTTGTTGCCACTACGTGTACTTTTGCCTGCTGCGCGTGCACTCGATCAAAAGTATGGCGGCTGACTAACATGCCACGTGGCGCGGTGGCGCGCGCTAACATGGCGGCAGCTGCCGACCAATAGCGGTACAGGAAAAAGAAGCACCGTGCGTGGAGCGTGCCGATTGGTTAATAACATTTCCCGCGCTTTGAAAATTCGTCTTCTGCGCAGGTACATCGGTAAGCCATATCAGTTGGGTACTACTGTACACCGATACAAAGATATGAGATACATCCAATAAACTTATAGACTAGTGTACCAATTTCTTACAGGTCACATCATGAATGACTTATTTGATTTTGAGTGCCTACTTAAAATTAAATAATAATAATTAAATATGCCTAGGTAGACAGTCAACAGCTGTAAAGTCGATGAAAAAATAGCGTCCAACTGTTAGTCACTTAATGCACGCACACTAGAAAAGTAAAATTACAGCACAATGACGTGGCGCGAGTGTAAGACGTGGCTGTAATGTACACGGCATGCCGGCATAAAAAAGCTAACCTGTTTGTTTTAGTTCTTTTGCACCACAACACTGTAGACAAATATAAAATCACATATAAAGTTGTAAGATAACTTGTATGTAAAAACTAGCCAAGTCAAATCTTGAGCTTCAATTTATCCTGAGTGCTTTTTGTAAATAATTCGACTGTTCAAATTTAAGAAGTTATATTTTTAAATAGCAAACATTGTTATAGCAGAAAAAACAAGAATTTGTGTTTTAATTTTATTTTAGAAAGTTGCATGTTCTTATAAATAAATTTCAGGATTATCTACAGAACTTGGCACCATTTAGATCTCAATTCTTTTGTCGGCGAAGTCGACAACCATATTTATTGAACTTGGCTCCCATTTTCACATTTATGTTTTTGATGGGATGGATATTATTTGCAGAGGTATAAGTTTTTAGTGCATGTGTACTGGCTAGTGTCGCGTTGCGAGAATCATTTTTAAACTTTAGCTTACGACATTCGCCTATTGTATGACCTCGTTTTTTACAATATGCGCACATTTTATTATCTTTGAAATATGAATGATTAGTTTTAAAATTATGATCTTCTGTGTTACTGATGAACTGTTAACAGAACAGGCTCTCTGCGCTGGCAGGATGTTGTTGAGTAGGTGCGTCGTAGTAGAATGTAGCGAATAAAATACTTCTTCAGAGTTTCTTCTTTATTTTTCCTCAGTTGCTTCTTATTATACTGCTGGATTCGGGAATGAATCACCACAGAAATCTGTCCCCTTTTTATAGGAATCCCTGACCAACAAGAACACTCCAGATTTGCACACGGCACTAATCACTTTGCGCCCAACCAATCAGGACGCTTCAAGTTTGCACACGGGGTGGGAAATTATCAAATAACTTCTCCCGCTCTGGGTGGAGCGGGAGGGCGTGTCAGATTTTTACTGACTAAAACCCACCCGTGTTCCTTCGGTTGTCCTGTTGCCGGGGGCCACGATGTCCCTATATGCCTATGTGTATGCCTAGCGCGAAAATAATTTTCTAGCACTTTCTTAAAATCAGTGAAAAGTATTTTTTTTAATATTTTTAAATGTTTTTTTTAATGATTTTTATAAAAATATTTAAAATGTATTTAATATGTAAAAAAATGAATAAATGAACGATGTAGAACAACTACCTATTTAAATTAATTAATTACGCATCGTTGCTAACATTCTGAATTAACTTGATGAACATTAGGTGTAGAATATTTTTTATGGTAACAATCGGTAGCGACATGGGCAAAGTTTTGACAAATTGTGCATTGTTTGTAAAATCGAGTTGAAAGTTTTGATAAATTAAATATTTTTTCTTCTCTAATGGCATTTGTAATCGCTTCTGATAAAGTCTTAGGGTTCCTACACCGCACAATATGGGAAAAACTGGAGTTCAACCCTAACAAGAACGTATTAAGAGCCAAATCTTCCATTGCGGCTATTCGACCTGCAAGTTCTATATAATTCTTGCAGCTATAATGTATGTCAGCTTGTAGTCGTGTTAAACATGATTCAATGCGGATAGAAAATTACATCACGTCTTCGGAAGGCAACTGTATGCATTGTAAATCGACTAATAAGTGAGTGGAGTACTTTTTCTCTCCAAAAGTGATTCTAAGGCATTGTTTTATCTCTGACCAACTATTAAACTTTTTGCTAATTGAGCTTTGCCTTCCGACTGCGAGATGATATATTTACTTAGCTACTCAAGCGCCCGGCCGGCGCTGTCAATTTTCGGCCGACCGCCAGCGTCCGTGTGAACAATGACATGTTATTTGACCGCTTCCGACCTTGGCGATAAAAACACCTGTCGTTCGCAAAGTACAAACGCTTTAACGAAATAAAAATACAATTATAAAGCTGAATAATTAAGGAATCTATCTATCTAATAATCAAGAGGTATAATTTTTCAAATTGGTCCCGTTTATATCAAAATTACCTTTTTTCTTGGTATTTTTTTTAAACGGTTGTTTGTATGGAAATTATTATAAAAGATGTACGGATGTTTAAGTATGTGTGTTCGTGTGTGTGTCGTATATCAAATCAAATCAAATCAAAAATGTTTATAAAATGATAAGTGATGTGTGGAGTATGTGGGGTGTGTGTTGTGTGTTGGTGTCTGGCCTACGCTTTGTGGTAAGCACGGAAGCAACCTTCAATGCAGAGGTTGACCTGGCACTGTATGCATTTCCAAATTGTCCGGGTGTCGACTTTCCGCTGGGTACATAACCAGCACCAGGTTTTCTTGGAACCAGTCCGCATCGGGAAATGGTCATCCTCCACAGTACACCTATTAGCACCGATCCTTTTGTTGGATTGCATCGGCATCGACATTAAGGTAAGGTTAAGTTGTCTGTGTGCCTTTAGTAAATTTTTTGCCAACAATGTCCTGAGGCGTCTGTGCGATATATTCGCGTTTTTGGCGGCAAAAATTACATAACAATTGAAAATAGCAGCGTTGTATAAACGCCGAAACAATTTTTTATACCACACGCGATTCCGGCTACGTTCCATTGGGTGAGCAGACAGAAACTGGTCTTTTCTGTCTACTCCCCCCATGCTCTTGTTATACTCCAAGACAATGTTGGGTTTATAAGTCAGTCTGTACTTATGTGCAGTTCCAACTCGTAGCAGATGATAGGTAGAAATCATGCTACCTAAGTTAGAATCCCGCCATACCCATTACTGACGGAACAGTAGCTGACCACTACTTCACCTTGTCGTAAGTCTGTCTTCGTTAAGGTCTTTAGGGATTCTGGAACAAACTCCCGGTTCAGTGTAGTCAGTCGCAGATGCAAGCTCAGCCGAAGCGTTACGTATTGTCTGGGGAGAGTCTAAGTCTGTCTCGTCGTTAAAGCACAAGTCATCGTCACTTTCATTTTGCATCCATTCGTCTACCGTCTGTTCAAAAGTTCTGTCATATATTCCTGTAAAAATAAATTACTATAAACGTTTTATATAGGCATTAGGTAATTGTTAAATATTATGTAGTATAATATATACCAATCTCACTGCGTTGTTTCTGAATTGGTGTACTGGGTATCTCTATTTCAGCGCCAACTGCAATCTTCATTTCTGTATTAGTATATTTATTTTAATTTTTACCATGTGTGACCATGTGTACACACACACACAACCATGGTAAAAAGTAACACTGGGTTAGGGTTAGGTGGGTGAGTGTGGGTTGTTATAGTATATTTAATAGGTTTAAAAGTTTTTGTTTTTGTAATGTATTTTCTGGTGTACAATAAAGTATATGTGAGGTGGGTGTGTATACGTACGTGAGTGTGTCATGTGTATTTTTAACTATGAAATCTCTTCAGGAATGGTTTACTCATCCTCTGAAGAAATCTCATTGATATAAAATCCCCTCTTTTTTGGAGTCTGTGACGATGTTTCCAGACTCAACATTGTCGACAAGCGACTTGGGTCGCTGTCCAAGGAACTTGGTGAGTTGGGGACAGTGTCAGCAAATGGCGTACTCATCATGCAGCCACCATCATCAAACTGGTCTCCAGAACCATCATCAAAGAAGTCAACTGAAACAAAAGATATTTATTTGAAGGATGTGCAGAGCCTGGAAATAGCAGAAAGGATGGGTGGTCTATACCCAGCGGTGGATAACAATATTACTTACCATATTCAAGGATGACAGCATCATCAGGTGCTTCTGGAATAAAATATTTATTATTGAATATGCTTTAAATATACAGCAAAAATGTTAATACAGATAATGAAAACTATACATACCAATAGATGGCTGCCTTAAAGGAGCAGACGGTCCTGCTTCAGGCTCCGAAGAAGGCCCCGCTATGGGGACTGGCGGTATCGAAGAAGGGCCTGCTTCGGGTACTAAACAAGTCTCCGCTTCGACCGCCGAGGACGGCCCTGCTCCAGGCACAAAGCAGCAGGGATCTCGCTCTGGAGATGGCTTTCTAAATAAAATTCAACATAACATTGAACACAGAACAAATGATAACATTAAAAAAGAAGTACCAAAAAAACTAACTGTGTGCGGCGTTTTCGAGGAGGAGCATCAGGAAGGAGCACCCTATTTGTTTGTACAGCCTTTTTTTATGTAGCAGCTCCTTCTTGACGGAAGGCGACAACGCCGCGACCCTTCGCTGCGTGACTAGCCTTTCGGCTCTGATTTCACTTAGGATATCACTGAAATAAAAATCCGTATATTATTATGTCTATAAGAAGAAGAATAAAAATAAGTCACAAAGATACATACGGCTCTTTAGAGGTCTTGGCCCCACCACGTCCTCTTCCGCGACCACGCCTGTGACCTTTTTCTACGTTTCTTTCCCTAAAATTAATGTATAGCTTAATTTCAACTACTTTTGAATTACAAAACAATTAGTACAGCAGAAGCATATTCCTTCCCTGCGAATTTCATGCGGTGCAATATCTATATGCACCGCGCCGTCGCACTATGGAAAATATAGGTCGGTATCGGATCAAAAATCTGTAACTTCATGAATTTTTGTCGTATCGTGATTAAATTTGGCACAAATATGCAGTAAGGTTTGGAGATTCGAATGATGTGTAGTTTATAGTGTTTTCTTGTATATCTATGTATGTTTTTTTGCATAGAATGAAAGAAATGGGAAAAAAATAGTTAAAAATTTATTTCAAGTGGAATACAAGTTTATAATGACTAAAAAGATTAAACCATGGTTAATTACAACAAGCAAACAAAATATATATATATGTCGCCGCGGAAGCGTCTATTTGTAAAGATTATAACATAATCTTATGCGTAACTATTTATTATAATTGTTATTCACCATAAAGTCGTTGATCCTGCCATCTATGGTTACTGTAGAATACCTTTACAACCGTTTGCTGTGAATGATATCGATTCCTTTGAGACCACAACGCCATCTATTGCTCTTATTGTGAAATCGAACTCACAGTGTCGCCGGAGTAAATTATTAAACCAATTCCCATGTCTTAGTTAAAACTATAGTTAAAATTAAAAGGTAATTTTCACGAAATTCCGAAATTCTTGTCCTTGGAGTTTATAGAAAAATCCAACAAAGAAATGGATGTTACTAATGTTTCTATACAATCACCATAACTATACCTAAAAGTTTCACATAAGATTTTAGAGCCGTATAAATAAATAAATAAAAATGCACAACCATAATGTTCCTAATATCATTCCCTCACTGTGTCCCGAGTACCAATTTTATTTATTTTTATTTACCAAAAAAACACAAAAATCATTCGAATCATATTCGAGTAGGTTGGATTGTTTAAAAATATTATAAATTTATGGGAAAAACCGAAATTAGCGTTACAAAGTGATAAACGCGTTAAAAATTTGAATATTCATATGCGTCTCACAAAAATAAATCATTCCCTCACACTATTACTGGCAGTTGAATTATGAACGCATTTTAAATAGAATACGAACGCTACCATTAGTTTTTGAAAGTTGGCACTAATGTCAATTTATCAAAATGGCGAATTTTCTGTGATTGTGTTCGGGTGTGCGCTCCAAAAAGATTTTATTAATTTTATTATTAAATAAACTTTTTGATCGTCATTTCATCACATTCTAAAAAAACAAAAGGTAAGTACTATAACTGATTATAAGTTGCACAGATAAGATGGCTTTTGGGAGTAATTTCCTCAAGCAGAAAAATCGTTTTAAAAGTAAGGTTATGTTACGAGTTCTTTACGGTTATTCTTTATTTCGTCATTCCCTCACCATCATTCCCTCCTAAAAATTTATGGTGAGGGAATGATAATATATGAGGGAATGATTTTTCGGTGGGCTAACTGGCTTTTTTTTATTGTTTGCTTTTATTAATACTTGAATTCATTGCTGCAATATTGTTGTAGGTTAAAAAATGTCAAGAAAGAAGAAGATAAGCAAAGAAGCTAAATTAAAAAAGCGAGAATATGACCGAAAGCGCAGGGAAAAAATGAAAGCTGATCCTGTAACACTTGAAATACTTCGCGAAAAAGAAAGAATTAAATACCTAAAAAAAAAAGAAAAAGGTCAAGTAAAACCTATATCCGCAATGAGTTCCCGAGAAAGAAGGCAAAAAAGGAAAAACTGGAAGAAAAATAGCCAATTATATAGAGACAAAGCAGTGAAAAAGCGAAGGAATTTAGCAAGACTGTTAGATGAGACACCACCTTCTAGCCCAGGACCTGGACAAAATAATGATGAATTAAGAAATCTGGCAGTTAATCGGAGAAGGCAGCAACTCAGAAGACGTAGAGGAATACTTTATGCAAGAATATCTAGATTACAGGAAAGACTGAAACAAGAAATAAGAAGAAAAGAGAGATTCCGTAAGAGATGTCAAAGACAAAACAAAAATAATCAGACTTCACCGGAAGCTAAAGTATCAGCTCTCTTAAAGAACGTCCGAGTTCCTGAAATTGTGAAGAAGAAGCTTCTTCTATCAGAAGTTATTACTAAACAGCTAAAAGATAGGTACAGTAATTTAAAGAAACATAGTGAAAAGAAAAAGTACTATGAAATAGTAAAACCAGATCTTTTGAAGAAGCATAAACTACTCAGCTTATCAAATCAGTTTTTCAAACATGATTCTTACAAAAAGAGCGCTTCTAGGAAAGTCAGTGCTAAATTGATGAAGGTCAAAAAGGAAGTTCAAGATTTTTTGGAAAAGGATGAAAGTTCTCGGATGTGCCCAGGAAAGAAAGATTTCGTAAGGTCAAAGGGACAGGTGAAACAAAAACGTTTACTGTGCGATACCATGAAAAATTTGCACAATAAATTCCTGACGATAGTTAATTATAAAATAAGCTTGACAACTTTCTGCAGATTTCAGCCTTTTTGGGTGACCTGGGCAAATATAAAAGACCGTAACACATGCAAATGTGTAATCCACGCAAATGTTCAACGGATGATCATGAAGTTACATGAAAATAAAGCATTGCCTTGCTGTAATCTAACTAAATTTTTGACCATGAAAACATGCAATGTCTATTCAACTAAATGTCTGTTACGAGAATGTGAAGGTTGTGCAAACAAAATGGTAGAGTATTATCTTCCACAGCCAAACAGAATAGTGACTTATGAACAGTGGATGTATGAAACTATATCCTACGAAAAAAATGGAAAGATGAAAACAGTAAGAAAACCTATTTTAAAAGTGATCAAGGTTTCACTAAGATCATTGGTAGTTCAATTAGAAAATACTTTGCCTTCATTCTTTAAACACATAGCCACGATAACACACCAGTATCAGACCATATCAGAACTTAAAAAGACTTTAGCTGACAATGAAGTCCTTATTCACATAGATTTCAGCGAAAACTATTGTTGCAAATATAACGAAGAGATTCAGGCAGTACATTTTGGAGGCGCAAGACAACAAGTTACACTACATACAGGAGTATTATATTTACGTGAAAATGACACTGTAAAACCCTACACGTTTTGTTCTCTTTCTGAAAATAATAGACACGATGCAATGGCAGTATGGGCACACTTATTACCAGTTTTTGAGTGGCTTATAAATTACAATCCAAACATTCACAGAATACACATGCTCAGTGATAGTCCTGTCAACCAGTACAAGAACAAGTTCATGTTTCACCTAGTATATCATCATATAAATGATTTTTTTCCGGGTGCGACATTTTTTGCGTGGAATTATTCAGAACCAGGCCATGGCAAAGGTGCTCCTGATGGTGTAGGTGGCACATTAAAAAGAACAGCTGATAAAGCGGTGGCTGAAGGCAAGGACATCGTAAATTTGCAATCTCTTAAAGAAATTTTGTTGGCAAGATGTTCTTCAATAAAGCTATTTGAAGTTACCACTGCTAATATCGCGAAGATAGAAGAATTAGTCAAACAGTCAACCATCATTGCTACATTTCGTGGAACCCAGAAAATTCGTCAATTTGTCTTCAGTAATGATGTCTTGGAATTTAGAAGTCTTTCATGTTATGAATGTGCAGAAAAGTGTAAACATTTTCACATGGTATATTACAAATCTTCAAAACGTTACATTGAAAAACCAAAGTCCTTTGAATTAAAAACACGTAACAAATCTTATGATGATGGACATTCGTCAAATAATGTTATTTGTACGGACAGTAATATCACTTATAATATTAGTGATTATGTACTTATCAAATGGGACGAAAATGTTTACCCAGGGGAAATAATATCAGTTTTTGAGGAAGGCGCTTTAGTAAAGTGTATGAAAAGAGGAATTAAATCTTGGAAATGGCCTAAAATCAGAGATGAACAGTTATATGCCTGGCATGACATTCTGAGGAAAATTGAGCCTCCAAAATTAATCAGTAAGGGTTGTTATTTTATAAAAGACTTAAACTAGTTCAAAATATCTGATTAAGACTTGTAACTTTGAGACTGAATCGTTTAAGATTACAAATTTTAAAAGTAGGTAATTTCACTCTTTAATAGTACCTACTAAATAAGAAGTATTTTTTGTTTAGAAGAAAGCCAGTTAAGTTATAGATTTTGTTTTGTTGATTTTGATACTAAACATTCATTTTATCTATGAGATTAAAGTTTAAAATAAGAAGTTTTTCTGTTATTAAAAATGCTGTTAGATGAATCTTTAAGTTAGCAAGGATTTTGTTGTCATTGTTATTTAATTAAAAGCCTTAATTAAGTGCCATAATAGATAAAAATAAGTTTAAATTAGAGTTATGCCAAAGTGCTGCAATGATTTTGTGATTTGCTAGAATTACTTATTAATCTTACTTATTGTTTCAGAAAAAAAAATCATTTAATAAAAAGATTTTATTGAAAGAAAACTAATTTTATTTAAAAAGCTTCATGACTTGTACTCTGTAATAATCATTCCCTCACTTTAATTGTCATTCCCTCACTTTGATTTTTTTTAATGTCCTCATAACTTTCATAAAACGCGACAATTTTTGGGACCACTACATAATTAAATTCTAGTAACATTAGTACTATCAAATTCACTTAAAATAAATATCAAATAATTTTAATATTTTTTGTCATTTTAAGATAGCCGAATTTCGGAATTTCGTGAAAATTACCCGGGAACATTTATTTAAATAGTCTTTAGGTTTTTAGTCATATTAACAATATTGCTCATTTGACAGTAAATTTGTTTATGATAAAGCGCTACCTCATGTGACGAAAATGGCGCGGATTGCAAATATTATGATCAATAACTGAATGTAATAATTTAATACGAGAACTAAATAAGTTTCAATAATAGAAAACAAACGATAAAGTAATAAGATTATTTTACACTACAATTTACTAAAGACTTAACTGTTGTTTGATTAAATTCCTTAAATCACAGGAAGTGTTGCCAAAAAGTGTTGAAAGTAATGAAGCTTCTAATTTAACTTTAATTCTGATAAACCTTTGTATTTGTGAATATTAGCATTGTTTAATTATAAAAGAATTAACTAGTAAGGATTTTAGCATTGTTTGTGAGTTTCATTGACCACACTAAGTAATAAGAGTTTGTATTGAACAACACTGGGTTCCGCCGAGGGAGAAAAAGGGTCGGACACACAATGGCGGGTGTGGGAGACCCGGCTTAACAAAAATAACAACAAAAGTAGTGTTAGAAAGGACTAAAATTGTAATTGTAAAATAAGTGAACCCTGTAACATGTTTTGATTTAAAAGAGTATCGCTTTTTTTTTTTTTTTTTTGGGTGGGAAATTATCAAATAACTTCTCCCGCTCTGGGCGGAGCGGGAGGGCGTGTCAGACTCTTACTGACTAAAACCCACCTGTGTTCCTTCGGTTGCCCTGTTGCCGGGGGCCACGATTTCCCTATCGGTTTTCTTCGAACCCCCGGCAGGCATTGGCCCTAACGGACCCCGTCAATTCTGCTGACATCTCTTTGAGGCGCGCGTGGTACACAACGCGCCGTCGACCCGGGCTTGGTCCTTATCGGACGGCGAGCTACCCATTGCTCACCGTCTGCAAGCCCGCGCCTACGGTGGCCGGAAATCGGCTCGCGATTCCCGCCCCGGGCGTCTCCTCCTGCGGCGGTTAGGGGCGAGAGGGCGCGAAATTTGCCTCTCCCTCACGCGTTCCGCCTCCTACTTCGCGAGCATTACCGCTTCGCAGAAGGAGGTGACGGCCTACCATTTCCTCTCGCTCCGTACCATGGCCTGAACCAGGGCCGGACGCGAGAGATCACCGCCGCCGATCGCATCTACGAGGACACGGCGTTGCTCCGCCCAAGCCGGGCAGACCTCCACCGTATGCTCCACCGTGTCCTCAGGCCGATCCACACAATGGTGACACCCGGGTGTTTTCTCCCGCCTTATCCTAAACAGGAACCTCCCGAAGCAGCCGTGTCCGGTGAGGACCTGCGTCAGGCGGAAGGTGAGGACGCCGTGGCGTCTCTCAAGCCACTCAAAGAGGGGTCTTATCGCCGCAATTGTGGCGTGCCCAGCACGGGGTTGCGACAATCGCACTCGTATCCCTGGAGTTTCTTTCCCGTTCTTCTCCAGCAGAGACCTACTCGTTTTGGAATGGGCGACTAGCATCACCAACTCAAACTGAAAGGCTCCTGCTAAGTGTTAGTGATAATTCAATAGTGCCTGTAAATGTATTGATTGAAATAAACGCTTTGAATTTGAGTTAACTGTTGTGTGTGATTGAAAACTACCTTTAACTACCATCAACGAAGAATTACACCGGAGACTGGTCAGAAACGGCAAAGGAGGGATTCCCCGCCGTGTTATATATGAAAACAATTTACTAAATTAAAATCACATTACTAATAGGTACATCCTATACTCTGGCTTCAGGAAATGATGTAGCTAGGTATAAATATTATTTTTAACTTATACCACTTCAGGATCAGGGTCAGTAAAAGTGGGTTCACTTTCAGGTGCCACGTTTAAAAGACTTAGTGCCTCTTCTTCAAGTTCTTTCACATTTCTTACGTACGGTTTTCTCAAACTTGTTATATATGGATCTGACGTGTATAAAAGCGTTTTAAAGACATCTTCATTTGTAGGAGATCCGGAACATTTTCTGGCATGATGAAGTCGTATGTTTCTGTAGTCTTTGTTGCGAGACTCTTGTGCGTCTTCCGATAGCTGTCCAATAGGAAGCACCGCAAAATGTTTGATAACGTTTTCCCCGTGTATGAGTATTTTATGAACGGAGGATGGCATATAATACCAATCGTAATTACTATATATATATATACTATATGTAATACCAATCGTAAGATTCTTGCAGTTTCTATTGCATATTCCCCAAATTTTTCAGGGTCGATCATCATTCCAGAAGAAAGAACTTGCAAGATAATGTATAGGCGTTTAATCAATGCCTCATCTACACCTGTTATTTCCGATGAGCAAGTGCTATTATAGAAAAATCTTCGTGCGGTATTGCCATCGTTCGTATTCCTGCTAAATTGCCGAGGTTTGTCGACGATTAATCCCAACTCCTCCCTGAAACGTTTTTGAACAAGTTCTTTCTTTTCTTTTTTTAATCTCTTATTTTCCTCAGTTGAAGCAGACCAAGTCTTAAACGAAAGATTATAGGAAATATGCAATATCATCAACAACTGCCTTGGTTTTTTCTGGAGTTTCCTTACAAAACTCAATAGAAATGGGTCAGCAAAAACGGACAGATGAAGGTACTGGATTTTGCCAAACAACGGATCCCGATTGCACATCAACTAATCTGATGGAGACTAATGAAGTGATGAACAAATTGACATCTGAAATTGTTTCCGACTGTTCTGCAAGTATTTGCTTGTATTAGCTTTGACCAGATGAACCATCACATCCTCATTTACAATAAAGGATCAATGTTCTATGTTGTTTTTGGAAAACAGAATCGATTTTTAAAATTCTAGCAGCAGTATGATCCAATAAATCTTGGATATTAATCACTTTAGCATAAGTATTCGTGATTTCGATTGTAGAAGATGGTGGATAACAGGATCTTTTTATTTCTTGTATTTTGTAGTAAGGCGGGAATATACAGGGTGTCCCAGAGAGAAATGCACTTTTGAACATTCAAGGAAAAAAAAACTGTATAATTTTTGTGGGAACATGTCTCTTACCGCCTCGATGCTCTCATTTGATGTGTGACACGTAGCCCCATCTTGCTGGAACCAAGTGCTCCTGTTATAGCCTCGCGATTCTTGCAGCTTTGGAATCAAAAAACTTCTCAGCATGGCAGTATAGCGCTCTGAATTGACGGTCACCGCTTGATTACGAAGGTTCTAAAAAAAAATGGTCCGATGATTCCCCATTTCGCAATTGCGGCCCAAACTGTAACTTTCGGTGAGTGCAGCGGCTTCTGATGTTTCAACCGCGGATTTTCTGCTGCCCAATACCTACAGTTCTGTTTATTTACAAATCCGTTCAGGTAAAAATGGGCTTCATCCGAGAACAGGATGTTATTGAAATTATTGAACTTATCTCGCATTTCATTTGCAAATCTCAATCTCGATTTAAAGTCTTCTGCCTTTAGTTCCTGTACTAACTGTATCTTATAAGGATGTAATTTCAAATCAAGCCGTAAAATTCGCTGCAATGTCGATCTAGACACTCCCAAAGTCGATGAACGTTTGCGCTCCGACATTCGTGGATTCGCGCGTACAGATTCTCGAACTCGCTGACTGTTTTCGTCGGTCCGTGATACTTTTTGGCGACCGCGAGGCCGCATTTTTTGCGACGATCCTGTCCTTTCGAATCTTTCAATCCATTGCTTAATTAAATTAGTGCTTGGACACTCACTGATGCGCCGCAATTCGAATTCAGTACGGTAAAGCCGTCGAACAGTCACATATGATCGAGCATTCTCGTAAAATGCGCGGACACAAAACGCGCGCTGCTCTCCCGTGTAACGACTCATGGTGACTAAAATTACAAAGCCCGCGCTCCGTACTGCTACCATTCCCGCGCCCCGCCATTTTGTTTTTTAGAAAAGCGCGCGAAATCAAAAGTGCATTTCTCTCTGGGCCACCCTGTACAACACTTTCGTTCGTTGGTTAAGTTTTTCAGGTACATATATTGTGCTTTTGTTAGATCCAAATCTATAAAAGCACTCAATGCTTCCGTATCGGAAAGAATCTTCATCTGGTCTGAGTCGTTCCACTTACTTGAGATATCTAATTTCTTTTGAGTGTCAGCGGTTCTTAATTCCTCGACAAGATGAGCTTCTGTGTACTCACGTAAAGCCCGTAGTCCCTGCACATAGGCGTTTTTTATATGCTCGAAGCCATATTCTTGGAGTAGAAGAGTGTTTTTCCTCTTCTTGGTAGATTCTGAGGAGTCTCCATAAGCCACGCTTGCTCTTCCTCGTTGGCCAGATGTTGATGGCGTAGAATATTGTTTAGAATCCGGTAAATTTAACAAATACCTTGAGTCCAACCAAGTACAATTCTTCTGTAAAATTGTTTCTTTTTTCCGAGATGCTAGGGCCCAGCGCTTGTTGAAAATAGGAAGAATGTGCCTTTGTATGTCACTAATTATAAAACACAAGTTGTTTTCAGAAACATTGAGCGTTTCCACTAAAACTTTGGATAATGATTCCATGGTCTTGCCGCCCTCGATATAGGGGATTATTAAGTCTCGTTTGGTATATTATAATAATAGGCATAGATGAGATTTGCTTCACTTGAAGTTACACTGATGTAGATGGTTCGAATAGTTTTTGCTTCCCTTTATATACTCATTTTACAATATCGAATTGGTACCTACATCATTATTATCTTGTAATTCGCATCGCAAACAATAACTTTTTCAGAGGCGAATGAAACTTTGGGATTCTAAAACTATATAACTTTAACAAAATATTGTGGCACTATTCCTTACGAATATTTTAAAATATAATAGTACAGAACATTTAATAGATACAGGTCATTCGTTAAATAATAATAACACTTTCGAAATTTTACACACATGTGATAAAGGTTTCAGAATGTCAGTACTAGAGAGTTTAGAAATTGTCAAAAATAATACCGGAAACATTACACTGTTGAACGAATAAAATACGAGTATGCCAAGGTCACCTTTGCTGCGATTGTTCGCCCCTTATCGCACTGATAACGGTCGCACTGATAACGGCGACACTATATAAGTGGGTTTCACGGGCGATAAGGCTCAGTCTGCACTCAGCGCTTGGTGTGGCAACACGCCGTGTTCGAGTTCGCAACAAGTCCATCGTCATCCTGAGGATGCCTCGTTGAGAGGTGAAACACGTGTCGATTTCTTTCAGGAGTTTTTTATGGCTCTTTAGAAATAGCTAAGCGGAACAAGTTACTAAATATATCCACGTCTATTGTATTGTATAATATAATAGTGTTAAATTAAACAATAATATCACGAATACTTACGACATATTTACGACGCCGACGCTCACTTCACGATAACAGATTGTTTACAAAGTTTGCAATTTTTTTTGTGTGACATTCTGCTTCTATTTTGCTTTTGCAGTAGTCTATTTTGTGGTTTCTATTTACGCAAAAACAATGAAATAAAATAACACATTATTTAGGGTAGGTACATTAATAACGGTTGTAAAAAAAACACGCTCTAAACAGTATGAAACAAGAATATAATTATTTCAGACAGAAATCAAGACATAGGTACAAAAATGGTTAAGGTAAAGCCGTGGTCGCACGCCTGTACACCTACAAAAATATAATGGCATGATCATAATGATGGTTTCACATATTCAATAAA
The DNA here is from genome assembly GCA_949152395.1 of Agrochola litura. Lineage (NCBI taxonomy): Eukaryota > Metazoa > Arthropoda > Insecta > Lepidoptera > Noctuidae > Agrochola > Agrochola litura. Next base: position 3,190,132 of record OX424494.1, read on the forward strand.
ATGTTTGAAAAACTGTAAAAACAGTGCTTCATAAGACCATCCTGAAGGATTAGCTCCACCAATAGTCCCACCAGGAGCGCCTACTGTCATAAACTCCTTTAAATTTACTCTTGGAAATATGAGCATGGGAGGGATGAATCCACCTCCTGCACTTATAGCAGCTATCATTGTTACCGTATTTCCTTTTTCGCCGCTGGTCATTGCACCAACTTGTTTAACACCTTTGGGAGCAAAAATCTTTGATAGCACATGCTCTGTGGAGTTCCCAGTTTCATCTGCATTCCAAATGTCGACTGCTTTTAGTTGGGAACATTTGGACAATGCTTTTTTGTAACTTTCAAGTTGTTTGTGAACACATGCAAAAGAACACCATGTATTGGAGTAAAAAGATAAAAATTAATTTCCGCCGCAAGATGGGGCCGGACGCGGCACCGAGGTCAATATTTTCGTGGTTTTCATTTTTTAAATCTAACTTATATTTAATTTATTTAAAAAACAACATAGGCTCCTCCTAATATTTTGATCTTACCTGTATAGAAAAAAATATCAAGTTGTTTGTTATCCATTTTGTACTGAATTTCGACCCGGACACGCGTATTTGAGCCGTCTGAGAATGACCGAAATATTCAATTCACATGGTTTTGAAGTTTTGAGGCTGCCACCCTACAATTGCGACTTAAATCCCATTGAGTATATTTAGCACTTAATAAAGCGTAGGGTGGCAGACAAAAACGTTAGGCAACTCGAAAGTGAAATTGAGAGTCTGACATTAGAAGCCATTGCTTCAATTACGAGCGACGATTGGAAAAAAAGGAATTAACCACGTCAAAAGAATAGAAAATAAATACTGGCAACGAGAGATATTTAAAGACGATGATAACTTTAGATTTATTATAAATACAGGTAACATAATGCCTATTTTATTTTAAATAGCAGTTGGTGAAATAAAATATTAAATACCTACATTAATTCGTTTTATTTCATAGAGGAAAGCAGCAGTGATGATGATGATGGTGACGACGACGACGATGACCACTCAAACAGTGATGCCGAAATGAGCGGAATTGAATTACTAAATTCTGATTAAAAATTCTTCGTTCATGATTCTTAAGGGTAAGTTTAAGCGGGAATCCCGATAGGGAAACTAAAACGTATTATACATATCGTAGGCTATTTGTATGATTCCGCTTTTTACAAATAGCGTCGTCCGTTTACAATCGCTCACTGTTATGAAATATGCAGAAGGCAAAATGTAAATTGCCTTATCACGTTATAATATGCCACAACATTTAATTGACAATTCAAACGCCGTTTACAAAATGCCGCGGCAAATTGAAGTATTTAGTTATCCGGCACTTAAAAACGTAAGGTGTCCATGGAATCTGGTGCTACAACGTCATCGTCGACGTCGTGTTGTTTGTCATCATCGTCGTCGTCTGGTGGTTTTACATCGTCACTTTTCTGCAATGATTGGGCCAAAGACAAACAAAATGACCTGTCTTCGTCCGATGCCGCAGCATCGCTACTTTTGACGGCATTTAAAATTTGTTTTTCAAACATCGATATCAAGGTCTTACTTTTCTTGTTTCGTTGCGCAGTAGTTATATTAAGGTGACAAGTACTTGCATAGTCTTCTATGTTACGCGGCGAGTCATTTGATGCCAGCAGCTGATATTCAGGCCCCGCTTTTTGAGCCTGCGGCGTCTTTTTATAGTTCCCTGAACTTTGAGCTTCTTGTATGTGGAGCTAGAAACAAAAGTTGGTCAAAATATTGGATTTTTTTTCTTTTGTTCGCCCTTACAATATATGAGCATGGTTCTGATGCCCGTGCCACTATTGTTACCGGTTTTCTGTCGCCGTTACTGGTTAAAGTTGCCTTATCACCTGATGATAGACTTTTTAGTGTATTCGGCGTTTTGAAAAAAAATATTTTAATTTGTTTTCTTTTTATCATTATTCTTTTATATTTCTGGTCATTGTCTACCTTCTCCGTTAGCAAATAAGCATTAACTGGTAACCTATTTTTAAGACGTCTACCCAATAAAGCCTTTGCGAGTCTATATCACGGCGTGGTATTGCTCTAAAAGTTAAGAGTACCAGGTAAAAATCCTGTCCCGAATCCACAACTACTTTAAAAAAATAAATACTATCTGTACGGTTATTTCGCTTTTACCGTTTGACTGTAGGTAATGCGATGATGACGTCTCATGCCGTATTTCCGATTCACACAAACTTTTTAAACTCCTGTGAGCTATAAGCTGGTCCATTATCACTCATCAGCTCCGCTGGTATACAGTGCCGCGAGAACTGCTCTTTCATAAAAGTAATAACATGTCTAGAGTTAATACTCGATAACTGCCCGACCTCAACATATTTAGAAAAGAAACCGACAATATTTTTTTTATTTGAACATGTCGAGGCTAGCTTGTGTCAGGGTAGTACCGGCAGACTGTGTTGCTGCAGCGGCTGGCGGCGCGGACGGGGCGCGTGCAGCGCGCATGCCGCGCACGAACGCGCCGCACGCTCCACGTCCTCGCACATTCCTGGCCAAAACATTACTTCACGCGGGTGTTTTTGCATCTTTCTATACTTAAATATCCTCCATGGACTCGTGACTGCATGTTTTCTCGTAAAGCACGCGGACTAAACATGCACTCTCCCTTGAAAACGATACCGTCAACACAATGTAGCTGCTCGATATGGCAAAAAAATATGAACTCTCTCGTTCACATCACTTCTATTTTTAGGCTAGCCTTTCGTAATATACCTAATTAACCATCTGATATCACTATCTAAGTCTGTTCCTATTTTCATGGTATCCATATTTTGGTTATCTGAATGGCACATTCTCTAACATAAAGCAAGTTTGTACTTCAACTTCTGCAGGCACTCGGTCAAGCATAAATTTCCTTTAGAGGAGCTCGAGATAGCGTATCCGCTATATACATTTATTTGCCCGGCGTGTATACCACCTTAAAGCCGTATCCTTGCACTCCCATCATCACTTATTGGAACCGGGCTGGAACATAAACTAATGGCTTGCTAAATAAGACTTATGGTGAGTGTGCTAATATTTATCTAATATAGCGGCTAAATCTATTGCATCGATTAATGAAACTGATACAGAAATTAGTAAAAATATTTCACAAAGCGATACAAACATACAAAAGCCTTCTCTTCTATATGGGATGAATTCGATCTAAAAGTTGTAGATGCAGTTAAAAAGCAAAACCCGACCACAGCCGCAATCAAAGTAGATAAATATTTCAATGAACCTCTTATAAACAGGAAGAATTCCCATGACCCTATATTATGGTGGTACACGAAAAGCCACACATATCCACGCCTATATTATGATGTAGTCAAAAAACACTTTTGTACTCCAGCTACTTCAACTCCTCAAGAAAGAGTTTTTTCGAAAGCAGGACATGTCGTTACTGACAGGCGCAACCGATTGGATGATAAAAAAGTGCGCCTAATTTTATTTTTATACGCAAATATGTGATTGTTTATACCATACGATTTTTTTTTAACTTTTTTAAACTTTGATCTCAATGAATAGACTCAGTTATTTTTTATTTGCTTAGTGTGTTTTATTTACCCTGCAACTCATTTCACACACACACCAAACATCATTATTTAATTGGGTACATACCAAAATCATAATGTTTACTGTGTTTTTAAAATTTTGAGACCTCACCTCATTCATTCTATAAATTCTGTACAATTATAAAAAAATAAATCTGTTCATTCGCTCACTTAGCTCATTCGATCACTCAATACTCACTCGCGAGTACTCGCGTCAATAATGTCAATGACAATTTTTTTGTGAACGAGTGAGGTGGTTCAATGTTGAAATTCGAGTAACTCTTCAATTTGCGATCACGAGTACCTCAAACGAGGCACTTCATGAGTGAGGGACACAACTCTATTCCATTTGTTACCAAATAGTTCTGTAATTCGTTAGACATGAAGGGTGCTTCATGATCTGAATGGATATATTGTGGATCCCCATAAGTATGGAATAAGTCCTTCAAACATTTTATAACTGTGCCGGTAGACACATCTTTCGATGGGTAGGCAAATGGGAATCTTGAATAATCATCTATAATTGTCAAGATGTAGCAATTTTGAGTGTTCGTACTGTTGGTAAGTAGAGGTCCTTTAAAATCAATGTTGATTCTTTCGAATAGAGTGGTTGCTTTTATGAGCGTTCCCATGCTTTTTAACAAACCTAGGTTTGATTTCTGCGCAAATACGACACTCTGATGTCATCTTCTTGATATCGTCTACAGAGTAAGGCAGATTTTTAGTCTACCCAGTGAAACATTCGTACGATACCGGGATGTCCCAAGATATTGTGTAACTAGTCATGGAGTGCAATCCAAATAAAAAGTTGGTATCGGGATAAGAGGAGACTCTTGCTGGCAAGGTTCTCAGCACTGACTATGTTGATTTGGTTTAAGATGTCAGGTGAGGAGGGATCAAAGGCTGCATCTAACATGTCGGCCAGCTTATAAAACTCACCCATGGGGTGGCTGTTAAGGGGATCACAGGTGGAGCCGGGTTGATCATTGGGGTCAAATCCTTCTTCGTAGTAGTCTCGCGAGCCACGTGCCCTCTTCCTGATCAGGCCACCTGGAGATCGTGGCCTGCGATTTTGTCGGCATAGTTAGGGATTGCGCGTTGGCCGGAGAGAGTGGGATTAATGTCGGAGATGTCAGGTACCGTTGCCAGTATGTCGTATGTCCCATAGTCTTGGAGGGACACGAAGTGGAGTGACATCTCTGAGATAATGAGGCTCATGCCAAGACCAATGAGATAGAATTCGGGAGGTAGGGACTCGGCAGTATAGAAATCACGAAGCGCTTGGGGGAGATTCTGATCAGAGAGGAATGTCAGGAAGTAGAGAAACGTGAGTCCTGGGTTGGTGAGTCTTAACAATGGTGGCATTTGGTTCAGTGTCGACCGAAATTGTATTGTTTTTTTATTTTATATAAACAGTCACAATCTGATATTAAACAACCCACACTACCAGGCTGCAGCTTTCCAACAACCCGCAGCCATCTTAACCCCAGAGCAGCCAGTTTCCATCACGCCGAGGATACCGGACCTCTGGCGAGACCGACCAAAGCTCTGGTTTCACAAATTCAACGCCAACGTGGATCCTCAAAGGCAAATGACCTGCACAAAAGTCAACTTTTAACACCTAGGCTGAAACTTGACATTTGTGACATTCTTGAAAACATGCCTGAGGATAATAAATTCTAAACTCTTAAAAATAGGTTAATTTCGGTTTACGAAGAGTCGGAAACAAAACAAATGAACCAACTCTCTCCGATGCTGGGTCGCTGGATACGGCTGCACGCAGTCGTATAGTGATTTATCACCACCATCGGGGAGTCCACCCGGACCTGCCACTTACTGTTTAATTTAATTGAATGATATACAATAAAAATGCAATTGTTATTATATATTATTTAATTAAATTATTATTATTTTATTTTATTATTATATGTCAATTATTATTAATTATTACTAACACTAGTTTGTAAGCTCGCAATTGTACTAACAAATATGGATGTAATCTGAATTAAATGATTATTATTATTATTTTTACATATATTTAAATATCTCGGGACCTTAGGGTCCCGGTCTTTTGGAAGGCGTACGAGGGGCCGAAGCCAACTCGCAGAGGCCCTTTAGACAATTTTATATGGAATGAGGCACCAACCGACGATTATTCCAGTATGCACTATGCAAGTGCACCCAAGGACAACCCCCGGTTGGTGTAGGACTATTGCAGAATCTGGAAACAAATCTATTGGACTATGGGTTTGGGTGGCTTAAGTTGATTGGTGACCTGGGACTATGGAAGGACTACGGCCCCTGCCTAATCAATGTTTTATATGTACACGGATAAAATGGCAGGGGGTGACTTGCACACTCAATAATGGGCCCCCGAAAACGGTCGCTAACACAAAGTGTCGTAGCAACAAGGGGGCAACATGTCCTGAGGTGCTAATGAGGAGTGGAGAGGTATTCTACGGCTATCAGGACAATCCCGGAAGTACGGTCAAGATTCCTACCAGCATCTTACTGGAATACTTCCTTCCTCCGAGCACGTTTGCTCTTGCGAATCTCCACTCAAGCCGGCCAATAAAGGCGAGAATGAGGTGGGAGCTCTGTTCCTCGTCAGTGCTTACTCCAGCCGGCCAATAAAGGCAAGCCAGAGGTGAGGAACAAGATTTCTCCGGGGAGATAGGGTCCGTGAGGTCGCTACTGCCCAACAGCTCGCCACATGCTGCCCTGCGGGTTTTTGTATCTCTCTTGGTCTGGCTCCTCATGCTAGACCTGTTCCGGCAAAGTAAACTACCGGCACAGACCCAGAATTTGGAGCGCGCAAGCCCCACCACGACGTCAACGTAGAGATACGTCGGTGGGGTTATTATTATTATTAAACGAAGTCGAACTCGGATACCAAAAGCCGTCACAATTGTTACGGCGTATGCGAGATTTATGGAAGAATAAAGTGCTAAACGAGACTCTAAAATTATTGTGGTCAGGTCGTCTTCCACACTCAATTAGGGCCGTTATAACCGTTATGGCCCTAGTACATCCCGGGCACGCTCTATAAGTTATCGCAACTTTTATTCATAACATTTACTCAAATAAATAGGGAAAAGTTCCTGAGCCAAAAAGCGAAACCAGGTGATGCGGATTACCTGTGTTTCTACCACTTCACTTATGGCGCGTAAATGCGGCGACACAATAAAGTGCAACAAATAGAACCCGGAAAACTACTGCAGACACCGGGTCAAATACACAATGTCGCCGGGGTCGACAATTAATATCGTTTATATGCGGCGACACAATAAAGTGCAACAAATAGAACCCGGAAAACTACTGCAGACACCGGGTCAAATACACAATGTCGCCGGGGTCGACAATTCCTATTGTTTATGTGTTACAGATAATATAACTGGTACACGATTTCTTATCGACACTAGTGCTGATGTGTCGGTTTTAGCCGGTAAAAGGCAAAACGCATCCACGTCAGATTACATATTACAACAGAACAAAAATTGAAACGTTCGGCGAAAAAAACATTGCAATTAACTTAGGTTTACGTCGCCTATTCCAATGGAAGTTCACACTACCCGATGTTCAACGTTCAATTATAGGAGCTGACTTCCTTGCTGCTCACAAACTAATAGTAGATTTACATGGTAGGAAATAATAGACAAAGTTAATGTCGCGTGCCACAATCATTAAAAATTGCCACGAATCGTGTATTCGATCAATCGATGTAAACGACGAATGCCATCTCATATTGCAAAAGTTTCCCGATATCACCAAATTTGAAAATTTTAAAACACATCCTTAACATGATGTACAACACCATATTTATACTACCGGCACCCCGGTTCATGAAAAGATATGACCACTAAATCCGGAGAAATACTAAGTAGCCAAAGCAGGATTCAAGATAATGATGCAATAAGGCATTTGTAGACCTTTGAATAGCCCGTAGGCTAACCCACTTGTACGTGTTAGTAAAAAAAACGGGGAAATGAGACCATGCGGAGATTATCGTAGACTTAACGCACAAACTACTCCGACCGTTACCCATTACCAAGACTACTTGATTTCACATACGTACTTAAAGGGAAAACGATATTTTCAAAAACTGACGTTCGGAAAGCCTACCATAATATACCAATGGCTCCCGAAGACATTCCATTTGGTTTATTCGAGTTTACAAAAATGAACTTTGGGTTACGCAATGCAGCGCAAGATTTTCAAAGACTAAATGCATTCAAAAGTCTTGATTTTGCATTTCCTTATAGCATCTGAATCAAACGAAATTGTTTATTGTTTATTGTTAATTAAAACGGTAACACCAATTACATTAATTAACAAAGAAATTCATGAACAGGTAAACAAAAATATTTCAAATATTATCATATATAATAGAGGACAACCTAGCATAATTACTCTCGCAAAACATCAGACATACACGCATAATTCTGCTCCATTCATCAGCAAACAAATCACATTCAGGATTGGTGGTCAGGAGGGCGTTTAGCATCCTTAATGTACGACACACAGGGGACTCAGCTCGGGCCACAGTTTTAGATAACGGCGGCGCAAACAGATCGCGTCGACGGCTTTGGCGATGCCCGATATACATGTATTTATCGGGAACGAATAGCTGACAGAAAAGATCATGTAGTTCGGGACTGTCAATGCGTCCTTTAAGAGTTTTGCAGGCTACTGTGAGCTGTAGAAAGCCTCGTCGAACCTCCAATGAGTTGAAGCCCAAAACTCCTAGGAGGTAATTAGTAGGGTACATGTAAGGAAAAAAGTGAAACGTCTTTTTATATAGAAATCTCAGGAAAGTTTTTTGTACCTTTTCCAGCGTTAACGTATGAGTCGCTGTGTAGGGATGCCAGATACAGGCACCAGCCTCAAGTTTGCTACGAACCAAAGTGGTGTACAGAAGCTTAACTACATTTGGGTTGTGAAAGTCACAAGCATTTCGCAAAACAAAACCCAAACGCCTAAAAGATTCCTTGGCAAGAGTGGAGACATGATCTCTAAATGTCAGACCAGTGTCAAAGGTCACGCCCAGGTCCCTTATCTTGGTGACACGACTTATTACTTCACCACCCAATCTGTAGTTATAGTGGAGGGGTTGACGTTTTCGACTGTACGTCATGACGTAATACTTACTTTTATTGAAAGAGAGTTTATTGACCATGCTCCACTCATATATAGCATCAATGTCCCTTTGTAGGAGTATACAATCCGCGACCGTATCAATTTGAACTACTAGTTTTAGGTCGTCGGCGTAGAGCAAGCATTTAGCGAACTTAACCTTATTTATAAGATCATTGATCATGATAAGGAAAAGCAGTGGACCAAGCACGGATCCCTGACTCACGCCTGAACGGGTATTATAAGGTTCAGACTCAAAGCAACCGTGCCTAACAAATTGCCTGCGGCCTCGCAGATAGTCCGCAAAGAAGTTCAGAAACTCAGACGAGAAACCTGATGCTTCCAATTTCATTAAAAGCACGTCATTGTCAACCCTATCAAACGCTTTGCGGAAATCGAAATAGAGGACATCCACTTGCCCCCCACTGTCCAAAACCCCAGAAATATAGTCAACGTGAGTCAACAGATTCGAATTGACTGAGCGGCCTTGGCGAAAGCCGTGCTGGGCATCAGATAGAAATGCATTTATACGTTTATAGATGTACGTGTGGAGTATGTGCTCGAAAACCTTTGCAAGAGTTGGCAGGACAGCAATAGGCCTGTGTTCCACCACAGATGATTTGTCACTAGTTTTTGGAATGGGAACAACACGCGAGATTTTCCATTGCTCAGGGTATACGCCGCACAGTGGTCCGGTTTTAAAAAAAAATGGACATAGGATCGAAAACGCATATTTCACTTCGCAAAAAATAATTTTGTACAGAAAATTTAACGCTGATTAATTTTTATTACTACAAGTTTTCGAAAAAAATGATCCTTCACGTCAAAAAAAAATATTTAAAAAAAAAATGTATGGGAGAAAATCTATTTTATTTATTTTCTCTGTTCAGTATCAAAGTATAGTAAGCAAACCTTATATTCTGACAACTACCAGTTGTCCTCAACACCACGACATATAAATTACTTACGTATCCCTGCGGCCCTGGTGCCTACGATGCTTCAAAGTTTCAAATGTTAAAGATGAATTATTTTGATATTATTAACGAGTTTTTCAATTGATGTGATTCGAAAATATTAGTTCTATTAAAACACGTAATTTGTGCGTAAAAATTTTTTTTTTACTAAACAGTTATCATTTTTATTACATTTTCATTTACTGATAAATTGTTGGTTATACGACTAGCGTGACTCATCTTAAGAAATAAAATTGGAAAAAGATGGAGCCCTGAAAAGGGCTTTTTTCAGTAGTCCTGAAAAGGACTATTTTAAACAGTCCTGAAAAGGACTATTTTACAGAACAACTTATCTAACACACACAATTCCAACAATAAATCTGTCACGTTTACGTTAATGGATCATCTTCAGACTGCAACTCCTGTAGATCCATATTTTCGGTTTCTTCTGTTACATCCTCAGGCAAACACAAAAGCTCTTTAACATCGGGAAAAAAATCGAATTGCTTTGAGTTGTTGTATTTTGGTCGAATATGGGATAAATACGGGTCCGAACTAATTAAAAAATTATGGAGCAAGTCTTCGTTTGTCTTCATCCTGTTAAATTTTCTTGTGTGATATTCACGAACTCTTCGAAATTCTTTATTTCTTGCTTCACCCGCTTCTTCGGAAAGAATGCCAATCGGTAGGAAGCCAAAGTGATGACAAATATCTGCACCATGTATGAGTAGCTTGTGCACACTTGCGGGCATATAAAACCATGGGTATAGGTGAACAAAGATCTCAGCTGTTTCTCTGCAATAACTCCTGAATTTTTCAATATCTATGGCACATCCAGATGAAATCGTTTGAAGAATAACCGCAAAATGTTTCAGTAGGTCTTTGTCTATATTGGTTATTTCGGCAGATTTCTCATAATCTCTAAAAAACCTTCTAGCTGTGTTTCCGTCGTTTGTAGTTCCAAAGCCTTGCTTCACAAAATCCACAAGTATTCCTGTTGAAATACAATGTAATACTTTTAGTTTATATACTATTTTAATGTTAGGAAATAAGTTGGTAACACTTATGTGTGGATTTAGTATATTATTATTTTTTTACTCTGTGCTCTCTCTTGCAAAAACTACATCGTGGTAATAAAACTGCTTGGTAATAAAAGGCTTATATTTTATTCATAACAACAGGTTATGGGCTCAGACCACGTATCTTACAAAAATAAAAGCCTAGTGAAGAAGTTTTAGCTGGTTGAAAAATAAATACCGGTAAAAAAAAAAAAAAAGAAGAAAAAGTTACACGGTTGGCGTTTTTTTTTTGAGGTTAAGTTGCCGGGAAGGTGTAAAAAGAAAAAGAACTTGCTACTTAGCTGAGCTGCAAGGAAGGAAAACTAGTAAGAAGTTAAAAGACACGATGGAAGGAAATAATACAGTTATCAAACTGGAAGGAATAAGAAATTGGAATGTTTGGAAATTTCAAACAGTGGTTTTACTGCGGGGTCAAAATCTAATTGACATCGTTGAAGGCAAACTTGTAAAAGCACAAGGCTCAGAGGAACGGAAAGTATGGGATACGCAGGATGCTAAGGCTCAAACGATGTTAGTGACCAGGATGACCGAGGAAGTGATGTTGCACATAATATCCTGTACTACTTCAGCAGAGATGTGGAGAAAGTTAGGAAGCATTTTTGAACAAAAAAGTGAAACAAGTATTCACATTATCCAGCAAAGATTTTTCCAATATAAATACGAAGAAGGAATGGAAATGTCAGTCTTTCTGTCGAAAATACAGCAGTTACAAAATCAGCTGAAACAAATGGGTGAAAAAATTTCGGAAAAATTTATCATTACGAAGGTTTTAATGTCATTGCCAGATATCTATAAACACTTCATATCTGCGTGGGAGTCTGCGCCGGACGACAAACAAACCTATGACAACCTTGTCGCTCGTTTGTTGGTGGAAGAGGAGAGAGTCAAGGAAAAGGGTGAAATTGGCTCGTCATCGTCTGCGTTTATTGCAAAGAAAAATGCTCCGAATAAAAGAAATATAAAGTGTTATAAGTGTAACAAGATGGGTCACTATCAAGCTGAGTGTACGAGTAATGCAAACAGTAATAATCGTAATAACTCTGTGAACAAAACTGAGAAGAAATGTTTTTATTGTAATAAGATTGGACATAATAAAAATGAGTGCTGGTTTAAAAAAGGAAAAGAGAAAAATGCGTTTGTAGTGCAACAAACACAGAAAGAACTTTATCAACAATCAAAGTGGTTGGTAGACACGGGTGCAAGTGAACATATGTGCCAAGACAAAAACCTGTTTTCGACATTATCACCGATAACATCACAAAAATCCGTGATAATAGGTGACGGTACTCAGATAAGTGTCATTGGTTGCGGGCAGGTGGCACTAGAAGTATACAATGGACACAAGTGGGTTGAGACGACCATAGACAATGTACTGTGTGTTCCAGACCTTAAAATAAATCTGTTCTCTGTAAATTGCGCTGCAGACAAAGGTTATGTCATGATGACAGATCAAAATACGTGCAAATTTTACAAGAATAACAAAGTACGGGCGGTAGCAAATCGCGTCGGAAATATGTATATCATGGACGTTCGTTATAACTGCAGTTTTGCAAACGTTACAGAAGTTAAATCGAGTCTACGCGAGTGGCATGAGAAGCTTGTGCATCAAAACATACAGCATGTAAAAGGCGTATTAGCGAACAATAACATCAAAGTAACTGATGAGTCTCTTGAAAAGTGCCAAGGCTGTTTAGAGGGTAAAATACACCGTTTACCCTTTCATACCAGCGATACAAAGGCGACGAAAACATGTGAGCTAATACATGCAGACGTCTGCGGACCTATGGAAAAAGTGTCTGTTGGAGGATCAAGGTATTTTTTAATATTAAAAGACGATTACTCGTGCTACAGAACTGTATACTTCATTAAAAATAAAGAGGAAGTGATAAATTGTATCAAAGTTTTTATAAACAGAACAGAAAATGTGACCGGTAACAAAATAGTAAACTTTAGAAGTGACAATGGCTTAGAATTCATTAATAAGGCTGTGTCAACTCTTTTCTCAGATCGGGGTATAGTACATCAAACTTCTGTACCATACACGCCTCAACAAAATGGCAAGGCGGAAAGGGAGATAAGAACCCTGACAGAAGCAGCAAGGTCAATGCTGTATGCTAAGAGTCTTCCGAAAGAATTATGGGCTGAAGCAGTAAACACAGCAGCATATGTTCTGAACAGAACGGGTAGAAGCAATGAACCAGGAAAAACTCCATATGAAATGTGGACAAATAAACAGTTTGATCTCAGTAACTTACATATCTTTGGGACCCCTGTATCTGTCCATATTCCAAAAGAAAAAAGAAAAAAATGGGATTCTAAAGGGGAGACTGGAATTATGGTTGGTTATGGAGAATATGTGAAAGGTTATAGAATATTTTATCCAAAAAGAAATGATGTTCTAGTGAAGAGGGATGTCATTTTCTTGGAACCTGGCATTGAGAAATGTGAAAAAGTAAACCTAGAGTCTGTAACAGAAATACCTAACAATGAGACATCAGTTGCTGACGATAACCTGCAAGACTCTGAAGGAGAGGTTATGATAGATTCAAACCTTACAAATCAGACGATGGATGCAGACCAGCACAGCTTATATGAACCAGAAGAAACAAGTAACGAGTACAGTGAATGCGATAGTGATAGCGAATTAGAGCCAGCTTCACCTCATCGAATCACACGTGTCAGAAAGCCGCCAAAATTCTATACTTGTCAAAATGTCTACACTACAGAAACAGAACCAGAAACCTATAAGGAAGCTATGCAGAGAAGTGATGCCTGTCAGTGGGAAGAAGCTGTCAAACAAGAACTTGAGACCCTAAAAGCAAACAATACATGGACATTGTGCCCACTACCTGAAAAACAAAACATTATTAGTAGTAAGTGGGTATTTAAAATTAAGAAACTTGATAATGTTATTAAATATAAAGCTAGGTTGGTTGCCAGAGGTTTTGAACAGGATGATACATTAGATTTGCATGAAATTTACTCACCTGTTGCCAAGCTGTCAACATTTAGATTGTTTCTTTCGGTTGCTACTAGATTCAATCTACCAATACATCAGATGGATGTCACTGGGGCTTTTTTATATGGGGATATAAAAGAAACTGTATTCATTAAATTACCAGAAGGGGCATACAATGGTAGTGATAATATTGTAAAACTTAATAAATCTCTTTATGGACTAAAAAAATCTCCTAAGTATTGGAATGAAAAATTTAACTATGTAATAAGTAAAGAGGGTTATGTGAAGTCAAGGAATGATCCATGTTTGTTCACTAAATGTAACAGCGAAAACCAAACTTATGTATTACTGTATGTTGATGACGTTCTGATGTTTAGTAGTAATGAACATCAGATAAGTGATCTGAAATCACAGTTACAGAATGTATTTAGAATGAAAGATTTGGGACTGATTTCAAATTTCCTAGGCATAAATGTTAGACGGAATTTGAAAGATGGTGTAACTGAACTAAGTCAAAAATCCTATTTAGAAGGTGTATTGAAAAAGTTTAGTATGGAAAACTGTAAACCTATATCTACTCCTATTGATCAAAACTTTAATGTAAAAATCTTAGAAGCCAAAGAATGTAAGTCAGACAAAAATATTGAAAACACATGTAGGAAAATCATTGGAAGTTTAATGTATGCAGTGTCAGGCACTAGGCCAGACCTTTGTGTAGCTGTTTCTATACTGAGTAGGTACCAAAATAATGCAAGTGATGTATTGTTAACTCATTTAAAAAGAGTTTTAAGATATATAAAACACACCTTAAATTATAAGTTGGTTTACAAATGTAATGATGATGGGCTTGTGGGGCATTGTGATGCAGATTGGGGTGGTGATTTACGAGACAGAAAGTCTACCACTGGCTATTGTTTTAAGTTTTCCAACTGTCTCATATCGTGGTGTTCCAAGAAACAGTGCTCAGTGAGCTTATCATCAACTGAAGCAGAGTACGTTGCAACCAGTGTGGCGGCTAGTGAGTCTTGTTGGCTAGCAAGTTTATTAAAAGATTTTAATAACACAAATGTTTGTCCAGTACCTATATACTGTGATAACCAATCCGCCATAATGGTTGCAAATACCGATAATATTAAAAGATTAAAACACATTGACATACGATATCATTTTGTGAAAGATTTAATTAGAGAATCTAAAATATGTTTATTGTATGTAAAGACTGAGGACCAAATTGCTGATATGTTCACTAAGTCCTTAAACAGAGAACTATTGTTTAAGTTTGTCAGTAGATGTGGTCTAATGTAGATTTTTTTTGTATTACATTGAGTGGGGGTGTTGAAATACAATGTAATACTTTTAGTTTATATACTATTTTAATGTTAGGAAATAAGTTGGTAACACTTATGTGTGGATTTAGTATATTATTATTTTTTTACTCTGTGCTCTCTCTTGCAAAAACTACATCGTGGTAATAAAACTGCTTGGTAATAAAAGGCTTATATTTTATTCATAACAACAATTCCCATTTGCTGTTTGAATTCTTCTTGTGTCAATTGTTTCTTCGCAGCTTTTAGTTCCTTGTTGGCACCTCTTGCAGTCCATGTTGTAAGATATGTGTAGCATACACTCCATACACCGGATCCACATATGAAGAGAAGAAAGGCCGTATTTATAAACATTTTCTCGAACAGGTCTTGAAAATACTTCTGACAGCTTGTTCATCTCAGTCGGCTTAGCAAGGCAAATATTGCAGGTAGATGCAGACGAAGTATCTGTTATAATAGTGGCCACCTTTCCGTCGATCATGGTCATATGAAGATCGTGGTGACTAATCTCCAGCCCGGCCCATTTTGTAGGATTGATGTTTTCTATTTCTTCTTTAAATGCAGCTTCTTCTTGCTTGATGTATTCTGCTGTCTCCTTACAAAACTCAAACTTAATGGGCCTACAATAATGTGTTGACGAAGGTGTTGGGTTTTCCCATATGGTAACATTATTAGAAACTAATTTAAGAGGGACAAGACTGGACATGAAAACCGATGAATCACTGAAGTCTACATCTTCACTTCTTTGCTTGTAGGTGCTTTGTGAAGAAGCTCCGTCGAAACCCCATTTACTGATTAACTTTAATCCTTCAGTTGACGAACCAAACTGGGTACTGGTTACTTGAAGAATCTTCTGGACTGTCAGATCCAATAGGGCTTGAAGCTTCACTCTGGCTCCTGTCTCAGTAATTTCTAAATCATGTGGATAGCATCTCTTTTTAGCTTCAAGGAGTTTATGATACGATGGTAGTACTGGAACTTCACAATCTAACAGCACTTTCCGTAAACACAAGTATTTCCACTTGGACAGATTTAATGATATATAAAGACCTAGAGCGTGATCTTCGTCAAAAGATTTTTTCTTATTTTACTTAAACAATGTGGTTTGAACAATTGCAAAACTCTCAGGATTCTTCGTTATGTGGTCAATAACACAAGCTAACACCCGGTTTCTGATTTGAGAAAAGTAGCAAATCTCAACTGATTATTCTCAAATACATAAGTATGCGCTTAAGTATTTTACGTTTCACAAGTTAAAATCGAATTTCATTAAACCATAATCAACTGATCATTTACATAAGTATTCCTGATCAAAGCCAACACGTTCCAATTTACATTCAAAAACCGGTACTTTGCAAAAACTTATATTATTAAATCATTATATTCTTATAAATATAAAATAGACTTAAAAAATAACACCCGGTTTCTGATTTGAGAAAAGTAGCAAATCTCAACTGATTATTCTCAAATACATAAGTATGCGCTTAAGTATTTTACGTTTCACAAGTTAAAATCGAATTTCATTAAACCATAATCAACTGATCATTTACACCCGGTTTCTGATTTGAGAAAAGTAGCAAATCTCAACTGATTATTCTCAAATACATAAGTATGCGCTTAAGTATTTTACGTTTCACAAGTTAAAATCGAATTTCATTAAACCATAATCAACTGATCATTTACTTAAGTATTCCTGATCAAAGCCAACACGTTCCAATTTACATTCAAAAACCGGTACTTTGCAAAAACTTATATTATTAAATCATTATATTCTTATAAATATAAAATAGACTTAAAAAATAAGTTAATTTGAAATAACGGCATTAATTTCAACAAATTTATGTTATTAGAGTTGGAAATGCTTAAATTAGCAATTTAATATGTGACGTGTTTGTTTGAACCGAATCGTGAATGTCTACTGTCAACTGTAAGTAAGTAAATAAACACAAGTCTGGAATCCTGTTAGTATTTTAACTTAAACTACCATAATTGTACCAAAAATGGATAAAGATAAGAAAAAAAGATCGCCTAACTATACCCTAGAGGAGAAAGAAAATCTTCTTTCAATAATAATAAAGTAAGTACATAATAACCTAATGTTTACCATAACATCATTTTACGTTTCGCCTTATTAGTTATTTAGATGTTTGTGATTATTATTACTTCAGATACCAAAGTGTAATAGACTGCAAAAGGACAGGGGCATACTATATACAAAAGAAACAGGAAGCCTGGAAGTCTATTACTAAAGAGTACAATAGCCTCTGCACGACTGGGCCTAGGGATGAAACAATGCTAAAACATTTTTATAATAATATAAAGCATCGTGCAAGAAAAGATTCTGCAAATGAGAACGTGAGCATAAAAATTTAATGTCATCTATCGTGTCTGTTTTGTGGTTGCGTGTGTTTAGGATAATTCTTATGTTCAATATCATAATAAGTACTCTACTAACTACACTGGTCATATTCCTAGTAGGTATAGCGAATATACATAACGTTTTTATGAATTTCAAAGGAAATGTGGTTCTGTTTGTTCATATACACACATATAAATTTAAAATCATTCTTTATAACATTTAATTTTTTCAGAAGCAAAGGTACCTCAATGCACTCTCAGATGAGACAAACATTGTGGAAGTCTCTCATCTACCACAAAACAATAAGACTGAGCAACATTTAAATGTGGATGAGGTGAATAATGACAACGTATGTATTAAACTTTTTTTTTATAGTGGTAGTGTAGCGGTGATACCGCCACATATGAACTATGCATCCAAGACATGACGTCACACAAATCCTTCCCTCGCGAACGACATAATATAAGACTACCGAAATCAACTTACGGGCAGTTGCCCGCCAGACACAACACCAGTGAGTGAACTTTACACCCTGTTCCTCATACTTCTAAAGTAGTATAGTCTGCTAGTCAATTATTTATCAATATACTTACTCCGTTGATACAGCATCACTAATGATTTATGTTTTCTTCAAAAATGAAGAATCTTTGTATAAGCAGAAAAATTGTTAAAAAAAACCATTTTTCTGCTTATAAAAAGATTCTATTAATATCATGAAATCATTTGTAAATTATTTAGCTAATTGTGTTATTTGGTTTCCAGGTTATAGTCATTAATGAACCTAATATAATAAAGGATTTAAAGAAGAAATGGTCAAACGAACAGGTTACCTGACACATGCAGCAGTGATATTATCAAATCTGGTTGATTTTGGAACTTGGTTTAATCTTTGGTATCAATCATTTTTAGAAAAACTTAAAGAAGACTGGTGGTGGGTCATTCACTCCTATGCTAACCGATGCTGATCATCAAATCCTTTCCGTCTTAGATGACCAAATACGTCCAGATGAGAATCCATATGATGAAGCAGCTGAATATTTTGGTGGGTACCTATAGATCAATACTTTTCATACACCACAGAAAGATGAACATTTATCGTATTAAAGTATAAAAAACATTAACTTAAAATCCAATTTTATTTTTCAGGAGAACAAATTGAAGTAAATTCCCAAGATTCTAACCCAGTACCAGAATCCAATCCACTATCAGAACCTCCTAATCCAGTACCTGTGTTAAGGAAACGAAAACTTGTGCCCAAACGAAAAAAGAAGACAATAGATAGCTTATCACTTACAAAACATTCAGCTGAAACTCTGAAGAAAATTTATTTTAAGAAAAAATTAGAAGTTGCGTACTACCAAAAAAGAAATGAAATGCAAAAATTTAGATTTGAACAGAAGAAGCATGAACTGGAAATGCAAATTTTAAAAAAACAGTTGGAAAAGGCTGATAAGGATTTGATGTAGTAAATTACATTATAATAGTAAGCATATCTACTTAAAAGGTGTGATTTCTAAAATATTGTGCTGTGATTTCTAAATGTAAGGTCAATTTACATATCAGGACCTATTTATTTATTTTTATATATTAGGTGCCATAATTATTATGAATAGCTGTGATTTCTAATTGTTAGTGATTATTACATAAAAGTATAATAGAATAGTTTATGATTATTACCTCATTGGTCTAGTGGTCGCAAGTGCTATTGCTGAGCATGAGATCCTGGGTTCGATTCTCGGTACGGGCAAAGTGTTATTGGGTTTTTCTATCTGGAATTTCTCAGTAGCAGCTCGGAGTCTGAATTTGTGCCCGGTTGATGGCAATAGGCTCGCCCCCTATTACATGGGACTTAAAATATAACTGGTGAAATGTGGGTGTACTATAGGTACACCTCTGCCCAAACCTTGGCCAACCAATAAGGCGTGATATTATGTTTGTTATGTATTACATAAAACTGCACTTATTTATTTTATATTAGGTTTCATGATTATACTGAGTAGCTGTGATTTATGATAAAAATGTAAGTGATTGCCACATAAAACTGTGCTTGTGTACAATTTCTTTTAAGTTACCATAATTATTATAAATTAGCCAATTTACACAAAACCGTAATGTATTTTATACTAAAACCTTTCGTATAAATCACTCTGTCCATTGGGGACAGCCATTTAAAAATCCGTTCAGTAGTTATTGAGTTTATTGTGTACAGACGGACAGACACGGCAGGGGACTTTGTTTTGTAATATGTAAGGATACCTATCTGTGATTTTGTAAGTAAGTAAAAAATCTAAGAGGTAAATAAAAATATTACAATACCTACATATTTTTTTATTGTAAGTAGTACATATTTACATCCTTTATTCAGTATTAAACATATTAATTACATTTTTAAATATTAAAATAAAAATTATAAAAACATTTAAAAATATAAAAAATAGTAGCCCACCGGTATCGGGAAAAGGGTCCAAGCTACCCGGCGGTCAGGGCTCCAGAGAGAGGAACCTCCTGACAATGCGAGCCGTGTCCAGGAGTACTGCTTTCTGAATCAAGCCCTTAATCCAGCTGCCCAACGAGAGCCTCACAATAGTCCTGTCAGTGATAATGGATCGATCCCAGTACAATGTGATATTTCCATTTTCGAGAATTATTATAAGATTATTAGAATATTTACATTTTTATTAGGTAAAATAATTTTGTACTATGGATGTTCTGACAGCAAAATTTTGGGTAATTAACATATTTTGAGGTAATGGTTCATCACTTTCTTCTTGGACATGTTCATCATATTCCACAATGTAGTCATCTAGACGAAGAGTCATGTTATGAAGAACAACACACGCCACAATCACCTTTAATACTTTTGGAAGTTTTAGTTGCATTCCCGAATGTAGGCATGGAAATCTTCTTTTAAGTACACCGAAACACCTTTCAATTGTGTTTCGTGATGCTATCTGGGCTCTGTTATATGCTTCTTGAGATGGAGAGGTAGGGTTCAAAAAGGGTGTCATGAGATACCTAAGGCATGGGTAACCACTATCCCCGAGAATAAGGTATGATCCAAATCTGCCTGCTTCAAATTGAGCTGCAAGTGGCGAGTCATTCCAAATAGTAGTGTCGTGCACGGAGCCTGGCCAACGTGCAATGACACTAGTTATTTGTAAATTGGCATCACAGATCGCTTGAACATTTATAGAAAAAAAACCTTTTCTATTCCTATACAGCTCAGCTCTACTTCCTCCTGGTGAATTTATTTTTACATGTGTGCAGTCTACAGCACCTATGACTCTAGGGAATCCAGCTATATCAAAAAATCGTGCCGCCACTGATGGTCTCTCCTGTGCCGTGGGCATACGAACATATTGCCGTCTTAATAATGCTATCGCACTAGTCACCCTCTCTACCACGCGACACACCGTCGCCTTACTCACGTTCACGGTGTCCCCCACAACAGCTTGAAAGCTACCAGTCGCGTAAAACCTAAGAGCTATTAGTAGCTGCAACATTGGAGAAATGCAGTCCCGCCGTTGAATACGACAGGTCAGTTTAGGCTTTATTTTGTTCAAAATAAACCTAACCGACTCCTTCGTAAAGCGGAACCGACTCTTAAATTGTTCGTCGGTTAGCGTGATTAATAAGTTAGGCCGATGTTGGCCTGCTATTCTTCTGCGTGGTTGTCTGCGTTGAGGCATCTCCAAAGACGACAGGGAAGTATCGTCGTCACTCATTATGATCAAAATCACAATAGAAAATCACTAGTTATTATAACTGATTACAGTTTGAGTAGCCGAAATTGGTGTGTCAACTTCAACTGCTTAACTTGACGTTGACAACGCTTTGAGTATTGTCAAACACGTTTTTTTTAATTCAGAAACGCATCTGACGACCTTAAGCATGCTTTCTGTCAAAGGACATGTCTGGTGGGGCAATGGACGTTTGCCTAGGTAGTCAAAACCAATGTTCAGTAATGATTGTTACATTATTATAATTGTCGTATTTTATAGTTTATCAATTAATAAGTTTCAGGATTCAAAAACTTGCGAAAACTGGTCAAAATCAGGTTTATACATTAGGGATTTTTCTTTATTATAACGCCATCTGTGAGTGAGCACATGTACTAATTGGTGTATTTATTTTGTTGATCTGAGATCAGATTCTGCAGTTGTTTTTGGATATTTTTAGTTGTGTAAGAAAAGTGTAAAGCACCTATTAAACAAGTGCTTTACTATTGTTTTATTAAATCCCAAATTCTTATGTATATTGAATACATAAATACACATAAAATGATATTTTTATCTGCTTCAATTCCGTATTTTGGTGTCTATCCTCAATACCCACAATATTATTTATATTTACCTACTTGTTGGTATTGAATTGGGATTAAAATAAATAAAACTATGTAGGTATTTATTGCCAAATAAATTCTTTTATTGTAGGTAGGTATACAGAGACACTTAAATAAAAAAATAGATGATGCGACAGAATGTCGCACTCATTACCCCAGAGCGCTGGGCTTATTTCTACATTGATACATATTTTTTTACAGCAGAGTTCTAACTACAGTTTGCATAAGTAGGTACGATAATCTTATCAAACCTTTCGTGGTTTGTTCCTGCGATGGACATAAATAATTGATGTTTTAGGGCCATATGATGCTACACAAAGCAATGCTGACATAATAAAAAGTTTATTCGAAATTGGAGATAGTCCGTTTCGTAACTTAGGCCAAACGATATTTGTATACTAGATAGAGGATCCCGGGATGCGATTCCATTTCTAGAAGGTTTCAATGACAAAGTATTTAAACCAGAGTCCTTTATATGTGAGGCAACAGCAATTAACTTACTCACAGGTCAATCAAAGTCAAAAGGTTACGTTATGCAGATGGATAGTTGAAATA
The DNA here is from genome assembly GCA_949152395.1 of Agrochola litura. Classification (NCBI taxonomy): domain Eukaryota; kingdom Metazoa; phylum Arthropoda; class Insecta; order Lepidoptera; family Noctuidae; genus Agrochola; species Agrochola litura. The sequence goes on from OX424494.1 coordinate 3,212,425, forward strand.
ATAAATGGTCGCTTCAAAAGAGATTTTAAAATATTTCGCCTAAGATATTTTAATGTTGCTTCTCGTAATCTCATGCTTGATTTAAGAATAGCAGGAGCCCTCCTATATAAATTCCACCCACTTGTTCAGGATAGTCCAAATGTTCAGCAAATAATAGAGCGTGTTGTTTGTAAAGAAAGTGGTGGCGACGGTGTTGATGATCTATGTTCCACGGATGGAACAACATCCTGTTGCAAGTCCTTTGATGCGTCATGAATCAGGCGTCGATTCACTCGAACCCAACAGGCATGAATAATTGTTGCCATATCCTGAAAATATTATTAAAATACATTTTATTAAAAATGACATGACATAACTGGCAAAATGTGGAATGAGTTGACCTCGCCCAAATCCTTCGGAAATCGCTGGCGTGATGTTATATGTTTATGTTGAGTATTACATGACAAACACTCCTTTAATCTTTCATGATCGTCGTTTCTATCGTTCGTTGTTCCAGATTTGAGAGATCTGTCCCATTCATTTAGCCATTTTCTTCCAAAGACTTTACCTACATATAATAAAAACGTAGTTGGGAAAAAAAAATATTCACCTGATAATTATTATCATTGGAAATAAGGGGTACTAAGGGGCCGTCCACTGCAACAGTATAAAAACGTCGGTGTCTTGGATTTCCGAGTCCGACTGACACACCATATCCACGGCAGACCATTGTATGGCCTAGTAATCTCCCACTGTCAGCAGCTTCGGTATTTAATCAATTAAAACAATCGTAACAAGCGTATCCATCTAATAGGAGCTGGAACAATAGCAAATATCATTGTATTTTTCAATTTATAACACAACAGCTCAAAATATTATCTTTACTGCATGGTTTACACGACTGCCGTAGTATAGAGGCGTACCTGATTTGCTACCTATCAAGCGAGTCTCACTTGCAAGGGTAACGCCAGCCTCGACACGATATATCTGCGAATCCACTGCACAGCGATGCCACAATTAATGCACCTCATCATAATATCCAAATCAAGTAGCAAAATCGATGTAAATCGATGAGCAAAACATAATCCTTTATGAGCAGCAATAGTAATCGTGTCTAGATGATATCAGTCCGTGTAGAATAGCAATGGTCGTTATAAGAAAATATCAATATCAGAAAATAATCGCACAGTAAGACGCAACTTGGAACTGCAAAGCGAGCAGAAACTGGTCAATTCAAAATAATATGTCAATGTCAAGTCAAAGAAATAATAAATACTTACCTTCATTTTAAGAAGTGGGTAATTTAAAAAAAAAAACACTTTTGATGTGTACACAAAAACATGTTAGTTATATTGTCGTATTTTATACGCGATTACATTACAATAATTACATAAATACCTTAGATCTAAAATAAGCGGCTTATAGTTATTGTTCACACACTTTAAAGGTAATTACGGGATAAAATGGAACGTCAAAAACATTTTTAGTACTTCCCGTTAAAAATGGCGAGGCGGAAGTTATATTTGAGTACCTACTGTTTTTTTGAGAATTATGTTGCGCAACCTCTACTGAATTTATAGATTCATAATAATTTAAATCTAAATTTTTAAATCTTACTGTAAAACCTTAGATCATGAACATTATCGTTTCAGACCACGACCAGAGGGCAGAAACTGGACATGTCATTTGAGTAAATAATGTTAGATTACTCAAATCTTGATTAGAGTTTAAAAAAACCTAATTCAGAAACGAAAAAATGTTTAAGTTATACTTAAGTATAGATTAAGATGTTCTCAAATTCAAATACTCAATTCAGAAACCGGGTGTAAGTCATTATTCTTGTCTATCCTAAGTCTTGCGACTAATGCGAAAGTAAGTTCTTCCGGCGAATAGTCCAAAAGACACTCTGAACGTCTTTTCTTATGTTTGTTGCTGAGATCAACAAAAGGCTTCCTAATTTGAATTTCTGTAGATGTGCCTACAGCTATTGTACTTGATGTTGACGGAATCACAGCTGCTACAGTATCGATGTCAACTAAAGTATTGTCTGATATGTTTTCGATAACTTCATCTTGGGCTTGAAAAATCTCAGATAAATTAACAGTAGTGCAATTTGGCCAACTAATATTTGATTGTAACCACGCAGCATGTCTATTCATGAAAGTCTTCTGATTTCTGGAAGCACTTGCCCATCTGCGATTGATATTACTGATGTAATTCTTCAAAAAGGTCTTGATTATTTCTAAATCTTCTGAACATATTTCTACTGGGATGCGTAAAATAATAGCTTCATAGAGTCGTGTCCAATTTTTCATGTCTCCTTCAACACGGAGGAACATAAAAATGTCCAAGTTCGTAACAAATGCAGCCATAACGAAACTCACTCAACTTTCACACAGCACGGATAATTAGATGTTGCTTCCTCAAGGGTTGAGAAACAAGTACCTTCAATTGTTTAATGCACAGATATTTATAACAAACACACGCCCGCAAGTAGTGACTGACGAAGTTAGTACCACATCTTCAACAGCCAATCAGCGTCGTCGATATCTCCGGTGGTGCGGGTAAATGAGTCTTTTATCAGAGGAGTAGTTTCAGACAGTTACAAATAGGCAACAAGTCACCACGTGTCTTTAATAATGTAACTAAAGTTTTTTTTGTTATAATAAAATAAATAGGTACCTGCCAAATGCCTGGATGCGATACAACACTGTACATGACCATCTGGGCGGGTTATGTCTGGGAATTCCCGTAGTATACCATGGTATGTGGTGTCACCAATTCTTACCTTTACCGAAGAGACAATGTCAGACGAACATGCAGGCAAAGCCGAGGTAACCAGTGTTGTTTCAGCGTCTATGAGGCGCTGGTTTCGAACTACTACTGTTAAAGTGTAGTATGATAGGAAGTCTACTCTTATTATCGCCTTAGTAACGTCTGCAACAATAAAATTCCATATGAAGTCACAGCGTAAGCCTATATTTAATTTTAATTGTATGTAGCTATACGTATTTATTACACTGTCGTTAGCCGCGCACAATTCATAGTTTGTCGTAACGGCGCTCTTTAATAACTGATTTGGGGAACACACACTGCCGGTGTCGACGAGAAATTGAGTTTTTGTGGTTTGGTCTGTCACAAATAAGCGACCAGAGCAATAGTAGCCGTCGGTTGCCGTCACTGACTTCCGGTCGCGTTTCCCGAACCTGGTGGCCCTGACACCAAACTTGAAGTGATACCAGCAAATAGGGAACTTCCTGTAGTTTGAATTGGAGCGACCTGATGGTGAGCGTCCTCGGCTGTCGCTTCGAGATTTATTTCTTGATCGTGATAGCCTGTCCATTTGCGTAGTCAACGCTGGTACTCATTTCGTTAGCTCAGCTATCTGGTCGTCATCTGGTCGACGTTACTACCTGGTATTGCTCGTGACGTGGAAGCCACCTGTAGGTTAGTGGGCACTACGTCATGTATGCGGTCTGCCAGTTCTGCCACTTCCTCCATTGATGCTTTAAACTGCGAGGCTTACGAGTATATAGTTCTTCAAAAACGAGCAGTTCGAGCAATTTACCAGCTAGGTGCCAGAGTTTCTCTAAGAGATTTTTTTAAAGATGTTGGTATTCTCACGGTGGCATCACAATTCATTTTCGCCAACATCTTATTTATTAGGCAAAATATACACTTTTACACTAAAAAAAGTGATATTCACAATGTTAACACCCGAAATAAGGACGAACTACGAGCTCCCTTTCACCGGCTTCATAAGGTTCATAACTCATTTGTTGGGCTTGGTATAACCTTTTATAACAAGCTACCCTCTTCTTTGCTAGATTTGCCTTTTAATGCGTTTAAAACTAAAGTAAAATCCAACCTTTGTTCAAAGGCATACTATTGTATCAACGACTACTTAAATGATAAGAATAGTTGGTCGCTGTGATTAACTCAAGACAATGTTTATGTTCTTTCACCAGAATTAGCTTACCTACTGACAGTTTATATGAGTTTATATAATTGTTTATTTTTAATTTTTTTACTTATTTTTTACGAGTCGATTTATTTTTATTTTATTTTATAGTTCACATAATCTATGTTTTTGTTATGAGTTGTATTGCAATTTGTGGTTAGCTAGCGACCTCAACAATTGATCATATTATTTTTTGCCTGAGCAACCGGCAGCAAGTTCGTCATGCTCCCTTAGATGTCACTGCTTGCGGTAGCGTCGGGGGTCGGGTTGCCTCCTTCCCTCAAATATGGCGAGGGGGTAATGGCTGATCTTTGCGTTATGCTCGTGAACGGGTGCTGCTTGTGGTGACTGGTCGTCTTGCTGATCATGGTTTTGTTATTGTTACTAGTAATTAACTGTTCATTTATTTTATCTCGATGGTCCTAGTTTATCATTTATAACTGCCAATTACAGCTTTATGTAAGCGGGCACGCCCTTTATGACTGGAGGCTTTTATTAACCCTTTAGTTCGCAAGGAAAGAAAATTTATATTTTTGTGTTTTTTTTAAGTTTATATGTATGTAAATAGTGTATACATGTACAAAAAAATAAATAAATAAATCTAGTTTGTGTAACTTTTGGAGAAACATACGTTAAAAATACTCAACGTTGCGATGTATTGAGAAAATTAGGTAGGAAAATGAACGTTGAGTATTTTCAACGTCGCGATATATTGTAGGTTTTTGAGACTTTATAAATTAAACACTTGTTCACAATTATCATGCATATATTATAAAAAAATACACTTGAAAAAGACATAAAAAGGACAATCAGTCATGAATATTACAAAAAATGAACGATTACTGAAAAAGTACCTACTGTAAAACATGGTAGTTATAAAAACAGTTCCTTTTAGATACAAAACATAGCCGTAAGTTACATTTTGTACAATTTACATTTGTATAACCCGTTTTACAGTATTTGCAACGCCCATAAGATACAAATTTAGGCCAGTGTCCCGTGTTGTCATACCTGACCGAATCAGGAGGTCTTGGAGCACTAGGAGTTTGTATGTGCTGCTTGGCGTTGTCCACTGTTTCATTAGTTTGTCTAATTCGGTTTTTGTGTAATAGTTCATTTACAATTTGAACTCTAAACTTTTTCAAGCTAAGACATTTTTTTGCATCTGGGCTTTCTCGTCTGTGTAACAACCAGGCATTGTTTACGCATATGTCAAGCGTTTGAGAGAAAATCGCCATGTACCATCTTTTGGTTTTGAAAGCAGATCTATACAATGCAATCAACATATCCGCCAAGTCTACTCCGCCCATGTGAGCGTTATATTCCTTTACTATTCGAGGACAGTTCACTTCAATCTTAGCTTTATTTTCTTTGCAGTATCTTTGAATTTTCCCCAACGGATAAGAGTCAACAAAAGAACTTGCTAGTGTGACCACCTTGTTGTCGAACCATTTTACAACAGCTATTTTATTGTTATTGCAGACGACCTGTTTACTTGCACCTCTACCTTTCTTGGACAATTGCTTGTCAGTCAACATTATATTTTGACATCCTCGCAAGCGATTGGTTTTTATCGTTCCAAGGCTGAAAATACCATACTCTTCTCGTAAATGGTGAATTAACTCTAAAGAGGTAAAAAAGTTGTCAAAGTATACTGTTGCCGGCTTCGCTTCTATTGTTTTACAGAGCGCCAAAACAACTTTCGCCCCAAGACCTAAACTATTTTCATAGTCCGTGAAAGTGTTATTCCGAAAGGTGTCCTCCCCAGCGTAAGGAATAAAATCGTATACTAGCCCAGATACGCCAGCTCTCACAAATATTTTAAACCCCCATTTTTTTGGTTTTTTCGGCAAGTATTGACGTCTACTGCCTGCCCTAGTACCTTTATAGGGTACCATCATTTCGTCAATACTGTATCTACTTTCTTCCGTAAGTTTTAGGCAATTATGTCTCACCATTTCTAAAAGTGGTCGAACTTTAAAGTAGCGATCGTCATTCATGTCCAAGTTGTCCACAAAATGAAGATATTTTCTGATTTTTTCGTACATTTTGACTGGCATGATATCTGCGATGGGGGAATACCTTAATTCGTGACTCCAGTAATCCTTGTATGATGGCATTTTTACCACGCCCATCATAAGAGTAATTGCTAAAAAGTCCCGTATATCATCATTAGAGACATTTGCACATTTGGCAGCATCATTTTGTACTGAATATAAGTTTGTATGATCTGTAATCAACTTAATAACATCTTCTGAAAAAAATGTATAAAAGTAGTCTAAAGGGGACATCGTACTTGAATCAATAGGAACATCAAATATAGTTGGTTCGATATGCGCTGTGTATCTAAATTTACCAGTTTTCCATTTGAATAACAACGGTTTTCTCACATACTTTTTTATTTTCTTAGCAACAATTTTAGGTGTTGTATTAGCTCGCCTCTTGGAACGCGTCGCTGGGGATATATTTGAAGAAATTTGTGGGGATAAGACAGATGAAACTTGAGGTGATAAAATAGACGAAACTTGTGGGGATAAGACAAATGAAACTTGAGGTGATAAAATAGACGAAACTGACTGGAGAACTGGAAGTTGATGTGATGTTTTGTCTTTAGGGAACATGTTATTCATGACGGGTGTCAATGGAACAGTTTCTTCATCGGATAAGAAAGCCGTGGGAGACATATTTCCAGAACTATCAAGGTCCAAGTCATTCAGTGAAGAAGGGTATGACCTGGGTTCGGAGCTCCAATCAGAGTTTTCACGTTCTTTAGTCTTGTCTTCAATTATAACTTCATCGTCAGTACTAGTACTGCTACTATCTGATGGAGCATTCTCTGGAGGAACTAGTGCCATAATTTTGCGCGTTCTTTGCCATATTGGCTTAGTCTGAAGCAAGCAAAAAAAAACATGCAAAACCACACCCATAGCATGACAAAACACCAATTTAGAAAATAAAATGTTAATATAAATACATGCTAAATTAATCGTTGGTAAAGCCGCAATGTTGAACATGCTCAACATTATATTACGAAGTACTTTACTGATTACGTCGCAACGTTGAGTATGTTCAACGTATCACTTTATGAACTCGGTGCTCGTAAGTTAGTCAATACAATGAAGTTTTTTGTAATCATAATACTAAAATGGCTTTCTTAAAATAAAATGCCGGTGTCTACTATTAGCAAAAATCTTAAAAAAAAAATTATAGAATAAAATTACCTGCAATCGACGGAATCGCTGCGACCGTGACGCCATTTTGCACAACACTGACGTAAAATGCGTTCGGAAAAGTCAAACTTTTTTTTTGTACAATTGCGTTTAGTTATTCGTTGTAGACATTAAATAAAATCTTATAAAAACCGGCCAAGTGCGTGTCGGACTACGCACAATGAAGGGTTCCGTAGTTGAGAATGTTGAGATGAATTTATTTATCCCAAAAACAAACTTAACATTGTAGTTGAAAAACATGTTCTCCCATACATTCCAAATGCAAATTGTCGCTTGGCATCCAATACCGCGAATGTGACACTTTTAAATTTTTTTTTAATTGCAGGATCATTTATTTGAACGTGTAGAATGAAATAAAACAAAAATCTGATTTTCGTAAAAATTCACATTCGCGGTATTAATATAATAATAATCTTTTAAACGAGCAATTCTTGTATATATGTATATTTAATCTGAATCTCGGAAACGGCTCCAAGATTTTTTATTAAATTTAGTATGCTGGAGGTTTCGGGAGCGATAAATCGATCTAGCTAGGTTTCATTTTTAGAAAACGTTATTCAAAAAAATATGGTCATCCAGATATTTTTCTTTATTCAAGTAACAAGGACTCATTGTGTTAGTAAACTTATGAACTATGTTAACTTATTTTACCAGGTCACTTAGAAAGTTTTTGTCTATACGATACTGGCTGGTTTTGATGTCAATTAAAACGATGACTATTTATTACAAAAAAACGTAACATTCCAAATTCGAAATTCCCTCCACATTTTTTTACGAGCAAAATCAAAATACTCTGTCTTACTGAAAACTGGATTTACAACGAGAACATTTTCACGCGATGATTTTGTACGATTTCAAATGTTGACTAAAACCAGAAGAATCGTTTGAAAGACTTCGAATGGTGTTCATAGAAAAAAGCCCTTCTAAAGCGACTGTTTTCCGCTGGTTCAACGAATTTATGGGTGGTCGAGTAATTTTGGCGGACAAAGAAAGAAGTGGCCGCCCTATGACGGTTGTTACATAACAAAAAGTGCTGGCTGTGAAAAATTTAATTCAAGAGAATAGGCGAATTACATATGAAGAGGTTCAGCATATAATGCCGATTGGATCGGGAAGTGTGCGTGAAATTCTACACAGGCATCTTCAGTTATGGAAAATAGTTTCACGCTAGTACCGTAAAATCTAACACAGGCTCAGAAGGAGGTTCGGGTAGAATGGTGCCGAGACATGATAGCAAAATTTGTAGCAGGCTCGTCTCGGCGCGTTTAAGATATCATTGCGGGTGATGAATCTTGGATTTATCAATATGATCCAGAAATGAAGCATCAGTCGACCGTGTGGCTGTTTCAAAATGAACCAACGCCTACCAAAGTGAAGCGAGCCAGAAGTGCCGGCAAAATTTTGATCGCAAGTTTTTTTTTTTTTGCCCGGTTATCTGGTGTCAGTACCCTGACGATCAAAGGAGTATCAATCCTGAATGGTATGTTACCAAATGTTTGCCAGAAGTTTTTACTACTGCAAGCAGCAAGCGACCGAACACTGGCTTCCGTGGGCTACTGCTTCACCATGACAACGCGCTGGCTCACTCGGCGCTCAAAACAAGGGACTTTCTGGACAGCACACCGGTCAAATTTATAGGTCATCCTCCTTACAGTCCCGATTTGGCTCCGTGCGACTGTTTCTTGTTCCTCAAAATAAAATAAAAAACTCAAAGGAAAACAGTTTTCATCACCTGAAGATGCACTGGCTGCATTTGAGAAGGAGATTGGAGAGGTGTCTGATGCGGACTGGAAAATGTGTTATGAAAATTGGTTTAGACGTATAAAACTGTGTATAGACGCCAATGGAGAGTTCTTTGAAAATATATAATAAAAATAATTATAACCTGTAGTATATTTTTTTCTAGTATCACAAAACTTTCTGAGTGCCCCCCGTAATCTAGTTTAAATTTATCTCACCCGCATTCCAACCTGTATGGCCTGGAAAAAGCTCCAGCCCATCGTACACTATTGATCTGGAAACCATACCACTACTTAAAGATGTTTATAAGCTCCGTTGGCAACCTATCCTTCTCCATCTTTCTCCACAATACGTCATAAGCAACCAGATCAGATTCAGACTGGCTAAAGTAGACTCATCCTTCATGGGGTGCTGTTTAAAATGTTATAATAAAATACCTTCCCACATACTCCAACTGAACGAAACGAAATTTAAATCATGTATAAAACGCACACTATGCTGCCAAGCATATTATAAGTTGGGGGATTACATCGCTGATAAAAATGCTTGGCTCAGCGCTGGTCCAGCTCCACAAGGGCGCGTAAACTAATTGATTAGCATTCAAAAGTATTGTTGCAGCTGCTGAAGATTGTAAAACTATATTTCCTTTGTATAAATTCAATCTCTTTGTATTGTATAATTGCATATCACATGTGTGAGCACTGTGACCATGTTGTACATTCCATAAAGCTACCATTTACTGGGTACGTCTTTCATTGACTTGAATGTGCCCTGGCGGCTGAGAGTATGTCATGCTCACTCAAATGTCTCGCTGATGGTGGCGTGTGTGTTGGATCATTAAGTTCCCTTCAAAATGGTTGAGCTAAATGGTGCTGATCCATGCGTCATGTTCGTGAACGGGCGCCGTCAGTAGGGACTGGTCATCTCTTAGCTGCCACGGTTTATTTTAATTTATTTAAATTTTTGAATTGATATTATATTTTTATTACGGACGCTTTTAACGTGCACGTCTTTCTACATTGTTCTCACATGTATAAGTTCAACACGAATGATGTAACCAATATTTTGTAACAATATTTTGATTTAAAAGAGTGTCCGTGGAGTTTCTTGCCCGTTCTTCTCCATAGGTACCTACTACGCTTTGGAATGGGCAACTAGCTTCATTTTTCTGACTGACCGACCCCTTGACAATTCAAAAGTACCTGTAATTGGTTTATTTGAAATAAATGCTTTGAGTTTTGAGTTTTTGAGTTTTGATCAGAAGCCTTGAATAAATCGAGGAAGCTACCATAAATCGGCGTCCCACGCTGTGTATAATAAGTATGTGATAGTATGTTTAAGACACAACACTGCACTTTCTGTTGACAAACCACGCCGAAACCCGAATTGGTTGTCATGAACATTTACAGTTTTATTTATTTGTGTATTATGCAGACGGTCAAACACTTTTGATATTATAGTAGCTAGAGAGATGGGCCTATTGGATGCCGAGCGACGAAATGTAAGTTTATACGCACAATATTGAGAGATTTACCATGTTATTTTAAGACCATAGACTTCTTATAGGTTTTCCTGTAATCTATGAGTAAAGAGCCATACTTTGTATTTTTTTCAAAATTTTTGGTCCAGTAGTTTCGGAGATAAGGGGGGGGGGAATGGTCAATTTTCATTGAATTTATTAAATATCTTTAAAAGTATTTATTTCAAAATTATATAAAAAATATATTTAAGATCCTCGTAACAAGTCCTTTCATTTGATACGTCACACGGTACAGTCAGCAAAACTTTTTTTTTAAATTTTCTTGTTTGCGCCCCAAAAGTGACCCCAATATTCAAAATTAAGTTATTTACGTTACTTATTCGTGTTTGGGTCACAGAAATACATATGTGTACCAAATTTCAACTTAATCGGTCTATTAGATTCGGAGTAAAATGGCTGTGACAGACGGACAGACAGACAGACAGACAGACAGACAGACAGACAGACAGACAGACCGACAGACAGACACACGAGTGATCCTATAAGGGTTCCGTTTTTTCCTCTTGAGGTACGGAACCCTAAAAAGTAACTAATTTCTTATCAACATTGTTTTAAAGTGAACGTTGAGCCGGCTTGTCGTTGCGAGGTAAAGGGTTATGATATTTAGTTCTGTTTACGTTTAGTTTTATTTTTTAAATAATGCTTGAGTATAGTTCTCGATGTTTTTGGTTGGTATATTGGCGTGTGCTAGCTGACATATGGCCTATAACTTATCATTTGAATTATGTTTTGTGTTGCATAATGTAAGTTATTTTGTATACTATTGTATAGAATCATTCTCTAACTTGAACAGACAGCTGTGCTGCTGGGGAGTTTGTTGCGCCACTTCTTCTTCCCAGCTAAAGGCACTAGGAAGTGGTGAAGGGTGGGCGTTTTTGAGGGACTGTCTTATGTAATTTTGACGTTCGAAAAGTGCTGATTCTCAGCCTAGTTTGAATAAATGACTTTTGAATTTGAATTTGAATCACTGGAAAAGCCATAAGCGCAATATTCCGAACAAAAAAGTCTGTCACTATTGGTGGGGGACGCGCGGTAGCTTCTACGAAAAAGAACAATAGCTATTGTTTTTTTCGAGCCCGGAAAGGGAAGTCCGTACCATCGATTTTTTTTTTTTGATATCGATAATCATTTGGAATTTTGCTTGTACCCTGAAATAAAACTGCTGATGCATAGAGAAGTTAAATTTTAATAATAACAACTAAAAGTAAAAAAACATGTTATAGTACCAACAATTAATACATTTAAAAAACGTGTGCAGTCGGGAGACCCCCGTCAGGAACGAAGTTCTTTCTCACGTATGATTTAAAACAAAAACAAAATTTTTGCAGCCGCCATCTAGGATTTACATTTTGAACTCATATCAGAATTATGAAAACGACACCCATGACACCCATGACAAAAAATATGAAAATTTTCACAGCCGCCATCTTGGATTTACATTTCGACCCCACTACCGGCTTTAACACCCTCGAAAACCATGAAAACGATACCCATGATGATTTTTTTTTAAATTTTCGCAGTCTCCATCTTGTATTTACATTTTGACCTCACTATCGGCTTTATCACCCTTGAAAACTATGAAAATAATACCCATGACGAAAAATGTGAACATTTTTGCAGCCGTCATCTTGGATTTTGATTTTGACTTTCTCTCTCTCTCTCTCTCTCTCTCTCTCGATTGAATTAGAAGAAGAAAGTTGGAAGTATAAACGCTTTTTCACGTGACTTTTCTGCCAGTTTACTCCTACCGCAAGCTGTGTTTAAGAACTTCGTTCAAAATAAATTTTCTTAAACAACAAAAAATACTAATTCGCCCTAAGGAATTATCGACATGTCAATTTTAGTTTCATACATGACCCCTGGTATACATGACCCATGGTAGTCTCAATATCATTTTTGCTAGAAGACATAATCGCATGGCAAGTGCATGTCAATTTAGCTGATTTGACGTACATTTTCGTAATGCAAAAAATATATTTTGAACCTTATGAACATAAAAACGAGGTATAGCGAGACATGGTGACGTCACAAAAGCAATGCGAGCCTTGTTTTATGTTGAATCGAATGAAAAGTCAAAATATATTATGAGGTTAGGATTTTGAATTTCACTGAAAACGTGACTAGATATTTATTTAAAAAATACTTACATATGGCAGGTTATTCTGTCTTTATTTAAGTTTGACGTATTTGAACGTTTTTTACATGTTTTAACAGCACAACTAGGCATTTTCACGGAGCACTGATGAGAACCCCGCGACTCGAAAACGATTTACGTTGTGCGCTCGAATCGATTTGAAAGTAGTTTTTATGACCGTGTTAGAACATTTGCTCTTGTACTTTTACAGAGGGGGAAGTGTTCGTAAGTCTTCTCCAGTGATATATACTCTTAGCTGCGAGGCGATAATAGTTTGCGTACTACTGGGCAATTTTCCCTTCCGTCCGATACCGTGACTGACAGTAGACGTGTATTTGTTTTAATTAAGAAATTTTATTTAGTATTCACACAGTTTTAACCCTAAACAAAAGGCTTGAGTGACCAATTTCACATCCATAAGTTTTGCGAATTCTAACGCCCGAGCTTGTACCCCGCCGGAGACCTCACCCCCGCGGAAGCAGCGCGGTGGTCATAATTGCTGTCTCGCTTGCTCGACGACCGCTACCTACGTTGTACCGCAGCGCTTGGTGACCTTGGTGTGAAGTAACTTATCGCATCTCCCATACTACGAGTCTACGAGCCTGTTCGCTTACCTACGTGAGTACCTCGGTCTATTTTACTTTGGCCGTCTAAAGTGATGCCCCGAATGGAGCGCTCACCGCCGACGAATACGCCGAAATCGGTACTTACGATGTCCGACTCTGATATCCCAATCAGAGTCGGACATCGTAAGTACCGATTTCGGTAGCAGTCCGCGACTACAACAAAAAGCACCCAAATAATGGCCGACTCAATAACAGACCATTGGCTTGGCCGGCGAATCCCGACCAATTTACATATCGGAGCACCTTCCTGCCAGCTCGAAAAAGCTCTTTTTTGCGGCCAAGGAATTCGCGAAATTTAAGGGATATGTTTTTGTTGGACTACAAACGGAAGCATATTCTTGAGAAAAATCGCAGGAGCCAAGCCAATACTCGTTAAATCGGAACAAACCCTTCATGAGCTACAACAACCAGGGGCCCAATGACTGCACCTCTTAGTGATGTACTACCTGTTGCTTTTGCCTTGCTTTGCCTTAGTCTTATATACCCTAATTAATGTAATATTAACCAAAATAAAATTAACTTCTAAATTGTATAAACTGTGTAACATTGTAATTAATCCTTGTTATGTAACCAAATTAGACAGCAAATACCCCTCAGATTGTTATGTAACCACAACATGCCACGTCACACCCTATGACTGGACCAAACATTCTACAACAAATAAAACACATTCACACATAGCACTGCTTTACACACATACATTTTCAAAAACATTATTCTTCAGCAAGACATTTCGACTGCGCTACTTCATAATATTATATTGTCATATTTACCAATTCTGTTATATTTATTAGATGATCACCCAGGAACGCCTCTACACCGAGGTACTCGTCTTCCTGAGTGACATTCAATCTGTATGTTATTAATCTGTTTTTGAATGCTGTTGCAATAATATGAATATCTGTGAACTTGGTATTCAATAAACAATTTGCTTTGTGTATATTCGTTCTCATATGATAGGAATACTGATTTTCTGGTATTTCAATTTTACATTTATGACAGGTTATTGACTTTCTAGATCTCGATTTGCTGTTGAGGTGTGTAACTGTAAAAAAGAAAACCAATGACAAGATTACTCATATAATATTGATTTATACTACAACATCATATTTATAAAATATAGCATTAATAAAGACATATTATGTATGTAGGTAAATACAATTAAAAATTAAAAGAAGATACAATTTAAAGTAATAAGTACATAAGCAAATATCGACTGACACCTAGTTAATCATAGGCACCCATGTGGGTGATAGCACAATTTTTTAAATCATTTTGAGTTGCTTTAACAAACTCCTTTATGTGGGCCCAAGAATTTTCGTCTAATTTTGTCTTAATGGTAGTTATGGCCGAGCGCCATCTGTTTATAGGCATTATTTTTTTTATTTCTTCCGTATTGTAAATTTTTACTTCTACATAATATTTTCCTTCTTTAGTCTCACTTATCTGTCGAGAATATCCCTTGGCCATCCTTCTGGTAAAATATGAATATAGTGGTGGTATATTACCAGTTTTGTGGGATCTCTGTGTTGGGATGACGCTTTCTTCAACATCACTGTCTTCACCGAATAATTCACCAGCTGTAACTCGAGCTGGCGGTGTTACTGGTGAAATGATCGGCTTCGATTTCTTTGCGCTTGTTGACTCTTCGCTCAACTTGCTGGACCTTTCCCGCTTCGTTTTTCTTTCCTCTGTCTTCCTCTTCGACTTCGCCTCTTGTTCAGAGTCATCGCTGAAGAGGAAAAGGTCTTCGTTAAGTAGTTTCGACCTGTGAACAAAAAAATAAAAAATTAGATATTAGTGCATTGCAATCAATCCATTTCCTTCATAATTCCTACATTTGAAAAGGAACTGATCGTGACGGAGATAAATAATTAACAGATATAAATATCGTTTGATTTTGTGCAGGAATCGAATACAGGTCACAAAATGCTTACAAAATCGATCAGTCAGCCACTGTGCCAATTTTTTATTAACATGGTTAATGTTAATAAAAAAATAAAAATATACATAGCATTTGATCTGTGCAGGAATCGAACCTGCGGCATAGAAAAGCGTCACTCAGCCTCTGAGCTAAGCGTGCTAACTATTGACGGTTAACATTTTAATACATGAATATATCAATTAATATATGACTGACCATTCAATAGTTAGATATGATTATGAATAGGTACTTACATTCTTGATTGATGCTTAGACAGGTAGCTTGATTAGGAGCTCGGAGCGTTGGTTCCTTGCAGAGAGGATTCGTTCCAGAGAGGAATTGTGCCGGAGACTAATTTGCGATGCGTTTTTATAGCCCTAAAATCACGTCATTCAATCCAAATTTGTAAAACTGCATACTTGCAAAAATTGTCAATTGCCTACACGAGCGTACAAATCGTAGCGGTTTTAAGTTTACAATTAGTTTATATAAGACGAATGATAAGCGATTTTGAATCTTATGTAGGTACTTACTTAAATCAACAATAGGGAATTTCATACTTACATAGAAAAAAAAAGTTTGATGGTTGTTGTTTTTTTTTGCTGAATGTTTTCGATGCCAACGGTGCAAACGCTGCGGTTTGCACGCATGCAACTCCTAGACACGTGGAGGAATATGACGAGTCAGAATCTAGCGTTTAAAACGCAGCGGTTATAACGCTCGTCTGTAGACTGAAATGTATCTTTGTGCACGTGTCAATAATTCCTAGCCATATGGAGACAAGAGGAGCCATCAGTTTCGGATTACTTTACATACATAAAAACGAAATTAAAATGAACCTTAATGACAAAAAAAATGGATCGGTACCTATATAAACCAATCCAAGATACCAAAAAAAACATTCGAATTGTCTTATCTGCTCTACGATGTCGGTAAGTAAAATATCAAAAAATATTTTAAATTACTTATTAATAAAAATATTAAAATGTGTATTATAAATTAATTTTAAATATTTTCACAGGGATCTATTCTAGGATAGTTCATTTGTCTTCGTAAACTTGTCTTTTAAGTATCATTTAATTAATATCTACCTCTTTGTTTCAGATGTCCAGCGATATTTTCCCCACTAATTCTTCATACTCACCAATTCCTGCCGAACAAACCCTACGTCAAAAAGTGGTCAACTATTTGGAGAGAGAAATACCATTTCAACCATTTCAATTTGAGGACACACCACCTTGCAGCAATAGTACCAACAGTAACAATAATAAAAGACGAAGAAGTGATGTTGTATACTCATATATACAGAAACCATCAACTGGTCATCGTAGTAAAATAATACGAATACAAGTTTTTGACGCGGAAGAATTCACAAATTCACCATGTGATTGTAGTGCCAATATATGTGTCCAACATGTTGTGGGGAATGTATTTAATGATGATATTTATAAATGTGTTAAGGATATTTTAAGCAAATTGCATAAAAAAATGTAAATAAACTATCAATTCAAATTATGTATAGTTGTCTCATATTCATGATTAAAGAAAGATTATTATAATTATATTTCAATTCTTTTATTTATATCACTCCTGTTAATAAAATATCAAAATAAAAGTCACGAGCCTATCTACACACCAGACAAATAGGTACACTTAGCAAATAAAAATAAAACTCACAAGTACTACGCATGTGTTCCTATTACACACCAAAAGTCAAATTATATTAAACTTAATTAGTTAAACATTACTACTACATTACTTAAAACTTCTTTATGACAGGGTACATTTACATTTTTATACACATACCTACACTTTTTATTGTTCATGTCTGTACTCATAATGTAAACCTATTCATTTGGAATGTGGTATATTGGTTTAATCGAAATATCACATGCTGATTTCAGATGTAAATGAATAATTATAACTTTATAGCTATAAGGCACACGATGGGTGGAAAAGAATACGACCTGCTTCCTTTACGGGAATGGGAATGTGTTTGTTATGTAAACAATCAGTCGTGCTTAGCAACTGATTATGAATATGAAGGGGCAGGATGGCCTTCATCAGTACTCATCTTGTGCGATGTATGTGGGTAGGTAGGTAGGCAGGTGGGCGTTAGCAAAAATATCACAAGTCCTTGTTACAATCACAGTTGTTTAATCAGCACAGGGTTTAGTAATCGAAATACACAGTCAAATGAACAATGTACAGTCTAAGCAACACGACACCAACTTAATTAAAACACTAGATTAAATTATCACTCAGGTGCAAAGCGATTCGTCACAAGCGTGGTGTGCGGACGCCGTCTCGAACAACCGTGTGTCAAGATGGCCGCCCTCACAACCATCGACAATGACGCTTCGCTAGGCTGACTTTGACAGCTAAAAGTCAACCTGATGTCTGACATTGACGGATGCGCCGTCACGGCCGGACTGACACTCGACCGTTCTCGGGCGATTTTCTGAAACAATGAGTTGCAATCGTACATAGTCCGTTCGGCATCCTGACGGATGACTAATCAAAATTACCACAATGCGCTATGATACTTAAGACTTAAGGCAAGTGTCTCGCAACAATTAAGCCGGATGACACAGCCTCGTCACTAAACAGCATGTAGGTTAACTGTTCACAATTGGTACTATTAGACAAGTCAATCCTTTGGTGGATGTGACCCGGACGACAATATTCGTCTTACCATAATCTGCAAAACATCCAGAACAAGTCAGTCAACTTAAAGGGCTCTGACTCGGACGACATATTTCGTCTCATAGAACAAAAGCACAGAGACAAGTCAATCTGATACTGACTCGGACGACATATTTCGTCTGACTATTTGGCAGGAAAGAGATTCTTACAGGTCGCTCCACTTACCAACGACTATGAATCGTCCTGTTCTGTATGAATTTCAGTTTCGTGCAATATTTCCCAAGTCTCAGGATCTGAGTATGTACTGAGAGTGTCTGAGCCTGCTGTGAGCGTCCTCGAATCGGCGGAAACAGTGTTTGAGCATACGGTCAAGGTGTCAGAGTTGTCATTGTCATGATTTGAATTAGTAATATTTTCTTCATCTTCCGACGCCGTCTCGGCCTCTTCACAATTTAAAAGACTAGTAGCTATTTCGATCAAACCAAAATGTCCCTGGGGTACTGCGCGTAAATTCTCGTGAGAGTATTTATAAGTTCTCTGAGAACCACCTAAACTTTTGAGTTCGTAGCGATCGTTTTCAAGTACTTCTACTATAACATATGGACCTCGAAACTTCCTATCCAATTTTGTTTTATTCCGTTCGCAATTTTTAATAAATACAAAGTCTCCTTTAGAGAAAGGTCTTATTGTGGCCCGACCACGATTAAACCGAAGGGTATCAGATTCAGCAGCTTCGCAAATGTTAGCTGATGCATCAGTTCTTATCGAATCTAAATCTAAGCGAACCTCATGATCTATATTATCGGCGTTCAATTTAGACATTCCTAAAGAATTAGAACGAATTCCAAACATTAGTTCTGACGGTGAGTATTTGGTAACGGAAGATTTAGAACTATTGAGAGCAAGTTGAATGTTACTTAACTCGTCACGCCACGCTTTATTAGGGTCGTTTTCAATGATAGTAAGGAGGCTCTTTAGAGTACGCATCACTCGTTCAACTTGGCCGTTTGCCCTACTCGTACCAGTCGCGATGAAATGGAGGTCTATTTTATGCTCTTGACAAAAGCTCTTAAAATCTGAGCTAATGTAGCAGCGGCCCTGATCTGCGATGATTCTTTTCGGGGCTCCAAAAAGACACACCGCTTTTTGTACGGCATATATTGCACTCTTGGAATCGACTGACAAAATATGTTCGAGTAAAACGTATTTGGTAAAGGCATCGATTATTACCGAGCAATACTCCTTTCGGTCACTCTTCCCGCTCAGCTTCCCCGAAAAATCTATGTGAATCGTGTGCCAAGGCACGGATACTTTTGGAATCGAATGAAGCTGAACAGGCTGAGCACCCGATGGACCTTTCGAAGCCTTACAAATGATACACGAATCTATAAATTTTCGTACACATTTAGACATATCGGGAAACCAATACTTTTCATACAGCTTGTCTAGAGTTTTGTCCCTGCCTAAATGTTGCAATTCGTTGTGGACATGATTAATTAGTGTCCAAATAAGAGACCGTGGAACTACTGGTAGCCATGAAACCGCTTTATTACGAGTAATCTTCCTGTAGAGTATGCCATCTCTAACGTCATATGTTTGACCCACTGTTTCAGGAAAGCTATTATTATTATGTTTTGCGACAAGAGCCTGAATTTCTGCGTCACGTTTCTGTTCAACTGACAGCCAGCCCTGATGTAGTTCAACATAATTGACAGCTTTAGGCTTAGGCTTTACAGGAGTGATAGGAACAGCAGAATCTGACAGTGGATTTCGGGACAGGTAGTCAGCATGCTCCATTTTACTTCCTTCGCGGTATATAATATCGAAATCGTAAGCTTGTAAATAAGCCCACCATCGGTAAACGCGGGGTGTTAGGTCTTTCTTCGATTTCGACGCCTTGAGTGAATTGCAGTCGGTAACCACAACAAATCGCCTACCATATAAATAATGGCGAAAATGCTCTACAGCTCTGACGACCGCTAAAGTTTCTAACTCGTATGAATGATAACGAGATTCCGCGTCTGCTGTACGGCGGCTATAATACTCTACAACGTGCGGAAGATTGTTTTTCTTTCGCAGAAGGATTGCTCCATATCCTTCTGAGCTAGCATCGGTATGTAGCTCCACCGGAAGTTCTGGGTCGAATATAGTTAGCACCGGTTCGGACGTGAGAATGCCTATAATTTTGCGCCGTATCTTTTCATGTTCGTTAGTCCAAGTTATTCGTCCTTTAAGTTTTGTAAGAGGGTATAGGGGACCGACTATTCGTGTGAACTCAGGAATAAATTTCCGAAAGTAGGAGGCTAGACCGAGAAATTGGCGAACATTAGTAGCTGATTTAGGTTCTGGGGCATCTGCCAATGCTTGAATCTTCCGTGAATTGGGCCTAATCTCACCGGATTGTACAGAATATCCTAGGTAGTCAATTCGTTGTTTCATAAATTTACATTTCTTTGTATTGAATGTAAACCCGGCTTCTGATAACGCACCTAAAACAAAGTCAAGGCGCTTCAGTCCTTCGGAGATGTTAGTAGAATGACATAACACGTCATCCATTTATATAAGTGGTTTATCTTGTAAATGACTAAGAGCCTTTGTGATACATCTCTGAAAGACTGAAGGAGCATTTCGCAAACCAAACGGCATGGCGAGATACTCGTATTGCCCTTCGTTTGTTACGAAAGCTGTCTTCTCCACTGAATCAGGGTGGATAGGGATCTGGTGGAAGCCAGAAGCCATATCCAATGAAGAGAAGAAATTAGCACCCGTAAGCTGGTCGATTTGTTCCTCGATTCGAGGTAAGGGATAATGTTCAGGTATGGTATTTGAATTTAACTCCCTAAAATCTACACAAAGTCTATCGGAATTATCCTTCTTTTTTACAAGAACGATAGGACTAGCAAATGGGGACGTACTCTCTCGAATCACCCCTGCGTCTAATAGTTTTTGAACCTGTTCCCTAATTATTTGTTTCTCTATGGGTGCTCTTTTATGGGGACATCGCTGCACAACTTTATGTGGATCTGCTTATTTAATTTCACATACTCCCGTCTTCACACGCTTGGTAGGTGGTATACCCTCGATAAAGTTATTCACATATTTGCTCAATATGGAAATCAACATGTCTTTATCCCTTTCCTGCAAATCCGTGTCAATTTTTGAAAAATCTGGGAGATCTGATGTCACGACACAAAGATTAGATTGTTGTTTAGAGTATATAACCAGATTATCATTATCAATTTCTACACTTAACCCCTGATCAAAGATATCTCTACCAATAATTATAGGCTCAGATATATTATTGTCGGAAACCACGTGAAAGAGTAAACTAATCAAGCGATCACCGATTTGAACATCGGCCCGAATTTGAGTCGTACACTGTATATCATCGCCTCCAATGCCGCTCAGATAGACGAGACTTTTACACACAGTACCCAAGAGTTTACTACGATAACTTTCCTTCACAAGAGAACAAGACGATCCGCTGTCAAATAGAAAAGGTACAGACTCACCGGAAGATGTTGTCAAAATACCCCTTGAAGGACGGTGTTCACAATGTTGGACTTCCTTGGCCGCAGCTTTACCACCGTTCCTTTTATCGGGACAGTTAGTTGTCACATGACCTTTTTGGCCACAAGTGTAGCACGTTACATCGGTCATCCTTTCCAACGGACGGGAAGCACTTGGAGTGTCTCGAGGCTCGACTGATCCCAGCGCGTCACGACGTTTTCGGCATTCCGCAAAACGATGTCCCGATATTCCGCAAAAGTTACATCTGCCAGTGAACCTTTCGGTAGCACGAAAACGCTTCGCCTCAGGTTCGTTAGCTTCGACACCGTCCGAACGCCGCTTAAGAGATACGCCTCCCAGGATTCGGAACAATTGAGTGCGAGTTGTGATATTGTGCGCAATCAATTCGCGTCTTATCAGGCTGTCCTTCTGACAAAGCACAGAAATAACGAATCCAGTCACCACTTCTTCAGGCATCACAGTCTTAGGTATTCGTTCGATTAAGTTCCATAAACGAAGAGCAGCTTCTGAAGCTGTCTCCTTAGCTCCTATTTGGAATCGCAATATTTCGTCAAAATAGTCCTGAAGAAGCTTTGGTTTTGAAAATTTAGCTAACAGTGTCTGTTTGACAATGCTCCAGGACATTTCATCTAAGTTTAGCTTAGTGATACAGGCAGCCGCTCGTCCTTTTAAAGAGGTAGTAAGAGCCATGAGCAAGTCTATTCCTTCTAAGCGCTTATTATGAACGATCGCTTCGGTAATATTGCACCAACCATCTATGTCACAGTCTGGTTCGTCTGGATTAAATGGTAAGAAATGTGTTGCCTGGTTAGTACTCACAGTTGGCGTTGGCTGGGCTGCGAGAACACGAGATAAAAGCATCTCCATGTTATTCAGCAATTTTTCTGCATCCGATTTTGGTGTTTCTTGCTCAATTCTAGCCCTATCCAATCCCACTTCTGATGAAGGGGCAGGATGGCCTTCATCAGTACTCATCTTGTGCGATGTATGTGGGTAGGTAGGTAGGCAGGTGGGCGTTAGCAAAAATATCACAAGTCCTTGTTACAATCACAGTTGTTTAATGAGCACAGGGTTTAGTAATCGAAATACACAGTCAAATGAACAATGTACAGTCTAAGCAACACGACACCAACTTAATTAAAACACTAGATTAAATTATCACTCAGGTGCAAAGCGATTCGTCACAAGCGTGGTGTGCGGACGCCGTCTCGAACAACCGTGTGTCAAGATGGCCGCCCTCACAACCATCGACAATGACGCTTCGCTAGGCTGACTTTGACAGCTAAAAGTCAACCTGATGTCTGACATTGACGGATGCGCCGTCAAATAAGATTTTTAAACGATGTTGGTATTTGGTATCATACTCGGAGACCACATTAATTTAAATTTTATCTCTGCAAGGGAAGGAAATACATGTAACTTATAAATACCTAATAGGTAACTCTCGGTAATAAATATACACCATCATAGAATAAAATCCCAAGGAAATACATGTAACTTTACCTAATTCGCGGTAATAAACACCATCATAGAATAAAATCCCAATAGTAGAAGTTTCATTCGGAATGGAGTATTCTAAATAAACGATCTTGAATAGATGTCTCATTTCGATCTGAATGCAACAGTCACTTTGAATTGATAATTCTGAATACAAATAACATTCGTTTTGAATAGAGGATTCTGAATGTCGAATAGTCATAGGGATACTTGAATAGTTGAATTGCGAAATATAGGGTATTCAGATCTGATAAATGATCTGAATACCCTATATTTCAACTACTCATATTCCCCTTCATGAACATTAACATGTTGAAGTTCTCGTCTGAAAGCGAGGCTCGTTTTGGTGTTAAAATATCTTAACCCGTGGAAAACAGACGTTCAACTGCAGCACTTGAGGGTATAGCAGTATTGTATTTAATGAATAGATTTATGAATATCTGTTCCCCGAAGAATGCAGCATCGTTGAACGAGTCTTTTGATTTCATGTCCAGCCACATTTTAACGAGACTTTGCGCTTTACTCTTTAAAGAGTTGGAGCTCTTTGGTTTTTCTATAGACTGCGTGACAGAATTGAAAAAGTCTTCCTCGTCATCATCGTTGTTACTCGCATTGCTCCCTCCGCCACTTAAACTATCTCTGTCCTTTGAATTTTCCGCTGCTTCTTGTCGTAAGGCATGTTCTACCTTTTCTTCCATGCACTTTTTACTGCATCCGCTCTACTGCTGTCATGCGTTTCCAGCCATATCAACCGGAACTTTGGGTGAAATGCCGCGGCAAGTTGAAAGAAAGAAAGAAAGAAAGAAAACTTGTTTATTCTGCACAAACAAAACGCACATTTTAAAAACTAGACATAAAATACACACAATACAAAAGTAGCCAAAAGCCTCGTATTTAATCCAGAAAAAGTTTGACATTGTTGTTCATGGCTTAAATATCACTGGTTCATTGGTTGATGTCAAGGCCACAGACCAAAGACAATATTGCGTAATTACTAATTACCTACTGATGCAACCTTGGCAAATGACAACAAAACAAAAACATAACAAACACAAGATGCCTATTGCAGAGTTAACTACTTTTGTAACAAATAACCAGAAAAATTTGGCTGTGCGTCGTATCTGTGCAAGAACAGGTCCTTGCTCAGCGAAAAGCTGTGAAATTCGGACGAACCTAATGTCGACAGCGCTGGTTTTCAGCAATTACCTAAGGAATGACGCAATGACGTCTCCCTGTGTGACCTATTCGGGTAAGTATTATTTCCACTGATATAAATGTGTGACTGAGCCGAACATGGCATGTACTTAAAAGTAATAAAAAATAAATATCTGTATTTCTGCGTAACATAAACTAAATATTTAAAAATAAATAAAATAGTACAATGAAAACATAAAATATTAACCCATTAACGCCCAAAATGAAACTACACATTAAAATTATAATGATTCGTTATTTATTGCATGAATGTAGACTAAATATGAGGTACAAGAAAAAAAAGTAGTAATTTTTTTTTTTTTTAGGATCTGTAGGGGTGTACTTGACCGGGTACAGTGGGCGAATCAGGCATGAAATTGTCCGAAGCATGGTCGTTCCACACATAGTGTTTTGGCACATATTTCACAGCGCCAACGAACGCGATTGTGGCAAATAACACATCGTAATGGGTTTTCGATGCGTTGCGGGTTGTGTCCGTTATTTTTCTGCACAAGGCCAGATATCGTGGATGACGCAGCACGACTTTTCGTCTTAGTTGGGCGAAGGTATGCTCTAACAATCGTACGTCTGAATAGCAATTGATCCATGTAGGGTGTATCTGTATTTTGCTGATCAAGACATGCAGCCGCCAAGCATTTGAAATCGCCATATCTAAAAGGTAGGTAAAGATAACCCACCACCATTTTTTTCCTTTTATGGCTACTCGATAAAGACTAATCGATTGATCCATCTGGTCGACTCCACCCATTCCTCTGTTATAATTTACAAACAATCTTGGAATATTCACATCCAACTTTTGTTTCTGAATAGAACACCACCTCTTCACCTTCCCCAGCGGTTCTACAGCATCAAAATTTGATCACTTCGTGACCACGTTGTTGTCGTTCCAGCGAACGATTGTTATTTCGTTTTTGGTATCGAAACGATAGTCGTACTCCGCCCTTGGTTTCTTTTTCATTGTTTTTACATCAGTTACAGGACATCTTTTTGTTCTATTTTCTCGTACTGTTCCTGTGGCTCTGTACCCTAAGAGTCGCAAGTCGTGGAGTAACTGATAGTTGGTAAAAAAATTATCAAAGTACACGATGTGTTCTTTTGGGACTATCGGCATCTTTGCTAATAGGGATTTTACCACTCTGGAGCCCAGCGGGTCTGTAGACACTTCTGTAGATTTTCCGCAATATATGTCGAAAGTGTAGCAGTAGCCATCTGAACTTGTCGCAGCCCAATTCCGATAGCCAAACCGTACAGGTTTTCCCATTATGTATTGCTTGGCGGGATGCCGGCCAAAGTATTTTATCATTGATTCGTCAATAGATAAATTTTCGTGAAATACTCCCCACTGGCAAGAGTTTTTTTTGTATAAGATCACAGAGCGGTCTCATTTTGAACATTTTATCATTTGAACCTTCCGCTAGAGAATTGTCGACGAAATGTAGGTTTCGTTTGATGTCCAAAAACCTATTGCGTGACATGCAATTGGCGATCAATGGAACGCCGAGATCTTCATCCAAACTCCAATAGGCACGTTCAGAAGGCAGTTCGTGATATCCAGTAAAAGCTAAAATGGCCAGAAAAGTTCTCAACTCGGGCTTATCAATTTCGAAACTGTGTCTATTATGTTGCCCAGCATACTTCATGCTATTTTCCACAATCAAACTACATACATTTTCATCAAATATTTTCTCGAATAACATCATAGGGCTGCAGTCTTTCAAAGATTCAACGAGGACTTCTTGTCGTCGCTGAATGATATCAGTTACGTCATGGGTCATGCTGTATATGGGTAAAGCTTTTCTCCATACAGGCTCGTTAGAATCTTCCCTTCTAGGTCGCTTTGCAGGTCGTGAGTGAGTGGACAATGCCTCATTATCACTATCATCCCAGTCCGAAACATCATGATCAGGATGCAGTGGAACTACCTCAACTGTACCCGGTACGTCTCTCGGTAAAGTTGTAGAAGTCAAATCATCTTCATTACCTTCTTCTTCATCACTAACAATAGCTGGATCTGGAGGCAATAAAAAGACGTCGTACTGCGCATCATCATTTTCATCAGCTACTATAGATTCCAGGGCTTCTTCAAATCTCGCATAGTTATTTTGACTCGTAAAGACGCGACGGTCAGCTATTGTAGTGTACTTGAATAGACCTGATAAATAAAAATAAAATTTACACAAGCGCCCATTGTACACCAACAGGTACAGCACAGAAAAAGTATGTTTATTGCACTTTTATCCAAACGATTTGTTATTCTAACAATATAATATGTCAGTATAAAGCCTTCTAACACAAAACAGTAAAAAACAATCATGAATTTATAATTATTTATAGTAACAATACAAAAAAAATATCATACCTTACCAGCTTGGCTCACAACTCGTAAAACAAAGTGACATTTCGAACATTTATTTTCCCGCCACTCAATTTTTTCTGTATTCCATAGACAGCTACAAATACACAGACTAAAAATAACCAATCAATACCGTAGTACCACAAATAAACAAAACGTAATCACGCATCAAATAGTTGTACACACGCGGGTACACAGGGCGTTAATGGGTTAAGTAAGTAATTAAATATACGTTGTGTACAGTGTAGTGTGTTTTCCAGTTTTAGTAATTATAATAATTTCGATAATATACTAACAATCCATGGTAATGAGGTCTACATTGATAAACCATCGTTTCATTAGATGCACCATGGGAATTGCAATTTGCGTTGCGTGTCGATGGCGTGGCGGCCATTTGCATAACGGTAGGCATGGAGGCATGGTGTTCGCTAAAAACAACCATGCTTTTCCGATTATAGCGGTAAATAAGCGAATTGGTACAGGTTTATAGTGATTAATTTATAGATTCTTTAATATTTTTTAGTGGGATGAGAATCCATTCACATTGATGTACGAAGGAACAAGATCCACCGAAATATACGGAATGCAAAACATAAAGGACGCCAACTGATCTTAATCGTGTTACTATCTATCTATAATATAATAGTATTGTATTACTAACTAAACTAAATTAAATTAAATCAAACCAAACTAAATTAAACAGAATCCCAGCCTAAAATTAAATAAAATTGGTAATCCTTCTGAAACTTGAAGTTTAACCTACTGTCCTATCCAGAAAATGCATCCTCAGAAAGACACACAGCAAACACGCCACAGACAACTGAGCACCACCACTCTGAGGACCTAAACAGGGAGGAATCAAACGGAGGCCAGTCACACCGTTGGAAGTCCATATCCATTGCCCGTAGGCCATGACCCTAGAGGTGAGTACAAAAAGAGCAGCTATTATTACTTGGTATTAGTTGGCACTGTTCATCATTCAGGAGTGGTCCAAACCTTTTCTCTATGCCGGCATAAGGCATTGGCTAAAGCTGTGCAATTTACTAGGCCCTTAGACATAATATTTTTCATTTATAGACAGTTGCTGCAATCGTCGGTAGTAGTGATCCGAGATATGCTTGAGCTTCTCCTTGGATACGATCGAGGGCATTCGCGACAGGTGCCATAACCTGTAAATAAGTATTTAATATAAGTATCGATATGATGTGGAAAGAAAATAACTTTACTAAAACGTTAATTTAAACTATACACATATATAACTTTGCCTTTGCGTACTCCTTCATTACAGTCACATCTTGGTCATTGAAAGTTGGAATTTTTAGTTGAGTCATAACCCAGTGAAGAGAAGGCCTTTTTGTTTCCAATATACCGTTGAGAACGACAATAGCATCATACAGAGAGTTCCACCTCGTCGTATTTGGAAGGACAAGTCGTCTGCCTAATTCAGCGTGTATGCTATCTGCTGCTACCGTACTACGTGTTTGCTGATTCCAGAGAGTACGTGCCTTGGCTAAGGCACTTCTGTAGGGAGTCTTGAAAACAGTTATTTGTAGAGCAGCATCTGCATCTTTGCTAGCGACCAAATTGAACGTATGTGCAGCACATCTCATGTGAACTGGCAAAGTATTAAAGTTTTCTAATATCTGTTCATTGATTTCATTGCACTGGAGACGATCAGGAGCATTCAGTATGTTTTCTACTAAAATAAATTCTAAGTCATCATCTTCTTCTGAGTTTGGATTTAAAAGGTTGGCAATATCAGGATCAGACCCAGACTCGAAATCACATGGCAACTCTGGAAGTATGTCGATCTCCGAGCCGAATTGCACAAATACCTTTACAAAGTTACTGCCATTATCAGTGGTAGTCTTAAAATAAAATTATGCCAGTAATATTAAAAAAGTTTTTAACCCTCAAAATGACGAAAAAAATGTTGATAGTTTAAGTCTCGTCGAGATAAAAACACGCTTTAGACTACTTTGTTGACCATTTTTATAAAATATTTAACCTGCATTTTAAGCTAGCCTACGGCTATGATTAATCAATCATAAAGATCAGTACATTTCGATAAAAAATTATGAATAATAATAACTAATGTACTTCGCAATACCTTTGAGAATATGTGTACAAAATTTCATGTTGATCGGCTAAGTAGTTTCTTCGTGAAAGCGTAACAAACGAACAAACTCACATTCACATTTATAATATTAATTAGAAACCAATGAATATTTTTATGATACCATGTAAGTTAAATGTATATTTTTTTTCGGGATAAAGGCTTAAATAATAATAATTAAAAAATAATAATAATTGTAGAGAAGACCTGACAGCCAGATAAATAATGCGAAAGTCCTGAATGTGCCGGATTGGGTATCTGTCGGGGATTGTTCTCGCGTTTAACATTCTGTAATCGCCACATGGACGCAAACTGTTATCTTTTTTTGGAGTAAGATGCAAGGGTGAGGCCCATGGTGAATCGGAGGGTCTGGCTGTGCCAACTGAAAGCATTGATTCAAACTCCTCTTTTGCGATTTTTAACTTATCGGGAGCCAGTCGGCGAGGTGTACATGAATGATACAGGTGGTCCCGGTGTTGTGCGTATGTGACCCAGACATAACCCGACCAGATGGTCATGTACAGTGTTGTGTGTTGGTTTGCGATGTATACCATCTGGTATACATCGCAAACCAACACACAACACTGTACATGACCATCTGGTCGGGTTGGTATACATCGCAAACCAACACACAACACTGTACATGACCATCTGGTCGGGTTATGTCTGGGAATTCCCGTAGTATATCATGGTATGTGATGTCCCCAATTCTTACCTTTACCGAAGGGACAATGTCAGACGAACATGCAGGCAAAGCCGAGGTAACCAGTGTTGTTTCAGCGTCTATAAGGCCTGGTTTCGAACATCTACTGTTAAATTGTAGTATGATAGGAAGTCTACTCCTATTATCGCCTTAGTAACGTCTGCTACAATAAAATGTCAGGCCTAGTGTAGGATGGCCTAAATGACCCGGAAGAGGCGTCATCTCTTAGGAATACGTGAGATGTGGTGGCTAAGTCTTTAAATATAAATATTGTCCGTTTATTACCGTATCGTGAAGCCGGTAATGGTTGAAGGTTTCTTGCGAACATGCGCTATCTTCCAAAATATTCGTTTACGTTCGCTGCGATGTCGTTTTCCGGTTGGAAGGAGTCACCCGGTAGTCGTAGTTTTCCCGTATACCAATTCTGCACTGGTTCCTTTAATGTCTTCTTTATAGGCACTCCGCATGCCTATCAGAACCAGGGGAAGTGTTTCTACCCAATTCTCATTGCCGTGGCAGGTAATGGCCATCTTCAGCAGACTATGGAAATGCTCGACTAGTCTATTGCATGCTGGATGGTAAGCAGTCGTTCTACGGTGCTCCAAACCTGCTATTTCTGATAATCGTTTAAAGAGGTTGGACTCTAACTGTCTACCGTGTAACAATTTGGGTGGGATAACCGAAGCGTGAGATTCATCCATACAGGAGTGCTCTCGCCACTGTTTCTGCTGTAATGTCCTTAATGGGTATGCCCGAGACGTGGCGAGTGACCTTCGAGCGTTGGCAGGCTAAGCAGTTTTGTCCAAGCACTGAGCCAGCTTTCTTGTTTTCTTTCCATCGCAAAAAGTCATTGTAAGTATTTTAGTATTTTCTTTTGATTTAGCTGGTGTTGTTGGCTTGTTGTGCTTCCTGAATTACATTTTCGGTGTTAAATTAATTGATTCGTCAGTTTAACTCGATTTTTTTTCAGATTTACACTGATCGACTTCGAATTATGCAAGAAATGAGTAAAATGGCGCCGCCCCTAAGACGACCCACTGACCAAATGGCGGGCTTATTTTAAATACATGCGCGCTCAGCATATCTACTACTGTGCATGTGCAAAAAGCCGCCACGTCGTATCGCAAAAAGGCATGAGCAAAATATACGTTCAGCCAAACATATTTAATGAATGTTTAAATAGTTATAATTTATTGATCAAAATCAAAATCTAGAGTAATTAACACACACAAAGCCTGATATTTTTGCTGTTCCAATATTTTAGTGTATAAAAAACCATAAGCCACAGCTGGGCAACATGCTACAAGGGTGCCTATAAGTTTTGCATATTCTCCTATTGGACATTGATCCATTTTTGCATATTTCCTGATCAATAAAGAAATTGCTTCCCTTTTCTTGGAAGTCACTGACAATGACATTTCGTTTGTATTTACTATGAAACCTAAAAATTCTGCAATCTTGGTTGGGACAGTGATACTCTTTTCCTTATTTATAATGAAACCTAGGCATTCCAGTAAACTTAAGGTCATCTGACAGTTTTCTAAACACTCCTGGTAAGAATTACCAAAACATATAATGTCATCAAGGTAAGCAACCGATTTATAACCTTTCCTTCGAAGGAAATTTATTACTGGCTTCAGTAACTTAGTGAACGTAAAAGGAGCGGTACTTAGACCAAATGGCAAGCATTTGAACTCATACATTATATTCTGAAACCAAAACCTTAGATATTTTTTATCTTCACCCATTGGGACCAAGAAATATGATTCTTTTAGGTCAATGGTACACATAAAATTATTTTTTTAAATTAATTTACAAAGTGTTCTCATATCTTCAATTTTAAAATGTTCTGGTGAAATAAATCTATTCAAACATTTTAAATTTAAAATAAATCTAACTTCTCCATTTGATTTAGGTACAGTAAAAATCTTTGAAAAGTATTGTCCTTTGACTGCTACACATTTTGTAAGTACTCCAAGTTGTAAGAGCCTATTTATTTCTTTCAATATTACAAAATTGTCTGATGCAGAAAAATTTGAATTTTTTGGTACATATTCTTGGTGAGGAGCCTCTAAAAAGGGGATATTTATAACCTTTGAGCCAAGATAACACAACTTTGTCTTGTGTTATCTTTAACCAGCAAGAATAAAAGGACTTAAGTCTACCAGCAAAAGTATTTACCTCTAAGATTGTCGAACAGGCGCCTTGGCTAGCAGACGTTGTGGGGGTCTCGGTTTGTAGTGCTGTGTCTGTTGGTGATATTTGCCCCCCCCTCCCTGTTTGAACTGAGTCATACTCGTAAGAGGAGGGCCTCTGAAGTTTCCCTGCTTCTTGGGATAATTTTGAGACTGAGTTGGTCGATAAGAAGAGGTATTTTTTCGGTTAGGGTTGTTTTGCCTTAAGATGGTTCCAGCTGATTTTTTAATCGCTGTGGCAGATTTGACATTGTCATTGAATTTTTCTCCAAAAAGGAATTCATCACGTTCTTGGTTTTCAACTGTCTTTCCTATATTTTTATCAAGATTCGGAATTACTAGCTTCTTTCTGGTGACTGTGTCTTGATGATGGAGGTCTGTCAATAGGCGTGTGACATCACTGATTGTTGAAATTAGATTTATTTTGTCAACATCACCCTTAATCAGTTTGTCTGTAGCAGACAACAAGGCCGCTATTGCAACACCAATCTCTTGTTGGCGTTCCTCCACTCGCTTGTCTCGGGCCTTCATTGCATCATTTAATAATCCTTCCAGCTCTTTGTTAAGCTTTGGTGCATCTATAAGCTTGATGTTAGTGGGTATCAAATGTTTCTTTACGAGTTCATCTTTGATATCCTGTTTAAGGCCTTGAGTAATAATACTTTCAACCCTTTTTACCAGTTCCATATGAATTTCTGGTCCATATTCCGTTTTTGTGGATAAGGTCTGGCCTAGAGCCCTTATTATGGAATCATCCAACACTTTAGTCAAAGGGTCTAAATCTTTTGTGTTGTCTACACACTCAGCACTTAGAAAAGTAACAAACCATGTTTGATTTAGTTACACAGCTACCAGCTGTATGTACTAAGGTACTACGAGTAATACATAATGCCACCCCGTGGCGGTTTGGTAAAGAAAACTTTCCTTTACCGAAATGAAATTGCGATAATTATATTGACACATCGTGAGCGCTTTTGTTAGCGTTTTTTAAACGTTTCAAGCGGCTCAGAACAGCCAGCGGCAGTGAGTCATTCAAGAACAACGTTCTATTGTAACAACAATGTATACGGCGCGCGGGACATCCCCGTGGTGATCTCACTCCACCGGAGTGCCCTGTAATGACACGTTCCACGTATCATAGAAATCAGGGACGATCACTAGATAGGTTATTACTTGTAGAAAAAACTTGCCTGTAAGATCTGTGATAGGTATTTCATTATCACCGGCATCCTTTCTGCCTCGCACGACGATACCGGTGTTGGCGATGAACACCCTGGTGATGGTGAACGATTTTCACTCAACTTGTACTTATTTTTCCTCAATTTCTTTTTCAACTTCTTAATCTTCCTTTGGTACCTTTCTTCTTTAGACTCACACTCAAAAATCTGAATTAAGTTTTTATTCTGACAAGCACGCACGGCGCGAAAACAATGAATGAGTTACAGATATAGTGTTGCCAGCAGACCGCCTTATTTCCGTTTTGGACACGAAGCTTTTAGCTTCCTCTAAATATTCGCGGCACACACAATGCGAGGATTGTGAAACTACACAGTGAATATACAGGAAGACTTTGAATTCATTGGCAATATTTTAGTCCAAGAATCTAATTGAGGAACGAATAATAATGAATACTAGTAAAGTGTTGAAATATAATAACGAATTGTATTCTCAAAAAAAACAAAAAAAAAAGTATCAAATGGTATTTGCGCGCTATAAAATTTATGGTACGTGCCGCGTCCCCCCTCCGCCGGATACCAACTCCGTCGCAATCGCAAACGCGAGGGCGCGCGGCGCACCATTCATGATTTGCGCGGGACGGTGGCGGTGCCTGCCGGTTCTTGAGTAATAATGTTCTGTGATCGCAATGCATGTAGCAGCTTCGATATTCGGAACTAAAGTGTAACTAGTACTTAAATTAAATTGTTTAAAGATCCTTGACGCAGAGTAAAACACTTAACACGACACACATACACACACACTAAGAAGTTCCGAAAATAACTAAAATCATGACAGAAAATCACGAAGCACACTAGCATCCATAAGAAAACAAATTAAAACTCTTCGGTGCATAAATTAATGAAATGGCAGAAAGCAAAACTCACATAATAATAAGTTGTGCTGTGCTTCTTAATAATTGTCGGTACCGTTGGCGCAGTGACTGAGCGATAGGTTGCGGCGTTACGTGTCGCGAATTTGATTCCCGCACAGAAAAATGCAAGTGAGATTTGAATTTGTAAACGCACGCACATTAGCTATAAAAGTAATTACGTACTAGCGTGGGGAAAGTTTTAAAAAATAATGAAGAAGAAACTGGATAAACTTTGGTGAATTGTTCAAAACAAAAGTTAGTAAAAATAAGAGTTTAATAAAAGTTTCAAATTAGGTACTTACTTGTAATGATTGTAATATCTTTAAAAATTAATTATTTTTTTCAGTAGACAGCATTTTTTTTTGACAGTTAAGTGCACTAAGGTCGTTTAAAGTGTGGAAAAATTATTATCCCTAATAATAATAATATCTCAATTGAATTCACTAGAAAAACTTTGAATTTAAAAATGCCAAATGACTAACGCGTCTGTTGTATCCTTGTAAATGCCTTGCTTGCTGACTGCTGATGATGCGCTTTCTGTCGTAGTGACCGCACGACGGCGGAGCACGGGGCGACATGCGACACCGGTGCGCGGCGCATCAGTTATTCGGTTCCTTTGAGTGCGCGGCAGCTCGGCCGGCGCGTGTGTTAGATGTTTAGTAAAGTACCTAAACTGCGATGGCCGCGCGTGAACTTTGGTTAAACAGCTGATGTGGAGTACTTAATTGAATTCACATAGCAGTTTCATGTTAAAATAAATTACTTAATGGTTTTAAATGTTATTCACATTCATTTTAAATCGTAACTGTGGCACAATAAAATATTTTGTTAAATAAATAACAATACCAAGTAGTTAGTTAACTTTTAACATAATTGTGGCGTATTTAATCCGGATAATTAATTGTTGTGGGTCTGGCTGTTTGCGTGTTGTGAGATTTGTGTTTGAAACCTAGTTTAGAGTAACGTTTAAATTAAACTTAGTAGGTACTTACCTACGTGTACTTTAAGAGGTGCTCGATGTGTTCACCTCCTCTCTGTACACACAACTCAGCACGTCGCCTATGGTTCATCTTCACATTTTGCAACACAAAAGTAAGCGATTTAACCGTGTCAAACGCCGTAATTATCCTTTCTTTTAACTGTTCCCGGCTTTCACTCTCTTGCTCGTAAACTAGTCTTTTAACCTCACCCCACAAAAAAAAGTCCAAGGGCGTCAGGTCAGGTGACCGCGCCGGCCAACCTACAGGCCCGCCGCGACCAATCCAACGGTCACCGAATCTTCGGTCGAGGAAGGCGCGAACGTCACGCTGGTAGTGCGCCGGTGCTCCGTCATGCTGATAGTACAGCTCGGACTGATAGCTCTCAGGCACGTTCTGCAGCTGCTCTTCTACGGAGGTCTCTAACAACTGGAGATAGCGGGCCCCGGTCAGTCTCTCTTCAATAAAGAAAGGTCCTATGATACAGCTGTTAATTATGCCTGCCCACACGTTCACCGAGAAACGATTTTGAAACGAGTGTCTTCGATTTACGTGCGGGTTATGCCCACGCTGAGCCCACCAATGCTCGTTGTGGACATTAAACAGCCCGAGTCGGGTGAACGTGGCCTCGTCTGTCCACAGGATATTTTTATCCAGATTTTGTAATAGCCAATTACAAAATTGGACCCTGGGCGTGTAGTCAGATAACGCCAACTCTTGCACTTTTTGAAAATGGTAAGGATGCATTCCAGACGCGTTTAACAGCTTCCAGACAAAAAACTGGCTGACGTGAAAATGTCGCGCTGCCTGCCTAGTGCTGGCCTGTGGATTCCTCTGGAAGTACCGCTTTATTTGCCGATGCAGGGTTCTCGGGTACACCGGCGCTCTACCACGCGCTTGAGCATGCGTTGGTATGTGAAACGATGCAAAATCCAGCAGGTTTTGCGTCGATCTCAAGATGCGGTCTCGTGATGGAATCGGTGCATCGGGGTAGCGGCGGTGAAACATCTGACGAGTTCGAAGCAAACTGTGTGTTCGGTCGTAGAATAAGACCATATCCAGGTATTGCTGGTTCGTGTACACTGCACTACGGGGTCGAGGCATGTTTTATGGTTCACTGGCTTCACTGCAATCCAAAAATCTTTCGCGAATTAAGTACACGTCTTTAACTTGACCTATTAAACTCGTGACTGAAGCGACGCGGACCTGCGCGGGGCGCGCGAGCGCCGTGCGCCGCGCGCAGGCGGGAGAGCGGGGGTGGGGTAAGCAATGCGCGCGCGAACAGTTTGTCCTTGCCGTTGGCGCCATTTTTTTTGAAGGACAAACCCTCTGAATGAGAGCTCGTACGCTGTAGCCTAATAAAGCGCGTACCTAGTAAAGAAGAATGCTCATGGATGTATGGAATCCCGTACCATGTTGCATCAAAATCAAACTTTGTTTTTTATAGACTACACTGACCATATTAACTCCTACAAAAGTTATTTTTGAAAAAAAAACCCTGGTTTTGGAGTTATTTTATAAAATCGAAAATAACCTAAAAACTAGGTTATTTTTTTCGATGCTTCCGATGACCTATTTTAAATAGACACGTTAAATACGAACGAACATTATTTCTCTAAAAATAGCGTAATCCACTAATATTAGTAAGAATTACGAGTTATTGCAACATAATAGCCGCGCCACAGGATGCGTGACTGAAACTCTGAGATTTGTCCGACCTTTATATTGCCAATACTGTGAGCGGGTAACGTATCTAAGGGTAATATATCATTGGACGCCACCACCTATCATAAGGGACACAAAAAATACGCTCGGCGAGTCTAGTGTCTGTGTCTTGGAACACCACTTATTAACCTTAAGTACTATTCATGACAGACATCAATGCTCATGTTGTCGTCGTGAATCGATTAGGTACCTAAGTGATAGAAAAAATAAAACAAACATGTTTTTCATAGCGATTCAAAGACAAAAATATTTATTTAAAATACATTTACATAAATCATTCATCATACTCCTGAAAAAAATCATCTAAAGCCGTTGCCGGCGCAGTTATGTCATTATACCGTCCCCAGCTCAAATACCACACTATCGTCATTATATGGGCACAGCAGTCCACTGTTCGCTTACCGATGAGGCAGCTGCAGCAATAACCTACTATGGCTTCTAATGTGTTGGCCACAGCATCATCTCTGCTAATCAATAAATACGTGTGATACGTACGACTATTTACATGCCTAGATTTAATCCTACCTCTTAAGAGGTAATTATTAAGCCCTAAAATCAAAGGTACATCATCATCGATAATATTATTCACCTCAACTGAATAAATACCAGTCCGACGGATGTGTTCCCCATAGTACGATCTAGCCTGTTTGAGCTGGTAGGTTCCAAGAGCTAACCGTTTTAGATCAGTTATTGTCAATTGTGGAAATCCATCTAAATGTGGATTATTGCTATTAATCATCAGAAAATTCACTCTCCTTCTATTGAGATTTGCCTGTTCAACATAAGTTGCCAAATGGTTCTCTAGTGAAAGCCTTTCTTTAGCAATTCTTACATATTCCAAGGCTTCTGGTGGGTCTTCTATAACAACATGGAACTTATTAATTAGAGCACAAGATATTCTAAAATCATCCATTAGGTGCAAAGCCGCTCTATTGTTAAAAACATGACGAAAGAGTCTATAATCCCTTTTCACCCTCCCGTTAACCACTTCTACAACCCAGCGGCACATAGTTACAAAACGAGACCGATTTGCCTGCTGGGTTGTTAATTGATGTTCATTCTCAAGTAGAGACTCTGGCATATGTGTTACAAAACCATATCCCTGGAGTTCATTAATTACATCCCTAAATCCTCCTATCAAGAATGAAAACATCACCTCTTCGGAAAAATGATCTTAAACAAGATTCCTCATTACATAAGTTTAAACTTGTAATTGTAGCATCATTAGTGGTCGCCTTGTATGGCCCGAGACAATCCACAATATGACCATCACAACACACTATCATAAATGGTTTGACCAAATTATCCAGTTTTTGCAAACTGTATGTTTGTTTTTGAAATAAATAATTAGAACTACTTTGGATAAATACATAAGTAGCATCACATATGACAATTGCTGGTTTAGAATTAGGTGGCAAATCAGGATTACCAAATAATCCTTCTGGTATTGTTCTATTTCTAGAAGCAACATCTTCAACAGTTAAATGATTAAATCCTAAGTACAATGGAACAAACTCATTAATTAAACACTCTCTGGCCTTATTCATTGAGCGTTCTAAGGTAGCACGAGATTTATTAAAGAGAGTTGCCAACCTTTCATTACTATCACCAGTTCTCAGCTTAACTAAGTAAATACTTAAAGCAATCGTGGCATTTGATACTTGTCCTGCTAGACTTGGAATACAGTTTAACAAATCATAAAACTGATCCGAGTTCATGCCAAGCCAAAAGTGACACAAATATGGAGGCATAATTAAGATATTTGAAAAATCGATACGGTAATAGGCAGCTCGCTGCATTATATTCATAATTGTGTCGAATTGACTACCAGTAAAATCTCTTAACTGTGAAGTTAATTCGCTCCAATGACCATGATCCAGGTGGTGACAACAGATTCGTGCAGCCGGTGGCACATAGAATTTATAATGAAGTAATAACAAATCCTTTATAGATGAGGGTACTAATAAACGTTCTGTTTCAAAACAATTAACAAATATACAGTGATTGGATGTGCTAGCAGCACGCTTATACACAGAAGACATAATTGTTGGATTTGATCTAACTTGAGCAGTGTGTACGTTTTGTTGTGGAAGAGGGGGCGGCTCAGGAATATTGAAATCCCTACTTGATCCAGCATCTGGCAAAATAGCGTCTGACAGACCAGGGCGATTGGAGTCGTGC
Source organism: Agrochola litura (assembly GCA_949152395.1). Taxonomy (NCBI): domain Eukaryota; kingdom Metazoa; phylum Arthropoda; class Insecta; order Lepidoptera; family Noctuidae; genus Agrochola; species Agrochola litura. The sequence goes on from OX424494.1 coordinate 3,250,787, forward strand.
TGATCACGACGTTGCACTTCTCTTGTAGCTGACCTCCAGCATGCAGCACATACTCTATCCAATCTTGAGATCTAAAAAATAACATGATTAAACATGTAATACAAAACATTTTATGTGATAAAACTTGATAAAATAGACTTGATAAAAGTATATACTGTAATGTGATGTAACTGTAAGAATACATGATAATGATTGGGCAGCAATATTGTGTCAAAATAGATAATATTATTATCTAATACCTACAACATTATTTATTTGTGAAACCAGATAACAGGACTCAATATTATAAACACATCTAATAATAGTATAATCACTATCGACTATAGATAGAAGACTGGAGAAAAGAATGTTAAAAAGAAGTTAAATTAGTTTTTTTTTATAATGCGACATAAATAAAATATTTACCAGATGCAGCGGAACATTTCTAACTAAAATGTTTCTCTCTTGTCGATCTTGTCTTACAGGATATGTTCTAGTTGCACGTAGAATAGATTTACCGCAAGAAAAACATAATCTTCTATGACCAAAAGCAGGCAAAGATAAACTTCCTTCACTGATTGTGTTTGCTCGATCTTGAAGCAGTGTCAAACACTCTGTACAAAGCACACATTCTGAAGACATCTGCAATAAAAACCATGAATGAAAAAGTGTGTTTGTACCCTTTCTGGCATTATCTATCTGCTGTAACATATTCACAGAAGTTACACCTATAATAATATGTTATCAAGAGTAAAGCCTTTTTTGGCCTCTAACATGTTCGTTTTTTTAAATCTATTTGTTAGGTACCTATTTCCTATGCGAGCCTAAAATAAATATTTCTTTCATTCTATAAAAATGTTTTGTAGGATGGTACGGTGGTGAAGATGGTACAGTCATTAAAAGATTAGTCAGGAAATAGAAGGTGCCTGACATTCCTAAGTATATATTCAAAGAGTAAAATAAGATCTGCTTACTTGAGTAGGAGTTATCCATGATTGTAACAAGTTAATCATTGGAGTAGACGCTTGTTCTAATGAATGTGTAGGTTGGTTTCTGGGTATCAAAAAAGAACAATTGATACATCGTCGGATTTGCCGGTTGACTGACGGTGTCAATCGGTCGACCCCACGACTCGCCATATTTGCACAATACACAACACAGAAAAAGAAGTTAAAAAATACAAACAAGTTCTACTTCTCAACGCACAATTCAATAATTATCTAAAATAATCTCAAGTTCTCAACTCTCAGAAACAGTACTCGCTAGCACAAAGATAGTTGGTACTTGATACGTCAGTAGAGTACAACTAAAAATGTCAAATCAATGCACAGATTATAAAACTAGTCGGGATTTAGGGATGTAATCGATAAACAAATCTTAAGGGTATGAAAATCGATTTTGTGTCAATTAGCAATAAGCCAAACTAAATTGATTTGGTGTACTTAATTGTTTGATTTTACTTAATTGTTGCTGATAATCAAAGAAATCAAAGCAAAAACATATAATTCGTGAAATGTTTTTCAAGCAAACATTATATAATTATTTAATACACAAAAGAAACTATTACTGGTTAGTCGATTCATCAAAAATCAATTCTATTGCATTCTACATCTCTAAGACTGGCTGTGACCATAGATATAATAATGATAATCATAGATTCTATTATATTCTAGTTTTTTAATAATGTTAAAAAAACTAGAATATAAAATCAAGGGTTAAAAAACGAAGGACGCCAACGGGTGTCATAAAATGTTGCTTGCAAACAAGGCAGTTCGTAACATCTAATTTGTTGATAAGTCGACAGACAAGGGGCTGTTCATGTGAAACGGAACGTCAGTTACAGGGAGTAAAACAATATCCATACTTTTAATCTCAAAAGTAAATTCCCATTTCAAAAATCAAATCCCCGACGTATAATATCGTAAAATATTATGAAAGTAATTACTATAAAATTTTAGTCTTGATGCGCGAGACTTTTTGGTACCACTTTTGGTCATTGTCCTTTACTACGTGTCAAAAGAATCTTGATATTTGAATTCATTAATTTTAATTATCATTTTAATTATTATTATTTTTTAATCTTTTTATCAATTTCGGAATTTATGTAAGCAAATATCAAATTATATCACTTTTTTTAAAATTAATTATTTGACATTATTCATTTTCGAAATTGTTGGCTTAAATGAAGAAGTATCATGATTAGAATACGTGGTTAAAATATTGCCAATGAATTAAATTTCACCCTGTAGAAGATATCTCGGACTTAGCCTGAGTATAATAATATAAATACGTTGTTCATTCTTTGATCATATGTGTGTCATTGTCACTATTATTTCAACTTTTTTGCTGATGCCACTTTTAAGAGCTGTCCAACGGGGCTCCAACAACTCTACACAATACACGCATTTGATGAAAGTAGTCAGTACGTAAAACCATTTATATTTTGTCTGCTGTAGTAAGAAAATGCGGAGCTACGAAATATTGTTCAATTTGATTAAGACCACGTTACGTTTGTGGTCGCAAGAAAAAATAATTCGAATTAGCTGCAATTCAAGCGATCAAGAAAGTGTTCCCAGAAATTTTATTTTGAGGGTGTTACTACCATTTTAACCAAAGCCTCGCAATCAGGGACTCGTACAGACTTTTGTTTGTGCAACAGATTGCTCAGCATAAGTTTGTGTTGTGTGGATCGACCTTTACGTTCTTCGTCTGAACTAGCACGGTCTGTGTACTGTTATAACCCTGACTTGCAAATAAATACCAAACAAATAATTAAGAGAAGTACATCCTGTACTTCTCAGCATTCCGATCTCGGGTATCGCTGATAAGGGCCAACCGCCGTCGCTCGCCCGACTCCGAGGTCACATGCATTAGTCTCAGTTTAGCTTACGAAAGAGCCACACACGTCCTAATCTCCAATTTTATAATTTCTAATTCCTTTTTTTATTAAACATATTTTAGTTAAATAGATTAGCCTTTTTTTTTAAACCCTCTTGCAAGGGCACGGGCTAACAGTACGCACACAGACCGTGCTAGTTGTGCACCCAACTAGCAAAGTAATCCTATAAAGAAAGGTTATAAGTCTGTCACTACTAATAACGTTCTTATAAAGTATTGCGGTAGACTATTTAACTTGTAATAGCATTAGCCAAGCCTTTACATACTCAAGTACATTCGTTTTTATATCTCGATCTTATAGTTCGCTACAAGACTGACCTCTAAAACATTTATAGGACACATTTACTAGTAATAGCATTTCACAAGCTTAGATATTCTCAAGAGCATTTGCTTTTATAACTCAGTCTTCTAGTTAGCTACAAGATTTTTTTTTAGGACACTTTTAGGAATAAGTCTCCTATAATTGTTTACATTAAAACTAAATAATACAGAATAATATTTTGATCCTATAGTAGCATTTTGTGGGAAAACAAGAAATTATAACATACTTAGCTGAGATCACTATAAGTTTGCGCCGTTATAGTTTTGCTCGAGATTCTTTTAAATCTAATAGTACTTAGTAAGAGCGCTATTTGATCAAAAAAGCTTATAAGCTACTAGATCAATAACTTTATTAGTAAACGTTAGCCATTTTGTTGAGATTCAGGTGTTCCCTTTCGTCCTGAGAAAATAAGTTGAACATGAATTTAAGCGATTGGAAACGATTGAAAAGGAGTGGTGGTTACAGGAGAAAAGTGAAAAATAGGTATAAAGAATTAATGAAGCCAGGTTCTTCAGGAATAATATCAACAGGATCAGGAAGTAAATCAAACACGTCAAGCGCAAACGCAGATGAAGTAAATGAGGGTTCCGCGACCAAAAATATTTTTTCTCCCTTAGCCCACCTCTCAGAAAGTGAAGAAGATGAAAATTGGGAAGAAGAATACGAAGAAACCACTGACTATGAAAAAAATCATGAATTGCTTAAAGATATGCAAAGCTGGGCTATAAAATTTAATATAACCCACCTAGCCCTGAACGAACTATCCACTATTTTAAACAAAAGATTAAGTAATATTTTACCTAAAGATGCACGGTCTTTATTACATACCAACAAAGAAACGTTGCATATTACAATTTCGGATCCAGGACAGTACTGGCACAACGGATTGATTAAATGCCTAAAAAATACGCTACAGGGACTGGATTTGAATAGTATAACAAATACGATTTCATTAAATATAAACATAGATGGGTTGCCAGTATACAAAAGTTCAAGACAACAACTCTGGCCTATTTTGTGTAACATCTTTGAAATATCCCACATTTCTCCTTTTGTGATTGGTAAATATACAATATTTCAATATCGTAGGTGCTTAATTAAGTTATATACATATATATAATATTACTAAAACTTTTTTTTAAGGGATTTATTCTGGTGAAGGTAAGCCATCTGATCTGAATGCATATTTGGGGTCTTTTGTGAAAGAAATGAGGGAACTTGAAGAAGATGGATTAGCCCTGTCGTCAAGTGAATCTAGAATCAAAGTCAAAATAAGAGCCTTCATTTGTGATTCCCCAGCAAGGGCCTTGATTAAAGGCAAGTTTCGAATTGTTTTTTTTTTTATAACTAGAAGATCATACCGACGGTCCACCTGATGTTAAGTGATCACCGCCACCCATAGATACCTGAAAGACCGGGGGAATTGCTAGTGCGTTGCCAAACTTTGTTGAAGGACTCTTTTACACTCTTTTTATATGATAAATATAGATGTAAAAATATGGATGTTTGTTCCGCTTTGACTCCACAACGGCTAAACAGATTTGGATAAAATTTGGTAAGTAGATAGGGCACAGGTCTCACGATATAAAATGTAGTGCACTCGGGCCAAGCCGCGAGCGGAAGGCTAGTTATTTAATATTGCTTAAGTATAATCTTTATGATTGTTCATTATAGCTTTCTGAACAGTAACAGGGCTGCGCTGATGAAAAATTATGGTTTGTCTATCACTACTGTTATTAAAATACATTTTTTACAGGTGTCATAAATTTTAATGGAAAGCATGGTTGTCTGAAATGTACGGTGATTGGCGAATATTCACATAAATCAAACACTGTAACATTTCCTAAGTTCGATTGTCCTAAAAGAAACGATAAAGACTTTCGTAAAAAAAAATATGAAGAACACCACAAACATGACTCTCCATTATTGAAATTAAACATAGATATGATAGAGGATTTTCCTGTGGCAGACTCATTACACCTAATAGACCTTGGTTTGATGAAACGGTTGTTGATTGGATGGCGTGATGGAAAGTTAGGAAAATACCTAACCAAATGGAGTGCTCGAGATGTTGATATTGTCAATAGTTTTTTACTGAATTGTCAAATGCCCAAAGAAATACACAGAAAAATGAGATCTGTAGATGTTTTGGCCCACTGGAAAGGTTCCGAGTACCGATCTTTTTTTTATTATCTAAGTGTTATAATTTTGAAACACGTGCTCAAACCCGAACCATTTTATCACTTTTTAAACTTGTTTTGTGCCATAACGATTTGTTCAAATGAAAAGCATTTGCCACTCTTGCGGATTGCTGAAAAAATGTTAGAAGATTTTACAGAAAGTTTTAAGACCTTCTACGGGCGAGACTACGTTACTAGTAACATACATAATTTAATACATATAGTTGAGGAAGTAAGAAAATTTGGAATTTTGCAAAAGTTTAATGCATATCCTTTTGAAAATAAACTATACGCTATTAAACAAACTATCAGACAAGGAAAAAATCCATTACAGCAAGTTGCAAGAGGAATAATTGAAAAACAGTTAATCGAAACAGAACATCTTAACGAAGAAATTGTACACTATCCATTTATTAAAAAGAACCAGCGAAGCGGCTTATTGGTTTTGCACCTAGAAACATATATTTTATCATCAAAAAATGAAGACAAGTGGTTTCTTACTGACGAAAATCATGTAATAGAATTAAAATCCGTCATGTTGAAAGACAACAAAGAAATAGAAATTACTGGATTTCGTTTTGATATTATCCACGATGCTTTCGAAAAACCATTAAAATCATCTTTTTTGAATATTTATAAATGCGATTGTGCTGCTATTGAAAAATCGGAGGTAACTTGCAAAGTTCAAAATGTAAAATGTAAACTTGTTAGTATTACATATAAGTCAGAGATATTTTTCTTACCATTGTTACATACGCTGTGAATTTTTTGTATAAAGTGCATAAAATAAAACAATATTTCATTAAAATTATGTTTTATTCAAAATTAGATATTTTTTTAAGTCTTGGCAATCAGTCTCAATCATAAGTTATCAGCTACATTATGTTTCATTATTAAAGCTTCTTCGTACTAAATGATCTTAGCTGTCTTGCACTGATAAACGTTATAAGTTATAACAAATAAAACATTACTAAAGTTAACAAAATATTTCAGTGTAGCTATGTTATAAAGATAATTAGAAACCTATTATAAATGCTTCAATTATTTAACAATAAAATATCAACAAAGTTCAACTCAATTATCTTTAGTCTCACGATTAGCACGATTACAGTAAAGTAACTGTTTTCAACTATAAATGAAAGTTAAAAACCATAAATATTCTCAATAAAAAGTAATCAAAAAAGTATTGAAAAAAAAAGTAACCCCATTGTCTTTTAAAAATCAACTAAAACTAATAAAAATGAACTTGGTAGTTCATTTTTGTTAGTTTTAGTTACATAATTTCAACATAGATACCATTTGTATACAACATATAACAACAACAATAGCTTTAGTAACTAGATCAAAATTAAATACTCAGGTACCTATTTACGAGTATCTAGAATCATTAATTAAAAAATGGTATCAAAAATCTTAAAAACCTTATCAAAAATCTTTTCATTTCAGACAAAAATTTCCCCTGTAACATCTTCAACTTCTATTTGGTTACCAGTGGCTTGTTTTTCTATAAGAGGCTGCTTAGGAGGCGTTTCATTTGTAACCAAATTTTCGGAAGAAGTCTTTTTGACGCATTTTTTTCCTCTGCATTTTTTTGTAGAAGCTCGTTTTGGTTCGATTTTGCACCGTTGATCAGCATTTCGCAAAATTGTTTTAAAAAATTTATGACAGTCAGTTAAATGAAACGACGAATCTAGTTTGTGAATTAAATAAAAAAAGAAACCGATAGTCTTGGAGAAACCTTTGAAACAGATCTTTTCTGTAGGTTCATTTTGGGAACGTGAGGCTCCAGTCCATGAACACAATTTGAAAAACTGTCTTTCGAACATAATATCAATAATAGCATATGCACTTGTGGTTCCTTGTCCTGTGCCTTTAGTGCACATCACACTTAACTTTCTTTGCAAATCTTCTCTATAATCAGAATCCATTAAATTCTTTTCGAAGTCTTCTAAATCCTTTAAATCTCTAATTGGTTTTACCGCGAATGAGTGATTTTGTTTCTCTGTAATAGATTTTTTAATGAATTCTTCATTCATAACTTGTTGTTCAGTCACTTTTAACAATATCGATTTAAGTGTATCATGTATTACGCCTTGATTATTTAGTGTTGTGTTCAGGGTCTCCATTATAGTCTTCATATCGTCATTAATGGATTTTAGGTCACTTTTAATAGTGTTGATATCTGTTTTAATTGATTTTAAGTCGCACTGTTCTTCTGATAAACTTGTTTCTTTATTAATGTACGAGTATATTATAGGCGTGTCCGACTGATTATTTTCGGGTATAACAACGTATTTTTCAATATTTTCTTGCAATGCGCTCAGCAGTGTTCCAGATGGAGTTGGCTCTGACGGTGTAGTAATTTCGTAATTAGCCTAAACAATAAAATATTTTAAATGAGCTAAACGGGATAATAAAAAAGTTTTTTTTATGTAAGCAAAAATTTAGTTAGTACAATACGGCTTACATATAGGTTTCGAACGTTGATATACTAGGAGTAACGGCATATTTCACCATGTTGCTATCTAATAAGCTCTGTATAATAGTTAAACTGACAAGCTGTTAAAGATACACAGAGGAACCGCTTGACAACTTAAGTTCTGATGTCAATGATCTCAATGAAAGCCTCATAAAAGTTATGTATTTGTAACTTACCATCATTACTTGTTCTCCACCTTCAGGCATTGTTGTTGAATTAGCATTATGCTTATCATTCTGAAAATATTATTTATTGAAATAATTAATAAAAATATCGACAACATTTTTAATTAAAAGCAACTGCTTTCGATCGTGTGGTACCACTCTGAGCGCATAATCTGTCGGAAATCATGAAAAATCGATTCACAATCTGTGAAAATATTATGTGGCGTACATGCACATTAGGTATTTCCCAATGCTATTATGATCCAACTGTTGATTGAAATAAACGAACTGAATTGAATTTCAGAAGTGAATCCGATATCAATTAGCTTTAATTCAAAAGCACCTATTGTTACGAACCTGTAGACTTTCTTCTGCCATAATATTATACGACAGCTGTGGAATATCATAGCCCTTGCGTCGCTTTTTAGCTGAAACGTCTTGTATATCAGGTTCTGTTTCTGAATTATTGCTCATGATATCAATTTCATTGATTGCATCTTGATACGTTAAAATATTTCGCCTTTTTACCACACAGTTTATTTGTGTCCAAGTATCATCGGGCTGACTACCTTCATCTTTTTGTAATTTAATCGTGTGGGACTGTTTTTGTTTTCTGGGCCAATACAAAACACCATTACTCTCCCATTGATGTGGTACAAATGACAATACAATGTTGCCCTTTTCAATAGTTTGAATAATTTTAAAAGGCATTTTTTAGTCTTAAAACCTGTAAAGAACATTTTTTGATATAAATAACAAATACCACACATAAATAACTAGCTTAGTACTGTCAAGCACACGTCAAGCTAGTGGTAGCCTTATCGCGATCGAAATAAAGTCGGCATTGCCACAAAAGTTTACAGCTTGACGTGGGCTTGACTGTACAAACAAGTTTTGTATTTATAATATGAACAAGTATTTATGGCACCAAATACTGCGATAAATACTTATTAATAGCTGGATTGTTTCAATACAACGCGAGACTAGGTTATACTATTTTATTTTCACTTACGTGCTGTTCTGGCGTACGATGTACAAGGTTAGGGGTTCAGGAGGAAGCGAGACGCAACAAGACAGGCTCTGGTTTAAGGATTCCAGAAAAGTGCAAAGGAAATATAGTGAAATTACATAAATATAGCGGTAACAAACCCTTTGCACAATAAACACACGCGCTCTTTCTGACAACTCAGGCGCTACTGCCTACTGGTTCGGACATGCAAGCCTCCCCCCGCACCTCTAGCACCCGTACTGCGTACTGAACTAGTAACTACTGATATAGGTTTATAGCGATCGTAATCATACCTTCAAAATATTTGCCGAACAGGCGGCACGGGAAGAGGATTCCTTGTTAATTTGATTGCTCGGACGTATAATGTTTCAAACATTCATCTTGCTAATGTAAAAATCATCTTTTTTTTAACCATGCAATATATTAGTATGACCTTATAATACTATTATTTATGAAATAAAATTATTCAAAAAGTAAATGGAACTTATTATGTGTGTTCACAGATTATCGGGATACAAAATTAGTAGCAAATTGTGCATTCATCTTCGATGTAATGGTCATATATGCTGTACTCGGAGCAAGTAGGGCACCAAAAAAAGATTTGATGCAATAAAACTATTATGTTTTCTTGACTACAAATGAAATGAGTAGGTCTATACATATTATTTAAAGAAACTGGAAATCCACACCCATTGCAGCTTTCGGATAGCACAAAATGTGTATTAGTCCAAGGCCATCTCATATTTGTCAGTAAAATCAATGAATATTTGGTCAAAAAACAGTCGACATCAAGAAAAACAACCATCTTGTGAATTAGATCCTAAAAAATGTAAATTTAGCATTAACAGGCATATTCCAAGGGAACCCTAATTTGTTTTTAAATGGAGGCGAGTAATCTAGAATGAAACTGCTACAAGTACTAATTTACCTACATTGCTTCTACAAATTACTTAATGAAGAGCAATTTCAAAACATGGCGAAATTCATAAGAATTGATGAAATATTTTATTTACAACAATATACTAATGAGCTATTTTTCGGAGGGGATTGTGAAATTAACTAAATTGCGGTACACATTTCAAGTAAAAATGACTTCGCCACGAGTTCATATACTATATTTACAATATATATTAGTAATTAATTTTCTACAATAATACAAAATAATAGTAATAGAAACTTACGTTTTTATTTCTTGTATTTAACACAAAACAGGAACCACCAGCCGACGCAACAACAAAGATAACTTCTATTAAAATATACTTATAACTATAAATTAAGCACATTACTAGTGCATTATAAACAAGATTGCTTTAGTAAGATACTTATATCAGATACTAACAAGAGCGTTTGTGCTTGTAATTGTGTAGTCTCATATCATTATAGAAGCTATTGCGCTTCGTCAAGTATATTATAGGGCTTAGTAACATTTTAAAAGTTGATTATAAGATAGTTATAGAAATAAACGCTCCTATAACTGCGCCCAAATCCAGCTTTGTAGGATGATACAAGTTTCTTATAAGTGAATATAAAAGTAGTCTTGAGATAGTTTTAAGTACTGATTTTGCTAGTTGGGGCATGTACTTGTCTTATTTTTCAGATATTGGCAACTTCTTCAAACAAAAAATCTGATAAAATCACCACACCAGCCTTGGTTTCTTTCCTTCGGTGACCATTTTATAGTTGTAGTCGGACGACTTGGGGATAAGCACTGCGGGGAGCTTGGACAGAATCATCGAGACGATATTGACACCATGTAGGTACTCCTCGCGTCCGACTGCTGGTACTGCTTCATTACTGCACTTTCACAGAAAACGCGACGATATCTTTATGATATTCCCGTAGTAGGGACTTAAGCTTCTTTTTATCTTGGAGTATTCTGGAAATAATGCAGTCGGGGCTACCAAACTGATGAACAATGTGGCGACTGCATCTTTCGCTTGCCCTTGTAGCCGTTTTCGAAGTCTCCACAGGTTTTCTTTTGGCGTGAACTTACGCAACGCCGTCGACTCGTCGTAGGCTTGTTTGAATTGAAGTCAATCCAACTAGTTCCCAGAGAATTCAGGTAAATTTTCCGGTGTGCTCATGCAGTTGAGCAAACTGGCTTGGGGCACGTTGTTTGCAGTTGGTAAAAATATCCTTCAAAGCACTTGCCAACATATGAACCGCGTTGTTCGGCCAGCCGCGTGCTCGGTGTATAGCGACGGTACTCGTGCGTGCAGCTCGCCCGTTTCAATTCCTTTCTCGTGGGCTTGCTGCTCCAGAAGAGATTCTTCGTGTTTACTTTGATGGATCACCCAATCCTCCAAGTCGCTGCGAGGAAGTTCCTTCCAATCAACTAGTGAACTGTATTCCAACTGTTCTTCCTCGTCGTCGAGTGCTGCCAATTTGGCATTCAGGTTTTGATCAATGAGCGCGATCCGAATAGCAGCTTTTGTTTTGTGGCTTCCAACTGCAACAGTTTTTTCTTGCTTTCTCGCGTAGATTTGCTCGATGACACAACAGATTTTACCGGCATTTTCGTGAGGTTAGGGCAGCGGCTCCAAAGGACCCCGTTCGGCCAATTTAGCTGTTTTGGTATAAAATAGCCTGTAACATGCTGATAGAAAGTCAAGATGAGCGCAAAAAAAAAATGACCCGCTTTAGAGATAATGATTTTTATGTTTTGCTGCTTCCCGACACATCGGATAGCAAACGATGTGAAACAATATGTTCGAGCTGCTCAGCTTGAGTGTTTTCTGCAGCTTTATTCTGTTGCAAAACACGTTGCTCTTGCAGCATTTTTGCTCGCGCTGTTTGTACGCCTGGAGTGTGGATTATTGTAGATACGTCTCAAAGTACCACTTTGTTAGGGGTGGTGACGCATGAGTTAACGGGTACGAAAACAAAGGCAAACTTTGACAACACGTTTATTGCGTTTCGAACGAAGAACAAGAGGGCCGCATGCGCAAAAATTTGGAATTCTGGCGTGCACATGGATTCGCGTTCGGTGGCAGACTAGCTCACGGTGTGACAAGCATGTCAGCGTGCCCCGCTGTTTTAACTAATAATGCTACTTATTAACTAAATACTTGGATGATTACATCTTTTAACAATTTTTTTTAAATCTATTAAGCGTGTCGCTAACACCTGCCGTACCTGTTGATTTCATTGTGGAGGCGCTGATGTGTCCCACGAGCTGCCCTCGGCCGCATAACAGCAGATGTTGGCAGAGTGTCCCGCGCAATGGCAGACCTGGCAGCGTGTGGCGGGTGCAACTCCACAATCCCGCGCTTTTTTGCCAAAGTCTCCGACGGTTGTTGCATACCTTCGGAGCAGGATTCCCCGCTGTAGAGCCCTATTGCCACGTCGTCTTGCTCGGTTTCTAGTCGAAAGGCCAACTGGTTTTTACAGCCCTCGCTTCCCCGTAATTTTCAAGCGAAGAAAGCAATCCATAATATAATTCTTCGGGTGTAGCCGCATGCCGCTTTCGCACGCAGCTCGACCGGCAATCCACAGATGAGGCACGACATCGCGTTCTCACCATCCAGCCCACACTTTTTCATTAGAGATATTTTATCGAGGTAGTATCGGGTCATGGTCTCGTTTCCCTTTTGGCGTGCCAGCGTTTCTTCAAGGCTGTCGACGAAATCGGTGTTGCGTGGAAATGCCTTCATCAGCAAGTGCCCCACGTGGCACTATAATCCTCTTGGTCTAGGTCATCGTACCAGTCACGCGCTATGCCGCGAAGCCGGGGTTGCATCACGAAGGGTCTTCGTAATGCAACCCCGGCTTCAAGGCATAGTCCTTCTCTTCCCCATTGTAGATTTCACCTAGTTAATCTATTTTGTGAAGCCTTTCACATTTATGATCTTCTTCGCAGGATCGAATTTGGGAATGATCTCTGTGTCCAGGTATGGTATCCTTAGTCTTTTGTTGGCAGGTGGCTGACTAAAGGAGGATTGCGAAGTCAAACTATCATCCTCTTTTTATTATTGTAAAATATTCGAAATACATAAACTGACATATTTTTAACAGAAAAATAAGAATGAAAGCTGTTGGTTTATGTAACTACAATTATTTTCATAATTGAATATAATTTACAGTACTATTTCCAAGATAGTAAATGAATGCTCCGAGAATTAAAGACAAGTTATTATTATTTAAAATTACCACAACATATTAGTGTGTCTATGAGATGATTGGTAATTGGTCATTGACAGATGGCGCTAGTAATTGCATCAGTAGATCCTGAATGCTCAGGGACACGATGCTACTGCCGCGCTGCCACCGCGCCTCTAACCTGTGTATATGCATCGTTGCTAGACCGCTACCGCGCCGTCGCCGCGCCACCACTGCGCAGCAACTTCGCCGCGGTTGTTGTTATACTTTCAATACTGGTAGATGGCGTTGGTTGTTTCTTGTTGACGATGCGAGAGTAGATTGAGGCTTCCTGGGGTCATAACTGCACATCTGGCCATTAACCGTTACAGTATTATTCCAACGTATTTCCCACAACATCCAACATGGATTTTAGTATTGAAAGAAAAACCATTTTACAAGGCGAATAATGCAACAAGTGGCTATAATTACGCCTGAAATTATTACCTGCATCAAACTTTAGTAGTAATTTATTTTATTTTTTTATTTATTTTGATTTACACGGCTTAAGATACCAATTACATAAATCAAAGTATATTTAAGTACAAACATAACACATAAACGAATAACAATAATTAAATACAATTATTACCACAAAAATGTAGGCACAAAACCATTAAATTGTCGAATTTATCATCGAACAGATCACAGTCCGGGTTGGCTTCCACGAGCTTATTTAGTGCGTTCAACACGCGCGGTAGGGGAGACGCAGCACGGGCTGCTGTCCGACACGAAGGCACGCCTAGCAGTCGATGTTTTCTGCCACGGAGATAATTATTCGGTGTGTATAGTCGAATCAGCTCATTATGGATATCAGGCGCATCCGCACCCTTCCAAACCTTGAGCATAACGCCTACCTGGCCACATGCTCTTCTGGTCTCCAGCGTATGGTATCCCAGACACCCTAAGAGGAACTTGGTAGGATAGAGGTAGGGATAGTAACCGAGAGTTCTTCTGTAAAAAAAACGCAGGAATGCTTTTTGTACTTTTTCTAGAAGAAGTGCTTACTTTGCTTCGTGCGGATTCCATACAGAAGAACTAGCTTCTAGCTTGGTTCGGACAAGTGTGCTGTATAAGAGCCTTATTACATGCTCGTTGCGAAAATCACGGGCATTTCGGAGGACAAACCCTAGCCTTTTAAAAGATTCTTTGGCAACTGTAGAAATGTGATCATAAAAAGTAAGCTTCTGGTCAAATGTGACACCCAAGTCCTTCATGTTCGTTGATCTAGTTATTTTAGTACCATTCATTTTGTATTCAAAATCGATCGGATGTCGCATTCGACCAAAGGTCATTACATAACATTTGGAAGAATTGAACTCCATTTTATTTTGAACTCCCCATTCATGTATGGCGTTTATATCGTTTTGCATAGCTTCGCAATCCGATACGGTGTTGACAGCAGTATAAAGTTTGAGGTCATCTGCGTAAAGGAGACACTCAGCAAATTTTGCAACAGCTGGTAAGTCATTAACCATGAGTAGAAAAATCAGAGGCCCGAGTATTGACCCTTGACTTACACCAGAGCGTGTATGGTAGGGACGAGATACGTAGATACCCAGCCTTACAAACTGCTGGCGGTCCCGGAGATAGTCAGCTAAAAGTCGAAGTAAGTTTGGACAGACACCAATGGCGCTGAGTTTCTGAAGCAAGATATCATTATTAACTCTGTCGAAAGCTTTACAAAAATCAAAATAAAGTACTTGTCGCTTCTTGTCAAGATGCTTTGATATGTACTCCGTAATTGTCTGCAGATTGGAATCAACAGACCTCTTGCGTCTAAAACCGTGCTGGCTGTTACTCAGAATTTTTTCAACCTGGGAGATAATAAGTTTATGAAGAACATTTTCGAATATCTTGGCTGGAGATGACAATATAGCGATAGGTCGATAATCTTCAACAGTTGATTTATTGGCAGTAGATTTTCCAGTGGTATGGATATATGCCTGTCTTTAATGACAAATTAAAAATGTGACATAGAGGAGCGGAAAAAAGTTCTTTTAAGTGTTTCAAAATAAAAGGCGGAATACTGTCAGATCCTACGGAACTTCTGGATTTTAATTTATCGATACCGTACTGGACATCATCGACAGTGAATTGGAAAATATTTATATAATTACTGTTGGAATCGGTTTCGTGATTATTGACACATGCTGGATTTAATTGTGGCATTTCAGGCAGAAACACGCTTGCAAAAAAATTGGCGAAAGCTTCAGCGGCTGCTGCTCCTGAGAAACAGTCGCCACTATAGCTAACGCTTGGCTCAAAACCCCCTTTCGATCGTAAGCTGTTAACGTGTCGCCAAAATTCAAGTGGGTTGCTTTTAATATTATTTTCACTGCGCCTTATATACAAACTGTAGGCTTCTGCAGCACGATGCTTTAAGGAGTTCCTGAGGTCCGCAAAACTCTTATACTCATCGCTGCAATTGGTCCGCTTCCAGCTTGCATGCAGTTTTAGTTTTAGTTTGATATCATTAATTATTTCAGAAGTAAACCAAACTGGATATCGTTTGCAAGTAGCTTGTGGACGATGTTTTTTAGGCATGCAGTCATCGAATATTTTGTAGATGTTACTATAAAATGCACTTACCGCAACTCCAACGTCGCCTGTCTGTAAAACAGTTTCCCAGGAAATTTCGGATAGGGATAGGTAAAGTCGTTCGACATGACATTTGTTAAAATTCCAGTCTTTAGCTGGATTTATGTTACTCGACTCAATGAGATCTCTACCCCTAGTGTGAGTTTCTTGCCGTATCACGAAATACGTGACGATCAAGTTAATCGAGCTATAGTTAGCTCGATTAACTTGAGTATGAGCAATGGTATTGAAAAATGTTGCGAGTGTGAGTTGAAGAATACCTAACTAACATCAGTGCGTATCGTCACTTGTCCGATAGTTTGCCGAAAGTTTTGTTATTTTTTTTTATGTTGCCTATCTTGAACTTCGAATGGTTTCGGCGAGATAATACGACTAAAATACAAATCTTATCAGAACCATGTTGACGAGGGTTATGCGTGCCCTACGTAATTTAGTAGACATATAATATTGTTCATGAATGAGATATTCCTATTTCGTTTTAACGAGCAGTGAGTAAGGGAGATGTGAAATTAGGTGTGTTTGGCGCAGTGTTGCCATTTTAGCGACTTTGTCGCTAGTTCTAGCGGATTTTGGATGTGCTTAGCGACTTTTTATTTCGATCTAGCGACTAAAATAAATTTAGCGACTTTTAGCGACTTTTTGTATGCAAAGCTGACTACCAAACCCCAGTAGTGTAGTGAAATTACAAGAAGAGATTTTTTCGAAATTGAAAACAGACATATTTTAGTTCAAACTAGCAACACTATTGGTTTTTCGGGAAATCCCCTACCAGAATGACGTGCGATCTTGAAGTTCGATCAGTATGGTGCCTCTCACTCTATCAAACGATGCACTGTTTCTTTCTTTTTCATTTCATTCATTCATCACCACCGTTCAGAGAAAGGAAGGAATAACCAGTTTCTATGTTACGTTTTCGCGGAACAAACCTGTTTGTCAAAGTGTGAATAGTGTCTTTGTTCAATTGTCGTAATTTTTAACAAAATCTAATACTTGTTGAAATGGAACTTCCTCTAAAAAAGAAGTCTTATGCTCAAAGATATAGACCAGAATGGGAACAACAAGAAAAGTTTAAAATGTGGTTAAAACCTGTTATGACTGATCCCACTAAAGCCTTTTGCTCGTTTTGTCACAGTGAAGTATTCGCAAAATTAAATGATTTAAAGAAACACGCCGATACAAAAAAACACAAACAAAAATGTGAAGCGATTTCAAAAAATCAGCAAATATGTTTCACTCCAGCTCCTAAAGTGAACAGGTGTACCCAAAAAGCCGAAGGTAAGCTTGCCTTATATATAACGGAACACAGTGCAATTTCTCAAATAGACCATCTGTCAGAATTGTGCAAAGATGTGTTCGCAGATTCAAAATGTTCTGACATAAAAATACATAGGACGAAGTGCACTCAGATTATCAACCAGGTTCTAGCACCACATTTCAGAGAAAACCTTGTCAAAGATATTGGCAGCCAAAAATATAGCCTTATTTTGGATGAATCTACAGACGTTAGTGTTACCAAATTCATGGGCGTAATTGTGAGATATTTCAGTGTGACTCAAAATTTTGTTGTATCTGCTTTTCTGTCGCTGGAGCCTGTAGAGTGAGCTGATGCCAACGGCCTTGTCTCATCATTAGTAAATTGTGTACGATCACACAATTTATCGCTCCCAAATTTGGTTGGGATTGGGACTGATAACGCTGCAGTAATGACAGGGTGTCACAACAGTGTATACGAAATACTCAAGAGGCAGCACAATCTACCCAATTTAATCCTAATAAGATGCATCTGTCATTCCCTACAATTAGCCGTCAGTCACGCGTCACAGCACTCTATTCCACAACATATTGAATTTATGATAAGAGAAACCTATAAGTGGTTTTCAATCTCATCAAAGCGCCAGCATGAGTACAAGGAGCTATACAGCCTCATTAACTGCGGCGACGAACCTCTTAAAATCCTCAAAGTTTGTGATACTCGCTGGCTGTCTATAGAGCCAACTGTTGCCAGAATTTTGACACAGTGGGAAGAGCTTAAGTTACATTTTTCACTCACTAAAGATAAATGCCACACTGCAGATTTATTGAGTGGAATGTACAGAGATGAAGCTAATCGTTTACATTTCATATACCTGAAAAGTGTTCTAAATGATGTGAAAATGGGAATCAAGATCTTCGAAGGAGAGAACACAGATTCTATCAAATTATTATTCTCATTGATGAATTTATTGCGATCAGTCTGTAACAGGATATTGATACCGAACTCCGCAACAACTGAAAAAAATTATTTGATCATTCAAATTGATAACCACCTAAACCCAGTACCTCATCTCGGATACATGTTTGAGTCCCACGTTGCTAAAGTCAATTTAGCATCCCAAACAGTTGCAACAGTTAGAAAAAGTTGTATTGATTTTACCGTGCGCTTGGCAAAAGAAATTCAAAATCGCTTACCCAGCAATTACATGACCTTACAAAAAATGACACAATTATCTGTAGACAATACTTTAAAACAGTTAAAAGATAACTCAATCGCTGAACTCGCTGTGGAATTATGTTTTGAGGAGGACAAAATTGAAAACATTTTAAAACAATGGCACAGTATTAACTTTGTGAAATGGGACATCATGACTAAAGATACTGTACAATTTTGGGCTCATGTATTAAAATACAAGGACGCTGCAGGTTTTAATACGTACAAAGACATAGCAGACTTAGCCATCACAGTTCTGTCCTTGCCACATTCCAACGCAGAAGTGGAACGAATGTTCAGTCAAATGAATATTATAAAGAACAAACTGAGGAACAGGCTGGCTTCAACCACTTTAAACTCCATACTTCTTTTAAGGAATCAGTTAAAGATTTTAAAACGAAATTGCCATAGCTATGTCTTGCCAGATGATGTCCTGACTAAAATCACTAAAACTATTAAAAAACCAAGTACTTCTACAGTGGAACCATCAACTTCTGCTGCTTCAGCGCCATTAGAAGTTGTCGAAGTCGAAAATGATAATGACGCAATAGATAACGAAATTTTTGCTTGTTTAAACCTCTGATTTGATTATTATGATTAAATAAATACTTGATTATACAAATTTGCTTTTATTTACACCGTATTTTGTTACCATGGAATATTTTGAAATATTTAGCCACTTCTAGCGGATATTTTTATTCGTTTTTTTTTCAAATCTAGAGACTAATGCATCGAGGTCTAGGGACTTTTTTTCCTAAACGGCAACACTGGTTTAGCGTCAAATTCAAGTGGCGACCGTCATGTCCCTCTACTTAACATTCCTTGATCTTTCTGCCTTCTTTCTTTTTCGCGCTTTTGTGTTACATTACTTATTTTCATTCGATTATTTACTTTTCATAATGAAGACCAGTGCATCACAGTTTGAAATGCTAGTCAACTTCATGGAACAGTAAGTACACTTGAGCATATTGAAAATAAAAACATAGTTGTGTACCTTTCAAATAAAATATCTTTTCTTTAAAATTTACAGACACGGTGACATAAACAAACTAAATAAAAACGCAAAAGGTAGAATACAGACGATCCAAGATTGGGAACGCCTAACAAATTTATTAAATAGTGATCCCACTGGGGAAACTAAGAATACAGAGAAATGGAAGAAGGTATGTACCTAGCACAGTATAATTAATCTTATCCCATATGTACCTATATATAATTTAAGTAAATATTTAATTTTGGTTTAATGTATTCCTAAATACACCTATACCTCCCAGAATATTTTTAAAAAGACTGTACTTATTCATTCTTAATATACTACAATGGTAATATTGTCTTTCAAAGGTTTGGAGCGATTTAAAAAATAACACTAAGAAAAAGGCTGCCAGAATAAATAGGGCTGTTGGTGGTACTGGTGGTGGGCCTGCACTTAATTTACAGCTAACTGATTTGGAACAACGTGTGCTAAATATTATTTTACCTCAGGCAGCTACAGGCTTAACAGGTGTAAGGGAAGCGGGCTTCTCTGAGGTTGGTTATGGTGCTTTCATATGATTATTTACTAACTGCAATAAAATATAAGTTTATAAGTACTTCAAGTACCTACATCTGTAGATTTATAACAAAAATACTTTTTCTAATTTCCCACCAATTTATTAAAATTTACTTATAAAATGTTACAGAACCGAATTGACAGTCCCAACAGAACTTTAACTCTGTCACCAACACCACCTGTGCTGGCTGTCAGTTATGAGGTTCCAGTTGTTGAAGAAAGTCCAGTTATTCATATAAGTAAGTATTATATAGTCTTTCAAAATTGAGCCCTGTGACTTGGCAGTCTTGACAGTCATATTTATCAATGCAGATTTTTCATTTATTTATTATTTTCTATTTTAGTGGATTATGATACATGGAATGAAGCTGGACCATCCCAAATCACAAGGAATGAAGCTGAACTATCCCACATCACAACACCCTTACCTCAACCATCACCAACCACCAACACGTACCAAGTAGAAGAGGAAATTGTCTTGGACAGTCCACCACCAGCAGGCTCTCTAAGACCAACACAAGCGGGATACACTCCACAGCGTCGGCGACGTGGTATAACTTCACGTCGAATAATATCTCCACGACGCCGGATTATCAGACAACCCAATCAGATGGAACGAGCAACAGAGCAGTTCCTGAACTCTGATGAGGAATGGAGGAATTTTTTAAGAAAAAAACACGAGGATGACTATAATACAGAGAGGGAAAAGCTACGCATAAGGGAGCTTGAGTTGGATACTCACAGGAAATGGCAAGATGTTGCATTGCTTGCTATAGAAGCGTTAAATAAGGTTATTGATTCTAGATTATGCAGAGATCAATAATTTATCATCTTAAGTTATGCTTCTACATTGTGCAGCAGCATTTTGCAATTTTGTGTGTTTTCTTTTTTTTATGTGCGTATTGTGTAGTGTTATATTTTTTTTTCACTCTGTGCCTGGAGGTCTTATTTAGGTTTTGTTTACGTTTTTATTTCGGCTTGGGTATAGTTTTCAATGTTTTTGTTGGTATATTGGCGTGTGCTAGCTGTCTTAATGCAATTAATGTTTTGTAATGCACCTACTTTGCATACTATTGTATGGTATCATGTTATTCTAAATGAACAGCCAGACAGCTGTGCTACTGGGGAGTTTGTTGCGCCACTTCTTCCCAGCTAAAGCACTAGGAAGTGGTTAAGGGCGGGGGCGTTTTGAGAGACTGCCTTATGTAATTTTGACGATCGGAAAGTGCAATTTCTCAGCCTAATTTGAATAAATGACTTTTGATTTTGATAAATAAAGGCTACCATTACTATGTGTATACTCAAGTACCCATGTTTTATTTACCAAATAAAATTTCTATTTGACTTATGTGTTTCATTATTGTAATGGTTTAAATGTGTTATGTATGGACTAAGAAGTAAATAAATATAGTTCGTGTATACACATAGGTTGAATTAAACAAAAACTCGGAAAATTATATGTATAATTAAAATGAAAAAAATACGAGTAAATATTAGATAAAATGACTTGAATTGGAATTTGATGAAAACTTAAGATACATGATTTTATTTCTGTAAGTAAGTTTGTACAAACACTTTGTCACGTCAATCATATTTTAAAAACTAGATGACTTCGGCGTTTCCTATCTAACTACTCTGAGAAGAAAGGCCGCAAACAGTCTCTTTTAAAGTCCAGACATAATCTTGGTCAGATCATGTGATGGCCATGTGGATTGGTGTCTGAAGTGGGCTTTTGAAGTAAGTACCACACAGATTGAGAGGGCCTGTCCAGTCAGTGCACGCATTTGTCAGTTATCGTGCAGCTCAACTCCGAATTTAAGGAGCTCAACGATTATGAAATTACTGATGTAATCGTCGGGCTATTTGATCACGCAAAGCTCTTCCTCTGATTAAATCGGTGATTGCTCTTCGATCTCTGTCATTATATCTGATATTTTCTGTTGCTGGTTGTTCAAATTCTATTTGACCTGAAAAGATGAGGTTGTAGATATAATGAATATGCAGGGTGACTGAATTCATTGGCAATCTTTTAAGGGGTGAAAGTACTCATGAATATGAAGATAAAAGTTGTTTGAATGGAATCAACCCTGAAATCGCTTTTGTCAAGTTACATTTATGTGAACATAAATCTATGCAACAGCTGATTATTTCACTTAGTAGTATAGACTGGGAAATATTCAATGAAATATTTATATTCTTACCAAAATCATCTAGTTCAGGTACACCATAATCTAATGCAATGTTATAGAGCACACAACAGGCTTGAATAATTTGTGCACATTTTTGAGGCTTGTAATGTAGTACTCTGTCTTTACATAAACAACGTCAACGATTTTTCAGTCGTCCAAATGTGTTCTCAATTAGAACTCTTGCAACTATATGTTTCTGATTGAATGTAGCTTCTGAAGATTCTGCAGTGGCTTCTAAGTATGGGGTCATTAACCATGGGATATCTATTATATATTTGCAATGGATATCCAGAATCAACTGAAATAATGAAATTGTATATGTTACTCAAAAAAACTTATTTTCCCTTAATGATGTTGGTGTTAACAGACATAATATTACTAAAGCACAAACACTCCTACTCATATAGATATAAAACACAACCATGTTTTATATCTATATGATTGACATTTGTTCCAAGTACACCTGTTGGTTAACAAGTGTACTTATAATGCTTAATGTTTAAAAAATAAATAGAACACATACCCAGCAGCCAACATATTTCACCTTGTGCATGTAAAGATTGCATATAATTGTTGACTTGACTGTTTTCCCAAATAAATGAATCATGGTTAGCACCACCAAATTTAGAATTGACATTTATTATTCTACAGTCACTATCACACCTAAAATATAATAATGAAAATTAGATTTTTAAATGATTGATTACTAGCTCATTAATGCATTTCAGAATAAATTGGTATAAGTAATTATTGCTTAAATACCATTTGTACATTTAATGAATGATAATGTTTTCTACAGTAGAATAAATGCTCCTCTTCTTCAGGCGGGCCATGTATTCTGAAATGACTCCCATCAATACACCCAATTACACCAGGTATTCCAAATTTTGAGTAATATCTGTAATAATTTTTAATAATGTAACTCTAATTATAATTGTTAGGTTTTGTAATAGAGTAGATACCCAAGTGCTAAAATAAATACTAACCTCTGACTTACTGCCTGTCGAGCAGCACGAGTTTTTGGGAATTGTATGTACTTTTCCAACACTAAATCATGAGTCAAAGCTTGGGTCACTTCATGAATGTACACACTGCACATCTTTTGCGACAGACCTTTGGCAACTCCCACAGGACGTTGATACGAGCCTGTCGCATAGAAGAATAGAGCGACGAGTACCTAAAAAATATGAACAAAATGTTAAACGATGTACCCATTTACCTAAAAGCGCCTACAAGGAATTAATTAGATATTTCATTATTGCCTATTACAATACCTTGGTTTGAAGTTTAACTCGTTGGGTCGACCTTAAATTTGCCAATTCTTCTAGTTCTTGACAAAGAAATAGAAAGGCTTCCTTTGACAAACGATATCTATTCCTGAATTCAGTATCGGTGAGATCTTCCACTGGATTAAAACACGCACGAAAACCGGCTCTTTGTTTTCGGAGATGATTCCGTTCATCTTGCTGATGAGCAGTCATCATCATTTTCCATGCGAAAAAATTACGTGCTATCATTATAAACACAATGATGCAATTTAACCAAAACTACGCGCTAATAATACGAACGTAACAAATATAAACAAAAATTCACCTGTACCTCTACCATGAGTTGTCATCGAAAATTTACTCGCTAGCGATAGCGTATTAACACGTTCAGTGCCGGGAACCCTCCTGGAGGGTTCACTTAGTCGCATAAGGGATGCCGGGAGCCCTCGCGGAGGGCTCATTTTAAATGAAGGTGTTTCTTAACGAATACAGCATTATAAACCGTGAAAATAAAATCTGATGTATATTTACAAGCAAGCATAAAAAACAAGCATTTTTATTTTCAACATTTTTTTTGTTCGCACAATTTTAAAATCTCAAATCTCAAATTCTTTATTGCGTACCATAATGTACTCGTATATAGTTGGTAGAGAAATAATTATATTAGTCACAATTATGGACCCTGTCGGGCACAGCATAGATCAAGTAGGAGAGAGGAGGAAGAGCACTGGTCGTTTAATGTGACAAATTGTATTATTAGTTAAGTAGTTAGTTAGTTATACAGGGCGTCCCAAAGTTATGGGACATGAAGGGAAAGTACCTTAAATATCGTAGACTATAGGGTATTTTGCTGAAAGAAGACATTATGTTATTTTTAAAAGTTAGTAATTCTGCATTCAAAGATTTTCTAAAAATTACTTGCCTCGTCTGGGAATCGAACCGACTTAACCCTTTACCTCGCAACGACAAGCCGGCTCAACGTTCACTTTAAAACAATGTTGATAAGAAATTAGTTACTTTTTATAAGATTTTATTTAATGTCTACAACGAATAACTAAACGCAATTGTACAAAAAAAAAGTTTGACTTTTCCGAACGCATTTTACGTCAGTGTTGTGCAAAATGGCGTCACGGTCGCAGCGATTCCGTCGATTGCAGGTAATTTTATTCTATAAAAAATATTTTTAAGATTTTTGCTAATAGTAGACACCGGCATTTTATTTTAAGAAAGCCATTTTAGTATTATGATTACAAAAAACTTCATTGTATTGACTAACTTACGAGCACCGAGTTCATAAAGTGATACGTTGAACATACTCAACGTTGCGACGTAATCAGTAAAGTACTTCGTAATATAATGTTGAGCATGTTCAACATTGCGGCTTTACCAACGATTAATTTAGCATGTATTTATATTAACATTTTATTTTCTAAATTGGTGTTTTGTCATGCTATGGGTGTGGTTTTGCATGTTTTTTTTTGCTTGCTTCAGACTAAGCCAATATGGCAAAGAACGCGCAAAATTATGGCACTAGTTTCTCCAGAGAATGCTCCATCAGATAGTAGCAGTACTAGTACTGACGATGAAGTTATAATTGAAGACAAGACTAAAGAACGTGAAAACTCTGATTGGAGCTCCGAACCCAGGTCATACCCTTCTTCACTGAATGACTTGGACCTTGATAGTTCTGGAAATATGTCTCCCACGCCTTTCTTATCCGATGAAGAAACTGTTCCATTGACACCCGTCATGAATAACATGTTCCCTAAAGACAAAACATCACATCAACTTCCAGTTCTCCAGTCAGTTTCGTCTATTTTATCACCTCAAGTTTCATTTGTCTTATCCCCACAAGTTTCGTCTATTTTATCACCTCAAGTTTCATCTGTCTTATCCCCACAAATTTCTTCAAATATATCCCCAGTGACGCGTTCCAAGAGGCGAGCTAATACAACACCTAAAATTGTTGCTAAGAAAATAAAAAAGTATGTGAGAAAACCGTTGTTATTCAAATGGAAAACTGGTAAATTTAGATACACAGCGCATATCGAACCAACTATATTTGATGTTCCTATTGATTCAAGTACGATGTCCCCTTTAGACTACTTTTATACATTTTTTTCAGAAGATGTTATTAAGTTGATTACAGATCATACAAACTTATATTCAGTACAAAATGATGCTGCCAAATGTGCAAATGTCTCTAATGATGATATACGGGACTTTTTAGCAATTACTCTTATGATGGGCGTGGTAAAAATGCCATCATACAAGGATTACTGGAGTCGCGAATTAAGGTATTCCCCCATCGCAGATATCATGCCAGTCAAAATGTACGAAAAAATCAGAAAATATCTTCATTTTGTGGACAACTTGGACATGAATGACGATCGCTACTTTAAAGTTCGACCACTTTTAGAAATGGTGAGACATAATTGCCTAAAACTTACGGAAGAAAGTAGATACAGTATTGACGAAATGATGGTACCCTATAAAGGTACTAGGGCAGGCAGTAGACGTCAATACTTGCCGAAAAAACCAAAAAAATGGGGGTTTAAAATATTTGTGAGAGCTGGCGTATCTGGGCTAGTATACGATTTTATTCCTTACGCTGGGGAGGACACCTTTCGGAATAACACTTTCACGGACTATGAAAATAGTTTAGGTCTTGGGGCGAAAGTTGTTTTGGCGCTCTGTAAAACAATAGAAGCGAAGCCGGCAACAGTATACTTTGATAACTTTTTTACCTCTTTAGAGTTAATTCACCATTTACGAGAAGAGTATGGTATTTTCAGCCTTGGAACGATAAAAACCAATCGCTTGCGAGGATGTCAAAATATAATGTTGACTGACAAGCAATTGTCCAAGAAAGGTAGAGGTGCAAGTAAACAGGTCGTCTGCAATAACAATAAAATAGCTGTTGTAAAATGGTTCGACAACAAGGTGGTCACACTAGCAAGTTCTTTTGTTGACTCTTATCCGTTGGGGAAAATTCAAAGATACTGCAAAGAAAATAAAGCTAAGATTGAAGTGAACTGTCCTCGAATAGTAAAGGAATATAACGCTCACATGGGCGGAGTAGACTTGGCGGATATGTTGACTCGCCCGTTCTCGTATCGTTTTTTGTATAGCATATCTTTCACGTATCCCCAAAAGAAGAAATCTAATGGTGTAATTTTGGGACGCCCTGTATTATACAGGGCGTGCCAAAATTATGGGACATGGATTGGCACGAATGGACCGATTAGATGGCCGGCCAGATCCGCGGACCTTACACCATTAGATTTCTTCTTTTGGGGATACGTGAAAGATATGATATACAAAAAACGATACGAGAACGGGCGAGTTACAAACAGAATTGTGATAAGAAAATCAACAGGCAGCGGACTCATTAAAAGATTGGCGATTTGCGTAAGACAAGAGGGATCACATTTTGAGCATTTAATTAATTAATTTACAAAAAAAATACCCACTTAATTGACTACGGCAGTTTCATGTATGTTTTTAATTTGATTAAAATGATTAATTTCACGCTGTTCCTTTCTTTTAAAATACTATGTTACTTAAGAAGAGTTATTATTTTTTGGCCATTCTTTCGATTGGCATCATAAAATTAGGGGTGTTTTTTTTTACATTTAAGTCGGTTCGATTCCCAGACGAGGCAAGTAATTTTTAGAAAATCTTTGAATGCAGAATTACTAACTTTTAAAAATAACATAATGTCTTCTTTCAGCAAAATACCCTATCTACGATATTTAAGGTACTTTCCCTTCATGTCCCATAACTTTGGGACGCCCTGTATATTTATTAATACAGAATTCAATTTATGAATTAACATTATTATTTTATAAACTATATACGTTTATTTATTTATTAATATAGAATTCAATTTATGAATTATACATAATTATTATTTTATAAACTAAATACGTTTATTTATTTATTAATACAGAATTAAATTTATGAATTATACATAATTATTGTTTTATAAATTAAATACGTTTATTTATTATTAACATTATAATAACCATTTATTTTTTAAATTGTTCATTATTGTTTTATTTACTTATTATTGTTTATTACGTAAATTAACTTCGTTTTACAGTGTTTTGTAATACAGTTTTAATCCTAATGCCGTTGACCGTCCGCGATGGTTAACTTTAGCGCTAACGTAATACATAATGGAAGTGAACCCTCCCGGAGGGTTCACTTCCATTATTTATGGCGGCATGGTGGTATGGCTCTATGAAAAGTGTGTAGAGTCGGAAGGGTTAACGTGGATCAAATAGATTTCGACAATGCTCTTACCATGAGGTTTACGGAGTCTTACGCAGGCGCTAAGGTTAGCTCGATAGATCGTGTCATCTAGCTGACTTCACTCTTATGTTTTGTTTCTTTCTTTCTCAGTAATAAGAAGAGAGAACGGCTCATATGATCAAAACGTAGTGGTATCGTCCAATTTTTGAACAACTAAAAATATAATAAGTGGATCCCAGGAGCTCGTTGACAAATTCAGGTTTTTCAGTGCATTCAGACATTCTGTAGTCGTATTCAATATCGATAGCTGTTTGCACAGATATCTTCTTCTGGGCAAACAATCTTTTCAGTATTGAATTGATAATAATACGCTTGTTGCCGAAACGCGCCTTTAGCATACTAAACGACTCGTCATAGTTAACCTCTGTAACTTGCACGTGCTTCAAGAGCGTAACTTCTCCCGTAAGACTGCTTTTCAAATAGTGCAACTTTTGTACTTTATTTAGTGTTGGGTTATCGTGCACTAATGACGTAAATAGATCTTGATAAGCGGGCCACTCATCGTAAATACCTGAGAAGGTTGGGAGTTGAATCCTCGGTAACTTCACTTGCACTTCCATTGATGGACCAGAACCGCTGTTGTTATTGTCAGCTTGCATAAGTAACGGCGGCGACGACTTGATGCATGCACTCAG
Source organism: Agrochola litura (assembly GCA_949152395.1). Taxonomy (NCBI): domain Eukaryota; kingdom Metazoa; phylum Arthropoda; class Insecta; order Lepidoptera; family Noctuidae; genus Agrochola; species Agrochola litura. The sequence continues at coordinate 3,278,981 of OX424494.1, forward strand.
TAAATCATTAAGATCGGCTATCAAACAAATATACAAATCTTCCTGAATAAAATAATCTTCATTCACAAAATATGGAATGTCTTGTCGATTCGCTTTCGGAACACACTTCACCAGTCCTATATGTGCATTTTTGAACGTAGACCAATATTCTTCAATGTTTTTAATCCGTGTTTCTATGTATCCTTTTGTTAAACGTTGTTTCGGACATTTCTTAGGATTTGCTTGAGTTTTTCCTAACAACATAGCTGTATCTTCTAACACATTTAGTAATTGTTCCGGTGTATTCGCCATATTTGTTGTAATAACTGTAATAAGCCTTCACCTTGCCATAACATAGATCGTTTATTCGTATAAATTGTAAGCAGTTACAATATTATTTCCTTGTTATTATATCACATTCACTAATGACTAATGAGGCTTAAAAATGAACATCTATTTTTTACAACAAATTTTGTTCTCCGCTCGGCGCGCGAGCCATCCTTTTGTATTAGCGCTCGGTGCTTGAAAAGTCGTAAGTCGAATAGATATCCAGCTCGAAGGACCAAAATGTAATAGGAATAAGGTTCACTTTTGATTGTGGGAATATTGCGCAATAGAAATACGTGTTTGCACTATGCTAATTTATTTGCGACTGTTTTTATAGGACAATATTTCTAAGGGCCGGTTGTTCAATCCTCAGATAAAAAGTCTAATAACTATTTAACGAATAAAGTTATCTGGCTGTTTATCAGACTGATAAATTGGTCGCCTATTTTTCAACCGTCATTTATTCCATCCATAACTATCTAACCGAATATTTCACGGCTGGCAACTCTAACTTCAGAGAGTTGAAACAAATATATGACATACACAAGCGTTAGAGCAAGACAGACTATTGTATTGTTTTGCTGTCAGGCAAGCGTAACTCACTGTAATAGTTTGAGGTTAATTTCGATCATTTCACTTTTTGGTTCAACGTATAGTTATTTTCAATAATACTCTGTGTCTGTTATTTTATCGCATTCAGTTTATACCATCGCAATGCAATCTCAAAAAAGAGAGCGGGCGGCAAACTTCACCTCTGCCGAGGTACAATTACTTGTAAGTTTAGTCGACAAGTTCAGACTTATTATTGCAAATAAAAAGACCGATGCTGTGACAAATAAAGATAAGGACATAGCATGGAAGAATATAGAAAACTCTTTTACATCTCTCATATTCGGTAAGTAGGTCCTTATTACCCCCAAATGGGGCTTGTAGGTAACCAATTAGCGCTCTAGGGTAATAATGTAGCTAGAAAAGCCCTAGGGCGGTAAGTAATTTAAAAAAAAATCTCTACACTCTTTCGAAAAGTTCGCGTACATCTAACCATCATACTGGCAATAGACATCATGCATTCAGCCCAATGGCAAAAGAGGTCGCTTCGCTATTCAGCCTTGTCTTCGTATGAGTATAATAGTCATCAATTTTAAATATCGAACGGCGAAGCGCAATTTCGTAATTGAAAACAAAATGAAAAAGGCGGGAATAGAAAACTTTTACTTTAAATATTGTTTGTTTTTGGGATTTTTTTATAATTACGTGCTAATTAGGAAAAAAACATGAGTTCTACAAGTGATGAAGATATAAGCTGCACTCCCGATTCAATGAAAATGGAAGCTGAAGCAGCAGTTAACAATATTTTGCCTGAAAGATCTAAAGAGAGATATTTGAAAACTTACGACGAGTTCATGAAGTGGCGAAAAGAAAAACGAGTAAAGTCTTTATCTGAGACTGTATTCTTAACATACTTTAGTGAGCTATCAAAAAAGCTGCAGCCATCTAGTTTGTGGTGCATTTATTCAATGTTAAAAGCAACTATGAGTACTAAACACGACATCAATATCAAGAACTTTTCAAAATTATCATCTTTTCTAAAAAGACAAGCTGGGCACAAAAGCAAAAAGTCAAAGGTTTTTACAGCGCAAGAGGTGAAAACATTCATAAATGAAGCCCCTGATGACATATATTTAGCTGTTAAGGTACGTAAAATAACAAATCACATAATGGTAATACTTCATCATTTATCTTTTAAATTCTTGCAATCCTATAAAACATACTTATTTTTATATTTCGCTTGTTTTAAGTGGTTCTTATCTTCGGTATAACTGGCGCATGCCGAGGTATTGAATTGACAAATATAACAATAGAGAACATAGAACAACAGGGTCAGTTGTTAGTAATTAAACTACCAAACACAAAAACTAAAATTGACCGAACATTTGTAGTTCCTCAAGAATTTTCTGAATTCGTACAAAAATACAGAAATCTTCGTCCTGAAAATGTAAACACCAACCGATTTTTTTTGAAGTACCACCAAGGCAAATGCTACAAACAAGTTATTGGAAAAAATACCATCAGAAGTATGCCGAAGCAAATCGCAAGTTATTCAAAGTTAGCAAACCCGGAATTGTACACAGGTCATTGCTTCCGGAGAACATCGGCTACACTTTTAGCCGATGCTGGGGCTAACTTAACCACTATAAAAAGGCACGGTGGGTGGAAATCCAGCAAGGTGGCTGAAGGTTACATTGAAGATTCCATACAAAATAAAAGTAAAATTACCAACCAAATAACGCAAAATATTCAGCTTTCAAAAAATTTAACATCTTTCTCAAGAGATGATCCGCAACCATCAACTTCTGCTGAAGAAAGCTTCATCCCGTCAAATTTTATCCATGACCAACAAATATCACAATCTCAAACTATTAACATACCCAAAAAACACCTGTCCCTAAAATTTGAAAATTGTTCTCATTTCACTATAAATTTTAACTAGTAAAATGTTTTATTCTTGTAATGCCGGTTTTTTTCTACTTACCTCACAATCGAGATGTAAAGCAGAGTAGTTAGCTCGGGTGTAAGCATCAATTGCACCTGTTATGGTTGTTGGTTGTGATGCGTGGTCAGGGTTTCTTAGGCTATTCAATAAGACGACTAGACTTGTGTTAGATACGTGTATTCAGCCATGACGGACGGGGGATACGAACAGGAACGGGAAGGCATGAAGACCACAGATTATACTAATAGTATAATGCCGGATACATACGTAACATCTCCCTTATTAAGAAAAGTAAAATACGCGGCATGAAGCGGAACATGGTACGTACGTAAGTAAACACTTTTTTTTTACAATTCAAATTCTTACATACTAAATAGACTATGGATGAAACGGAACATCTCTATGTGACTGACAATGACATCTGTCAAGTTGACTTAACTGAGTTTTGACAGTAATAGATAGTTGACAGTTTGACAGTTGATAAATACTAAAATTTAGTATTTATCAACTGTCAAACTGTCAACTATCAACTGTCAAACTGTCAACTGTCAACTAAGTTATTTGTTTTACAAGCCTTATTTACATTTAATGTAAATAAGGCTTGTAAAACAAAAAACTTATTAAATTAAATCTAAGTACAAATAAGAACTTAAACTAGACTTAAAATTACCAAAATCTTTGGGGCTTTATGATAGCTCTGCCGAATGAAGAATAAGTATTTGTCAAGCGGTTATTACGTTTATTTGGTGTATGTAATGTGTTTGCTTCTGTTTCAGGTTTTTGGACGGGACTAGTTGAACAAGGGGATTGATAGTTTGATGGAGGAGACGACGGCTGTGAATTGGAAGGCGGTGGAAGATCTGTATCTAATGGAACTGATGGTGATGGAAGTGGACTTTTACTATGAGCAGACAAAGTAGAAGAAAGTTTTGGTTTTAGGATGTTTTTGCGATTACGACGAAAAGTTCCTTCCGGAGAGACAATAGTATACGATCTAGGCTGTAAACCTATGTCCGAAACAATACCTGGTGTCCAAATACTTTCTGGCTGTTTCTTGAAGTAGATATTATCACCAATGTTTAATGAAGACAACGGTTTTGTATGTTGATTATAATAAATCTGTGATTTGTTGTTTTTTATTTGAGTTTTATTTGTTATAGACCTGTAGTTAGGTATTTTAGGTTTCAAAGTCTGTTCCAAGACTGGAAGTTTAGTTCTAAGTGACCTGGACATTAGTAATTGTGCCGGTGAATACATACTTTCTTTTGGTGTATTCCTATACTGTAATAATGCTAAATGAGGGTCTGCATTATCAGTAAGACATTTTTTCAATATACTCTTAACCGTGCCTATGGTTCTTTCTACAAGACCATTAGACTGTGGAAGATAGGGACTTAACGTAATATGTTGTATTTGCCAATCTAAAGCAAAATTATTAAAATCTTTTGAGTTAAATGGGGGACCATTGTCTGAAATTAGAATATTTGGAATTCCGTGTCTGGAAAAAATAGACTTTAGATGACTTATGACAATTTTACTAGTGGAACCACCTACTAGCTTTGCAAGGTCGACATATTGTGAAAAATAATCAACGACTATGATGACATACTTGTCTGAATTAAAATCAAATAGATCAACACCAACTTTATTCCAAGGAATTGGTTTTACTTCATGAGGCTGTAGTGGCTCTTTTGAATTGCTGCGTCTGTTAGTAAGACAAATATGACAATTATTAACATATTTTTCTATAGTAGAGTACATGTTGGGCCAATATACTAGATTTCTTGCCAATCTTTGGCAACTGTGAATACCTTGGTGACCTTCATGGATCCGTTTCAATATGTCATTCCTCATAGCTACAGGTATAATAATAATGTGTATATCCGTTTTTAAAGGACACAGAAACGGGAACAGGAACGGGAAGGCATGAAGACCACAGATTATACTAATAGTATAATGCCGGATACATACGTAACAGCACCCTCGAACTATAGGCGCCCTCGCTGCGCTCGTGCGCCTAAATATCTCGGGCTGCAATTAACGCCTTACAGCCCTTGGCTACTAATCTACTATTAACTCCTGTGGAATTTCAACAAGTGTCCGCTCATGGAAAACTCTCAAACTAAAATACGAAGGAATAAAAAAGACCACGAAGAAGAAGTCGTCTCTGCAAAGGCAAGAGATGTACAGAACATGAGGGGGGCCTTCAAATGCTCCCGAATTCACTGATGTCAAGGAAAAGGTGCTGAGCATTTGCTCAAATATAAAAGGACTCGAAGCACGTCACGACAGTGATACTATCTCAAGTAAGTATTAGTCAAGTCAAGATTTTAAAACATGAACAACATCCTCCTATAATACAACCTAGTTTCTGAACTGATTGTGGTCCACCTGGTAACTACAGTTAAGACTTGTTGTAATCATAAGTAATATATTGTATATTTTACAGTACCAATTGCTGTCGAGGAATTTGTGTTGGATACGTCCTTTGAAGTCAGCTCTGCCGATACACCAGAACATGAAACGGAGAATACTGCCCAAGCCAATATTCCAGGTATGCATGATAATCTTATCTATATAAATTCTACATATCGTCGGCGTCAGTGCAGGACCTTGTAAATGCACAACAACCTTTTTTACAGGAGAGACTAAAAACCCTAATTTAATTGCTTATGCATGGGTTACGAATCTAATTACAAAATATTGTTTTTTTTTACAAAAACAGCATTTACAAGGAAACGCACTAATTAATAAGTAGGAACAAGGTAATGCATTATTCTGCAATGAAACAAAATTTAATTGAAAGTGAGTGCTTTATTCATTTTGTATTATAAATTGACAAATTAAGAATTCTTATTAATTGCGATGAGGTAGAGAATCATAATAAGGCCAACAATCCCTGGGTATCACATTTTTTATTTCTTGTAAATCCTTAAACTTTCTCTCAGTAATTGGCAATGAAGCTGAATGCAATTTGGGAAATTTAGCTTGTGCTAAAGATATATTTTTGGCCTATGAGGTAATAGCCGGTACTCTTCATCGAACTGGAGTTTGTATGATATGCCCTCAAAATTGTATTTTAGAGCTTTAAGTGAAACTACCACGGGATCTCCAACACTTCTTCCAGGGCGTATTGAGCTATACTTTAATAATGGTTTGTGTCCAAAATCACAGAAGAAATCAAATGTTGGCACGAAAATATGGTATTGATTCTTCCGTCTGGCTTCTTGTGAAATGCGGTGATAATCGCTCGGTAAGTATATGTCCCGGTTTTTTAATGCTGTCTCTATTGTACTGACAGAGATGTGAATTATTTGAAATACATGTATTTTAAATACAAATACAAAATGCAAAATACCTATTTTTATTTTACATTTTAAATACTTTTTTCGAAATGTATTTAGTATTTTATTTGAAATACTTTATATAATATATTTAGTATTTGTAAAATACAAAATAGTTTTGTTACATTTTTAATTCATAAATAAAAAATACTTTATTTATGAACGCACTGATTGTGATCCTAAATGTTGTCACCATTGTCACCAAAAATAATAATGCCAACATAACATAATATTGCGGGTTACCCGTCAAACAAATCTGACATCTGTGGTCAATGTCATTTGTCATGTCAATGAATCAGTGAATGGCGTAAATCGAAGTGTCTTTGTGAGAACTGTTTGTGTAGATTATTTTGTTTTCATTGTGATTTTGCTCAGTTTTCTTCACTTGCTGGATGTAAAAAAATAAAATGTAAGTAATACATCACTTTTATAAGTTGTTTTTAACTAAGCATCAAGTAGTTAACCAATTTAACCATCATGATATTGTATTGTTATTTCTAGTAGTCTAACCTAAAATAAAATTGATTTAACCGTTATTGTTTATTGACTAGCGTTTTAGTTGGGCAGAATATAATATCGCATTGTTCGTTGCCATTATATGTTATTGTTTAATTTATGGTCTTACGTTTTTTATTGACAATAAAACATTTACAAACCGTAAATCTATTATTTATTTTACATGAGTGATATAAAACATTTTACTTTTTCCAGGGACAAGAACATTCCATTCATATTAAAACACTTCTTCAGACATTACAAATGATCCTGGAAGCAACACAAATATCTCTGCAACTTGCCAAACGTGTTTGAAAACAATAAAAGGAAGTTTGAATGCTACAACCAACTTTTTGAACCATATAAAAGTACGTAAAACTAAAAATTCATTTAATTTTATTTTATAAATTAAGATTTATTTCGATTGCATAACTAATTGGCTAATAAAATAATAGGATTTTAATCAATATTAAATAATATAATCGCAGACATTCTATGCTTCATACAATAAGCTATTAATTATACTTTTGCAAAGAAAAGGACATGCTGATCTTTTAGCAGAGTATGAGAAACTCAAAATTCAACATAACAAGAAGAGAAAATGTGTTGGTGATGCTGGTGAGAAGTCCACTTCTAAAATAATGAAACAATTAACTCTTCCAGCCACCTTACCAAAGCCAGTTAATTTCGACAGGTTACTTGTGAATTTTTTAGTGGATACCATGTCACCCATATCAATTGTAGAAAATGAATCCTTTAAGGCTCTTATTGAGGGTGCACAACAGTTAACTGTTCCACCGAAAATTATATGCCGGCAAACATGTAATACAAAAATTGCAGAACGGTACACCGAATATGTAGAAAATACAAAAGAACAATTGAAAAAGGTTGATTTTATATGTACTACGGCTGATATATGGTCATCATCTAAATTAAGCTATCTTGGTGTAACTGCTCATTGGATTGATTGTGATACATTTGATCGAAAAAGCGTAACTTTGGCTTGTAGGAGGTTTAAGGGAACACATAGTTATGATAAAGTGGCTGAGCTGATTGCAGAGATTCATTCTGAATTTGATTTGAAACTTTCAAAAATAATAAACACTATTACAGACAATGGATCAAATATGGTCAAAGCTTTTAAGATATATGGACAAGATTCAGGTACAGAATTAAGTGAAAGAGAAATTGAAGTTATGCATGATAATGGTGATGATGATGATGATAATGTGTTAACCCTAACACAATTTCCGGAGTCATCTGATGAATTTGAAGAGGTGCAACTGCCTAATCATGAAAGGTGTGCCACACACACATTACATTTGATAGCTTCAAAAGATATGGATAAGGCTAGATCCCAAAGTAATTCATACAAAAAACTTTATGATGCAGCCATGGCAAAATGTCAAGCAGTTTGGAATCTATGTTCAAGGTCTCCGAAAGCCTGTGAAATCTATCTAGAATCAACTGGAAAATCCCCTACTTCTCCATGTCCAACACGATGGAATTCATATTATAATTGCATTCAAGATCTACTAGCAGTAAAGGATACCCTAAACGAAACTTTAAAAAAACTACAATTGGTAATTTTTAAAGAAATTGAAATCAAATTTCTTCATGAATACATAAGCTGTTCAAAGCCTATTGCTGAGGGCATCAGAAGTTTAGAAGGTGACAAAAATACTTATTACGGATGTTCGATCTTTGCTCATAAATATAGGGTAGTTTTAATTTGGCTTGTCCATTCGTCTGTCTTCCTACCCGCATTAGAAATCGGTGGACGGATTGGTGGGGTGATGTTAGCCCCGCCCGCCACGCGCGCCCGCGCCTGGCTCCTGGCTCGGTCAGTTCGCCTTGGCTGCTAGGATAATAGCGTGGTGTACTCAACCAACGTGTTCTAAACTCAAAACTGAATATTATATATCCCTGAGACATACCTAAATTGCCGTGCAATACATTGTAATAACGAACATTATTTTGAGACATTTCCTCACGCGAGTGCTGATTTGCTGTGTCACCCTGAAGCTGTGATCTGGTGCCGTGGTCTGGATAAATCAGGTTAGTGGTCAGACCCTTTTTTATCTGCCCTGTGTATTGAGCTTGCTCAATACACAGGGCAGATAAAAAAGAACCCCCTGAAATCCCCTAAGGAAATAAGATCTTGATCTTATTTCCTTAGGGGATTTCAGGTACAGCATTTTTCACAGAATATTACGGTCCTTCGATTAACTCAATTATTTTACCAAGCGCCTATTCAGATTCCACAACGGATGTCTTATACCAGAACTTATGAGAATGCAAAGATTTCTAAGCAGTTTGCAAATGGATAACCCTACATACTGTGATGTATTGATAGAAGTTGTTAAAGAAAGTCTTAATAGACGTTTTGAGAGGTTTTATAATTTAGAGGAGCCAAAAGCAAAAAATGGCATAATAGCATCTGTGTCTTATCCCTTTTTCAAAATGAAATGGGCGCTAAATGCCAACAGAGAATACATTAAAGAAGTATTTGTTTCAGAAGTGAGAAAGATAAAACAAGAACGTGAAAAGAGTTCCCAAGTCCAACATACTGACTTTAATAAAAAGAAGGAGAGAGCAGAATCGTATTATGTGTTTGTTGAGGACTCTGATTCTTCAGCAGCCAGTGATAATGCCAATACTACAATAGATTTGGAAGCACTACAATATTTAATATTTAAAAGATGAAGACAATACTTTAGAATCCTTGAACAAATTTCCAAATGTAAAAAAACTCTTCCTCAAATATAATACCTGCTTACCAAGTTCTGCACCTGTTGAACGACTATTTTCATTCGGTGGAATGATTATGAGGCCCCATAGACGTAACATGAAAGATGAACTCTTTGAACAAATACTAGTATTAAAATCAGTTAAATAATTAATAAGGTATTTTATTTGGAAAACCTATTTTGAAATACGTATTTTGCATTTTGTATTTAAATACTTTTATTTAAAACTATTTTGTATTTTTATTTTAAATACTAATGTACCAATGCATTTGCATTTTGTATTTAAATACTTTTAATAAACCATTTTTAACATCTCTGTGTACTGTGTACAGAGTCAGCTTCCATCTGTGTGTGCCCCTTAGTGAGATATTTTTGAACAATTTCGACATTGTATTTTTCTGAGAGCCACAACAGGGAATTCGACATGATGCTATTACGATTCTGTGCTGTGCAGCCGTCTGAATATATAATAATATGACGTTTGTCACCTTTTTCGAGAAAATTGCTTTCCAAATAGTGAGTCAAAAAAGAAGCAAAAGTTGACGCTGAACTATCAGTTACTGTTTTATCAAACCAGTTACAGGTGGCTTCATTATTGGCAAGATTGTAAATCATAAAGTTATGGTTGCATAATTTGGTTCTGTAGTATAACGCATTTGCCTTAGTCATTGGAGATAACTTAACAGCTTGAACATCCATGGTTAAAACGTGACATTCACCATTTAGCGCCTTCATTTTGTCCTTATTTTTTTCGTCTCTTGCTTTATTTTTTTCAGTTTGATGAGTTTCGTATTCACTTGCTGCCAAATGCCCATTAGACACATTGATCCTTCCGAGGTCTGAACAAGGATTCATTCATTTCTGAAAGCATGTTTTTCATTTTGTTTATAGTCAGTGGCGGTACGCCTTCATCTTCGCTGTTGGACTTATAAACCCGGTAAAGTGATTGATAAGTAGTAAACGTCTGCTCCAAGTACCATTTGTTTGTAGATTTTCGATAATAATGGCTGGGTAGTTTATTTAAAGAATTTATAAACTTCTTGAAAAATTCGTGCCTATCTGGATTTAAATTCGCTCTAGGAGTCCTTGATGCCACAGCAATTGAATTTTGTGCTACAATACCATGCCGACATTTTGACGACCACTCAGTGACTGACCACTGGCCCAGTCCCGTTGTGTTCAAATACATTGTTTTACAGACAGGTAATAAGTTGTTTCTTATTTGCAGATGGTAAGCCATAGAGTTTTTGCGCCTGCTATCACTGTCGGTTGTATTGCGTTTAGCTTCACGAGTAAATACAGTATTTGACACGAATACTTTCCTTTGGTCCCAGTTCATTTTACTCCATAGATCTGTAAATATTTCCTGTCTGTCTACTTCGGTTATCTCATAACATTGTTAAATTTGTGACTTTAATGTCTTTTTGACTGCAATTACATCTAGATAGTAATATCCTTTCACTTCTCTCGGTGTCATTAAATGTTTTTCTGTCCTTTTGATTTACAAATCCGAGATATTTCTTACCTGCCGTTCTCTTCTTTTTATTCAAAAGTCGCTGATTTATTGTAGAACGCTTTCTTTTTTTGGCACCACTATTTTGTATTGTTCCACTCGTACTTGGTTGGTTTATCGGCGCTAAATTGTCATTAATATCATAAATGTTAGCATCCCTAACAGCACACAAAGTATTCTCATTCAAATGCAATTACGGACTACATATAGTCGATACAGTAATGGGTAGATCAACGTAATTTTCTCTCAGAACTTCTGCTTCATTTACTTCATGAATTAGTGTCGCCGAAGGAAGTAATTCAATCCCGATAGTTACTTGTTTATCTTTCGAGGGTGTTTCTATACCAGTCATTAAGTCATCTTTATCATCTAGTAATATTATGTTAGCATCTCTAATAGCGCACATAGCATCCTCATTCGAGTCAAATTGTAAATCATGAGTAGTGGATTCAATATTATGTAGATTAACATCATTTTGGCTCACAAATTCTGTATCATTTTTTGCTTCTTGAAATGGTGATACAACAGGATGTAACTCGATCCCGATCGATTCTTGTTCGTTCTTTGAGATTGTTTGTACATTAGTCACTAACTCATCTTTTTTATCATTTATCAGTAATATTTTAGGATCCCTACTAGCACACAAAGCAATCTCATTCGAGTCAAACTGGTAATTATGAGTAGTTGACATAATATTACGTTCGCTTAGTAATTCTTTTCTCTTTTTGTGACTGTTAAGGTTAATTTGTGTGTCACCCTGAAGGGCCATCATGAGGATTTTTTTATTTCTATTCCTTTTTGCAGGTAACGTTGTATCTGTTGGCAAAGAAAAAGGCATTTCATTTATCTAGATAGGTTACAATGTTTGTTTGGAAAAGTAAAAACACCTTTACTAATAAGTAACTAATTTTAGTGCAGTTACTTCCATCTGCAAGAAAAATCTAAAAAACTTAATGCATTTCCTTCTAAGTACATTTTAAAACAATACTCGCAGCTGTGATATTTTTGTAGAAAATATCTTTGTATTTATGGTCATTTTTTAACAGCTAACGGTGTTTTGATATGCTATTATTATGTTAATACTTCATTATAACACTTACATTCACTTTTTGCCGCTTAAATACAGGAAATCACAAAATGTTTGACACAGCGTCACCAACGAATTATTTCAAACTGCAGTTACAAGGTACTGCTTTAAATTTCACCTACCAAGCATGTCGAAGGTCCTAGATTCTTCTGTTTTACCGACCGTGCGTGCTGACTAGCTACCTCAATGCTTTGCCGCTAGATGGCAGGCTACTAAATTTATCAATTTTAATGAAAAAATGGATTTCGTCAGGTCCTGCACTGACGCCGACGATATCGATACCGGAAATTTCAATTGTCGTAAAGGACGTTATATTCCCTGTCCTTTACGACATTTGAAAGAACATGTAACAAAACGTACCCACCCATGTAGCAAATTGAAATTGGTACCATTAGAAAGGTCTTTGAAAATATATATATTTGTTGTATGGGGGCAACTTTGTAGCTTGCGGGGGAGAAAAGATATTCGACGTTGAAAATGTCGAAAAGCGTTAGTAAAATCGACCCACGCACGTTCGACGTTTTTGCGATTTTGTACGTTAGGTACTTCGAACTATTATGCGCTAGCGTCGGTGTGTCGTAATCGTAACTGGCATTCAGTATGCAACCATATAGCTACCATCCGTGAGTGAGTAGTACAGCAGAGCCGACCTACACATAAGTGCGAGTGAAACAGATAGCGTGTAGTCGGCGACGCCGCGCCGCCTCGATCTTTTGTTCCTAATAGTTAGTACAGACGCCAGCACATCAAGCTATCCGAAACTGTCAAATTTTCCCAATCAACTTTGAACCTTAAGTGTAAGCAATAAAGTTGAAAATCTATTAAATAAATTTGACAGATTGTAGTAGCTTGAAGTGCTGGCGTCTGTACCTGTTTGGAACTGTCTTTGAGCACGCGCATTTATGTCATCTTAGTTTATTTTATTTGTACTTTTATCTACAACCTCAGCCTACACAACGGACTTCAGTTTCAGTGTATTGCTTAACGATTGGATTGAATATTACTCACCTGCTTCGACGAAATGGAAGGTGAACGCCGTGTATTGTGTATTACGTGTACAAGATAAAATAATAATAAAATAGTTTATTGACAAGAATTATACATTAGTATACACTGTTTAACATGAAGCTAATTAACGCTGCAGTAGTTTGTATACAGATATTGTGAGCCCTGCCTCTCAAACTAGGATAGCCTGTATCTTAAGAAACAGTGTTCAGCTGTAAGGTTACTTAAAAATAGGCATCAAACAACTGCGAACTGTGCCAACTTATAGTAGGTACGTGTTAACAACTTAACAGTCTTATTACTTTTAACAGAGACATATTATATTTAAGGAAAAATAATGTAAGAAATAACAATTTAAAACTTATGTATGTGAGTGGGTGAATGTGTGTGAGTATGTCTGTATGATTTATGTATCTACGTATGGTGAGTTTTTGTATGGGAGTAATGAGTGTGAGGTGTTATATGTGAAGGAGTAAAGGCAAAAATACGGCAATAATTAGGCAAAACATTTTAGCAGAGATTCAGTTTGTGTATAGTCCTGTTGAAGTAGCCATTCCATCAGCTTAGCTTTCAATTCAAACTTATTGCAATCCAGTATATTTAATTCTTTATGAATTTTCTTGTAGATAAGTGAACTTAAGGTGAAGTATTGGTTTTTGGCAAAAGCAGTTTTGTGTCGTGTAACTGGGGGAATGTTGGTTCGTTTGGTGGGATCAGACGGTGGGACACTGGAGTGTCTTCTAAGAATGCATTGCAACACGAAGAGCTGTCGAACTGTTAGTATCTTACAATCTGAGTAGAGTTAAGTTGTTGGATAACGATAAGGTTATCGTAGCATTACTTTCAATATTGCTCTCTGAGCTCTCTCTACTCTAAGAAAAGTAGTTTTAGCCGCACCACCCCATACATTGATGCAATACCCAAGAACTGACTGACACAGAGCATAGAACACCATTTTTAAAGTATCAGGATTTGCGGAAGCTCTCAATGACTTAAAGACGTGTATCAGTCTCAGCCTTCTCGAGGTTAGGGCATCAATGTGTTTATTCTAGCGTAGCCCGGACATCAATTTGAACACCCGTATTTGACGTGATCAGTACGCGTGAGTGTTGGACATTGGCATGAAGATGACTGTTCTAAACAAGTGTGCGCTATTATTGAAAGGGTGTGGTCCGGTGCAGTGTTCTGACGGATGGCGAAAGGAATATATGAAGTCTTGTTACAGTTTAGGGTAAGGAGGTTTAGGTTGAGCCAGTTTGTTATTTCACGTAGTGCCAATTCCGCGTTACTTTTAACACTAACCCATGTTGACCCGTCAACTACAACCACGGTGTCATCGGCATATACAAAGATCGTCGAGTTGGGGAGGGATATTCTGCAGAAGTCATTTACATATATTTGAAATAAAATAGGTCCTAAAATGCTACCTTGGGGCACTCCGTATGGGCACGCCACAATTGCGGCGATAAGACCCCTCTTTGAGGAGTGGCTTGAGAGGCGTCACGGCGTCCTCACCTTCCGCCTGACGCAGGTCCTCACCGGACACGGCTGCTTCGGGAGGTTCCTGTTCAGGATAAGCCGGGAGGAAACACCCGGGTGTCACCATTGTGTGGATCGGCCTGAGGACACGGTGGAGCATGCGGTGGAGGTCTGCCCGGCTTGGGTGGAGCAACGCCGCGTCCTCGTAGAGGCGATCGGCGGCGGTGATCTCTCGCGTCCGGCCCTGGTTCAGGCCATGGTACGGAGCGAGAGGAAATGGCAGGCCGTCACCTCCTTCTGCGAAGCGGTAATGCTCGCGAAGGAGGAGGCGGAACGCGTGAGGGAGAGGCAAATTTCACGCCCTCACGCCCCTAACCGCCGCAGGAGGAGACGCCCGGGGCGGGAATCGCGAGCCGATTTCCGGCCACCGTAGGCGCGGGCTTGCGGACGGTGAGCAATGGGTAGCTCGTCGTCCGATAAGGACCAAGCCCGGGTCGACGGCGCGTTGTGTTCCACGCGCGCCTCAAAGAGATGTCAGCAGAATTGACGGGGTCCGCTAGAGCCAATGCCTGCCGGGGGTTGGAAGAAAACCGATAGGGAAATCGTGGCCCCCGGCAACAGGGCAACCGAAGGAACACGGGTGGGTTTTAGTCAGTAAGAGTCTGACACGCCCTCCCGCTCCGCCCAGAGCGGGAGAAGTTATTTGATAATTTCCCACCCAAAAAAAAAAAGGGGCACTCCGTAGGATAAGGTATCATCATCACTGAAGTGATTATCAATTTTGGTTCTTCGAGTACGGTTGTTCAGGTAATCTTTGAATATTTGTAATGCTATACCTCTAACACCAAGTCGCTCTAATTTGGTAATAAGTATGGGAACAGAAACTGTGTCGAATGCCTTCGAAAGATCTAGGAATATTCCTAGACATTTGGTTTTCCTGTCGAGATTCCCAGCAACCAACTGCGTCAATTTAAGTACTGCATCTTCAGTCGAGACACCGGAACGGAAACCGTACTGATTATCTGCTATGATCTTGTATCTTTCCAAGAAGTTCTTAAGCTGGTTACTAAGAATCCTTTCCAAAACCTTGGAAAGAGCAGTCAAAACCGAAATGGGTCTATAGTTGTTGACACAGCTTCTGCTCCCACCCTTATGGATTGGGTGCACAATTGCTTTTTTAAGTGCGTCCGGAAAAACACCCTCGCGGAGACAGCTATTAAAGATGTACGTCAATGGTTTTATTAGTGTCTGACGGCCCATTTTTAGCACTAAGGGTGATATACCATCCCAACCCAGTGTACAGTCATTACGTAGCTGCGAAACAAGAGACTCCACCTCAGATTCGTCTGTATCACGAGGGAGTTAGCGGGAGATAGTGGGTTGTTATCATCGTTACTAAGAACCTGACTGCTCATATTTTTTTTTTAATTTTAATTTTAATTTAATTTTTTTTTAATTTTATTCGCTAAGGTTTCCCCTACGTTACTGAAGAATTTACCAACTTCATTTATGGATGCTTTAGGACTGTCACATATTTTCAGTAGTTCCACAGGACTGGTTTTTATTTTAGCTGTATTTGTAATAGTTTTAATAGTGTTCCAAAGGGCCAAGGCCCTTTGGAACACTATTAAAACTATTACAATTTTTTGCTTTCTCAAATTCATTCCTTTCGTGGGCAATTTTAAGTTTTCGAAGCAGGTTATTGTAAAAGTTGCGGTAGCGTGTATAAGTTTTTTTAAGAATTAAATTATCTGGTTCTTTACTTGATCGAATATGCATTTTGTCTCGATTTCGGATACACCTCAATAGGCCTGGGGTTATCCAGGGTTTGATGGTCCTTTTTTACTTGGAATCTTGACATACTTGGTGTGTTTAGCAATGACCGGTGTTAACATAGTTATAAAAGTATCCATCATTGTGTTAGGGTCATCCAATTTATAAATTGCCGCAAAATCGAGGTTTTCTAGCTCTAGCTTAATTGACTCATAATTTATGGAAGTAGAATATTGACAAGTTTTACGAGTGGGATTTGTGCTGGAGATGGTAAGGACAAGAGGTTTATGGTCTGTGATGTGTGATTCAAGAACTAGTGTGGTGGTAGGCAAGCTAGATTTTATGAACGCGTGGTCAAGACAATTTTCATCAGATCAGTACTTCGTGACCGAAACCGGCATATACTGACGCGAGCCTATTTGGAAGACAATCAAGGCTTTACAGAGTATGTGATGGAACGGATTAACATAAATGAGGTTAGTATAAACATAACTTTTGTTCATCGTTTTCACTGTGTCTGTGTTCACTCACACATCTGTCGTGTATTTTAGTTATTTTTTTTAAATATTAAGTTGTTTTTAGTACGTAACTTGAGGATTTTTTTTTCTTTTAGATGGCCCTCAATCAACTTCAGTATATGTGTCATCGATGTTGTGTAGCTGGAAGACGACAGCAAGCCAGGTTCGAACAAGAACATAACCAGGAACTTGCAAATCCAGAGCAGTTGCAGCCAACGTCAGTTCCAACTTATAGAAGGGTTGCAAATACGGCGCGTCACCAGTGCCGTAACTAGCCTTTTATGCGCCCGGTGCGAGCTTTCAAAACTGCGCCCTTGAAAAATGCTCTAACCAGGCTCTGACAATAAAGTGGACAAATGTGCATAAAAATAAATCTATCTATTTTTTGTTTACGAAGGTATAGGTACTTAGTAGATTTCTTTAAGATAAAAATTGTTTATTCAAAAATATTTGCTCAAATACAGAAATGACACAAAGTACTCGATAGTAAAGACCCAAGGCTAAGGTAAACCGTAATCACAAGAAAAGGACAGCTACCTACTCAAAGATTTACTTTCCGCGCTTTTCTCATTGCGAAGTCCTTGATTACATTGTCATACGACAGGAGCCGTGCTATGTCGCGTTCAATCGACAAAATCGCTAGGCCAGACAATCTTTCTTGGCCCATCGTCGAGCGCAGGTACGTCTTTATTAATTTGAGCTTACTGAATGATCTCTCGCAGGAAGCTACAGTCACTGGCATCGTTAAAAATATCTTTATAGCGACTACTACATTGGGAAACATTTCCTTTAAATCCAGTTCCACTATAGCTTTGAGAAGACCCATACTTGACTGACATTCACATTTATCAAATAATGTAGTCGCTTCAACTTGACTCTTCAAAGTTTCTATTTCGGCCCAAAATTCTGTGGCATTTATATCTGCAGAATATTTGATACTCAAATCAGCTGCATGTTTTTTTAGTTCTTCAACCGAATATGTAGTTATGTGTTTTACGGTCAAAAAACCGAAAGAGTGGTGTATGTCGCGTAGTTTTTCGAATCGCCATTTTAATTCAGAAATTATTGTATCTATTGCTTCATTTATCTGAATTTTGAAACTTTGTTGCTGAGTAATGTAGTAGCCGGCGTCTGAACTTTCACTTAAATCGTGTCTTTTTACTCGCTTTCGTCGCTTTTCAGGAAAAATGTCTTCAATGTCACATTGTTCACAAATTCTTTTTGCCTTTTCGAAAACAATGTCCACAGTGTCGCGAATATTCTGAATCTGGCTTGTTAATCCCTTGATTAATTCAGAGGCTTTGTCGATAGTAATGGTTTTAGACTGTAGAGCTACATTCACTCTGTCAACAGATTCCAAAATTTGATCCCAAATTTGCAGAGTACATATGAATTTATAATTAATTAGGTCCATTATACTTTTAGCTGTAGCGATTGTTTCCGCATTATAATCATTGGTAGTTAGAATCTTTAGCACACACCTGATTTGGGGTATTTGCGTGTTCAAAGCTTTGACGGCCCTAGCCTTAGAGGCCCATCTAGTGTCGGCGTGTTTTTTCAATGAAATATTTAAGTGTTTCATTAAAGTTTCCCATCTGACCGTTGAACTCGAAAAAAACACAAATATTTTCTGGATTAATCCAAAAAATGTGATCATGTCAGGTGTCACACTAGCAGCGTGTACGCCAGATAAATTCAAAGAATGCGCTGCGCACGGCACGTAATCAGCATTTTCATTAATTTGTTTTATTTTGGCTTGGACTCCGTTATATTTACCGGCCATATTACTAACATTGTCGTAGCCTTGGCCACGAAGATCTTGAATATTCAATCCATCAACTTCTAATTTCTCTAAAATCTCTTTCGACAATCCCTCGCCCGATTTTTCATGAGACTGGATGAAATCTATGAATCGTTCTTCGATTGCAATTTTCTGCTCGGATACTTTTACGAATCTCAATATTTGTGACATCTGTTCTTGATGCGATACGTCTGGCGTACAATCAAAAAGTATGGAAAAGTATTTTGCCGCACGAACGTCGTCTAAAATTTGTTTTTTTACCTCAGAGGCAAGAATATCTACAAGCTCGTTTTGAATATAAGGCGTAAAATATGAAATATTTCCTTTATGCTAAGCGATTCGATGTGCGCTCTAAGTTCAGGATCGAATTTTGAAATCATATCCACGGCACTTAAGAAAACTCCAGATCCTGATTCTCCAATATGCTCATGAGAGCCTCTGAGGGGTAAATTATTTTCCGCGCAAAACAAAATTATGCTAGTACACACTTTTAAAATATGTCTCCACTTATTTGTTTCTTGATCAATAGCCTTTTGTAAGGATGCATCTATTGTGGTCTTACTTTTTATTTGCTGTTCAAGCATTTTCCACTTAATACAATTTTCTCTATGAAATGTAGAGTTTTCGTGCTCAGGAATACGTGGACTTAAATGACGCCAATCATTAAATCCTTTTTGTGCATCAGCCAGTGCCGGCATTATTTGCTTAGTCGAGGAAGAACCGAAAAGTATACATGGGAAACAAAATATTGCATCTCTTTTTTTACTGTAAATCAACCAAGGCCTTGGTACCATCTCGCCATTGCTCATCTTTTTTGTAAACCAATGCATATGAAATGTTCGTCCTGCGTTCTTTCGTTCAGTTGAAGAAATATTTTGACTACCTTTTCCTTGATCAGGACCTTTCTCAACAAGGAAACAACGAATGTGGTCAGTTAATGGTAACCATGAAACAGGATCGTTTATGTCTAACTGGATCTTATCAGTTGCAGTTGCTTCTTTAATTTGAATTTCAGAACTTGGACTAGTGGTGATGGGCAAGGTCAAGTCTTGCTGGAATGGGCTGACTGGGCTGTCTTCTTTATATTCTATCTTTAAATTGTTTCCAGATCTAGTTCCAGACATACCAGGGTGGGCCAAAACGTCATTATTGGACACATCTTCCGGACTGTTTTCTGGTTGTGTGACTGTCCACTTTCGTAACGTATTTCCCATTTTTTTTGCTTCCATCTCTCTCACGCGTTTTCTCTTACGAAATTCAGAACCGGATGGACGTTTTTGAGACATGTTGTTTGTTATAGCATGCGTGCTTAGCTTACGGTAGCCGGCAGGTAATATTTCTGAAAGAAGAATCGCTAATCAGGCCTAGTCTAGTATATACGAGTAGTTCGGAACTCAACACAAGTACCTGTCTATATGTATACTTGTGTGTCGAACCGAACTCGAGCATAAAAATGGTCAACATAAAAATGCCACCTAAAAATACCTACTTAGGAAAGTAATAACACTTGTCATAAATATTTATTGATATTATCAGCGTATTAAATGTCCTACTGCTGGGCACAGGCCGCTCCTACTTACTCCCACCGACCTTAAAATATTTTCAGTTAATTTCACTATTAACGTAAAAATTTTAACCGAAAAAATATACTTATATACAACTTTCTTTGTAAAACTTTTAAATACAATTTTCTAACTTACCCAAACGAGTTTATCAACGAACAACAAATCAACAATAAACTTATTCACTCTCACACACAATTTTACTTTAAACTAATGAAATTTTATACAAATAATGACCATGGTTGAGAAGCAAGACAATCAATCCGAGTGCCCCCGGCCGGCTATCTGAATGCGTGATTCTTGATGTATCGGGGAATCCCCGAACATTGGGTGGGACGGCGCGGCAGAATGGAACGTTTGTGAATCGTTTAGTTTTGTAAGTCATCCTTTTCACTCTTGTCGAACGATGAATTTTCTATCTATCTCTCGCACGCTAGTGCGTCAGTAACGCCGCACGTAGTTAATGAATAAAATCAAAGATAAAGGGAGGACCAATGAATGTGGCTGACAGCAATGACAGCGTAACGTGAACTATATGTACATCTCCTCAGCTAGATTGACAGATTTGCTTAGAACTTCTAAGTTAGAAGTGGCGCCCTCCAAATGAATATAGACAGAAATTGTCTCATAGTTACGGTATAGGTACTTTTGTTTGTGTATGTAATATTGCGAGCAAGACAAGGTGGATTTATATTTGTCTGATGTGTCGTGACGTGACGCGTCAGAACTGTATCGGTTCCATACATAAGCCATCACAACACAACACGTTACGCACTAGTGTGAACGTTACCATCCTACTAATATTATAAACGCGAAAGTTTGTATGGATGGATGGATGGATGTTTGTTACTCTTTCACGCAAAAACTACTGAATGGATTTTAATGAAACTTTACAATAATATAGCTTATACATCAGAATAACACATAGGCTACAATTTATAAACATATTGTTCGAAATACTAATCCTGCGCAGACGAAGTCGCGGGCACCAGCTAGTACTAAATGTATGAAACCGGTACCGTTCTGACGCGTCACGTCACGACACATCAGACAAATATAAAACCACCTTTACAAGTGTTGTTGTTTCAAGATCGCTTGAAAAATGCCATATAGATATAGATAGTACAGAGGGCGCGTCTACACCATATTCGCAATAAAACAAAATGTACCTACTAACTACCATGCATGAAACAAAACTAGATACTGGTCTGGTCATTTCTGCGCCCCTCCAGGGTCTGCGCCCTGTGCCTGGGCACCGCTAGCACCGCCCTAGTTACGGCACTGCGCGTCACTGTTTGTTCCGCGGGTGCATTAATCAAGAACTTCATAGAGCGTCCAGGCTTATAAAAGTATTTTACAAACAAATGACGTTTTTATATTAGATCGAGGTTTTAGAGACTCTATACCAGATATAGAAAGTGCTGGTTATATTGCCCATAAGCAAAGATAGGCATGCCACACAGCTCACAGATATTCAAGCAAATAAATCTCGACAAATCGCAATAGTGCGATGGGTCATTGAAGTCATAAACGGATGGTTCAAAAGGGACTACAAGATATTTAGGCATACACTTATTAACAAAACACTCCCTCACGTATTTGAAGACTTTCTCATTGCGGGAGCCCTTATAAATGCATTTAGGCAGCGTCTGACAGACAATGAGCATGCCCCTGCCTTTATCGATACAATAGCTCAAAGAATTACCGAACGTTATAGACTGGGCAATTATGTAGTCGCAGAAAATATTAATAGACAGCGGGCGGTGTTCACTACAATGACGGCTACATCAATACCCTTTCCACAATTGACAGAAGAAGACGTCATTCTATTCAGTTTGGGAACATACCACTTAAAGCTCGCTAGATCATATGTTGCCGAGCATTTGCGAGGTGGAGATGGTATATATAATATTGAGGTATCTTCTAGCCGTAGCCCTAATATGTCGCAGCATGGGCTAGTGACCGAAAACTGCTCGTTAGTTAGAGGCCGCATATTATCGAGGCACGTATCGAATAAAATATATTACACATATATTTTGATCAAGGTGAATGTCCAGGGCAGAGAAGCCATCGAAGCCTATTATTGCTCCTGCATGACGGGTATGAGAACTCTAGGTGCCTGTGCCCACACTGTTAGTATAATATGGTACTTAGGTGTTGGCAGGCACCTAGATAACTTTGTAGGTCCGGCAAGTGCCTGGGATGATATAATCATTGAAAGTAAAAACACGATTTAAAAATGATGTTTTTGCTGTCTTTTGTAATAAAACTGTGCTTTTTAAGATTGATGGTTTTTATTTAATATTTTTTCCGTATCAAAAACGAACGGTAGGAAGCTAAGTCGGTCTCTCTTTAGACAGAAAAAACGACTGGTTATTTATTTGGTCTACAGAACAGAAAAAGGTGCGATTGTTATAACACTTGGCAATTAAAAATGTAATAAAGAATCTATCATAACTTTGATCTCCCATTCATTCGTTCATTTATTTTTGAGTTAGTCAATTATGCCTCTTCTAAATGACACCTAGTCTAAAATGCTACAAAGGTGGGTACAGGTTCCAAACAAAATTACCCATTGTTCTTTCCAGTGTCGATATATCTATATAAATAATATTATGAAGAGGAAAGATTAGTATTTTTGTATGTAACGAATAAACTTAAAAACCACTGGACCGATTTGAAAAATTCTTTCAGCAATGGATAGCTACATCATCAGCATTACATAGGCTATATTTCATCCTCTTACTCCCACGGGAATGGGAACAACGCGGGTGAAACCGCGTAACGTCCGATAGTTCACTATAAATTGCTTGCAAGACATTTTTATTTCAATATTGTCATTGCAATAAATTAAACTTTTTTTCCTTTTAGATATGGACAAGTCCCAGACAGTCCCAGCCATCCTGAAAATTGTTGAAGACAATGATTCTGAAAAAGGTATGTAGAGCATTCATCATCATATCATTAGAAATAAATGCACAGCAAACTGAACAGTTAAAACTAAGTTAAACATGTAACGTGTATCTGTAGCGGCTTTGGACACTGCCTGGAGATATAAAGTAGACACCGCTGCTGGTCTCCAATAAGTCTCTATGTCTTAAAATAACAATATTAATATTGTAATATACTGTGTAGGCCTCCACTCATGAATGGATGCAGGTAAGTGGCCAACCTAATGTCAGAATTTTTAAAGCTGCTCATAAAGCATCTGACCTGACTTGAACATTACCTACCACTCTGCCACTATGATGAATATACTCTTCAATATCTATACTCGGCAGCACTCCAGTTTGATTTAAATAATATACCAATAAATGTTAATAATTCCTATGCTTTCAGAAAATAAATGGGACCGATGGCACCCACAGACCCTGAAGACGAGGGTGTCAAAAGTGCTAAAGACGCCCACAGCAACCAGAACAGGTGTCACCTCTTAACTGGACAAATTAAGTACAGCTCGGTTGGAACTGGTACAGCTGCAAATGGAGACTGCCAGAAGAGAACATCATTTTATGGAGGAGGAACATAAATTGAAAATGACATATTTGTCTAATGATGAGAGAAGAAGGGAAGAAGTAAGTACATGCACTGCTGCTAGAGAAAATGAGTCGTGGGTCTGCACTAGGGTTCAGAACCGGGAAATCCCGGTCTCGGAAGTACCGGGAATTCCCGGTTCTTTTTTCAGTAAAATGGAACCGGGAAATCAAATATGATTCCCGGTTCTTTCGGTACTTTCGGGAATTTTATTTTATTACGCGATTCACACTATATTTACTTACTTACTCTTACTTTATTTTTTTATTTTTAGTAACACGTTGGAGTAGCCTCGCTAATACGCTTGAACGATTCTTGAAGCTGCGAACTTACATTGTGAAAGCATTAATTGATTTAAACTCCACAGTAAAATTCTCAGAAGGAGATTGGGAACTAATTGGGAAGTTTCACGAAGTTCTTGACATAATTAAAACTGTATTAGAGGTTTTATGTCGTTGCGATTCTACAGCAGACGTTGTTATTAAATTTGCATTAAATAAAATTGCGAATATTGAAAATAACTATGTGGCCGAAAAAAATTTCATAATGTTAAAAAAACGATACTCAGAACGACGTCACAACGTTGCAGCTGCGACTCTGAATTACTTGCAAAATCCAGAAAGTTATTTCCTTCAACAAAATGGTGAAGATTCATCAGTATTTTCTCGCCCAAGCAGCGATGAAATGTGCAACGCAATAGTGTCATTGCTAAGTCGCACCAAAATCTCAACAACTCCGATATCTCAAGCTGAACTCCTACCAACCTCACAAGGTGAACAATCGAGAGAACGTGAACGTGACTCTGATGTGCTTGAAATTCAAAACATTGTTTTGACGAAAGGCGATGAGTTAAATGCTGAGCTTGCAAAGTTTGTTAGTGGAAAACGCATTAGATCTTCTGCTCCAGAAAATGAAGATCTCTTTACGAATGTAAGGATTGAAATGGCTCTCTTTGAGAATGGAGGAGATCGTGGGGGTTACTTGTCTCAGGCATATGACCATCTATTAACGATTCCGCCAACCAGTGTTGAGCCAGAAAGAGTTTTGTCTTCGGCTGGTTTGCTATGCAACAAAATAAGATCTCGTTTGAGTGATAAAACTCTAGATGCACTTTTGTTTTTAACCGACTTCCAAAAAGGAGGAGGTTATATGTTCGTCGCGTATGTTTTTTTTTTTTTTTTTTTTTTTGTATGTCCACCGATTTCTCCGTCATTTGTGAACCGATTTTGAAAATTCTTTTTTTGTTTGAAAGGGTATGCTCCCAAATTGGTCCCATATAAATTTTATTAACTTTGCTTGGGTAGTTTTTGAGTTAGCTACAAAATACGTATTTTTTTTCCCACTTAGTATGTAGATGATATGATAAGTTCCTGTTACTGGTAGCAGGTAGTGGTATTCGAATGTGTGTGGGGTAGGTACCACAACTAAAAAGTGAAAAATAAAAACTTTTTACAAAAAAGAAACAACCGACTTCCAAAAAAAAACACTACTAAGTCAAAAATAACTTTAATTTCGGAAGTCGGTGGCAAAAAACGAAAACACAAAACCCAAGACACCGACTTCCGAAATTAAAGTTATTTTTGACTTAGTAGTGTTTTTTTTTGGAAGTCGGTTGTTTCTTTTTTGTAAAAAGTTTTTTTAAGGTCCTATTATAGAGAAGAAAGAGCAAAAATAAAAAGCTAAAATTTAGTTTCAGAGGTTACGCCATATTTTATGAATACTCGGAAGGAGATATTACATAGAAATATGCTTATATATTTTTTGTAAAAAAAGTTTAATTTTGTTTGTTTGCGTTGAATAATGTTTAATAAGATAATTCTAAACATTTAAGGAATCTAAGATGACTGCTTAATTTTTACCATTTTATTGACAGTAAATACTAACTTAACAATAAGACTGATTGATTATAGTCTGATTTATATTTAATTACATACTACTAGGTATGAGAATAGAAGAAAAATGTTCCAATAAAATTACTTGAATACTTAACTGTAGTTTACTTTTCAAGCATATCACTTGTTTTATGTAACAAAAACTACCAAGAACCGAAAATACCGAAAGAACCGGGAAATCCCGGTTCCAATAAAAAAAGTACCGAAATTCCCGGTTCTCAAAAATAATATCGGTTTCGGAAACACTAGTCTGCACAGAGTGGCATGATTTAGTTAGTCTGTGTGTCATATTATTATTATTTTTTAATTATTATGTTAGTTTGTTTTGTATATGAATACTTTTAAGTGCATCCCGACTGACCCCAACTTTCAATGTAGAAAGTAAAAAACTGTGTAATAAAAAAATTTTTTTAGTAGTATAAAAGTACTGCCTACTTAAAGATCTAGATTACCTACTTATCTATTATCAAATTAATTAATGAAAATAACATTAAGTTTCTAGTATGGTGCCTTTCTTCACCAGTAGGATTGGCTACAGAGGGGGGAAATATTGGCTGTAGTGGCACGATTACCTCTGGGTCCACTGGAGGTTCCTCGTAATTTTTTTTTCTTGCCAAGTAATGTAATATAGCACACCTTAATCCAATGCTCAGAACTAGAAACCGTCTTTTCCACACTCCAAAGCACCTTTCAATGACATTCCTTGTTCGTATTTGTGACTCATTGCACAAACTTTGAGCTGGTGTGTTTGGGTTATGAAAAGGAATCAGAAGGTAATTGGTTTGTTCATAACCACTATCTCCAAGTATAATTCCATTGCCAAATGCATGATTCTCACAGTGGAATTTTACACATGAATTCGCAAATATCATGCAATCATGGGTAGAGCCAGGCCAACGTGCAACTACATCTTGGAACATCAATTCTGCTGAACACATTGCTTGTACATTAAATGAAAAAAGCCTTTTCGGTTTAGGAACCGAAAAGGCTTTTTTCATTCCTCAGCTGTGTTTCCACCGGGTGACTGAATCCTAATGTGGGTGCCATCTATAGCTGAAATCACTCTAAGGAATCTGGCTATTTTATAAAATTCTTCCTGAGACTTTCTGATATCTTCATCGATTCTTGGCAACTTTATGAAAGTTGGCCTTAGAAATGCTATAGCTTCTGTAACTTTTTTTACAACACGGCATATAGTGGAGCTATGAATGCCACGAAAATCACCAACAGTGATGTAGAAACTTCCAGTGGCATAAAACCGCAGTGTAATAAGTAATAATAAAAATAATAATAAAATTGTTTATTTATCCCAATAAATAATACACACAGACACAGTTCATTACAATGCGACAGAGTACAGAGAGCATAAAAACATAAAACATAAACATAAACATAAACTGTAACATGGGTGGAAACAAATAAAAGTGCGTACTTAAGTATTTAAACTGAAACTACTGTATAGGTAAAGCAGGTAGGTAAGTATCCTAAACTCCACAAAACTTACCTTTGTGTTTTTGTGTTTCGTGCTTGATTTTATCTTTTATCAGGGAAAGCAAACATAACACAGACTCTTTTAAAAGTCTGAATCGGCGATGAAATGTGATCAGGCCTAGATCTAACAATTCTTTCTTTTCTTTCAGGTGGATTTATATATTCATTTATTATGGCCTCTTCTTCTATTGCCAGGTCGTCAATAATATCGAAAATATCCATATTATTATATAAATAACACTTAGCTCGTTCTATTAAACAATAACCTCAAACCAAATGACTTTCTAAGTTACGTCAACGTCAAACTATCTATCGAATTAGCGGTTATTTGGCGGTCGAAGCGGCAGACACATTTATTCCTTAGATAATGCAGTTATTCCACAGAAAAGTCTTATCTGACTTTTGAAAAATTAGATTTTTTGCTATCTGTCGAATAAATGCTATCTGTCTGTTTATCTGGGTATTGAACAACCGGCCCTAAATAATATAATGGCACACACATATGCATACGTGCTAGTTAATCAACGTCACACATACAAGGATTCTAATTCAACATAATATGGACTTCGTTGAAAACAAATTTATGGCATTAGAACCTTTGCATAGGAAAAAGCCAGAAAACTACATTAAACCTGCACAAAAACTACAATTCAGTAAAGTGCCATATCCATTTAACAGAAACCATAAGCCAACATATTCGCAACCTAATAAAAGTTCATCAAACCAGTCTCGTAACTTCCATGCATACAATGCTGGGCAATTTAACAAGATTATTTGCTCATTGTGCAATACCAATCACGCATTATTCCAATATTCCAAATTAACTGAAATGGCAGGTTCGGAAAAATTACAATTTATTGAGAACAATAGTCTGCAAAAATTGTCTGTTCGTGCACACTAAGGGTGCGTCACAAAAAAGATGCAGAGAGTGCAACGAAGCACACAACACATTATTGCACTACGATATTGTCAAGACAGCGCAAACGCCCTCAGCAACACACACTGTGGCTAAATTGTCGTCAGCAACGACAACCAGGTCAACAAAACCCGTGTAAAATAACTTCGCCTCGAATTATGATGACGAGATGTTATTGGCAACTGCATTAATACAAGTAGCGACAGCTAATGGCGACTATATTACATTACGGGCATTACTTGATCAAGGTTCACACCCTGATCAGCGATAATGCAACTCAAAAACTGGGAATACAGCGTCAGCAGTTAAGCGCAAGCATAAGTGGTATCGTCACTTTATCCAACAGGAGTAAAGGAAAGGTCCAGTTATTCTGCAAATCTGTTATTTACACAATTATTTCCAGTTTACAACGGAAGCATTAGTCATGACAAAGGTGGTAAATAATCTGCCTAACGTTACATTCGCAAAGAAGCCTTGGGCTCATGTGATAGACATTACACTAGCCGATCCAGACTACAACATAGCTAGGCCCATTGACATACTTCTGGATGCACACGTATTTTCTGAAATTCTAATGAATGGCTTGGCTAAGGGAGAGGTTAACGAACCTATGGCTCAACAGACCCATTTAGGGTGGATCCTGTCAGGCAATGTCAACAAGACATTAAACTGCATCGTCGTCATAAATCAAGTTGATGATGTGACTAAGTATTGGGAAGTGGAAGACATCAACGAGCAATTCAATGACGACAGAAGAGAGATATTGCGAGGAGTTTTTCATTGCAACAACAAAGCGTTTACAAAATGGCAAATATGCAGTTCGTTTGCCAATGAAGCCTAATTTTAATCAGTTCTTGGGCAAATCAAAACCACGTGCAGTAGCACAATTCATGGGATTAGAAAGGAGATTGACAAGGGATGATAAATTATCCGAACGTTACGTTAAGTTCATGCAAGAATATTTGAAAGAGAGTAAGAGGGAGATGGGACATATGAAAGAAAGTAAGAATGACAACAACTCGACATACTACTTACCTCATCATGCAGTCCTTAAACAGGACTCAGTGACAACGAAACTCAGAGTGGTTTTCAATGCCTCGCAGAAGACTGATACCGACTGACCTGAGCTTGAACGACTTGATGGAGTGTGGTCCGAAGCTTCATCAAGACCTATTGACACTACTACTGGGATGGCGGCTATACAAGTATGTGTTTACAGCAGACTGTGAGAAGATGTATCGTATGATCCTAGTACATGAAGAAGATCAACATTTACAGAAGATAATGTGGAGAGAACCAAAGAACCAAGGTCCATTAAAGGAGTGCCAGTTATCATCATCAGACCTTAACCAGACTACCATGCACTTTACAAACGACGAAACTACAAAAACAACTGACATATTTACACTTACAAACAGGCACAGCGATATGACTCGCATAACAAGGGTCATAGCGTGGATAAAACGTTTTATTAACAACTGCTCAATTATCAAAACAAATACAACTGCTTATTTGACATCAACAGAAATACAAGGCGCCGAAAAACTTATACTGAAAGAAATTCAACTGCATGCCTTCAAGGACGAGATTATAAGATTGAAGGAAAATAAAGGCGTGAGCACCAAAAGTAACCTCCTGAGTTTAAACCTATTAGAGAGTTACACAACTCAAATTTAAATGATAACAACAAACACGCAATGTTGCTACCACATGACTACAAACTGACAGAATTACTGATTCGGTAAGCGCATAAAAGGACATTCCCAAGCTAACTCTGACATATTTACGACAAAGATTATGGATTGTGGGAGGACATCGTGCTGTGAAAAACGTTCTACATAAATGCACAACATGTCGGCGATTTCATGCAAAAACTTCTAATCAGATTATGACAACTCCAGAACCAGACATTGACAACACTTACCACTTAAGCAAAAAGTGGCAAATTGTACAGAAGCTTAGTAAGGATTTCTGGAAGAAAGGGTCGCAAGAATACCTGCAACAACTACATGCAAGATTAAAATGGAAAGGACCTAATATCAACCCACAAGAAAATTACATTGTGTGCATCAGAGATGAGTAAATACCTGCAGAAAAATGGGCACTAGGACGTGTAGCGAAGTTACACCCCGGAAAGGATAGTCACACTAAAGTCTTCACACTACAAACTGCAAAAAGAGAAACTAAACGACCGATCACAAAATTAGTACCAATAGTCGAAGCTGAAGAAAACCACACTGACAATGACAAACTAACGAAAAACAGGCGCAACCGATCTAAAAACCTTACCTGGACGAGTTTAGTTTATTACACATTGATGCTAGTTATGACATTTATAACACCCACTGTTCACCAAGATATGAAACTTACTCCACTGACAAAAAATCAAACAATTTACTTTGACAAGATAGCGGACCTGCAAGAAGTTAGAGACGAATGGAAATTAGTGTTTTACTATAACATGACGAATTACTGGCGAAACGTCGACACACTGCAAAAATTCGTGTCACACATAAAACAATTTCGTTGCGATGAGTGGTTGATGCAATTTCATGTCTTTAATTAACCAACTTGAACAAACCACAAATGAACTAAACTACTACAATGAGATATTGAAATCCCAGCGATTAATCCAACACAGGTTTAAAAGGGGACTAATCGACGGAGTGGGATATGTTGCAAAATCGGTACTAGATCAGCGTTTTGCAGATAAATACGAACTCGACATTAATACAATCAAGCACAACGATAAACACTTGCTACAATTGCTAAAAAACCAGACTAGTATTTTGGAAACCGAGCATAACATTGTACAGCGCAACGAAGGAACAATGATAAAGCAGTTTACTCTGATAAATCAGCACCTTAATACTTTAGAAAATAGTTCCTTAAAAGATAAATCTGACACCGCAAACGCCTTCTACATAATAACATCGTCAATGGCTGCTGAAAGAATGGCTCAAAATCTAAAGGACATCCAACAAACCCTTATCAACACATTAACAAATATGTACCAGGGACATATGGACGTACACTTATTATCACCAAACCAAATGCAAACTGAATTAGATAAAATAGCTCGACAATTACCTCGCAACTCTGCGCTACCAGAAGTACAAAATGACGTAAGAGACATCTACAGACTGTTCAGAGTACATGCACGCATTACACAGCAATACCTATTGATGGAAATAAAAATTCCGATCATAAATGATGCACTATACGAGCTAAAAACACAGTACGGAACGAAGAATCTGCAGTAACAATAAAAATACATTGACAATTGACATAGACAATGACACATTGTCAAACAAGTAAACGCGTTTCGTTTCAGGATTTCTTTTTTGGGTGTAATATAAAAATACTATCTTACTCATCAACTTAGGAAAAGATTATTTTATTCAAGCTAAATACCAATGAAGACAGTTTCGTATGAATAAAATGTTCCTAATATGAGCATTTTGTCGTCCATATTACATGTCCACAAGTAGTATTATGCATGGTGTGGAACGTCAATTATTATATTTGTCCTTCTCTATGGTCCATTATGGCTGACGTTGACAAATTGTACTTTGAATTCATCTTACATTACTTATTAATTTGATTTAAAAACTGACAAGTTCAGAGAGGCTAAAAACTACGTAGTAATTTACTATGTTCGTGTATATGGAATGAACTTTTTTGTCCATGTCTTTTACCACTTAATCGTTATGGTATGCCATCACCTGATCGCCCAGCCACCGACTTAGTCAACACCGATTTACAACGAGAAAAACAATATGACCATGGTAAGGACATGTCTGGTAGAGCAATGAACGATTGCCTAGGTCAGCGGTTCTCAAACTGTTTTGGTCACGGAACCCTTTTGGCAAGCAAAATACTTGACGGTACCCTACAATAAAACAATAGTTTTTAAAAGTGTATTCTTTATTATATAAGCATAATAAAAATACAATGTAACAGTTACTAATTATTACTTACTTTACCACATGGCAAGTACAATAATAGAAGATATTAAAAATGAAAAAATCTAAACTAATGGGAGGTATGAAACTGTTTTTTATTTTTCATCAATTGGTTGATATCAGGTTTGATAGAAGACATTTGAAGTCTCATATCAGATTCGGCGTCCAGTCTATTGCGATATTTTGTTTTCGTGGCTGCATAGGTTGAGAATCCTGTTTCGCACAAATATGTTGTTGGGAACGGGAGAAGAATATTCAGAGCCATTCTGCCAAGCATTGGATATTCATCACGGATTCTGCACCAAAAATCGTTGAGAGGCGTCGTTTTGAACAGTGACTCCATACTTGTCTGATGACATTTCTAAAAGAGATTCATATGTCTCGTTTGACATACTTTCGGGCTTTGCAAGTTGGGTAAAAAAGGATTATGAATCCATGAATCAACTAACAGATAATCCTTTAAAGTTATCATCATAGCGGTAATGTTTTCCCATTGTTTGTCTTATTTGTTTTATAAATATATTCGTGTATTTATGTGTATTTATTTGTTCTTATACTTATATATATAGTTATATTATATATTTTGTTGTTTTTTTGTTTTGTTGTTGTTAGTGCTGAAAACTCGACAGCCTGAAATGCTGTGTGCAAAATCGTGAATATGCCTAATCGGGTACCTGTCAGGAACAGTTCGCGCGTTGAGCATGCGGTAGTCTCCGCAAGGTCGCCAACTGTTGTCCTTTTTCAGGGCAAGATGGAGTGGGGATGACCAAGGACTTTCCGAGGGTCTGGCGGTTCCATTGGCCAGCATTAGCTGGAACTCCTGTTGAGCAATTTTTTATTTGTCCGGCGCTAATCGCCGAAATGAAGAAGATACTGAAGGGCCTGGGGTCGTGCGAATATGGTGTACAGTGTTATGTGGTGTAGTGCGTAGTGTACCGGCGGGTCGGGTGATGTCAGGAAAGTTTTCCAGGATTTTGTGATACCTCGAATCGCCAGAAGTAACCTTTACTGAAAATAAAGACGAATCTGAGTGATTCGAGGCTAATGCAAAAATATTGGTACTACTGTCTATTAACCGTTGATTACGACAGTCAACGGTTAATGAGTAAAAACATAGAAAATCTACTCCGATAATCGGTTTGGTCACTTCAGCTACCACAAAACGCCACTTAAAGTCTCTACGAAGTCCAAGATTCAGGTTAAGATTGAGGAAACCATACGTTGGAATGGGCGTTCCATTCGCGGCAACGAGTTGGTAATTCGTAGGAGCACGACGATCGCTGAGCAGACGACGAGGGTAGACACAGAGGTCGCTTCCAGTATCGACCAGGAACTGCGTCTTTGTGCTTCGATCTGCGACGAATAGGCGACCAGTAGAAGCGGGGCAATCGTCTGTCGCCATTACCGACTGCCCGCGGCGTTTCCCTTCTTGTAGTCGCAGGGCTTTATGCAACGCTTGGCCTTCTCACCGTGCGTCGCATGATACCAGCACTCTGGGTGCTTCCGGTAGCTGGAATTTGACCGGCTTGAAGAACGGTGGCGTGAGTTGCGTCTCGTATCACGATCACGGCTGTGCGAACGATTTCTAGATCGACTGTCACGCAGCTGCACCGTCAGGTCTTTCATCGCACGCTTGAGCTCTGCGATTTCAGCTGCCATCTCACTCACGGTGGGTCCTGCTGCCGAAGTTGAAGCAACGTGGCTTGGTGGTGCGACGATATCCTGGACCCGGTCTGCTAGCTCAGCCAATGCCTCCAAGGTGCTGTGTGGTTGCGATGCCAGGAGGGGCTGGATATTGCTGGGGAGACGGCTACTCCATATAGTGCGCACAAAATCCTCGGGCACAGTTGGTCCAGCTAACCCCTGCAGATGGCGAAGGAACTGCGACGGCTTCCGGTCTCCCAGCTCCTCGTGCATCAACAGCTGCTTCACCTTCTTCTCCTGGGAGGCTGAGAGGCGCTTCACCAATTCGGTCTTCAGTTTCACGTACCGGTTGGTGGCGGGAGGGGACATGATGACGTCCTTCACCTCCTTTGAAAATTGTGGGTCGAGATGGCCGACCACATAATTAAATTTGGTGACGTCATCCGTCACCCCTGCGTTCTCGAATTGCGCTTCTATTTGAGCGAACCAGATATCTGGCTCTTCTGGCCAAAATGGTGGCAGCTTCACTGAATGACGCCAGTGAGTGTCGAAAGACTGTTTTCTTCTTTAAAATTCGTGGTATCACAGTACAGATGACATTTTCGAAGATTTACTTTTTATTCGATGTAATAAGTTATTTGAAAAACAGTAGGTAATTGTCTTTTATTTAGTTTTAAGCTAATATGCTTGCTTTCTAAAATTTCGATTACGGTAGTAGAGTCACGCTGAAACCAGCAAGGGCTGGTTGGACTGAATGTGCCGCAGAGTATACTTTTGCACGAATAACATTTTGTTTTGTTAAATAATGTGATAAAGTTTCATAAATATAATAAATAATTCAATTCAAGGGTGAAATAATTATTATCATACTTTTTTCATAAATTTGCTTCGAAAAATAAGTATTTTCAAATATTTTAATCGGAACTAAGAAGAATTTACATGCGAGAGTTTTAATCTGGTTTTTACATTGATTAGTTCTATTGATTATTCGAATAAAATTATTTTTGGGAGCAAATTAAAAGTACACTAGGCGCTCGATCGGGGAAGTACCTACTACCCTCTTATTATAGAATATTTATTAACTAGTGGAGTTCGCGTGAAGTTCAAAGACTATGTTGTTGTATAATTTTATTTCTTTATTACAAATACAATTTAAAAAAAAAACAGTAATTTGAACAAAACAGTATTCTTTTTGTTATTATTTATTGCTATTTTGTAATGCTGTTTTGCAGAATGACTCTTTAAAAGTACGTTTAACGCTAAATAAATGTTCCAAACATCGTGCTTATCGCAGTGCAATGAGTTATTTAAAGAAGACTAAATTGAAATTATAAGGATACTAGCAGACCCGGCCACGCGTTGCTGTGGCTAAAGTTTTTGTTATATTACATTGTAGTAAACTATTTAAGAGGAACGGTAGGAGAGCATCAGTCACGGGGACCACCATGCTTTTTTACTTAGATGCCATTTGTAAAAAAATATGGCCACCTCCATGACAGATTTTCTACTACAGTAACCCCTTAGTACAATGAAATTATTATTTACGAACGAAGACGGAAGCGTTAAAGCTGGTATAAAAATCCACTGGATTGGGATTTGAAGGGGAAGGACTTTGAACACGATTGATTAAAATTTTCGTACAGTTGATATTAAGCAAAAATCAATACAAAAGAATTAATTTTAAAATTTATTATTATTTTTATTCAATTTTGTAACAAATGAGTATGTTACAAAGTTGTTTGTAAATAACATGTGACACTTAAACTTATGAATGAGGTACGAGTAGGTAGGGCAGATAGTCTTAAATCTTTAACAATAATATTTATTATTTTGAATTATAAGTACTTTTAATTTCAATTTAATTTAGCACTAATCGGTGCACAATATTTTTGGTTAACCTGTCTTTAGCTAACACAAAGAGATTCGACGGTTTCCCTACACGTGAACATGCAACATATAGTTGCCCATGAGAAAAACATGGATTTTCCAAATCTAAACCATAAATGGGCATTGTTTGGCCTTGAGACTTATTTATAGACATGGCTAAAGCTAAACAAATTGGAAACTGTAGCCTTCTGAAGGGTATGGTAGAATCTGACGGTATCATTGGAATACGTGGCAACAGGACCACTTTTCCTTTAAACTTCCCAGTTAAAATGGTTGCTTCAAGAATATTTCCGGTGATCTTTTTGATGACCAAACGCGTACCGTTGCATAATTGAGGTGGATTCAAATTACGTAGAAGAATAATAGGGGAACCAAGCTTTAATCGAAGATTATGTGGTGGCATTCCAGGTATATCTAGTGAATTTAAAAATTCAATTGGATACACTTTCATTTTCATCAACAACAGTATCGATTGATTTAAAAGACATCAGATCGCCTGGTAACAACTGTTGTATCTGGAAGTTAATTTCGTCAACATCGACATTTTTGGCTGCCAAAATCGCCCGATGACTGAGCCAGTTATGATTCAAGTAATTATTCTGTATATCCGGAAAAATACTCTGAATCAATTCTTTTTTTTTCCTGAAGAACAGTGCAGAAATTGTCTGGCAGTTTAATGCATTGCGTATTTGGTTGCAGTTCTATTTTACCGTTCCCAATATCTAGTAATTGTTCGGAAAATATTTGTACTGATGGATCATTTTGCAATCGTACGCGCATGTTTATGGTCAATCGAAGTGTTTCAACACTTCGCCATAAGAATGATTGTTTCAAACATGCATTAATCTCATCCGCGAAAGTAGAGCGAGGTAAGGTCTGTCGGAAATCACCAGACAAAAGTAAGATAGCACCACCGAAAAGTTTATTATTGCCATTTAAATCTTGCATAGTTCTATGCAATGCTTCGAGAATATTTGTGAGCCATTGTGCACTCATCCCAAATTATTATTGAACTCTTCTGCAACACTGCAGCTATTCCACTATTTTTTTTTATGATACATATTGCATTTGGTTTATTATGAATGTCCAATGGCAGCTTGAATGTTGAATGTGCCGTCCGCCCACCATCTAGGAAAGTAGCCGCAATGCCTGACGATGCAACTGCCAATGCGATTTTCTGTTGCGACCGTATTTTGGCAAGAATCAACGATATTCAAA
Source organism: Agrochola litura (assembly GCA_949152395.1). NCBI lineage: Eukaryota > Metazoa > Arthropoda > Insecta > Lepidoptera > Noctuidae > Agrochola > Agrochola litura. Next base: position 3,315,655 of record OX424494.1, read on the forward strand.
ATGTCTTACCGGTTCAAACTGGTGCGTCCAAAAAAAAAAAACCGCCTTGTTCAGCAACAACAGTCAGCATAATCCGATCATAAATAATTTTTTGTTCTGCTGTCAGTAATGGCTCACTGTTCACGATAATTGTTGCTAAATAACATGTCCAGTTTCTGCCCTCTGGTCGTGGTCTGAAACGATAATGTTCAGGATTTATGGTTTTACAGTAAGATTAAAAAATTTAGATTTAAATTATTATGGATTTATAAATTCAGTAGAGGTTGCGTAACATAATTCTCAAAAAAACAGTACTCAAATATAACTTCCGCCTCGCCATTTTTAACTGGAATTACTAAAAACGTTTTTGACGTTCCATTTTATCCCGTAATTTTTTTTTTTTTTTTTTACACACTAGGAATTTCTCCTGTATTGTGGGAGCTTTACACACATTTAAAACTCACATACACAAACAGCCAGACCCGGAACAACTACTTGTAGGTCATACAAATATTTGTTCCGTGCGGGAATCGAACCCGCGACACGCAGCACAGCAGTCAATCGTTACCTCCTCGTTAATTACCTTGAAAGAATGTGAACAATAGCTATAACCCGCTTATTTTAGATCAGCGGTACTCTTAAGTGTGTTCCGCGGAACCCTAGGGTTCCGCGATACCCCTGTAGGGGTTCCGCAAGAATTTAGAAAAAAAATCAAAACATCTCTCTCTGGTCACTGGTCGAACATTATGACTCCGCCCGCCGCGCGTATACTTGTGAGCGCGCAGTCCCTTTGATAAAAGCCGCCTCTGAATTAGACGCTATAGTTGTGAACAAGCGACTTTCGGCTCTATCTTCAAAAACATAAAGTCGAGATTGTTTACAACGCATTTTTTTGTATTTCTATTTTTATTTCCGCTTTTTGTTTATCAAAGGCGCCGACTCGAGTATTTTTGAGAATATTCGAGTTCGAGTCTAGGACTACGTATAAAAGCGGCGTTCGCGCGTCGCGTCTCGTCAGTCAGTTGACGATTAGCGTTCGGAGCGATAAGTTCGTACCTACCTACTTACAAGCTGGCTAGCCTGCTGCCTGCTTGTAAGTTCTACTGCCTGCTGTATTCTGATTATATCAGTTTTGTACATTTCTTCTTTGGACTAAACTTTGTCTCATAAACGTAGTAACGATTGTGCATTATTTTGACCCCACCATCCTGACGTGTAACATTATTCTTTTTATATTTGAATCCACCTCAATTATGCAACGGTACGCGTTTGGTCATCAAAAAGATCACCGGAAATATTCTTGAAGCAACCATTTTAACTGGGAAGTTTAAAGGAAAAGTGGTCCTGTTGCCACGTATTCCAATGATACCGTCAGATTCTACCATACCCTTCAGAAGGCTACAGTTTCCAATTTGTTTAGCTTTAGCCATGTCTATAAATAAGTCTCAAGGCCAAACAATGCCCATTTATGGTTTAGATTTGGAAAATCCATGTTTTTCTCATGGGCAACTATATGTTGCATGTTCACGTGTAGGGAAACCGTCGAATCTCTTTGTGTTAGCTAAAGACAGGTTAACCAAAAATATTGTGCACCGATTAGTGCTAAATTAAATTGAAATTAAAAGTACTTATAATTCAAAATAATAAATATTATTGTTAAAGATTTAAGACTATCTGCCCTACCTACTCGTACCTCATCCATAAGTTTAAGTGTCACATGTTATTTACAAACAACTTTGTAACATACTCATTTGTTACAAAATTGAATAAAAATAATAATAAATTTTAAAATTAATTCTTTTGTATTGATTTTTGCTTAATATCAACTGTACGAAAATTTTAATCAATCGTGTTCAAAGTCCTTCCCCTTCAAATCCCAATCCAGTGGATTTTTATACCAGCTTTAACGCTTCCGTCTTCGTTCGTAAATAATAATTTCATTGTACTAAGGGGTTACTGTAGTAGAAAATCTGTCATGGAGGTGGCCATATTTTTTTACAAATGGCATCTAAGTAAAAAAGCATGGTGGTCCCCGTGACTGATGCTCTCCTACCGTTCCTCTTAAATAGTTTACTACAATGTAATATAACAAAAACTTTAGCCACAGCAACGCGTGGCCGGGTCTGCTAGTATCCTTATAATTTCAATTTAGTCTTCTTTAAATAACTCATTGCACTGCGATAAGCACGATGTTTGGAACATTTATTTAGCGTTAAACGTACTTTTAAAGAGTCATTCTGCAAAACAGCATTACAAAATAGCAATAAATAATAACAAAAAGAATACTGTTTTGTTCAAATTACTGTTTTTTTTTTAAATTGTATTTGTAATAAAGAAATAAAATTATACAACAACATAGTCTTTGAACTTCACGCGAACTCCACTAGTTAATAAATATTCTATAATAAGAGGGTAGTAGGTACTTCCCCGATCGAGCGCCTAGTGTACTTTTAATTTGCTCCCAAAAATAATTTTATTCGAATAATCAATAGAACTAATCAATGTAAAAACCAGATTAAAACTCTCGCATGTAAATTCTTCTTAGTTCCGATTAAAATATTTGAAAATACTTATTTTTCGAAGCAAATTTATGAAAAAAGTATGATAATAATTATTTCACCCTTGAATTGAATTATTTATTATATTTATGAAACTTTATCACATTATTTAACAAAACAAAATGTTATTCGTGCAAAAGTATACTCTGCGGCACATTCAGTCCAACCAGCCCTTGCTGGTTTCAGCGTGACTCTACTACCGTAATCGAAATTTTAGAAAGCAAGCATATTAGCTTAAAACTAAATAAAAGACAATTACCTACTGTTTTTCAAATAACTTATTACATCGAATAAAAAGTAAATCTTCGAAAATGTCATCTGTACTGTGATACCACGAATTTTAAAGAAGAAAACAGTCTTTCGACACTCACTGGCGTCATTGGTGCTACAAGTACGATAGTTGTTAATATATACAAATACGGAAATTTCTCTCTGGATTTTTCCCAATATGCTAAGACACTCTCCGTTGATTTTAATACAGGTTCTTCTAAAAACTTATTCATCGATTGTTTTATTTCATCAATAATATCAAGCTGTAATTCTTTCCTTAGGAGTACGCTCAAATTGTCAAGATTATCTATATACCTGGTATAAAAAAATCGTCAAGGTCACGTTCAGCTTCTGTAATTATTTCGTTTGTTGTTGTAGTTAGTACATTCTCACTATCAATGTTCTCATTTTCTTTGTTGCTGTCTTCAAATTCAACATTATATCTCCAACAGTAAGCTGTTCTTCTTGTAGCTTTTTGTCAGTTCTCTTGCAGGCATTAAACATCCGACAAATTCACTTAATGCCTCCCACATGGAATTTAGTAATTGTAAGCGCTCATCGGTACTGCATATTTATCAGTCCAGTTTTCGTTTTTTTTTTCATTTTGTCATAATATCCTAACAAACTGTGGGGTTCTAAGACGTCGAACAACTTCTCGACCACTTGCAATAAGAATACAAGTAGTTTCATCTTTACAAGCATCTTGAAGTGCTAACTGGAGCGTGTGTGCAGCACATCTTACAATACCAATTTCATATCTACTATTTTCAATTGCTCTGTTCATAAACTGTTCTCTCAAATCTGTTGTTACTTGAGTAGTGAATGTATGTTCAATCCTCACATAAATTGATACTTTCATTTGCTTGAATTGAACTGGGACCAACCTGTACATAATCAGATTCTGATGTATCACCTTAATAACTTTCATTCATTGGTTTGCTCATTTTAATCATATTGGCTCCGTCTGTCGTTATGCAGTATAGGATAGTGGGCAAAAATGTATGAACGGCACACCCACGTCCGCCACGGTTAAAACCACTGTAGTTTTGAAGACATTACTTCTCCCTTTACTCAGGCTAAGGCACATCAAAATCTGTCCCGGGGTTATTCAGTTCCGACTATGTCAGTTAAGGTTAGGTTATGTTAGGTTAGGTTTTATATCTCACAAAATTTCTAACCATTATTGATTGAATAACATTATATATCAATAACCCTGGGACAGATTTTTATGCGTCTTGGCCTTAGTAAAGGGAGAAGTAATGTCTTTAAAACTACAGTGGAATTGAAACAATTCTAATGAAATTGAATTCACGATAAGCCGAACGCGCTTACAAGTTATTTTAGCGCGAAATGTTTTGTTGTTGGGATAAAAGACAAAAAAAAATAATGTAGGCGTTTTGTTTTAATTATATTATGGTGTATCAAATACTTATAATTATTATAGTGTGATTATTCAATGACGATAGAGTGGTTGTGGTTCCGAATTTCCGAAGGGAAGCCGGTAGGAATCGAGTTGTTTAGACCCGACGCCCCTGGTACGGAGTCTTTATTCTTAAATTAAGCTGATTTTCTACTAGTGATTTACATTTTTTGAATTTTACAAAATCATCTGATTTATTTTTCATTAAATAAACAAATACTTTCATCAAAAAAGTCATCGATGAATGTGACAAAGTAGTCTGCTTCGCCAAGGGACTGAATCTTCATCGGCCAACATACATCTGAATGAATGAAATCCAACGTCGCTTTGGCTCGGGATCCTTCTGATGGGAATGAATTCCTTGTTTGCTTTCCCTCCAGACAATGTACAGTAAGCGCTCAAAAGTGCATGAGCACGCTAAGAGTCGTATTGCCGTGAACACGCGGTATAGTCCGTACATTTGTATGTGTAAACAGTCAGACGTCTGTGGTGTGAGTGCCGTACACACACCACAGAGAACGCAGTTTTGCACTACACACACACTATCGTATCGTCACGGTTCGCGGGCGCCGCACTTATATTTCCATAACTTTTGTTAGCACGCATCATACGCGTGATCTTGGCCAGTGTATCGCATTGCTAAAATTCGAAAGTAAATTATATGTGCAGATAGCAGAAGGCGTTAAGCGTTGGTCTTAGATTCAAGATGGCTAAGGTTCTAATCTCGTAAATCACAGCGCTGTTTTTGCAAATATTATTATTTTTGTTTGCAATAATAATATTTTTAAATATCCTGCCTATTTATTAATGTTGTTATTGCAATAAAGGGTTTAGAATAAAAAATGCGTGATATGTTATAATAAAAAATAAATAATATTTATTCGTTATGTTTATTTTACTTAAGTATAGTTATCAAACTGCTACAATTATTTATCATTACTTCACCTGAATAATATGTGAAATAGATGTCTAGAAACTTAGAAGCAATTTGTATTATTTTGACATATTTAAATTTTGAAATGTTTTAAATTTTAAATGGATTTTTTTGCACCATAAAGCTTTGATCATGGTCTAAGTAATTAAGCAATAAATAAGAATATTAGACTACTTAAAATGTAAAAAAATCTACTGACAAAATTGTTGATTTTAAGGTTAGAGGCAGTTGTTCATATTAATTATTTTAAACTTTATTTGGCTTTAGTAAATATTGGTTGGTATTGAGGTTATAGCTTTCAGTATTCATTTTCTTTACGAAAAGAAGATTGAAACTAAACCTCAAATTTTAATCCTAAAATAATACTATTACTAAAATAATATTAAACAATTTCGGTATATCTGCAAGAAATACGACAAACACCCTATTGAAACGTGCTTAAAAAATTCGTTACCATAAATTCATGCAATAACGAATCTGTTGTTTATTAAGTTGGTACGGTCAATATTTTAAGGTCAAAAACGGTTTTCTAGCTGGTCTTTAGTGATGCAAGCCTTCAGAGTGCACGGCGAACGGTTCATAATGACGTGTTTTTAATAATTCAGCAAAATATCTCGTTGGTATGAAACCATTTGTTTCATTCACCATTTGACGTTGCTGCTACTCGTTAATAAGCCCCTTCCTCATATCTCTTAACCGTCACAGTATTTCTCTAGAACAAAGAAAAACATTGTTTTTATTACACATAATACCTAATTATTTATTATTCACTAATCGAATTAAACCTCACAATGAATTTAAAACTTTAAAGGCATCTTCTGTCTCAACAATACCTCTGTTCTATCAACAATACCCTTGATTAAGATTTATGTTTAGTAAAATATGAAATATATAAATGATAACACTCACACTTAGTCCGGTTTTATTAGATATTCACTTCACTTTTACGCAGCGCAATAATATTCTCTGATCTGATCTGATCTCTTCAATATATTTTATGCCTGCTTTTTGATAATAATAACCACAACACTGCGCTAAATGCTCGTCACCAATATTATCACGGCACGAACCAACAAAGTTCTATTAATTGAATACTTGTAACAAACTGCATCTACCCCACAGAAATCGAAATAATTTACTTAGTTTTTTGTGGTCTACCTGCTAAACTTTAATATTTATGTGAACAAGACGAATGAAACTAAAAACGAATGATGATTATCGAACTAGTTATTTATTATTTATTTATTTAAACTTCTCACACACAAAAAGGTACAAAGGCGGACTTAATGCCATAGGCATTCTCTACCAGTCAACCAAGGGTGGTGAAGAGATAAGATGGCAGGTGCTCTGTTTGAGAGGAACAAAGAAAAAATTAATAAAAATATATCATTAGAAATAAAATGTAGGAACAACAGTACATAAATAGGTTATAACTTATAATACACATACATACATTTAATATAATATATATCTATAATATATATATATACAAATTCAAGGGAGAGAGGTGTTGAGATGACTCTACTCTATTTATTTTGAAAAAAACTCTGCAATTTCCGCTTAAATGCATACCGACTGGTGGCCGTCCTGATATCAAGAGGAAGCGCGTTCCATAGAAGAATGGACTGAATATGAAAGGAAGAATGAACAAAGTCAGAAGTATGAGAAGGACAAAGTAGGAGAAGATTGTTAGAAGAACGCAAATTCTTAGTGTGTGAAGAACAAAGATATTGGAAGTGAGATAACAGATAAGAAGGAGGAGTGGGAGAGTTGAGAAGGGAGAAAAGCGTGGTCAAAGCGCGCAAACTTCTTCTTTGGCGAATGGACATCCATTTGAGCTCAGACCTATAGCTCGACACATGATCATATTTCCTGAGATTGAATATGAACCGGATACAATTGTTGAGCAGTCTGTCGAGCTTATCCAGCAAAACCGAATTCAAGTCAAAGTAGCACACGTCACCATAGTCGATGATAGAGAAAATCAAAGTCTGCACAAGCATAGTTTTCGTCTTAGCGGGCAAAAAGTTTCTCAGACGATACAGGGATCGCAGAGTACCGTTGACCCTTTGACAAACACCAGAGACCTGGCGTTGCCAGCCAAGCGTCGAGTCTAGATGCAAACCGAGATCTTTCACAGAAGAGGTAACAGGTATGACGGTACCATTGAAAATAAGAGAAGGAAGAGAGCTAAGCGTCACCCTACTCATCATGCGTGAGCTCCCAATTACAATGGCCTGACACTTTGAGGGGTTTACTGACACCCCAAAACTATCAGACCACTTTTTGATGGCATCCAAATCTCGGTTTACATCTGCTATAGCGTCCGACAAACCTTCAATCCGCTCAGCTGTATACAATTGAAGATCATCGGCATAAAGATGATACGAACACCGAAGACAATGAGTAATAAAATTAATGAAGATGGAGAATAACAATGGAGAGAGAATACCGCCTTGTGGAACACCAGCATCCAGGTCGCGCCAACTCGACGAGCGCTCATCAACGCGAACCGACTGCTGACGTCCCCGAAGATAAGAAGAGAACCATTCCAGAACCTCGGACGAAACCATAAGATGGGAGAGGATAGAAAGGAGAATATCGTGGCTGACGGCGTTAAAGGCATTGGAGAAATCAATTAATACCAAAACGGTAACCTTGGTATCCTCCATCGCTTCTCTAACGTCACCAGTCACTTTAAGGAGAGCGGAGGCTGTACTGTGCCCAGGCCTGAATCCAGACTGAAAAGAGCTAACAAGGTTGTTCCGGTGAACAAACCTTGTAAACTGCTTGTGTACGCAGGCCTCGAGCACTTTAGACAGGAATGGGAGAATAGAAATGGGTCGAAAGTGACTGGGAAGGGTGGGATTTGAAATTTTTGGGAGTGGACGTACAGACGCCAGCACATCAAGCTACTTCAATCTGTCAAATTTATTGAATGGATTTTCAACTTTATCGCTGAAACGTAAGGTTCAAAGTTGATTGGGAATATTTGACAGTTTCGGGTAGCTTGATGTGCTGGCGTCTGTACATAGGCCATACGCCACAGGGATGGGAATTGTCCGGAATCAAGAGAAAAGTTGATGATATGGGTAATCGGAGGGAGAAGAATATCAAGGATCCAAACGACCATACTACGACTGATGCCGTCATGGCCCATAGCCTTGGATTTTATTGACAAGATGATCGTTTTAATTTCGTCCAAGGTGACCGGAGAGAAGTGAAATGGTTCTATGATGGGACTGGGTAGGCCATTAATGTAATCGACCGTCTGGGACAACATTTGGGAATCCAAATGACAAGTGGTTGTGAAGTGACGGTTGATATCATTAAGACCAATTGTATTAGGAAAATCCACATGACGTGGTCTGCCGATACCAAGAGTACCAAGGAACTTCCAGATATCAGCAGGTGAAGAAGAAGATATATTCTCGAGAATATGGCGGCGTTTAGCGTTGCGTATCATCTGATTACACCGATCTCTAGCAGCTTTGAAAAAGTTCCGATTTTCTTCACTACGATCCTTTTTAAATTTACGAAAGGCCCGATCTCTGCGCCTCATCGCCATTCGAACCCCTGTCGTCATCCAAGGAGCAGGAGGACGCCGAAGTTTAATTGTCTTGACAGGAGCGTGTTTATCGTAGAGAGCAAGCACCGTCCGATCGAAAATACGCAGTTTTTCATCTACAGCTGTCGCCGCTGCCAGGTGTTCCCAACTGAGGTCTGATGCATCCTGACGAAGCTTCTCAACGTCCATGCGTGCAAAACACCGCATGTGCAGTTTTTTTGGGATAGGTTTAGGCGGTTTTAGGACATACGAGAGGAAAATGAGGTCATGATGGGAAAATCCAGGAGCAGGACACTGACCATGAGAGGAAACAAGAGAGGGAGTGGATGTAAGGATTAAGTCGAGCCAAGTGTCATCACCTGATATATTAAAATGGGTAGGTTGCAGTGAAAGTAAATGGAGACTAACGGACTCAATGATGTGAAGAAGTTTATGGGATCGGGGGTTGTGGTGAGCAAGGTCAGTGTTGAAATCGCCCATGATGACGCAATGTGCATACTCTGAACCTACGGATTCCAGCGCCAATTCAAGTTTGGAAAAATAGTCAACGGTGGGTGGACAATAAACAACACCAAGAAGGGTCTTGACGCCCTTGACGTAGACCTCCAAAAAGAGGTACTCGGCGGAAGCATGATATTGTGCGGGAGATGTGGAAATGATTTTGAAAGGGAAGTCGCTACGAAGATAGATAGCTACACCACCCCCTCCCTTTCCGATTCTATCATTTCGGATAAGAGTGAAACCTGGGAGAGAGTAGGTGCTGGAGAGAAGATGAGGTTTGAGCCAACTTTCAGAAACCAGAACGGCATGAGCATTGGCGTCGGTGAAGGTGTCCAACAGATCACTGTAGTGACTTGGAACACTTTGCGCATTTATATGGCAGACATTAAACAAATGACCTCTCTGTTGACTGAAGCTCCGACGCACAAAGTCACCAAGGGTGTCAGTTAAGGAGCTAAAACTTGCATTAGCGGATGAGCTAGTCTAATCAATGGCAGAGTAAAAAGAATCATCATCTGATAACATAAAATAAAAATAATATAAATATAAATAACTGATAAATATACAAATAAACTATAGCTAAGATCGAATCGCTTTAGGTGCAACACCACTATCTATGCACCACCCACCAGCAGCACCAGTATTATTATTACTATTATACATGGATCCTTTGGCACGTGGCCAAAATCGGAACTAAGAACTAATCATCAAAGCGCCAAAAGATCCCTGTAGTACATAATTTAAACAGTGGTAGGATAACAAAACCAGAAAAAACCACAATTTGGAAGAGGACACAGCATCACTAACATAAACACAAAATATTATTAAAACGCTAAGAACAAAACGATACATGACAAAGGTACATGAGCAAAAACGGAACGCAATTTACGAAACATTATACAATTACGTGAAACAAGGGAAATGGGACGTCAAAATTTAGGCAAATTTAAGATTGACAGATGACAGTGACAACTCATGACAAAACACAATTTTTTAGAAAAAGTACACACAAATTACCAACAGAATGTGATTTAAGTAGTTTTGAGATGAAAATAAGAAATAGTAAGCAGGTAGACATGTACGATAACAATAATATTCACGTGAACTGACGTCCCAAGCATAAAAAGTGACTAATTAGGTAAAGAACCTCATAAATACCATTAGTTGCGAACAATTAGATTTTACGCACTCCACAATCGGGCTTGCCTCCAGTGCCAACAGAAGATTCTCCGGTCTTCTTAGGGTACTTCGCTAACAAGGGATTGAGTTCCTCCAACGAACAAATCTTATGCCGTGTTCCGTCAGGGGATCTGATGACAATAACCCCGTCCTGCGTCCAGCATGCTGGCATCCCGAAGTGCAGGCGCGCCCTGCTGAATACAGTTTGCCTAGATCTGGTCAAGAACTCTTTGACTGTTACCGGGGAGCCCTTCAGTGCTGACTTTGCCTTCCAAACAGAGGATTTCATATCAACACTGGAGAACCTTACCAATATAGGTCTGCTAGATGTTAGTCCTTTGCTGCTTGATGTTCCAAGTCTGTGACACACTTTGATGGAAGATGCAGTGATGTCAGGCAGTGATAGTTTGTTTTTCAGAACGTCTAAAACAAGAGCCTTGCAATCCTCTTTGTCAGCTTCAGCAAACCCGGTGAAAATGAGGGCTTTCCGACGAGATCTTGTCTCCAATCCATCAACCGCTCTGGAGCACTCCAAGATCTGCTTCCTAAGAAGTCCCAGCACGCCGAACATAAGCTCACGAAATGACCGGAACTCTTCAGCAATCTTTGCAACGGTGTCTTTTGCGGGTCCAGCACATTGTATCTGTGCCTCAAGCTCACCCATCTTCTTAAGGAAGCACTCCTCGAGGTTCCTCTGGGCCGATTGGATATCATCCAGTTGCGATGACATGGTGAAGTGTTAACTTGTAGTGACTAGTACTAGTGAAAGGCTGGCAGGTGGTGTAGTTTAAGAGTTTTAGTTACATGGAAAGTTTGTCAACAAAAATTGAACTCGAAAGCAAGTTAAAATACTTAATAATAATTTTAATTAAAATAGATTTACGAAATTGCGTGTTAACTTTTTTACACCTACCCGCGGATCCATACAAAATCTAGTTATTGGTTGCAGACAAAGTGAGTGTGTGTGTGTAATGTGCGTGTCTACAGTATTGTAACAACTTATAGAAGAAGGTCGTAAGTCAAACCGAAGCGTCAGTCTATTGCTTTGTGAGATTGCTTATGGACTTTTGGTCGGTACTGTACGTATACTACTTTATTTTTCTTTCCGTTTTCACACCAGTATTTTCTAATAATTTGTTCAAGTCTTCAAAGTTTAAACGTGCCATTCTCTGATGCTATAAGTAGCAGTCATTTTCTTTTGTTACAGATATGTATGCTGGAATACTTTTTGTATTTAGCCGGTACATATTGTTTGTTAATTTTGCAGCCGCTACTTCTTCACTAAATTTGTTAAAAATTTGACATTCTTCTTTGTCAAATTGTACTTGATAGCCATTCTTCGTGATTTGGCTTACAGAAAGAAGGTTAGTAGCTAGTTCAGGAACAAAGAAAACATTCTGTATTTGGATCTTTTTGACTTCCCATTCTTGTCAACAATACTGAGATCCACTTTTCAACATGCTTTTATAATAAGCTTCTTATCATCAGCTACTTTAATGTTTTTCACTGAAAATGGTATTCCGTCATAAAGCCAGTCATGGTGCACTGTTAAATGCATTGATGCTTCAGAGTCTATATACCAGCAGTCATCATTTTCTGTCGTTCTTGCAGAAAATACAGCCACATAGCCGGAGTTCTCACTTGCCTTTTATTCTTTCCGTTTGTTCCTACAATACTTGCTTATATGCCAATATTTGTAACATATATAGCAACTCGGACCTTTGTTAGGTTTGTTCACTTTATCTGGAGCTTGTTTGGCATTCTGGGCACAGTTATTTTTATTTCTATTGACGAAAATTGCCGCATTGTCTGATTTTTTGACATCTTGAAGTAATTTTGTCTTTATAGAATCTGCTGTAATTGCCATGCCGGAGCTCTCAAGTGCCATTATCATCGATTGATACGAGTACATTTCAGGTAACAAGCAAGTAGTAAGGTTCCAAGCCATTCTTCATTCACAGAGAAACCGATGTTTCTTAATTTATGGGCAGTACTCATTATTTTATTTACGTAGTCTTCGACATTTTGACAACTATCTACAGTTGTAGTGATCAGATCTCTCAATAAACCAACACGTCGTGTGAGACAGTTATCACCGAAAGCTTTAGCCAGGTTGTTCCACACCACTTTCGCTGTTTTCGTTTCTTCATGTTCAAGATATGTTTGAACCGCGAATCTCCACTCCCTCCCCGTCAACCTTTCAATGAGAGTTATTGCATTTGTAGACATTATTAGCTGATGAAAATTAGCTGAAGATTTTGCATCACGCTTTTGCTGTCACGACCACGCGTCAACGTTGCGAATTTTATGTAAAAGTAACTGAGTCACAAAAATGCACTACTGTTTTTATACCTTTTGCGTTACGTTCAAAGTTACCGCACATCTGCAACCTCGGACAATGTCTTCGCTTGAAATCTTACTGAACAATTAACACAACATCATTCTGAAGTAAATGCTGTACCATCTTGAAGACTCCATATTATTAATTATAATCCTTCAATTACACACAGGAAGACAGAAATATCAATTTCATGCAATTCGAAAGAAACGGAAAAAATTAAATGTATGAAATGTTGTTGTCACTTGACACTTGTCTTTTGACAGTGTCAGATAGTGATGCGGCTCGATTTTATTTAACTCATTACTCGAGTAAATAAAATAAAGGCTCGAGACCGTTTTCTCTCGAGGTAGTCCCGATGTAGTCGCGACGACCATAACTGGAATAACTGGAACTGAATCAATTGAGTGCATCATCAAAACATTTTCTTTTTATTACGATTTCGTAATTCCGATTAGACTTTTTTATAAAAATCTACCATGTTAAATTATTAAAGTATAATACGATTAATAGACGTTACAATACAGGGTGCCCAAAAATACTATCTCTCACTGTGTTTTCATTCGGAAAGGACCCACAGGCCGCCATTCTAACAATTCGAAGATATCTGTTATTCTGACAATAAGAAGAATACAGCACAAAAAGTGATTATTTGTTTTTTTTGTCAAGTTATGGCACATCTCTTACATTCATGTCCTAAATTTAAAATTATTTCAGTAGAAGGCCATATAAAATTCATAGATGAGCAAAAAGTTGAGGGTATTACATTGCCCAATGACTTTGAAGATTTGGCCCCTGTACTAGTACTTGCTAGTTTGGCGCCATCTACTAACAAACGACCATACTACAATAAAAAGAACTGAAGATTATGCATAAACACAGATGTGTCGCAGAGTTATCAACGTTTTTGCCTATTTTATTCGCTCTCTGAGAGATCCATTGTTATAATTATTGTGTTCCTCTTTGGAGTCTTGTACAAAGTACCTACATTATAATTATTTATTTGATATGATTTGATATAAATGATGCATTTTGCCTGCTGACCTAGCTTTCAAAATTTATCTGATTGAGCATGGGTGCTACTACATGATAAAATCTGAAGATTGGATGATGACCAGGTAAATGCTTATCGGTTCTCAGTAACAGAAATAGGATGATCTAGCTTTCAACATTTATTTAATTGAGCATGGATGCTACTGGGCGGTTTTTTTTATTTTCTTGTACCATAGTTCATAAATATAAAACTGCAATAAAATACTAAATGATTTTTTTTTCTAATCATGAATATGTGTACTAACTGAATAATTATAATTATGTTTTTAAAGTTAATACCATATCTTTAAAAAAAAAAATAGTTTAATGCGCTAGACCTGATAAAAGGCTCCATTGAGTTACGAAAAATCAATAGAATTTTTATAAATTAAATAGGTCAGTAATTATAAAATAACATTTATTTGGAACATAATCAGTCAATACTACAATTACCTATTAAATATTAAACATTTAAACACAACTTGAGCAATGAAAATCTCTAAATGCTCTCCTTTGAGTTACAGTTTGGTCATAAACCTACACTTCTTTTTGCTATTAACGTATTATAAGACAAATTAGACGATAAAACTTGGTATCAAAACAGCACGTTAATTAAGGAACTTTATGAAATATCTTTAATTTCTTAACACTAGATTTGGTAGAAATCACGCAATGGAATTACGAAATAACTAAATGGAACAAGTAAAGCTGTGCTCACAAGAAACACTTTTTACTTAATAATATTCTGTTTAATAGGAAGCTACTCTAACTACGAGCCTATAAAAACATAAATAAATAATTTAGAAAAACTAGTCGCCTAAACATTCGTCACAAATGTAATCATCATAACCGTAATGATTTGTTTCCAACCCAGCACATTTCCTGCAGTACCAGGCTGAACAGCACATACATTTTCTAGAAGATTGAAACGGATTTTGTTCTGTACATTTACGGCATGTTATAGAACGTGAGACTACTGTTCTAATGGACTGAAATTTGCCTTTTGCCTTTGAACTTATGTCAAATTTGCCTTTTTTAGTTAGCCTGCTATTGCCGTCATTCATTTCCTTTAAATTTAATGATCGTTTTTTAAGAATATCGTTTTCAATATGTTCACTTTCAACCTGAAATGAAATTGATACAATATTAATGTAGGTAAAGCTAAATAATGTACGTCTATGTAACTAACATATAAAATTAATTCACGATAAAATTACAACTCCGAATTGCTCCCGTGCGAAGCCGGGGTGGGTCTCTAGTCAATTTACAATTTGTACACGCACTTACCTTCCACTGAGTTACAAATTCATTCCAATGAGTGAAATGTTTCTCAGCTTACGTAACGCTTCCATGTGAGTGATAATACAAAAATGAGGGGAAGGTAGTACGAGATGGTCCCCTTAAGCGGAAATCGCTGTAAAAAACATATTTTTCAAGGTAAATTAAAAATAAAGGCAATTACTACAAGTATATTTATCTGTCCAACTTTCCTAATACCCAAAACCAGAAAGTAACTGAGGTTTCATTAAAATATTTCTTTTTTTTTAAAACCTTACAAAGTAATCATCTTGTACACCCCTATGGGTAAGATGATCCCCTAGGTAGAGGTAAGATGATCCCTATGATCATCTTACCCCCAATCCGGGTAAACAAATACTTTTATGAAAAAAGGTCATAGAAAACAAAAATACGCAGTAATGAAACATTCTTTATTTAAAATCATACATCTTACTCATGTGAAGTTTTTAGTTAAGTAAGGTAATAAAAATAACAAAAATCAACAGTCAGATGACTTTTAAAGTCGCAAAAATTAAAAACAAAAATAAAACAATCTTCTAAGTTAGTTATTAATTTGTACCAGTTACATTAATTATAATGAGATCAACCTTAATATTGTATTCCTTTCTGAATACCTAATTAAGCGAACAAATCGTTCAAAAGTAGCAAAAAAAACAATTTATGAATGAATAACGAAAATAACTTAACCTCCCTCCTTATAAATTTAAACGCTTTTTGGCAGATGCTGTGTTGCATATATCACAAATAAATTCACCAGAGTCATCATCCTCTATCCCAGCACATGCTTGACCCCATTTTCGACATGCACAACATTTTATCCATCCTTCACCCTTGGTATCACTTGAAAACTTTTCTGTGCAGTACAGACACTCAGTATCATCTTCTTCAGACTCAGATGTGTTATAAGAAGTTTTCTTTCTTTTGTTTAACTTCCCTTTACCTACTCCTTTGCCTTTCTATGTTTTTTTAAGTGCAGTCTTTTTCTGAATTTTTTAATTCTCTTTTTTTGCTATTTTCTTCCTCTAAATAATCCAATTCAGCAATATTGGTAGCGAGCAGCCGCTGCGTATCTGGACTAGCAGATCTTTCTAACAGAGATGGTGATCATAACATCTATCAATTCAGTGTCTGAACTAACACGACGCCTTGGCGGCTCCCGCAACTCCGGCTCTTCTTCTGTGGTAATTCATTTTCTGTGGTAGCAGCCGCAATAAAATCAACCTCAGTGAATACTTCTGAGTTTAAGGGGCATATTCCTGTTTTAGGAAATCCATTGATTGCATTTGTTGGGATTGCAGCTTTAAGGTAGGCCTCTCCAAAAATTTTTGCAATCTGAAACACTGTCACTGGTCTTCCTGGGTTATTGTTCATCCATTTTTCCAGTGATTGGTTGTGATAAACACTCAAGGGATACATCACACTGACACTGACATCCAGTGGTTGCATTTTGTGTGTGCAGTGTGAAGGCAAACAAACAATTGTAACGTGGTTCACTCGTGCTTTCAAAATGACATCTAAATTTTTCGTGTGGGATAGGTGACCGTCTCAAATCAGCATTATTGGATCCTCTTCGGATGGCTTCGTATGGCGTAGAAAATGTTCAAACCACTGAGTAAAAACTTCTAGTTTCATCCACCCTGATGCATTACACGCCCAAGCAGACCCTGGGGGTGCCCCCTCCATGAGCTCAATCTTCATACGGATCCTTCGAAAAATAAACATCGGTGGAACGAAAGTTCCAGAAGCAGACATGCAAATAACAGCCGTTGTAGTGATTCCTCGTTCAGCTGATGTAACACGTGCTACTTGTTTTCGTCCAGTTTTTGCAAACACCTTAGTGTTTTTAGTTGGAACTGTACAAACACTTGTTTCATCGACGTTGTAAATTCGATGTGCCGGGATGTTCTTCGCGTCCTGGATGCTTTTCAATGTAGAATAAAACTTGTCTACTACAGGTTTGTTAAACGCGCGCGCTCGAGCAGTTGAAGTGGATTCTGGAGCACGAAGGGTGATATCTGGATGCCTCTGCCTGAATCCTTTCAGCCAATCATTACCTGCTTTTTCTCCTCGAAATGAATGGAGAATCTCATTTTTTCAGCTAGTTGATATGCTAAAGATAACAGTTCCTTTTTTGTTAATCCATACATTCTTGTCTCCATGTCTTTAATATGGTCTACGAGCTCATTTTCTTGTTCTTTGGTAAAAACTGTTTTTTTTCCTCCTAAATATTTTACTGCACCAACAGCTATTTTATTTTTTGCTTTGGCATTATGGGCACAAAAAATTGTTTACTTGCTTTTTTATATGGCATACCATCTTTCACAGCATTAAGAGCGGCTGTCATTGATTCCTGCGACCAATCCCCTCGAGAAGTTTTCCTTTTGTAATTACGTGGCATCACGTTTGTCTAAAAAAAAATGTTGCATAAACTCAGAATTATTGCCATAAATAATAGACTACAACCGAGATGATCCCCGGGGATCATCTCGTACATATAGAAAGGAATTATCTTGACCCCAGTCCCATTTTTTCATTCAATGTTTGCTAACATAACCTACGAGCACGCGGCTATGTTCACGTGGCCCAAATACTAAAATTAAGCATAATAGAAAGCCTCAAACACAACAGTAATTAGATTTAACATTGTTTGAATAAAAGTAACATAAGCTCAAAGTCGTGCCTACCTTAGATCAGCCGTACACAATTTTTATTTTTTCTCGTCAAAATCGATGTGTCGCTCACGCCGCCATTACGATTTGACTGAGGCGGGGGGGTGGGTACCCGGAGCTAAGTTTTACCAGTAAAATCAACTAGATGGCGTTAGCGGTTTCGGCACAATTTCAAAGGCTCATCTTACCTTGGTTTTGCCTTTGCAATAAACTTTATTTTAAATTTAGAGTCCTTGATCTTTCTAAAAAATAACACAGAAACACTTAAGTAATTATTCTTACCTTGAATTTGCCTTAAATATTCCCGTAAATCAGTGGAAAATTTCAAGTGCACCAAACTAACATCCACACGTATTAGCTTCTCGTCACGGTATACAAAATGACTGACAGTTAATGACGCTTTGAGTTGGTGTTGCCAAATTGAAAAATATATTTACATCCGGTAAAAGAAAATAATATGGTTAAAATTAACGTAACTCAGTAGGAACTTTCCACTTAGATCCATTTTGAGTTACGAGAAATAAACTCATATTGTGCAGTTTTTACGGTTGATATTTCCGTGTAAGGCATTTTGAACGTTCAGAAATATACGACTGCCTTTGGAGTCACTAAAAATTCAAAGTTTTGGCGGCAACAGTGATGTTAAATGTAAGGATTAAACCACTACATTTAGTGCCAAAAACTGACGTTTGACGGCTGTATCAGTGTAGACCTGTCTGTCATTTTATTTTATTGAAAATAATTTAAAACACAAGTTTCCGTGTAAAAATTTAATAAATAATAAACTTAGTGCAACATAGCGTGACATACTTTTGAAGTGTATAATAAATAGTGTGCATAAGAGACGTAAATTTCGAAAACAATAACACAGTGACTTGGCGTAATTAGATGCTTACTCTACCTTTCTTCTCGTGAATAATCGATCTGCGGTCCGTATTGAGTCATCTCTGGCGCCATCTAGCGTGCGATCCTAGAACCTCTTAGGTAGCAAGCTTATCTCGGTTACCATCATGCCGGGTATCAAGTGTGGAGGTCGCGGCCCTTTCATCTCGACAGTAGAGGGTGGCAAATGTCAGGTCCAATACCACCGAGCGTGTGTCGGCATTCCTACGAAGACCACTGTAACTGCAAGCTGGCGTTGCCCGGAGTGTAAAAAGGACCTCATCAGGGATAACAGGGCTGATACCCCAGTCAGAGGCACTGCAGAAACTTTTCAAGCAGTAACCACCGTAGAAAAAGCCTGCATGGAAACCAGTACGCCTAATTCCTCTGACGTCCTTTCCAAACCTGCACCTCTGAAGACTTCGTGCCCTTCTAATCGATGCCACTCCCCCGCCGTACAGTGCCCCTGTAGTCGATGTCATGGCCCGAGAAGTATCGCTGAGCGCCGACATGAAATTAATCATGGAAGAGCTGAGAGCGGTGCGTACGGAGATCCAAGTCTTTCGCAAGGAAATGAAGATGGAGATGATGGAGCTCAAAACCTCCTTGAATACCTGCAACACGCGCATCGACAGTCTGGAGGCCAGGGTGGACACCTTGGAGCGGTGAGCATCATCGGCTCCGACGAATACAGGGGCAGTGGACGAGATCGTGGAGGAATTACGGCTTGAGCTCAATGACAGGGATCAGGATCTCCTGGCGAATGACATGGAGTTAAAAAATATACCCGAGGCCAATGCTGATAGCCCGATACACATCATCAAGATCATCAGCCAAATGTTAGGGGTAAACCTTGAGGAACGCGACATTGTCAGCGCGGAGCGAGTCGGCGGGAGGCAGCTCAACGCGACTAGCTCTGTAGGTGCGATAGAAGCTCGCCCGCGCGCTATTGTTTTGCGCCTGGCGCGTCGTGATCTGCGCGATGATCTGCTGGGGAGCGCGCGAGTGCGACGACGGTCGACCTTGACATGTCCGGCCCGCCCAAGCAATTCTTCCTCAACGAACGCCTTACAAAAACAAACCGTCAGTTATTTCGGAAGGCACGGGATGCTGCTAGGCTCTTCGACTGGAGATTCATGTGGACCAAGCGCGGCCGCCTTCGAGCAACGCGGGTAGGGAGTAGCCATACGCAGCGTTCCCCTCTGTCAAAGTACAAGCCCCAGTAAGTAGGCATAGGCGTTGAATAAAACCAGTTGCGCTCGGATTTCTTTCTAGACCGAGTCCAGTCGCGCAAGTGAATGGTGCAGTATTTAAAATGCCGAATTGCTCAGTTTTCTGCTGTAAAAAGAGGTCTGGAACATCAAGTTTACAAAAAGATGGTGTAACATTTCACATGTAAGTAAATTCATATCGCATTATTGCTATGTAACTAAAACATTAAATTCGTATATTTATTCTTATAAAGTTGTCGGATTTGTTTAGCAACATCTGGTCGGCTAGGGTCCGCTCGCTCGCCCGGTCGCCGGATCGGTCGCCCGATAAATCCGACTTCTCGCCGATTGACCACTTAGTGATGTTACTGTTATAAGCCGCGCAGATAAAGAAACGATTTATAAATGGCGGCGGCTAGTATAGACGGAGCGAGCGTGTGAGCGAGATAGCATGAGAGCGGGCCGCCATGTGAGCGAGATAGCATGAGAGCGGCCGCCATTTACAAATCGTTTCTTTATCTGCGCGGCTTATACATAATGTTTGTCGATAAATTTTGGTAGCGGCGTGGCGATGTAATTCACGTGTATTAGACACATTGTTATCGTGGTTTTTTATGAACTACCTACCTATATGATACAGGTTGTCTATTGTACGCTATTATTATTGATAATATAATATGTTACAAAATTATTTATCCCACTTTTTATGTTTACAGTTTCCCTAAAAATCCAGAACTAAGGAATATAAGGAAATTATTTTGCAATCATAAGCGGACCTTTTTTTTTTTTTTTTTTTTTTTATTTGTTTTTTTTTTTTTTTTTTGGGTGGGAAATTGTCAAATAACTTCTCCCGCTCTGGGTGGAGCGGGAGGGCGTGTCAGACTCTTACTGACTAAAACCCACCCGTGTTCCTTCCTATGCCATGTTTCCGGGGGCCACGATTTCCCTATCGGTTTTCTTCGAACCCCCGGATCATAAGCGGACCTGGGATCCCAAACGGACCAGTGTAGTTTGCTCAACCCATTTCCAGACATCCGATTTTCAAGTCCTTGCGAACAACAGAAGAATATTGGTGGAGAATTAAATACCAAGATTAATATACCAGACTGCATTTGTCTCTTAAGTCTCTTAAGAACAATTATTATTAAAGTGCTCTCGGTATTATACTAAACTCACAGAATTGCATCTTATATTTATTTTCCAGAGCCATGCATTACTGAATTTAATGAATAATGATTTTAATGAATAATTTTTATGTATAATTTTATGTATAATTTCTATGTACTGATGATTAATATGGGAATAATTTCCTGAAATAAATGATTAATAATAATAATAATTACCCATTGAATCATCTTACAACACTGCTGGGGCTAACATTTCAGCTACGCCTAACAAGTTGACATCTCTCGGTGAATCATCATCTCAACAACAGCAAGTGAGTCACTACCAAAGGCAAGCTTCAGTAATGAGGACTTGGTTTTCTTAAGTTTAATTAAGTATGTATTTATAAAGCGAAATAAATAAAAATGCTCAGTAAAAAGTTTTTGTCGAGGTATTAACGATTTTCTAAAATTTTTTTTTTTTAAAGTCCTATGTTTATATCACGAATCAAATTTTATTTGCTCGATAAAATATTTTTTCGTTTTCGATACAGTTTAAATAACAAAAATTCAAAAAACGTGTTTCTTATTTGCATTTTACGTAATACATTAAATAGGTATATTCGTTTCCAGATTCAGTCGACAGTCTCTATTGAACAATGTGGTCCAAAGTCTACATCGCAAACTGAAACTCTTACCCCAAGAAAAAGAAAAATGCAAAATCAAATAGACCATCAAAAAAAGAAAATAAAGCGACTCCAAGCTAAAAATCTTTTTTTGAAGAAAAAAGTGGCTATCTTACAAGAAATTCTTCAGAGTCTTGATGAAAAATCATTAATCGATAAAGAAGAAAAAATGATTCTTGAAACAATTGGCGTTGAAGAAAGGGAGCTCATTCAACGACAACAGAAGAAAAGTCAAAGTGGTAAACTGTCAAGGGCTAAATATTCACCAGAATTGAGTTGTTTCGCTTTAACCCTTAACAGTACAGTACTATTGATGGTCAACCAGGTTTCACTAAGGAGGCATTAGTGGCTTTCAAATGTAAAGCGGATACCAATCCAGATAACATAATTTACGCCACTTTGGTTTTCGATGAAATGAAAATAATGGCCAAAACAGAAAGCCCTCCTAATAGTATCAGACAATTTGGTTATGTGAATTATGGGTTCGATTTAGTAACGGATAATTCGGACGAAGCTACGGATGTCCTGGTTTTTTTATTAGTAGGCATCAATGCATCTTGGAAGGTCCCAATTGATCAGTGGTGAACGAGGCGTTTTGATTACGACTTGTGCCATTATATCCGCATCTGGACAAGCTTTGTCTCTTGCAATGGTGTTTCCTCGTAAAAATTTCAAAACCCATATGCTGCATGGTGCTCCGCCGGGTACTCTGGGCTTAGCCGCACCTTCGGGATGGATGAATGCAGACCTCTTCGTTGATGTGATGAAACATTTTGTGAAGCACACTTCATCCTCAAAAGACAACCCATCACTTCTAATATTAGATAACCACGAAAGCCATTTATCAATACAAGCTCTGGATCTGGCTAAAAACTCAGGTGTTACCGTGCTTACTTTACCTCCACACACAACTGCAAAACTCCAGCCATTAGATGTTGGATTAAATGCACCATTTAAATCTTTCTACAACGCAGCTGTTGATTCGTGGCTGCTTCGTAACCCAGGCCAAATGCTGACAATATATCACGTAGCTGAATGTGTTGGACAAGCTTATTTAAAAGCAATGACGCCTATAAATATCACAAATGCTTTTAGAAAATGTGGGATTCATCCGTTCGATAACTCGATCTTCACAGATGTAGATTTTTTGCCAAGTTCTGTCACAGATAGACCTGATCCAGAATTAACGATTTCTGAACCAACTGAAGCACAAGTTTCTCGTGCCTGTGCGTCACCATCACTCTTAGAAATGACTCAGGATAATTCAGAAATTATATCATCCCTTTTTGATGCTTAGGAAAAAACACCAAACCACGATGTTAATTGCTCAGTCATAGGCACTGGTCAAAAATAATGAACGTCCGTCTGGCAGCACAATTGTTTAGCGCAAGTGTTGCTGATGCACTTGTATTTTATGAAACCAAATTAAATTTGCCAGAATTCTACGGTTCTACTGCAACTGCAAAATTTGTTTTGTTCATAAATGATGTTTTTGATATATTAGATTCGCGAACTCGTCAACATGGTTTTAAAAGGGCATTGAACAATGAAAATTTTGGAAAGGCTTTTCAATGACGAGGCTCAAAAAGTTTTGATGAATATGTCAGCTTATGTTAAAACGCGTAATGGAGACGGAAGCAAAATGAATTTATTAAATTCTCCCCGGTATACAGGTTTTCTTGGGTTTTTGATCTGTATAGATAGTACAAAATCTATATTTCAAAAGCTAGTACAAAATACTCAAAACGGTCTTCGTTACATGCCTCTCCATAGAGTAAGCCAGGACCATATTGAACTTTTTTTTTCAAATTTGAGAAGTCATGGTGGTCACTGCGATAATCCCACGGCCTATCAGTTTGAAGCAAAACTTCTCGTCAATACACAGTTAATTCAAACTGGTAACGGGACTAACTGCATCCCATTAGAAAAAAATTCTATACTGAACTGCACATCTGCAATAAAAAAAATTCATGATTCATCTGTACGGGAATCTAGTAATGAACACACTGATGAAATCAATTTTCAAAATGTCGTTGACGATTTAATGGATGAGATTGAGATGCAAACTTTCTTATCTCCTTTTGTCGAAAAAGTTGTAGAGTATATAGCAGGTTTTGTTGTTTATTCTACATCCAAAAAAATCAAATGTAACACTTGCATCAAAGGTATACTCGGGCCAGTTGATGAAAACAGTTTAACAAAATTAATTCATTTTAAAAATCAATGAACATCTTATCACTTATTTGAACGTTCATAAATATAAATAAAGATAATACAGGGTGGGCCAGAAAGAATTGCGAATTAAAAAAAATTCTATAAAAATAGACATCTGAGAAATTCATTTCTTAAAAATCACGTTATCCAGGTGTGCACCATCGCGCTGCAAACATTCTTCGAATCTGAACCTCAAATTGGTAAAAACTCGCTGGCACATTGCACGGGGAATTGCTGCCATTTCTTCCCGGATATTGGTCTTCAACTGGTTAATCGTGGCTGGGTTATTGGAGTAGACTCTACTTTTTAAGTATCCCCATAAAAAAAAGTCCGGTGGCGTTAGATCCGGACTTCTCGGAGGCCATGCAATGTCACCTCGGCGCGATATCAGTTTCCCAGCAAACATCTCGTTTACGACCACCAAAGGCATTAGCTGTATGACATGTCGCGCCATCTTGTTGAAACCATGTCACACGATTATAGGCTTCAAATTGTTGCAGTTGTGGAAAGAAACAATCCCTCAACATGGCTATGTATTGGTCAGAATGTACAGTGACAGATTGGCTTTGTCGATTTTCGAACTTGTTCAATTGTGTCTTCCGTTCTAACAAGAACGGAAGACACAGTTAAACAAGTACAGAAGCCTGCGGGACGCCCAAGGTCAACAGACCTTGGGCGTCCCGCAGGCTTCTGTTTGAGAGTCGAACCAGTAGCTTCGAACTTTCTGACCCACGATCGAATAACACTTTCCTTCGGACACTGATTTAGGTCATGTAATCCAAACTCACGCCGAAATAAACGCCGAATAATAACGCACGAATCGCGATTTTTGTAATAATGTTTAATGCAGAATGCACGTTGCGCTCCGGTGAATTGATCCATCGCGACTAAATTTCCGAGAACCGAGCTACTTAACCCCACCACCCGCGCAGTCCCCTCACTAAAGCTTCAAACGCAAGAGTGTTTTTAAAATCGTACGCCTTTCTGGCCCACCCTGTATTTAATTATAATGTTGCAGTTTATTTACCTTCATTCCTTCTTTCCAAATTTATCGATATTGCTGTATCGACCGTTGAGTCCAGCCCTATTTACATTAAAAACGTGTCAATGTGTGAGTTGTGAATCATCTGTACACAAATTGTTTGTGTATTCTTTAATTTTGTATGTGTAAGTGTCATTGTTACAGTCTTGTTTTTGTATGTAAGTATGCAGAACTGCACTTGTGTGCACATTTCCCCCCGCAAAAAACGCCAGAACTATCTGAACAGTAATAAATCGGTAAGCCTACTCCCTTCCGGGACGGAAGCCCGCGTTGCTCGAAGGCGGCCGCATTCTTGCCATAAGGAAGCCTGGTGACCCCACACAAGAATCCGCACCGACAAAGACATATCTTGCATATTCGGACCTGTCAATGAAACAGCCTAATAACCAGGCTGAAACCTTTGAAAACGGTAAAAAGTGAAAAAAAATAATAGTAGGATGAAACCCAATGGAAAAGGAAGAGAATATAACAAAAATGAAAGGAAAAATAATTTACGGGCGATCTGAGGTCGGGAAGTGGATGGGGGTGCGTTTTTAAGGGTAAAAAACGGTTTATCTCGATTTCCGGCAAAACTACAAGTCCTATGGAAAAAAGTTAAATAGCAAAGTTGTAGGTAATAAAAAGATTTACAACTTTTGTATTCACATTTTTTTCACATAACTTCAAAATTTATAAATGTGAAAAATTCAAATAACCAAGTTTTTGGTTTTTTATTTTTATCTTTTTCAAAAATGTATTTTTTTCTACGAAATTTGGTGAAAACTTATCTTTTTATGTCCCAAATACACTGTAATTTATTTGATTTAAAATATTTATTTTTTTCACCTTATTTTGACTTAATATCAAAAAAGCACCCTAATATTCAATCGAAATTTCTCGTGTCAAAATATCAGCTTTTTTCAAAAAGTCTGTGGGCATTTTGTTCCTTGAAATCTCTACTTCCAACCCCATCCACTTCCCGACCTCAGATCGCCGGTGAATTATTTTTCCTTTTATTTTTGTTATATTCTCTTCCTTTTCCAATGGGTTTCATCCTACTGTTATTTTTTTTGGTTTCAAAAATTATCTACCCTGGTCTATAATGAATCGTATAAAAGCAAAACCAGCAATATCCACATAATTTTGAAATTGACATTTCGATGGTGCCAAAAATATAGCAATATCTTCAACACGTTTCGTAATTCATAATACTCCTAAGACAGCAATATCCCGTAGTAAAACAGCTACAAAAAATACGGTTTGTTGCAAACACAGCAAGATCCATGTTTGACAAGTGCATAGGTAGCAATATCCTAATCAGCCAATCAGAGCGCATCAAGCGGCACGGTTTTAATATGGCGTCGATTGTTGTGAACGCGAAACCTCGCTCCGTAAATTCTCGAAATTTTTAAATAGTTTTTTAAGTTTTGTCGGAAAAAAGTGGTATATCGTAATTATGGATTGTTCCCCTGTACCTGTTGATAATAGTTCGGCTAGAAAACGTATAGCTCAACCCGAAACGTGGAAGAGAAATTTGGGCAAAGTAACAAGGTTTGTATGTACTTACTGTTAGATAGTGTGATCAAATAAATTATCTTGGTCCTTGTGGTTTGATCTTGTTAGCATTTTTTTTTTTTATATATATCTATTTAATTAATATTCAATAACTACAGTGTTACTTAAATATATTTAGTTTTTTTTAAATAATATACCGAGTGTAAGAGACACCGGCGTGAAAACGATTAAGACCACCTATTCTGTCTATCGTAGTACCTACAATACTGGTACTATATAGTAGGTACATCTACGTAGTAATTTTTCGTTGGCAATTTAAAAAAAACGAATTT
The DNA here is from genome assembly GCA_949152395.1 of Agrochola litura. Classification (NCBI taxonomy): domain Eukaryota; kingdom Metazoa; phylum Arthropoda; class Insecta; order Lepidoptera; family Noctuidae; genus Agrochola; species Agrochola litura. The sequence goes on from OX424494.1 coordinate 3,342,366, forward strand.
TCTATTCTCATTTTGACCGTGTAGGTACCTATTGAAATTTTGTAGGAAACTTGGAGATTTTTTTTTATTGCCTAAGAAAACCTGTGTGGCGGTTTTCAAAATGGTGTACTGAATACGTGGTAATCATTTTCTAGTCGGTGTCTCTTACATCCCGCATATTTTATAACCCAAATTAAGTACCTACAAAAGTTACCTACATACTGATTGTTTTATACATAAAATACCTACATATAACTAAAAAATAGGTAAAAAATGTGTAGGTACATTATGATATTGTTTTAGGTATTCTCCGAAAACATTTGCTGTGAGGCCGTTATGTAATCATAAGAAGAAGTTTGAATGCAGATCACTTTCGATGCAGGATGTAAAATCGTTTTTTGAATCATTTTATAAATTTAAAGACAAAAGGAGCCAAGACGCATTTATATTAAAACACTGCACAGTGAAATCGGTTAAACGGCATCGTCCAAAAAATAGTAAGTACACGCCGAAATCTTCTCAAACAACATACTTCGTGTACAGCGCCACACTGAAAAAGCGATTGCCTGTTTGTCAAACTTTTTTTTTGAATGTGGGTGCTTCAAATAAAAAAGTACAGAGTCCAAACTATAATGAAAGAATACTTTGAAAAGGGAACAAGTGGAAAAAAAAACGTGCCGTGATGAGTTTTATAGAGAAATTACATTGTGAAGAGCCCCATTATTATAAAAAAGTGCTGTTAAAAAGAAAGCCGCAGCACGCGCTGCTTCTAGAAATGTGACTGGTGGAGGAATGGTGGAAGAATTAGTAGAGCTCTCTAACCTAGAAGAGCGAATAGTAGTACTGATGGGTGGTGAAGGTTTCGCTACAGGTGATAGGCATTTACTAATTCAGCCATTTGATGTAAGTTTATATTTTGACATAGGTTGCTTAACATACACTTACTGCTTACTTAGGTTACATAGAGGTTTTTAATTGATAATATTGGTTTTACAGGAACTGTCACAAGAACACTCAAGTCCTTCCATACTTCTACCAGCACAGGCACAGGCTAGTAGCACTTGCTCAATTATAATGCCAGTGAGTGATTTGGCCATTTTTTATTTTGTATATTAGTATTTTTCAATTTTATTACTACTAACTAAATTATTATACTTATGTTTTAGGAAACTGAAGATATTTTACTAGCGATACCAGGCACATCAGCACCTGTTGACCAAGTTATTGTATGAAATCTTCTAAGAATTTAATATTATAAATTCTAAAATAATAAGTATTAATAATTATTGTTATTTTACAGAACACAACTGATGTTGATTTAAGTCTGGGTCATAGAGGCCAATCACAATTAATGGTGTGTAACGATCATCACTTAATATTATTTTAGTAGATGTAAATAAATATGTCACACATAACAAACTCATTTCTAGGACATACTTCTGGAACTAGAGACGGTAGCTGGCAACACCACTCCCACCAGGCCTAATCAATATCTTGCAGCTGTAAGAAATTCCTACCTCTGTTTTATATATGTATATACAATATTATGTTTCTACTATGTTATGTATATGCTTATTATAATTTTGTTTGATGTACACAAACTAATCTCCGTCCAACCACTGCTGGTACCTCCACCCAGCAGCAACAGCAGTATGTGCCTGAGCCTGTTATTGCCGAACCTCCATCTTCTGCTCTTTCAAGTAGGTGTTATAGAAATTTATGGTTTCATCACATAAAATATTTGCAAATTATAAACTTGTTTGTTTTTTTTGTATCAGCTCCAAGACGACGGCGTCGCAGTATTTCGCAGCCGACAAGAAGGAATGTCCAAGCATCACCACCATCTCAGCGACGTACAAATTTAATGGGCATGGCTGAGAAATTTCTGAGGTTGGAACAGCAGCGTTTGGATCTAAATAGGCGAATGATTGCTGTCATGGAACGCAACAGTGACAGGGATCACTTGGTGGTGCAGACTGCTAAGGCGATAGGAGAAGGTTTAAAGGCTGTTGCTGAAGCAATTAACCGTTAAGTACCAAGACAATTCGTTGTTGGTTGGTCCCATAATAAAAGTTATTCATACTGATGAGTACAATGACCCCTTAAGAGGTTTTCAGTTATTTCATATTAAATGGAGATAATGAATAATTTGACTTTAACTTTCAATAACACGTTGTTTATGTAGGGCTGCCTAATTTCTAGAATAAAAAAAAACTATGAGGTGTACCTCTCAAGTCCCAAAGTGACAGGTAGCAAGCCTTGTAAATAAAATAGTAAAATACTAAACTAAATATGATGCAAAAGTAATTAACTGTTATTATTAGGTGTTTTATCCGAGAGAATATTTAATAAAACCAACGTGTTCGACTGCGAAGACGGAAGGAAGGAGATTTTAATCATTTCAGACAATGGATCACATTCAAGACTACGGAAAATATTCATACAGCCTACAATTGACTCTGCACATTATAAGTGGCATTAGTAACTACTTAACCTAACACATGGTATTTTGAGTAATTTCCAACACCCCTACTCTCAAAATACAGATATCTCACAACTTAAAATACTACAGCAGCAATGCCTAACATTTTTACAAATTTATTATGTTTCACTAAAGGTCAACTTTTAGTAAGCATGTCTGCTGGCATATCTTCTGATGGCAAATAATAAATCTTAACAATTTTATTGTTTATTATTTCTCTACAATAATGATAGCGCACATCAATATGTTTTGATCTGTTATGGAATACAGGATTTTCAGATAACTTTTGAGCGCTTTGATTATCATTATTTAACTTAATAGTATGGGTTTGTTCAGTTATCTCATTTTGTAAATTCATAAGATACACAGCTTCCCTGCAACCTTCTATGATTGCCATATATTCAGCCTCAGTACTTGAAAGCGCTACAGTTCTTTGTTTTTTACAACCCCATGGGATAACTGAACCTGACAACATGAAACAGAAACCTGAATAGGATCTTCTATCAATAGAATTATTTTCCCAATCAGCATCAACATAACCCATAATATTGAAATTTCCATCTTTACAATACTTTAAACCTAGACATCTTGTCTTTTTTAAGTATTTTAATATTCTTTTAGCATATAACCAGTGTACATTATTATGACAGTTATTAAATTGACTTAGATATCCTACAGCATAGGCTATATCTGGCCTAGTCAATACAGCTAAGTACATTAGACTGCCTATCAATTGTTGATAAGGATTTTGACTTTTTACATCTTGATTTTTAACAATATTCAATTTAGCTTTCATGGGTGTATCAACAGTCTTATTATACACTCAGTCATACTAAATTTATACAATAACTGATCAATATAGTTTTCTTGACTCAAAGTAATGATTCTATTCTCTTTATCAGTATTGACATTTATACCAAGACATTTTCTAATTTGTCCTAAATCTTTAATCTTGAATTGACTACTTAAAGTTTCTTTAACGATTCCATTTTCCTTGTATCATTAGAGAAAATAAAAAAACTTTTTACAAAAAAAAAACAACCGGCTTCCAAAAAAAAACACTACAAAGTGAAAAATAACTTTAATTTCGGAAGTCGGTGTCTTGGGTTTTGTGTTTTCATTTTTTGCCACCGACTTCCGAAATTAAAGTTATTTTTCACTTTGTAGTGTTTTATTTTGGAAGTCGGTTGTTTTTTTTTTGTAAAAAGTTTTTATTTTTCACTTTTTAGTTGTTGTACCTACCCCACACACATTCGAATACCACTACCTGCTACCAGTGACAGGAACTTATCATATCATCTACATACTAAGTGGGAAAACAATACGTATTTTGTAGCTAACTCAAAAACTACCCAAGCAAAGTTAATAAAATTTATATGGGACCAATTTGGGAGCATACCCTTTCAAACAAAAAAATAATTTTAAAAATCGGTCCACAAATGACGGAGAAATCGGTGGACATACATAAAAAAAAAAAAAACATCAACAAACAAACTCCTCCTTTTTGGAAGTCGGTTTATATGAAGTTTAAAAGTGACTATCAGAAGTTTTTGCCAAAAAATTGAACAAAAATGGTTGAAGTCGGGAAGACATCGAGATCGATTCCTAAACACAAATTCAGCGTGGTTAGAAGGAAACTTACCGTTACCTGATATTGCCTCTGAAGCGCTCGGAGGTGTGTCACTACCTGAAACGAGTTCGGGTTCGCTTGGAAGACCGCAAAAAGACTGAAAGTTCGAGCACTAAAACAAAAAGACGACGCATACATCATCTTTTTGAAACATCGAGTCTGCAAGAGATAGCAATGGCAACTGAAGTACAACTTCGCAAGGAAGGAAAAAAAGATTCGGCGGCAATTGTAAAAGTACTTTGTCAGTTTTCGCCTAGAAGAGGTACTGTTATAAAAAAAACGCGAAAGAGTTTAGAGACCTCAAAACCGGTCGGACTTTCGGCAGATCAAGCTCTCGCATTAATGGTCGATGCGAATCTCTCTACACACCAATATTATATTATAAGAGAGCAAGTTAAAGGAATTAACAAAAAAATGTATCCACCTTACTACAGGGTTAAAGCGGCAAAACAATTGTGCTACCCTAGTGGCATTAATGTCACAGAAACGTCCGCCGAAATTAACTTGCAAAAAGTGCAAGAAGAAGTACTGAAGACTATAGTGACTTGAAAGGTTTAGATATAATTGTAAAATGGGGATGTGATGGAGCGGAGCAAAATAAATATAAACAACAATTTTCTGAAGAACATTGCAGTGATGAAAGTTTGTTCAGTATGTCGATGGTGCCTATTCAAATGAACTCAATAAATGAACAGCGTGTAGGGTTGCTGGTTGTGAAATTAAAGCCCCGTTGAACTTGATGATAATTTATTGGCAACTTAACTTATACTTTTTACACGTTACAATAATATAATATCATGTGGCAACCCTAAGTGGAGGGATGAAAGGGACTACGTGGCAATCGCCCTTCAGACCTCCCCTAGCTGACTAGTTTCCTGAACAGGAACTAGTCGTACTAAGGATCAGAGCTGGCTGCGTGGCTACCGGGCTCAGAACCTCTAGCTGTGTGAATGAAGATTTTTTTTTTTTTTTTTTTTTTTTGGCATCTCACAGCTGGTTTTGAGAAACCTTCGCTGTTTAACCGGTCAATCCTGTGGCTGCCTCAAGCTACTACACTCAAAGCCTCCAGCCAGGGCACATATATAAAACTAAGCTAAAAAGCTTAGGATGAACGCGCGCTAAGGGCACCCCCTGCGGGGTTCGAGCCTCGGCTTAGGGCGTTATCCGGGGGGAGGACATCAAAAGATGGGACGGGCTGGACGATTTGTTCGAAGACAGCTCTGCTTATAAAGGCCGATTGTTGACATGTGTGCACAATATCTACACGCAGTCGTCTGTAGTTGTGGTGCAGATAACTCGCGGGGTGGCGCTGGCGCAGATTGTCACGAAGCTTGCACACGAAGATTGTAGATGGCATCACTTGTCAGCAGTAATCATTTGTAGTTGCTGTCTTCTAGTTTATGAAACCGCTCATCATAGTGCTTTGGATAAATTATACTAGATGGCGCTATATGTTTGTTACAAGCGTTAAAAAACATGGTGTGGCAAAACCTTTCGCCTGCTTCGACCAGACATTGTCGTCCCATCAAGTTCGTGTTTGCCAAGGAAACCGTGAATGTTATAACGACGGAGGTGAATAAAATTAAGAAACAAGTAACTTCACTCTCACCTACTAAAATTATTGTAAATGACATGGAAGTCTTGGTTAAGCCAAAATTGATATTTTGCATGATTGATGGTAAAACATGTAATGCCGTAGCATCATGTGCTTCCACACAGACTTGCTATTTATGTGGTGCAAAGCCAAAGGACATGAATAATGTAAGCCGCATCTTAGAAAAGCCGGTAAATGGCAATCTTCTTTCTTTGGGCCTGTCACCTCTACATTAATGGATCAGATTTTTTGAATGCATAATGCACATTTCGTATCGACTTGAAATAAAATCGTGGCAGGCTCGAGGAGCTGAGAATAAAAAAAAAGTTGCCGAGAAAAAGAACCAAATTCAAGAAAAGTTCAGGAGTGAGTTAGGCTTATTAGTAGATAGGTATGCCTAAACAACAAACTGGGAATACCAATGATGGTAATACAGCTCGTGAGTTCTTCAGAAATTCTGAAAAGTCAGCTGTAATAACAGGTGTTAATGTTGAGCTTATTAAGCGCTTCCATGTCATCTTAGAATGTATAAATAGCGGATTTCACATTGATATCAATAAGTTTCAGGAATTTGCTAAGCAAACGAGAGACTTACACATCAAAGAGTACTCATGGTACCCGATGCCCGTTAGCGTGCACAAAATACTCTTTCACGGAGAAGATATAATTGCTTTTTGTGTCCTTCCAATCGGCCAACTTTCAGAAGAAGCACAAGAGGCTAGAAATAAGGACAACAGAAAATTTTGAGAATTATTTACGCGAAAAACTTCAAGAGTGGACACGAACACAGACTTAATAAATCGCTTACTAATAACATCAGACCCCTACATTGCAAGCTTACGTGCTGCTCCCAAAACTAGACGTAGCCAAATGACTCCTGAAGTCTGTGAACTTTTGCAAATGAGAACTTCTGACATTGAACACGAAGGAATTCAGTCAGAAAATTCAGATTCTGATACCCATAGCGACTTTGAAGAATCTCACTATTCTGACTGAATTTCTTCATGTTCAAGGTCTTCATGATTCTTCAAACGAATCTCACTTTTAATAAATCTGTTTTTTTTTGTTTTTGTTTTATACATTCAAATAATTACTTATGTTGTGTTATATGTTATACAGTGTGAGTCTTCATAATGTGCACAAATCGAAATGAGGGAATCTATGCTTAATTTTAACGAAATAATAAAATAATTTCAATAAGTTGGTAAAGCAATCAAAATTGGCAAAAAAAAATCCTTCATTGTAACCAGAGCCCTTACTTTTCCACTGACTAATTTTAACGTTCCAACGAGTAACTGTCCCTCTTAGAATAATTCAAAATTTAGGGTTTATTAAAACTTTTGTGTTCAGTTTTTGATATTTTAATATTGTTATGAAGACAACATATTTGTTTTACTTTAAAATTATATGTATAACATAATAGTAATCAATGACGATTTGAATAGTTGTAAAGAAAAAACACGCTACTGATTAATCAACAAGTTAGTCAGAGGATATTAACATACAATTATTTTATTGTAAAATTCCTCTGTCCAAACTAAATTGTTATTGAGTGGAACCCAAAATCCTTTAACTGAATTTCAATAACATATTATGATTAATTTGTAGCAGCTATTCAAATATTCTATGCATTTTCTTAAAGTTTAATTAATAGACAGTAAGAATTTAACTACACATTTTGAAAACAAAACAAAAAAAATGAGGACCTTCATTTTAAATTAGGTACACTTTTTAAAAAATCCGCCCAAATATCACATGTATGCTGACGATATTCAGTTGTACAGTACCGGTCATAAGTCCATACCCGTCTTACAAAGCTATCGCATCGTAACTCGTCGCACTTGAGACCTTCTTCTAATAAGACCCGAGTTCACCAACAGATGGTTAAATTTAAAACATCTGTTTTAACCATAAACGGCTGTTTAACAATATTTTACTGTTCACCAAGCACTAACAATTGGTTAAGTACTGTAATCGGACGGTTATCTTAAACGAACTAGCCAACTCAGTTTAACTGTTGGTTTACACTTTCTGACGTGAAGTTTTGCATTGTGCATCTCTTTTAGTTACAAATTAAAAATGCAAGACGCTTTGAACTATATCTTTGAACAGAATAATGTGTTAGATGACTTTGAGAATATAGAAAGAATTTTGCGCACTCCCCGTATATTCCAAACACGGCGCAATTATTTCGAGGAATATGACGAAAAGCATTTGCTACAAGATTTCGTTTATACAAATGTAGTGCTTTGGAGTTACTTGATTTAATTGAAGGGAAGTTGGAATATTCAAGCGACAGGTGAGTTTTGTAGCAGGAAGGCTATTTTATTATACTATTATTATGTTTGGGGAAGGTACTGTAGGTAGCAGTGGGTCACGTCAAAAAACTACCTGGTAGTTTAAGGTTAGGTTAGTTTTATGATGTATTTACTTTTTTTACTCACTCGAGTTATGTAACACCTTTCTTATGTTACTTATATTTATTTTCAGAAACTATTCTCTGTCACCGATAAGTCAGCTGCTTCTCACTTTGAGGTACTATGCCACAGGGTGTCACCAGTTGACTATGGGCGACTTTGCTGGTGTCAGCAGACCTACAGCGAACAGGGTAATTCATCGAGTGACTGCTGCAATTGCCTCTCTAAATAAGGACTTCATACGATTTCCAGAAACCCCCGAAGATATTCGCAAAACTCAAATGGAGTTTTATAAAATTGCCAAATTCCCTAAAGTGATACTACATTGGACTGTACCCATATAAAAATAATTTCACCTGGAGGTAATCATGCGGAAACTTTTAGGAACCGAAAAGGCTATATGTCTATAAATGTTCAGGCTGTATGCAATGCTAGACTTATAATTACAGATGTAGTAGCAAGGTGGCCAGGTAGTACTCATGATGAGCGCATTTTTAGTGCATCCCGCAGAAATGCTATGTTCGAGTTGGGCACATACGACCACTCAATTCTTGTAGCAGACAGTGGCTATATGAATAGAAGCTATTTAATGATGCCTCTTGATAGGGTTCAGAGAGCAGAAGAGTCGTTATACAACGAATCACAAATAAGGACTCGGAATCCCATAGAAAGGTTGTTTGGGATATGGAAGAGACGGTTTCCAGTACTTGCATTGGGAATGCATGTGCATTTAAAAAACTGCCTTCCAATAATCGTTGCCACTGCTGTCCTTCACAATATGCTTCAAACAAAGCGAGAAGAATGCCCTCCTGATGACCCTGATTTGGAACTACCTGCTCCTTGGGAATCTATAATAGAACAAGGCAGGATAAGGCAGCAACGTCATCCTGAAATTGATACAGAAGCCAGAGATATTAATCCTGTGAGAAGAAAACTTATTAACAACTATTTTAAAACAATACAACATTCATAGTAACCTCTACGAATGTTGTACTGTTTTAAAATAGTTATGGTGATACCTAGACAATAAAAACAACAAGTTTTATATTCAAATTCAAAATATTTTATTTCACATAAACCTACATGGGCACTTATGAAACGTTAGAAGCTAGGTGCACGGTTCCAATCGGTTGTTTCCTATGGAGAAGAGCCGGCAAGAAACTCCACGGTTACTCTTTAAAAAATATTTGGCTTGAATATTGTATATTCAAATAACAGTGTTATAGGGTACCTAAAGTCATAAGTCATTTATTTCATAACATAATACATTGTGTTGAAAATATTACAGTGATGATAAATAAAATAATAAAAAAGCATAATCATTACATTGAGTTTTTAAATTCGTTACGCATTCAAAATATATCAATTTCACTAATGAATAATTTTATGTCAATAATTCAGTAACAATTAATTAAATAATAAACAACATTCCATTTAAATTTAAAAGTTCATTTCCCAGTATTAAAAGAAAAAGACAAACAATAACAACACAACACACAAATAATACATAATAATAATTCACAAATCAATTATTTAATAGTGGATGTCGTTTGTCATCTATAAAGTCCTCAATACTGTAATAGCCCTTCCTCAATAAATATGTCTTTAATTGGCACTAAATCAGGGCACTGCAAATCATAATGTTGGTTAACTATTGAGTTTGTGAACATTAAACTATAATAAATTGAGTCAAAACTTATGAAAATACATTTCAGAAATAAAAATACATCTCTAGAAGTCAATATGATCTCCACCTAACAGTAACAATAATAAACAATATACAATCAAACACAATAACACACAAAGTCATATTTAGTCAGATTGCATTAGTAATGTAGAATAAAATGATAATATGAAATAGGTTAATTACAATCATGTCATGTCAAATTATCGTTAATAATTAATTGAAATAAGGTATGTCATTTCACTTTCTATCAAGTATTTTCTTCATTCTCTATTTGATGATTTAAGGACATTTGATAGTGGCTTCTTCAATTAATTTAGTGTCCACCCCTCCCATTTCAAATTATATTCCTGTAAACAATATTGTTATTTAATTATTTAAACCACACACAATACAATTACACATTTTGTTGCTATTAAATAAAACAAGAAAGCGCTTGTGGTGTGTAGCGTACCTTATCCCATTTTGTATTTACTCTGTCTTTTTTTCCGAACCTGTTCTGGCTATAGGGCTCTGGGTAAATAAGCATGACGGCGCATTTTCTATTTCTATTACCACTTCGTTTTCGCCATGAAGAAACTGAAACAGAAATACATTATAATTATGCATAAATTATTGTGAATTAAAAAATAAATTTGGTCAAAATATTGAAAATTATTATAAAAAAAACAGTTTTTATAATAATTTTTGAGTTTTAATTTTTTCTTGTTTTAATTGTTCCTGTAAAACCAGAATCCTAATTTTGGACTCTTCTTGTGAGCTGTGGATCAACGTTTTGACCAAATTTATTTTTTCTTGAATAAGCTGGTCACTCAAACTCTGCAGGGCGGGTCTCCTTCTTTTCAACCAAGTATTTTCTTCATTCTCTTTATTTAATGATTTAAGGGCATCTGATAGTGGCCACTTCAATGAGTTTGGTGTCCACCCCTCCCATTTCAAATTATTTTCCTGTAAACAATAACAATATTGTTATTTAATCATTTAAATCTACTGTGACGAGTGGCAAAGAAAAGAGTACAAATACATAGTTTTCTTTGTCAAGAGACTGCAGAAAAGTATAGTTATATATTAAACGAATTTGAAAACTAATTCATTGTCATAACCACTTTTTACACACACAATAAAATTACACATTTTGCTCCAATTAAATAAAACAAGAAAGCGCTTGTGGTGTGTAGCGTACCTTATCCCATTTTGTATTAACTCTGTCTTTTTTTCCGAACTTGTTTTGGCTATAGGGCTCTGGGTAAATGAGCATGACGGCGCGTTTTCTATTTCTATGACCACTTCGTTTTCACCATGAAGAAACTGAAACAGAAATAGATTATATGCATAACCACCACACTTTCATCTAGGTATCTCAGTTAGATACATATAAACAACAGTATACAACAATAACGTACAATGAACATTTGCCTCCGTGGTCTAGTGTTTAGAGTATTGGGCCCTTGACGCAGAAGTTGTGAGTTCGAATCACGTTCGAACCAGCAACATGTATGATCACCTCTTGTCCGACAAGAAAAAATAATCCATGCCATCAGATGAGAATGTAAATAGTGAATGAACTTATGAAGAATGCACTTATGTATTGTGCATGCCCAGATGGATGATGAAATAATGGCCGGGGGACTTTATTATTATAATATAGGTATAAATTAACAAACCTCATTGTTGGAGTCCATCTGGATGTAATCATCAATGCTGATGGTCGATTGTACGGCGCCTGTTTCTTTACCCTACAAATAATTAAAAAAAATATTAATTAGACAATACATATTCACTCAAAAGTTTGTGAATATCAATAAATAAACAAAACCTCATTTTTGCAACCCATCTGGGTGTAATCGTCAGTGGTTAATTGTGTGGCGCCTTTTTCTTGAGCCTAAAAATAAGGGTATTAATTAGACGATAATGCAGATTAACTTTAAAAAATATATAGGATTTTTGGACAAGATTCTCAGTACTTACATCTAGTAGAGCATCACCATTATATGGATTTTCTAGTCCTTCCAAAGCAGGTCCCAGTATTGACTCTATCATGCGGTCCATTCCAGTACTAGGAGGAGGTGGAGGTGGTCTTCCACCACCTAAAAATAATGTGTTATGAAAATCCGGAACAACAAAACATTTGGTTATTTAATGACCACGTTTGCTTACCAGTCATAAATAGCTCCCGTTTCCGACTTGCTGATTGTTTTTTTGTTTGGCGTTTGATATTCTCCCAACAAGTCTTTAAGCTCTCGGGAGTACGTTTGCAGTGAGTGCTAAGAGCATTGAATTCCTCAGCCAGATTCTTCCAACCACTTGATTTTTCGGCATTTGTTGTAGCGTCCGATCCGATTTTTTATTTTCTATTAAGTCTCTGTACTTTATTACGAGTTCCGAAAGTACTGATTTCTCGTCACTAGTAAAATTTACCGTACGTTTGCGTTTATCTTCCATATTCACTGATATTATTCAAAAGAAAACTAACACGACACCACGTAAAAATATTATGAATAGTTTGATCACAGAGTTTGACAATGACATTTGAGTGACGTTGACATTCAAAATTCACAAAATAATGATATAACATTCGATCATTTTCGACTCACTCATTCAAAAACGCTTGGTTATTTAACCGTTGGTTTGAAATGAATGGTGAACTGGAAAAAAACGCGGTTTGTTTAAACAACTGTTTTATGGTAACAGAACGGTTACGTAATCAATGGTTATGTTGTAGTTGGTGAACTCGGGTCTAAGACATTTCATACACACACATAAACACCCGTTTATTACACTCTTTCATCATGAACCAAACAGAAAGAGCGTGGTATATAACAGTTTCCCTTAGGGCTACATTTCACCGGGACACCATGGCGGCGCAACCAGTCGCCGCTACCAACAAAATGTATACAGCTCTATAGAGTTACTCACCTGGTGTCCGTTTGGTTGCGCAACCAATTTGGCGGCGCGACCAGCTCGGACGCATGCATAGAATGTTACTGGCGCCGCCACGCTGGTCGCGCCACCACGCTGGTCGCGCCACCACTAATTACTATAGCGCTGTATGGTGTCTCACTCACTCGGCCGCCAGTGACGCCCCCACCTCATTACATGCGACACGTGTGCACTGTTATGTTTTGTTGGTTATTTTAATTAGTTATATGTTAATTGTATACGATGGATAATTTCGATACAGAAAGGTTTACTATCGAAATTCAAAGTAGACCATCAATTTGGGATAATTTCCTCATCAGATTATTCCGATAGAGATTTGAAAAAGAAATGTTGGGAGGAAGTTGTAGATTTGTTTGGAGAACAGGAGCAAAACGTTGAACAAAAAAAGAGCTTAGGTAAGTAAGCAACATATATTTTTATTAATGAATTATTATCAATAAAATTCATGATGATTCTGGTGAAACATGGACAGCTAAAAGTCCGTTGTGAGTGAAGTTGTGTATGTATTTATTAATAAATATAATTATTTTGCCATGGAAGTGGGTTTTCGTTTACAAAATAATGTGTAAAATGATCTCGAGTTGTAGTAGCAGCACGCCCTCCTCTAGTGAAATTTTGCTGTGTTGTAGTTTGAAACCCCGTTATTGTCAGAGTATCATCATATGAATATCCATCTCTAGAACGTACAAAATTGTGTAACACACAACATGTTCTCACAATGGATTTTGCTAATTCTGTGTGGACATTTAATGGTCTGTGGAAAATTCTCAATTTATTTGTTAAGATGCCGAATGTGCACTCAATGTAACGGCGAGCTTTCGATAGTCTGTAGTTAAAAAAAATCTTTTCGGCACTGAGGTTGTTTCCTCCGTATGGACGCATATATTTGTGCTCAACCCGAATGCCTCATCGCCTATAAATACGTAAGGGAAAAGCGTTGGGTTATTTTCTGAAATTTGGAGGGGCTCTGGAATATCTAAAGTACTACTTATGAGTTTCTTATACAATTCAGTTTCTTGGAAAATTGCCGAATCGCTACTTTTCCCATAGGCACCGACGTCTATATAAATGAAGTTATAATTAGCGTCACATGCAGCCATCAACACCAATGAAAAAAAGTGTTTGTAGTTATAATACATCGAACCAGAATCAGAAGGTTGAATCAGTCTAATGTGCTTTCCATCGATACTACCGATGCAGTGTGGAAAGTTGGCATGTTTTTCGAAACCATCTGCTATTTTCATCCAGTCATTTGCAGTAGCTGGAAGTGATAAACATGTTTGCAACTTATTCCAAATCACGGCACACACTTCTCTTATTATTGTGCTTAGTGTTGTTTGTCCTAGACGAAAGTTATAATGCAATTCCCTCATCGCACATCCACTTGCGAGGTACCTGTAATTAACAAAAAGTAATAAATAATGTAATTGAATTTTCAGGGTTAGTGTTACAAAAAAGATAGAAAAGCATCAGATCATGCTACGCGCGGGAAGTGAAACGCCATAAAAATGTAGTCTGGTTCTGGAGCCACTAACCGCAAAAGAGAATACATTATATTTTAAGCAGTTACAGTTTCTACAAAAAGTAGTAGCTATCAGAGAAGAAGGTGTAGAAGAAGAAAATTCGGAGACCACTGAAGTAGGCGAGCGACCTAAACAAAAAGTTACAAACAAACGTAAAGTAGACGATGATCCCTTTGTTCAAGCATTAAATAATTCAATTGAGCAAAGACGCCGTGAGACAACAGAGCAGAGACTACCGAGACAGCTGAGGTTGAACCCCTCCGCTGTCCGCGTGCCTCATTGAGGCCGCAGAAATTTTTGTCTGTTCTGTCAACGGCATCGTTGAGGCCAACATTGGGAACATATGTTTCTTCCCAAGAAAAATCAACATGTATTGGCTACTTTGGTTAGTTTACAATATACACGCAGTTATTGATAATTTAACTGAGACTAAGCTAAGTGACGAAATAGTATTATCTAGTATTTCTAATAATACTGTAACAGGCTCTTTAAACTTTTAGACTCGACAAAAGAGAAGCATGATAAGAATATTTTACTGTATCACCAAAATATTAATCGCTTCTCTGGCAAAATCCTAGACGCGGAATTGTTAATAGATAAATATCATATGGATATCTTATGCTTTTGTGAAACCTGGTTAAGACCAGATAGGATGCTGTTTAATGTAAATAATTTTTCAGTTGCCAGTGCGTACAACAGGTCCTCAATAGGGGGTGGTACCTTGATATTATGTAATAGTTGTTTCAGACATAAGGTAAGGAAGGATAACACTGCTTGCTCTGTTGATCGCTTATGTGAGGTAGCATGTGCAGAGGTTGATGGCCATACTTTCTTATGTGTTTATAGACCACCAGCCTCAATCTTGTCATCATTTTTAATCATTATGGAAGAAATACTAAGTAAACTTTTTAAAGATAATAAATTTAGTTTTTGTTTGTGGTGACCTAAATATTAATCTATTAGTTAACTCATCTGATAAATATAGGCTTATATCATTGTTTAAATCATTCAATTTAAAATGTATATTTAATGAAGCGACTAGAATAACAGCAACTTCAGCTTCATGCATTGACAACATATTTACTAATAGTAAAATACAAGACTCATCCTTAATTAGTGGCGTTAGGTCTGACCATACTGGTCAACTTGTATCATTTAATTTAGATAAAAAGTTAAACCTAGATAAAACCATTGAATTAAGAACTCTCACAAAATATAAATTGAAAATGTTTAATAATAATGTTCTTAGCAATCTCTCAACTGCTAGTTTTGATTCACAAGACCCCAATATAAACTACGGTACATTATTTTCTACAGTATGCCATGAATTCAATAACACGTGTCCTGTAAAAAAAAGGAACAATCAATACTAAACCAAAATTTAATGAATGGGCCACTGCTGGCATTAGAAAAAGCAGAGATATTCTGTATAATTTGTACAACGAGAAGTCATTGACCTCTGATCCAGCCCTTCATAATTATGATAGAAACTATTCTAAGATATTTAAACGAGTCTGCGCCCAAGCTAAATCAAAATAAGTAACAAAATTAGTATTTTTAAAAATAAAAGCTGTGTGGCAGGTAATTAATAAAGAAACTGGAAACACAAAACAGCGAGGTCAGAATGAATTGTCTTTAAAAATTGAGAATTAAACCATTTCAGATAAGTTTAAAGTTGCTGAGACGCAAGAAAAGTTCTTTACCAACATCCCATTAGAGGTCACGAAATCTCTCCCCTCATCATCAATAGTAGCTGAATCCCTTTTAAAAGAAAATTTCAGTAAGGACATTCCAAGTTTTGAATTCAAGCCCATTTCTATTGTCACAAGTAAAAAAGCATTTAAAAGTCTTAACATAAAAAACACAGAAGAGTTATGAGGGATTTCCGTTAAGGTTCTTGAGGATATCATTGACACAATTGCCCCTGTCCTAACAAGCATATTTAATCAATGTTTAGAGAGCGGTACATTTCCAGATTTAATGAAACATAGCAAAGTAGTACCAATTTTCAAATCGGGTAGTAAGAGTGATCCCTCAAATTATAGACCTATATCTGTGCTACCAGCATTGAGTAAAATATATTAAAAAATAATGCTAGACCAGATGTTGTCACATTTTAATTCAAATGGAATTTTACATAGTCACCAGTTTGGTTTCACGAAAGGTAGGTCGACGACTGACGCAGGGGTAAAACTTATCAGTCACATTTTGGAATCCTGGGAGAAGTCGCAGGATGCAATTGGCATTTTCTGTGACCTCTCAAAAGCTTTTGACTGCGTTGACCACAAAACACTGATCTGTAAATTACACCACTGCGGAATTCGTGGACAAGCTGCTGATCTTGTTTTTTCCTATCTATCAAACAGGCAGCAAAAAGTTAATGTTAACAGGGCGACGTCATCGGGGTCTCTAGTTAAGATGGGCGTGCCTCAAGGATCAATTCTTGGCCCTTTCCTATTTCTAGTTTATATTAATGACCTTCCTTACATGATGGCTAATTTATCGGATATAATTCTATTCGCTGATGATACTTCTCTTATTTTTAAAATAGATAGAAAAGATACGGATGTCTTACATGTCAACGATAGTCTAGCAATACTTTCGAAATGATTCGCAGTTAATAATCTTTTACTTAATGCGAACAAAACTAAATGTCTTAAGTTCTCATTACCAAATGTACCTCAAGTAGGTCTCACTTTAAAACTTGATGGCAAGAAACTAGATGTTATTACGGAAACTGTGTTTCTAGGAATTACTCTAGATTCGAAATTGCAATGGGGCGCCCACATTAGAGCTCTTTCAGGTAGATTTAGTGCAGCTGCATATGCAGTAAGAAAAATAAGGCAGTTAACTGATGTAGCCACAGCTAGGTTAGTGTATTTTGCTTATTTCCACAGTATTATGTCTTATGGCGATTTGCTGTGGGGATCGGCAGCTGACGTAGATTCAATTTTCATTTTACAAAAGAGGGTAATTCGCGCGATCTACAAAATGAGTTTTCGTGAGTCCCTTAGAAATAAATTCAAAGAAATTGATATACTGACTCAGCCTTCTTTTTATATCCTAGAAAGTATTTTGTATGTTCGCAAAAACCTAGGACTTTTCAAAATAAGAAGCGATTTCCATAATATAAATACACGTAGTAAACATGAAATTGTGATACCCAAAGAACAATGGGCGTCCTGGCCCATTAGCGGCCATTAACTAAAACTAGTGTCATTTGAAAGGTGAATGCTTGTAGAACAAATATTGTTCAAGCAGTATGATTAAATATCATTTGAGAAAAAAGATATGGGTTAAATACTATTTTAATGAATTGTCATATTTTTATCATCCAGCATTTTTTGTTTTTCATCACAAAACATACGAAAAACCTTTGCGTTTTGCTTATTTTACAAACGTATGCATTCATAAATAGAGTAATGAAACTATTGGGCTTCCATGTAAATGTAAAATATTTGTCACAATATTCAATACCTTTGTTATCATGTCTTTTATCCGCTAATATGCACTGGGCCGATCGTAAACCATACCAGGATTGCACCGCTTTCAAAGAAAAATGGCGGCAATAATGTGCGGGGCGACCCGACCACTCAACAGCTGCTTTTGTTAACGTATTCGTTGAATGAGCCACTTTAAGTTGGTTTTTGTTTTCAATTCTAGGAACCATTGTTAAAATCAGACCAACCAATTCTACCTGCTTCGTGTGACCAATCAGCGACGAGTGCGGCTCCCACACAACACCCGAGGATTTACGTCAGGTCCGCGAGCACAGTGCAGTCCATCGTTGACATTTGTTTCGTTGAGTACTGTGCGATTATTTTTGTTTGACCATCTCTTTCGACTCTGGCTTGTATCTCGGACTTGTTGATATCTAACTTGGTGACTTGTGCTTGTTTTACTGGACTTTGTGAATTGTTTCCTATAACTATGGCTGATAACCGTCAAATGTGTGTTTTGTGTAATCGATCTGTGATAAACAGAAGAAGATACGAGATAACACACGCTCGGTTTGAAGACAATCCCGCTGTAGCCCAATATATTATTGAAGCTGTTACTCCTGAACGTCAGGTAAGTCAAAATTATGTCTTATTTGTCATGTCAGGAACTGGTAGTTTCTCACTTTAAAAAGTATCGTTATGAAGCGTTTTTACTGGTATTATTTTATATACGTATTTAGAAAAAGAATACTGTTTATCTTTATCGGTTTTTTTTTATTTAGAAAAGTAACTAAGTATTTCATATCGACAGTTTTGTGAAACCATTTAAGCTATGCAGTTTAACTAATTGTAATATTCTCACCTTCAGCTAGAATACAATGGCCAGGAGTATATTTGTCGACCATGCTGGCAACGGGCAGAAAGAGCTGCGCAACCTAATGAAAATACGCAACCACATGAATGTGCATTACAAATCGAAGAATATTCAAGACTCCCTAATACAGCGACGCGTTGTATGTTTGAAAACTGCAGACGAACGTTACTCCGAAGAATTCCGGATAATCTGAAAGTAACATTTTTAATTCATTTTAACTTTTATATTCCCAATAGCGCAAGAGTTTGCGTTCAACATTTGGAATCCAACAATTGGGATCAAATAATTGACAGCCCTAACTTGCTCCACGATTTCAATGCCACACATTTTTTACATATCATGAGCCTCATGAAAATAGCAGTGCTTCGAGGATCTATATTGGATTTTGATCATATAGATGACATGGACATAAATGAAATATACATTCGATTGGGTGTCAGTCGAGAACAATTTATGAATATTTTGGAACAAACCCCGTCATTGTCGAACGTATCAACTCGGCCGAACACAACATTAGCCTGTTACCTAATGAAGCTGCGAAGTGGTGAAGCAAACGAAAGGCTGGCATCACTTTTCAACATGAGCCGGCGAACCCTTGAAAGACATCTTAAGTTAGCCAGGGATTCCCTTTTTTTGGACTTCGTTCCTCGACATCTGGGTTACGACCATATTGACAGAAGGGACATAGCTAATCGAAATCTTCAAGTGCCAAATGCTGTTTTTGGAAATCCAAATGCAGAACCCTCAGATAGAAAGGCAATTGTGATAGCAGACGCCACTTATATCTACATTCAAAAGTCCACAAACCATTTATTCCAAAGGCGATCATATAGTCTCCACAAATTCACGAATTTATTGAAACCATTTTTAATAGTATGCTGCGATGGTCATATAATAGATGCGTTTGGGCCATATGCAGCTACAGAGTCGGATGCACAAATCCTAAAAAATATGATCGAAGACGAAGAAGGCAGTATTCATTGGTTTTTTAGACAAGGGGATGTGTTCATCTTAGACCGTGGATTTCGCGACGTAATCGACGATTTACATGCCTGTGGATATGAAGCGCACTTGCCAAAAACAAAAAATCGCGACGAAGATCAATTAACGACAGAGCAAGCTAATAAGTCTAGGTTGGTTACCATCTCTACGCAGGGCGTGCGTTGCTGCGCGACGCCGGTACGCCAGGCACCGCAGGCTCCGTATCCGTCCTCCGGATACGGAAGCCATTCAGGCGGAGCTGTACGAGGGGTACAGAGCGGCGAAGACCGCCCTCCAAGCGGAGATCCTGCGGGCCAGGGCACTGGCCCGCGAGGAGATGCTGGAGACTCTGAACAGAGACCCGTGGGGACGCCCATATAAGATGGTGCGGGAGAAACTCCGCCCATGGGCTCCCCCGCTGACGCAGAGTCTCCGGCCCCAGCTTGTGGAGGACGTGGTGAGCGCTCTGTTCCCTTCAAGAGGGGAACATACGCCCCCGCCCATGGCTCCGCCCATTGCGGTGCCCGATGCGGACCACACCGCCGACGACGACGACGATGCTCCGGAGGTGACCGAGGTAGAGATGAGAGTGGCGGTACGCAGGATGAGTGCGAGGAATACCGCCCCAGGACCCGATGGCATACCCGGAAGGGCCTGGGTCCTGGCCATGGGGACTCTCGGGCCTCGACTGAGAGGGCTCCTAAGCGCATGTATGGAGAGGGGCCAGTTCCCACTTTGCTGGAAGACTGGGAAACTGGTCCTCATCAGGAAGCCGGGGCGCCCAGCGGACTCTCCGTCCGCCTATCGGCCCATTGTGCTGCTCGACGAGGTGGGCAAGCTCTTTGAAAGAGTCATTGCAGACCGCCTCGTCGGGCAGCTGGTGCGAGTGGGGCCGGATCTGGCGGAGAGCCAGTTCGGTTTCCGCAGGGGGCGCTCTACGGTGGACGCCATCATGCGCGTGCGGGCCCTCACGACGGGGGATGCTGTGGCCCGGGGTGGGGTCGTCTTGGCGGTGTCTCTAGACATCGCCAATGCCTTTAACACCCTGCCCTGGAGTTGCATCAGGGAGGCACTTCGGTATCACCGGATGCCGACCTACCTCTGTCGTGTGGTCGAGGCCTATTTGACAGACAGGTTTGTCATCTACCCCGGTCACCAAGGAGAGTGGAACCGGCGAGAGATGTCGTGCGGTGTCCCACAGGGATCGGTCCTGGGGCCGCATCTGTGGGACATCGGATACGACTGGGTGCTGCGCGCCGACCTCCCTACTGGCGTCAGCGTCGTTTGTTACGCTGACGACACGCTGGTCCTGGCGCAGGGGAGGTCGTACCAGGCGGCGGCCGACTTAGCGACACGCGGGGTTGCGACAATCGTCGACAGAATCCGGCAGCTGGGACTCGAGGTGGCCCTGCACAAGTCCGAGGCCATGGGTTTCTATGGTCCTCGTAGTGCGCCACCGTCGGGTTCCCAGGTATTGGCGGGAGGGGTTCACATCGGCGTCGAGTCGACGATGAAGTATCTGGGACTCGTCCTCGATAGCCGGTGGAACTTCGTGGAGCATTTCCGACGTTTGGCTCCCAGACTGGACCGGGCCGGGGCTGCCTTGAAGCGGCTCCTGCCCAATCTGGGAGGTCCAAACGCCTCCTGCCGGAGGCTCTACGTGGGGATCGTGCGGTCCATGGCCCTTTACGGGGCGCCCGTGTGGGCGCCTTCATTGAGGCGGCAGCCAGGCCGCCGGCTGAACGCGTCCCAAAGGGTCATGGCCATCCGGCTGGCCCGAGGATACCGCACGGTCTCCTGCGAGGCGGCGAGCCTCCTTGCCGGAGTACCGCCATGGGATCTGGAGGCAAAGGTCCTCGCGCACATTTGGGAGTGGCGCGAGGAGGCGAAGCGCCGGGGCTTAACTCCGATGCCGCAAGAAGTCGCGGCACAGCGGACAGAGCTCCGGCGGGATCTCATGGCGGAATGGAGAGTACGATTGTCGCAACCCAGCGCTGGGCACGCCACAATTGCGGCGATAAGACCCCTCTTTGAGGAGTGGCTAGAGAGGCGCCACGGCGTCCTCACCTTCCGCCTGACGCAGGTACTCACCGGACACGGCTGTTTCGGGAGGTACCTGTTCAGGATAAAGCGGGAGGAAACGCCCGGGTGTCGTCACTGTGTGGATCGCCCGGAGGACACGGTGGAGCATACGGTGGAGGTCTGCCCGGCTTGGGCAGGGCATCGCCGTGTCCTCGTGGATGCGATCGGCGGCGGTGATCTCTCGCGTCCGGCCCTGATTCGGGCCATGCTACGGAGCGAGAGGAAATGGGAGGCCGTCACCTCTTTCTGCGAAGCAGTAATGCTCGCGAAGGAGGAGACGGAGCGCGTGAGGGAAAGGCAAATTTCGCGCCCTCGCGCCCCTAACCGCCGCAGCAGGAGACGCCCTGGGCGTCGGGAATCGCAGGAAGATTTCCGGCCACCGTAGGCGCGGGCTTGCGGACGGTGAGCAATGGGTAGCTCGCCGTCCGATAAGGACCAAGCCCGGGTCGACGGCGCGTTGTGTTCCACGCGCGCCTCAAAGAGATGTCAGCAGAATTGACGGGGTCCGCTAGGGCCAATGCCAATGCCGGGGGTTCGAAGAAAACCGATAGGGAAATCGTGGCCCCCGGCAACATGGCATAGGAAGGAACACGGGTGGGTTTTAGTCAGTAAGAGTCTGACACGCCCTCCCGCTCCACCCAGAGCGGGAGAAGTTATTTGATAATTTCCCACCCAAAACAAAAAAAAAAAAAAAAAGGTTGGTTACCATATGCCGCTGGGTTATTGAAGTTATAAATGGTTGGTTTAAACGCGACTTCAAGTTATTTCGGCAAGATTTTTTTAATCGTGCCTTGCCCCATATGATGAAGGATTTTAAAATAGCCGCTGCGTTATTGAACGCATGCAGAGAACCATTACGTGATAGTGTACACGCAGAAACATTTATAACAATAATAAACCAACGCTTGAACCAACCAAATCACCTAGCAGAGTATGTCTTAGGCAACAACTTAAATCGTCGACGGGCTAGCTTTGATAGTATTACTGGTAACCAACCTAACTTAAGTGATTTTCCGTCGCTGACCGAGGACGATTTAATTATTTTTGCACTTGGCACATATCAAATGAAGTTAGCTCGCAGCTATTATGCGGAGCATGTGCGACAAGGCCTATATAATATAGAAGTGTATAGAGATACCCAATGTACAAGTCTAGTCGAGTACGGCATTACAGCTACAAATGTTTGGCTTCTCCGCTGCCGAATACAATCGCGACATGCGCGGTCTAGAATTTATTATTCTTATATTCTTATAGACAGGCAGAAAAATGGTAGGGAAGCTATAGAAAACTATTATTGCAGTTGCCTTAGCGGTAAACGCACTCTGGGTTGCTGCGCCCACATAATGTGTATAGTTTGGTACTTAGGGTGGGCGAGAAACCAAGAGGAAGACATTCTTTTGCCAGCTGATTTTTTAAATGAAATAATTGTTGATGACGATTAAATTCCAATAATTATTGTAGTTATTAAGTAATATTGTAGTTATTAAGTAATATTGTATTATTGTAATCTGGCATAAATGTTTTTATTTTAATAAATCAACGTATTTAACAAACCTTTAGTTTTATTTAAGCCATCATTATCTTATATTTGTATATTACGTATATAATAACATAGTCATATCATTATAATGTACTTAAAATTCATTATTATATCAATGTGACATCATCACGAGGTGTACAAAATATTGTATTTAAGATACAAACTGTAATCATTCCTTTTAAATGATTTAATTAGTTTTTTTTTTTATATAATCCACCTATGATAACTTTTTATCCAAGGAACTTACAGAAACAGTCTTTTGTAGTCTTATTGTATACATAATTGGCTACTAGAAAATAAATAGTACAGATGTGGCCGCCGATGGGACAGGCTCCATACAATTTTGCCCATTGTCCTTTAGATTAACTAAAACTAGTAAGTCATTTCATATAAACGGTATCCGCTTTTATAACAAGTTGCCAAAGTCTGTTACAGAACTAAGCGATGGGAAGTTCAAAACCCACATCAAACGTGTCCTTATCAAAAAAGCATATTATAAGATTAAAGACTACGTTGAAGACAAGGAAGTTTGGCAATAATTCCTTCTGCACATGTGGCTTCACTGGTACCTCATTAACGGCATAACAATGTGAATGTCTATTAACTACGAAGAAGAAATGAAGCAAACATGGTTGGATGTAATTCCCGAATCACAAACAATTACCAAAAATTCTGTTGTGTGCAGCCTTCATTTCAAACCGGCAGATTTTTGTATTGCAAAATCACGACGAGCGTTGAATGCTAATGCAGTACCATCAACTTTTCCAGTGGTAAGGATATTGGCTTTATCATTTTTACTATCAATAAAATGAGAATAACTCTGAGATGATCTGTAGTCATAAATAGACTGTGTGTATGGTACCGGGTTAAAATTAAAACTCAGAGCAACAGCTTTTTCTCCTATGATAATTTTCTTAAATATAAACTATGCTCTCCGAGCATGAGTGAGTGCGGCAAATCTTCACATGACGATTGTTATATATGGATGCTTCGTATAGCTGTGATTGTGATGTGTAAAGGGATTACGATACGGTTTTTAGCTTTGACATTATCATAATGAATGCCCGTCACTTACCAAGAAATAAGACATTCTAGATTTTTTCCTGTTATCTGTGAGCTAGATTTTTCTCAGTTATTGGCACATGAGAAAATAGGTATTGATTGATTTATTACAGTTAAAATGTTTGAAAATAAAAAAAAGTGTTTTTGTTTTTCAGCCTAAGAATAAACAAGTAGTGGTACTAAGCAGTGAAATACTACATCCGTCTCGACCTATTATAGAACCAACTCCTTCAACCTCTCAAGCTGGACTCTCGGAACCTATGGAAATCAATCTATCTACACCAAGCCACTCAGAACAACCTCCAGCAAAGAAATTTTGTTTGAACTTCAAAGATGTTGCTGTCCAGACAGAAATGCAAAGACTTAGTAGCCCTGCAGAAGATGACTTAAAGCGTAAAGTGAAAATTTTGACTCTTAAGTTAAACAGGCGTGAATCTAAATTGAAAAATTTAGAGTCTATTTTAAGTATAATAAGAAAACGTAAGCAAAATTATGACGAAGTTGAACATATGATGAAAAACAATTTTATCAACATACACAATCATTTAAACACCGATAAAAGTAATAAAGGTGTACGATATTCAGAGGATGTAAAACAATTCGCTCTATCACTATACTATTACTCGTCCAAAGCATATTTCTTACTTAGAAACCATATAGCATTGCCACATCCAGCAACGTTGCGTAAAATATTAGCAACACATGATTGTAATGTAGGGTTTATGGCTGAAGTGTTTGCTTTTTTAAAATTATCAGTAGCTAAAAATGACTTACAGGATGTTGCTCTAATATTTGATGCTATGTCAATTAAATCGGAAGAAGTTTACGATAAACATAAAGATATAAAGTGGGGTTATGTAGACTTTGCAGGAATTGTCCCATACGATTCAGACCGTTTAGCCACTGAAGTTCTGGTTTTTCAAATTGTGTCGTATAAACGAAAATTTTAATGCCCTATTGGCTACTTTTTAATAGACAAAATTTCAGCTGCCGTACAAGCACAATTGATTATAACAGCAATACGAATGTTATCTGAAATTCAAATTACCGTTCGAAGTTTGACTTGTGACGGAACTGCTGTTAACTTTTCCACCTATGAACATTACACTGCATTTTCGACCCAGCTCACATGCTAAAATTATGTAGGAACGTTTTTGCTGAAACAAATTTGAGTTCTAGAACTGGCAACATAGACTTTAAGTTTGTCAAAGAATTGCATTTATTGCAAGATAAAGAAGGCTTAAGACTAGCCAATAAATTAAATGCTAGCCACATTCATTTCTTTGGCAAAAAAATGAACGTTAAATTGGCAGCGCAAACATTGAGTTCGTCAGTAGCCGATGCCATTGATTTTTTGAGAGTTACTGGTAATGATAAATTTCAAAACAGTCAGGCAACCACCGAATATATTAGAATAGTAGATAGAGCGTTTGATATTTTATATGCCAAATCTCCTATAGGTGTAGGTTACAAGTCACCATTGCGGCTTAGTAACAAGGATTTTTGGATGGGTGTTTTAAAGGAAACCCGAGAATATTTGGAAGCACTCAATGTTAATAAACAAAACATTCTTTCACACCGGCGAAAAATGGCAGCTTTGGGTTTAATTATCGATACATATAGTACGAAAAATTTAGCATTGGACCTGTTACAACCAGTTGGGAATTTAAATTAGTTCTTGCCTTATAAATTTTCACAGGACCAACTAGAAATGTTTTTCTCATGTGTACGTGCGCAAGGAGGAGGAAATAATAATCCAAATTCCTTACAGTTCAGGTACACTATGCGTAAGCTTCTTTATCGCAGTGTTAAACCTAGTATTAATGCTAATTGTACGGATGACGATTTCGAACTCTCCCCAGTTTTAGAATTCCGTAATCCTGAAAGGTATTTTCTTCAGACACATGGTTCTGAACCTAATGAAGAGCACCAACTAGATGCCCTTATCAATTACATGGATAAAGTGAATTTGTCAGACTACAAAATTAATATTCTTTATTATTTAACCGGTCATTGTGCTAATAAATTATTAAATAAAATTTCGTGTGCAGATTGTCGCAATATACTTTTATCTCGGAAACAACTCAGATCATCCATATTTTATAGATGTTACGAAATTTTCGTCGTTTACCGCTTTTATTGATAGGGGGGTGGTTTGAAATATGCTTCAAGATTTGCTTTTGAAGTAATAAAGTGTGGTGAAAAATTGTTTCTATCGGATTTAAGTGTGGTTTCATTCCGAAACACCAGTAAAAATAAAATTTTGATGCGATTAAAACAAATGTTTTACACAAGATTGAAACATCTAATTAATCCACCGCATCCTATCCAATGCATAACGGATGAAGAACCACACGAATTGCAGTTGGTAAAAGAATTAGCTAATTCGTATTTAAATTTAAGAATCTTTCACCATGCAAAATGTAATGCGTTAAGAAACTTAGGCAGTAAGATTGGCCTAAGGCAGAAACTGCATAAAACTATTTTGTTTAGCCATGTTTGATTTTAATAAATGTTTGTCACACACACTTAGTTTTATTTCCCTTCATATAAATACCTACTGTAGAGCAAACGGAAAAAACCGGCCAAGTGCGTGTCGTACCATGCACAATGAAGGGTTCCGTAGTTCGGATGAATTTATCCCAAGAACAAACCTATCTTTGTAGTTAAAAAAACATGTGCTCCCATACATTCCAACTGCAAATGTAAGTTTGTACGGACAATAATGGGAGTTTTATCTGGATGGATCCTATAAGGGTTCCCTTTTTTCATTTCGACATAAGGAACCCTAACAAGAGCAAGGAAGAGGAAAAGCCATGGTCTCGGAACGAAATTCATGCATCCTTGCCTATTTCATCGGAAGTCACGGATACGTTTTTGATGATTTGAAACAAGGCATGTGTCTCAACAATATTGTAGTCTAGCTATCATAACTTCTTTTCTCAAAAATATGGGCAAGTCTATTTTGTAAGTATAGTTTTTAATTATGGTTTTATTTCTTTTATTTTCATAAATAAAATTATTATTTCACTATTTTATAACATTTCAATATACACAATAATATTAAATTAACCTATAGAATAATTTGAAATCATTTGCGTCTGCATGTGATTTCAAAAAAGTTTCCCGTTCTACGACAATGTTTGGTCACCCTATTAGAAAGAGATGAACAGCCTCGGTATACAATATCTCTCTCGGCTCGCGTTTTTGGTACGAGAGCTCAGTCTGTTTGTTTAATAAGTCCATAGCACAGAGTATAAAAAAATAATAAAGAAAGGCATACAACATGTCATGTTAAACATGTAGCAACTTTTTTCACTGGAACGTTTTATTCAAATATAGTCTATGGGGACGCCTTCATTTCTTTTTTTCCACTGACGTTGTTGGCTACTTAGGAAGATAAATAAATAATAAACTATAAAAGTGATTCGCAAGACCATGGAAGGGTAAGTAATAAACAGTTTTTAATTGCTGCATTGTGTATTGGATATAGATTTTGTACAGAAATTGTTATTTCATCAAAAGTTGATTGTGATTTCGCGCGTCATGCCGGCCGGTACATTTCCGCTTGATGTGAGTATAAAATACACTAGTGACGGCAAAATAACGTTAGAAACATGATTTATATACGTTACTACTTACGTATTAGGCATTTTATTAGTGAAATTCGATAAAATTTTGCGTAATTATTCAAATGAAAAAATGCATTCGAAATGCGGTCTCATTCAAGCCGCCATGTTTTTCGTTTTTCGTGCTTCGTACACAGTATCGGACATTGTCAGTAAAATTTTTACCGACTTCAAAGAAAAGCGAAGTTATATTTTTTTTGTGCTTCTTTTGCACAGTTGTTTTTTTATAGTTGTGCATGTGTTATACTTTTCCTTTTTTTTAACTAGTACAATGAACTCTGAATTCTTCGCCCCGCGACGTGGGCGAGGGCGAGCCCGCGTGCGAGGTGGATCTACCGCCCCTTCACCATCCATTCCAGCGCCGGAAGTTTCTGTGGTGGGTCCGCGAAGCAGAGCTTCCGAGCCGGGTGAAGGTGCGGCGCTGGTACCGGAACGCGGCGTGGGACGCGGTCGGGATGTGGGAGGAGGAGCCGGCAGAGGGTCTGCCAGGCCTGGGCCTCGCACAATTGAAGAGTAAGCAGCTTTTTTGAGATTTTTTGTTTATTAAATCATATTGATTATAATTTTTGAGTATTACAATTGAACTTTGCATTTCAGACTAACAATTTGTGAAATAGTTGACCTGCCGGAGGGTCAGGGCCTGGAGACTTCTTTGCACCCAAGCCGAAAGCGCCAGTGGCGACCGTAAGTAGTTCTACATTGTATCTGGTTGTATTATTAAGAATTTGCATTAGCAAGAATAATTTTTATTTTAAAATGTCCATCTAGATCTATTCCTGCACCGCAGCGACCACCACCACCACCATCATCACCACCATGTGGTATCATGGTTGAGGTCGACGTAGAAGACTTCCCACTGAGTCCACCACCACCGGTGAGGGAGTCTTCACGAAGCCCACCACCTTCGCCAACCATAGTACCACCTTCGCCATCATACTCGGTGCCCTAGCCGGCGTTGTAAGTATCTTACAGACTTTTCTATTTATCCGATAGATAGAGATGGGTAGGGTACAACAAAACTTTTCTTTTTTTCAGGTATGTGGAGTGTGTGTCGGTGTCAGCATCATTATCGGTGGTGCGTCCTCGTTTTCGTCAGAGTCTGCGAGATTCTGAAATTGAGAACCAGCTTTTTTACGGTAAGTAGCTGCTGGTTTTATCTCGGGATGGATCTAAGGGCAAACTTCTAGGTCCCATCAGATGTTTTACCTTTCTATCTTTATACAGGAAGCGAACCAGACTCTGACGACAGCGGCGAGGACGACGATTCGATGCCTCTCAACGGCATCCCAAGGGCGCTAATAAGCGCCTGGGAAACGCCTGTGGACGACGAGGATGATGATGATGATGATGATGCCGACACAGCTCCTGCCCCCGCCGCTGCTCCCGCCGATGCGCCCGCCGCTGTGCCCGCTACTTCGCCCAGCGACTTCATTGTTGTTCCTGCGACGGCGACGGACCAGCCTAAGAGCTTATTTGATTTCGTCTGGAATGACTTTCCGTATGTTTCGATTCCACCTGAATCGAGACGGGAAAGTTTTTCAAACATTAATGTAGGTCCGACAGCTCCATGTGTCGATCCATATGAAATTTTCGTTAGCATATGGGATCGGCAATTTGTGGAGCACATTGCCGCGGAGACGAATAGATATGCTCAGCAGGTGGCAGACCGGCTCTTCGAGATCAACAACCTCCATCCGCATAGCCGCATCAGTCGTTGGCATGATACCACGGCTGATGAAGTTTATCTTTATTTTGGTGTCATTCTTGCGATGGGGGTTATGGTCAAGTCGCGGATCGAGGAGTACTGGTCTGCCAACCCTGACATATTCTATTCTCCCGGCTTTAGCCCTTAAATGCATAGAGTATCGAAAACGATACAATGCGTTCAGAACCGTATCCTGTGTTTTTTTTTTAAATTGTACAGCCCGGCTGAATGATCAATGGTACCGTTACTTATTTTTGTACCGAAAAAGTGAGGGTTGACACATGACAGTTCTGACATTGTGGATTTTTGACACTTTCACTGTCTATTGTCGCAAGAGTGTGCCAGTGCTGTAAATTTGAATTTTAGATCCGTTTGAATGCTGGGAAAACACGGATAATTTGTGTTGAAAAAAATACAAGATGCAAGGTAAGTCTAAAAACTTGTCGCAAACGTTTGTATTTTTGGTTTTTATTACTTGAGTTGCTTCAAAACTAAACTTTTCTCCATGTATCAATTTCGATACATCATGCACTAACGTCCCTTTTGCTATCATGCTACTGCCTTTTTATCTGCTTAGTTTTGGGCTGGTTTGACAATGTTTTGAGCTTGGTGAAGGTATAGTTTACATGCTGTGTGGTGCTTTATAGATGGGCATATAGAAGATCTACTTCGCCGCTTGGAAAATGGAGAGCTTTCTGATGACGGCATGGATTCTGATGGGGATGAATTACCATACTACACATCTCGTGAAGATTTAGTGAGAGAGCTTGAAAATCAGCATGAAGAGGACTTTATTGATGAAATCCCAACTGCGGACGACAGAGAGGATCCTCCACTGATACAGGATGCTGCAGAATCCAACATACAACCACCATTACCAGATACAAATTCACAACTTCCGGCTTTTAGCATGAACACAAGGAATTTAGTATGGAAGAAGCAATCACTTGTATATAGGGAATGCAATCCGGACTATCCGTAATCCGAAAAATCCGGATTTCCGCACATTTTTACCAGACTTCCAAATCCGGATTTGAAAATCGAATCCGGATTTTTTGAATAATAAGAAATTGTAACAAAAAAATCGAAACGAGCCAGTTCGCTGTTCGCGCGTCTCGCGAGTGTCGAGTTTATTGGCTCTGCGCAGAGGCGGCGTAAGGCGCGGGCGACGTGGGCCACCGCCTGTGGCCTCGCGGACGATGGGCCCCGCACCTCGAAGGTTTATGAGGATCAGTGGTCTCAAATATCATAGTGCGAAATCGGTAGAGCTGCCCACTAAAATCTGTATATTTGTATCCAAAATCGGTATATGACAAAAAAAAACAATATTCAATCAAATTCGTTTATTTGTTTAATAATTTGGCAAGGAGTCTATTTGTCTTTGTTCTTCAGAGTTTCTTTTAATTTTAACCTATTAATTATTTTACTGACGTTACTGAGTAACGTCAGTAAAATAATCACGCGAATCAAAGACTGATTATTTTGATAAAAATAAGTACATATTATGGCAATAACACCATAATTAATGGTATTTAATGATGATAGTTTTAATAATTCCAAATAACAAAAAAAATAAAAATTCATAAGCGCTACTGCTGAGCATGAGGTCCTGGGTTCGATTCCCGGGTCGGGCAAAGTGTTATTGGATTTTTCTATCTGGAATTTCCCAGTAGCAGCTCGGAGTCTGGATTTGTGTCCGGTTGATGGCAATAGGCTCGCCCCTTATTAAATGGGACTTAAAACATAACTGGTGAAATGTGTGTGTACCTGCTACAGGGTCACCTCTGCCCAATCCTTCGGGGCAACAAGGCGTTAAGTTATGTTTTTAATGTTTAAAAAATTCATTTGATTTTCATGTGCTTTTATTTTAATCCATTTACACAAAGGAGACGGAAACGATAACATACACTCTTGGGCCTGAATGTAACGAGATGAAAATGGTGTGAATTTATAGATACAAACATACATTAAAGTATTGCAGTGACTAGTTGCTATCCCACAAAACACAGCGATCCATAGTTTCAACAATATCCAATCCACAAAGCGGCGGTAAAATCCAAAATAACAATTCCAAGTCAATCATGTGAGCAATCTTCGGTGTCCAGTGTGAAAGCAAGGGTCGTACAAAAGGTAGGCAGGGTTAGAATCCGTAAAAATCAAAGCAGTGGTCGTTGAAAAAGAAAAATAATTGGGAAAGCACTCAAAACACATCGGAAAACACGAAATAAGTGACAGCTGTCTAGTAGGAGTGGGCGTTGCGACAACGAACCGTTTACAAAAACCGTTTTGTGTTTTGTGATGATGAAACCATTGTACGTCCTGGGTTCAACTTCAAACAGTCTTCATTGCACAAACCAGTCTTCGAATTACTTGGTGCAATTTTTTATTTTACATCTAAGAATATACAGTCGGGTACAATGATTCAACTATCTATCACACTCGTAAAATAGTCCTTCCAATAAAAAGTGAACTCTTAAAAAGTGAACTCTTTGAAATTAAATACAGTCAGTAATGTGTTAATAGTTGTCAATGCTGTCGTTCGTGATGCGAAAAAACTATTTCATACATTTCAAATCGTTGAAAGTTTTAAGAAACTGCGCTCAACGAAAACGCAATTCTATTCCATGTTGGATAAGTTTCGTCCTTTAACCGTTTTCGTCGTCGGGAAAACGGTTTCGGCAGTCAAAAATTCGAGAACAACCCACCACTAATGTCTAGTGTCAAATTGTCAATGTCAGTCAGCTCATGCCAGTGCAGAATATGCACTGCCAGTGACATAGACCAAAAAATAAAACTGATTTTAATCGATATGAAATTGATAACCATTATTTTGGTTTCTCAGTAATTAATGATGTTTTATTTAAATTAAATGCACTGTATTGTATAAAAGATTTTATAGTGCATTTAATTACTTTGAGTTAATTATATTACCTAGTGCTACCTAGTGGGTAGGTGTTCTTTTTGTAGTTGTGTAATCGATTACTTTAATCGATAATCTCACGAAAGCTATCTTTATCATATTTCTCCGCTTCCAGACTTAAGAATTGAGCTGATTTTTGATTTTCAAGGATAAAAAATATGACTAATTTTTAGATCATATCTCAACTTATTACATTTGGGCCCAACATTTTCCATCTCCTTTATGAAACATCATATTAACAAACTAAAATGGGTAGATTTGTTAATTTTTATGAAAAATTCGTAAAATCCGGATAATCCGGATTGAATCAAAAATCCGTTATTTAAAATCCGGATTTTAATCCAGAACGGATTTGCATTCCCTACTTGTATACGATGAGAATAATATCAAATTTCGAGGAAGCGAGGAGCTTTTTCCAGCTGTAATGGAATTGCAAAGTTCATATCAGTTTTTTAGCTACTTTTTCACAAATGATCTTTTGGAAAAAATTGTAACAGAAACCACTCGATATGCTGTACAGACAAAACCAGATAGACCGGAAACTGTAACTATATCAGACTTGCGTAAATATATAGGTATCCTAATATTTATGTCTGTGTACCACTACCCCAGCACACGATCCTTCTGGTCCACGAAGTTTGGCTTCGGCCCTATCAAAGACACAATGCCGGTCAACAAATTTGAAAAATTTCGAAAGATTCTTCATTTCAATAATAATGAAAATCACTTACCTGTGAGTCACCCCCAGCACGACAAATTGCACAAACTTAGACCAATAATAGACCACCTCAACCTTCAATTTTCAAGCGTAACAATAGAACAGAGATTATCGATAGATGAACAAATGTGCTCGACCAAAATAGGTCACTTTCTCAAACAATACCTACCCAACAAACCCCACAAATGGGGGTTCAAACTATTTGTGCTCTGCAACTTGATGGGATATGCATACAGATTTCAAATTTATGCTGGAAAAGAGACTGATGATAGATTACCACATGAACCTGATGTTGGAGTGGTGGGACAAACTACTGAAGCTTCTGAGAGTAGTTCCAAGGCAACAGAACCACATCGTGTATTTCGATAACTTTTATACATCCTTGCCTTTGATGTGCGTATTGGATAAGGAAGGAATTCATACCTTAGGAACTATACAAAGAAACCGCTTGGGCAAGTCATGCAAGCTTCCCACAAAACAGGACGTTATGAAGACCTCAGTACATACGACGAATACGTCACAAATTTTGAAGGCGTCGATATTACCACCGTCAGCTGGAAGGACAACAAGCAAGTTGTGCTTGCGTCAACATATGTCGGTGCACAGCCTGTAGAAAATATTGACAGGTTCGATAAAAAAGAGAAAAGGCGGATATCCATTTTATGTCCCAAATTGGTCAAAGAGTACAATGCTCACATGGGTGGTGTTGATTTGATGGACTCCTTTTTAGGAAGATAAAAATATATAAAATTCGAATGAAGATCAGAAAATGGTATATGCGAATTTTCTATCATCTGCTTGATTTATCTGTAATCAATTCCTGGATACTATACAAAAAAGTTTCAGCTAAAAATGGTGTTCCACCGAAAAACATTCTGAACCTTGCCGATTTTCGGTCTGAACTGGCTGATACACTCTGCAAGTATGCTCCAGCTGCTACCAGAGGCCGCCCAAGTACTAGCAGCCCGTCCTGCACATCAGAAGGACCACCATCTAAAATTCGGAAGGGTAAACCATGCCAAACATTGCCTCCATTTGAGGTCAGACTGGACAAAACATCACGGCCAAACAAGGACAGAATCTCGGGGCAGATGTATGATGCCTTCTTGCAAATTACTGAGCATTATAAAATGTGCTAAATGTAATGTATATCTGTGCTCAAAAAAATCCAAAGACTGCTTCACAGTATTCCACAACACAGTCAATATTTAGTAATAAATTAGACGTAGGTATATATATAATTTGTATCAGTAATGCATATTGTATCGAAAACGATACTTGTAGTTTTTTTTGTTGAAAATATAACATTTCTGAGGTCTTTATTTTTTTTACCAATTTTCCCATTAATTATACCATTTTTCCTAGCACATATATTTTTCCCGAGAGAAACAAATTCTTCATGCATTTAAGGGTTAGTGCACACATGTCTTTTAATAGATTCCAAATTCTTTCCAAATATATTCACTTTGCGAACAATGAAGACATGTGTGCACTAGAGCTGGATCACTCCGCGGCAAAACTTTTTAAGATACAGCCATTGTTGTCACACCTGAACAACAAATTCCAATCGTTGTATCGTCTGGGGCAAAATATTGCCTTGGACGAAAGTCTTCTGCAGTGGAAAGGTTGGTTGGACATAGGACAATTGATTCCCAATAAAGCTGCTTCGATAGGGATCAAGACCTACGAGATTTGTGAATCTCAAACCGGCTACTTATGGCGGTTTGAGATTCACGCTCTCGGAAAGTCTCAAAGATCCCCACCGCAGCAGTTGGAAGACCCAATGAAAGCATTGACGCCGGCAATTGTCCTAAGGCTTATAGATGGTCTTGAGGGCAAGGGTCACACTCTGTGGATGGATAATTTCTATAATTCGCCATGCCTCGCTCGACGTCTGAAGGGCTCAGGCGCAAAACGTCTCTTTCGCAAAATGTTCCCTGGTCGTAAAACGTCTCTTTCGCAGAATGTCTCTTTCGTAAAATGTCTCTTTCGCAGAATGTTTCTTTCGCAGAATGTCTCTTTCGCAAAATGTCGCGCCATGACTTAAGAATAAAATTTTGATTTTCAAATAAAAAAATCATTTATTAAAATTATAGTGCAATTATGAAGTAAAAATTTTGGTACTTAAATTTACTTAAGAATGTATTCCAAATAAAAAAATACATTTTGATACAGTTAAAAATAATATGTTGGTACAATTTAAAGTTCAGTGATGGCAACATTTATAATAATATGTGAGGGTAGTTAGAAAAAAACTTATAAATGTATGTGTCATTCATTAATCTAGCTTAGCATTAGCTTTTTTTTTTTTTTTTGGAGGTAGGTGTTAAAAAAGTATAGACGTTTTTCAAATTTTGAATTTTATTTAAAAATATTATTAATTGTAAATACTGAAAAGTTTACATCAGTACTTAGTCTACAATAGTAAATAACGAGTACTCACGTTTGTGGCACATTTATGTGACATTGACACGTTATATACACCACCTGCCAGCTGATCAACTACACTATCACATAATATTCGTCAGCACTTCAAAAATCCCAGTATGTCTCAACTTTCTGAAGTCCTCGCTGCACAAAAAACACTTGAAGAAAACTTTTTGAAGAAGATGGGTGAGCTTGAAGCTCAAATCCAGTGCGCCGGTCCTGCCAAGGACACGGTTGCTAAGATAGCTGAAGAGTTCCGTGGTTTCCGTGAGCTGATCTTTTCTATGCTTGGTCTGCTCCGAAGTCAGATCAGTGAGTGTGCCAAACAAATTGATGGCTTGGAAACCATTGGTTTTGGAAGGCATTGGTTTTCCAGGGCCTTACTGAAGTGGAGAACGAAGACAGCACGTCGGTTATTCTGGAAATTCTCAACACCAAGCTTGCCCTCAAGACCCTCTCAGAGGCCTCAATTAAAGTTTGTCACAGGATTGGAGCTAAGAGCAAGGAGCATCACAGGCCTATCCTCGTTAGGTTTGCCAATGTGGACATCAAGGCCGCAGTATGGAAGGCAAAGACAGGGTTGAAAGGCTCCAAAATATCTGTTAAGGAGTTCCTAACCAGGGCCAGGCAATCTATTTTTGGAAGGGCGTGTGAGCACTTTGGTATGCGGTCGTGCTGGACTCAGGACGGCGTCATCTGTATTAAGGCATCTGATGGAAGTCGGCATAAGGTTACTGCCATCGACGAGTTGAAGCCCTTGATAGCCAAGTATCCTAAGGCGCCGGGTGCGATTCCATCAACGAGATGAAGTGTCAACGTTGCCGGGAGCCTGAAAAACACAAAAAACACAAAACGTAATTATAGGTGAATGCTTACTTTTATGTGTT
This sequence comes from Agrochola litura, assembly GCA_949152395.1. Taxonomy (NCBI): domain Eukaryota; kingdom Metazoa; phylum Arthropoda; class Insecta; order Lepidoptera; family Noctuidae; genus Agrochola; species Agrochola litura. The sequence continues at coordinate 3,378,880 of OX424494.1, forward strand.
GTTTGTAATTTGTAGTTTTCTAGATTCGTAATCTTTACTTACCTTTCTGTAGTTGTCCTGTCTCATAGTTTTCTTTAGTTATGTGCCCCAACTGTTTACTTAATTATTTTTTGTGCCTATTGAGGAGTATTGGTTTTTCGATACCCTCAACAATGTATATTCTTTATCCTCAGCTTATTGTTTTTTGTTGTGAATGTCAGGAACTTAACTTGTCAAAAATTGACGTTATTTAATTGACGTTGAAGTTCCAAGTAAACGTTCTGAAATTGTGTTTGCGTTAGTGCTCACAATATCACACAGATGATATAACTAACGTTTCGTTCCATGATGCGCTTCATTTACTAAATCTGCTGTTGAGTGTGTCATTTTGTTTTTATATATTTTTTTCTTGTTTTTTGTCATAGTCTTTTTATACTTTTGGGAACACCGGTTTTTGCCTTGCTTCCAGTAGAGTTTATAAAAAGTAAACTCAGGTTTTGTTGTGTTTAAATGTGCTGAATACCATTTTTGTTAATTGTTTTTAGTGTTGGTGTTAGCTGGCGGGTGGTGCAGTGCCTTGCACGTGTTAGTTGCGCCGTTTTTAGCAATAGTATAATTTATTATATATATTATTATATTTATTTCAACTTAATAACTACTTACTTATATTTATGTCAGACAATGAGTCTTATTTTTCTGCCAATCAATCTACTGCTTCTTCTAGCGATGAAAGCTTTTGTTCTTTCAGCTACACCCTTGGTGACTATTTACAACAAAATTTCAATGGTCAGTCAAATCGGTTGGTGAGTGTGTGTCATATTAACGCTCAAAGTGTTCCAAGCCACTACAGCGAGTTGTACGATGCGTTTAATAACAGCAATGTTCACGCCATCCTGATCTCTGAAACTTGGCTCAAACCGCAACTCCTGTCCACCACCTACCCTCTTACTGGTTTCATTCTTATACGGAACGATCGGATTGGTAAAGGAGGGGGTGGTGTGGCCATATACCTTCGCAGTGACTTTCCTTATAAAATACTTGCTACTTCCTCTTCACATTATTCTGCTTCCGCCGAGTTTATTTTCCTTGAAGTCTGTGTCAAAGGAGCTAAAACCATTCTTGGTGTTGTTTACTGTCCTCCCACTGTTGATTACTTCACTGAATTCGAATCAGTACTTGAATCCTTGGGTTCGGAGTATGCACATCACATCATCATGGGTGATTTCAACACAAACCTTCTTGCCCAAAACTCCCCCCGATCCCGTAAGCTCCTCCATCTTATCGAGTCGGCTAGTCTGCACGTGTTGCCGCTCAAACCTACTCATCATAACACTGTCGGCAATGACACCTGGCTCGACCTGATCCTCACCTCGAATCCTTCCCTCGTTTCTTCCCATGGTCAACATGACGCTCCTGGCTTTTCTCATCATGACATGATTTTCTTTTCCTATATCCTGAAACCTCCCAAACCTAAACCCAAGGTTCTGTACAGGCGCTGTTTTGCTCGGATGAATGTCGATAAGCTCAAGGACGATGCATCTTTGGTCAATTGGGGGCCTATGACGGAAGCCACTTCGGTTGACGACAAGGTTGCGATCTTCAATGATGTTGTTATTAATCTGTATAACATCCATGCTCCTGTCAAAAAAATAAAGTTAAAACGCCCACCTGCACCATGGATGACAAGAGGCATACAGATGGCTATGCGACGTAGGGACCGGGCGTTCCGTAAATTTAAAAGGGATCGTACTGATGAGAACTGGACATTATTCAAGGCTGCAAGGAATAGATGCAATCAGATGATACGTAATGCTAAACGCCGCCACATTCTCGATACTATTAGTTCTTCTTCTTCTGCCGATATTTGGAAATTTCTTGGAAGTCTTGGTATCGGCAAATCGCGACATTTAGACCTTCCTAATACAATTGACTTAGACGATCTCAACCGGCATTTCTCCACTGTTTCTACCATGGATCGTCTAACCAAGCAACAAACTCTGTCTCTAATTTCTGGTCTAACGCGTCCTCATATTAATCCTTTCAGTTTCGTTCCAGTTGAACCGGGAGAGATCAAAAAAATAATTCTATCCATCAAATCTAAAGCGATAGGATGTGACAATATCACCCGTGGTATGATCATTACTATTCTAGATCATCTCCTACCTGCGATTACCCATATTATAAATTTTTCCTTATTCACCGGAGTATTTCCTTTCCTGTGGCGCAAAGCCTATGTTCGTCCACTACCTAAGGTTTCCAATCCCTCTCTTCCTACCGACTTCCGTCCAATTTCTATCCTTCCCTTCCTATCCAAAGTGCTTGAGGCCTGTGTCCACAAACAATTCTCCAACTTTGTTCATCGCAACTCACTCATTAGCCCTCTTCAATCTGGGTTCAGGCCTGGGCACAGCACTACTTCCGCACTCCTTAAAGTGACTGGCGATATAAGGGCAGGACTGGAAGACACCAAAGTTACTGCTCTAGTGCTGGTTGATTTTTCGAATGCCTTTAATACAGTCAGTCACGACATCCTGTTAGCCATTCTCTCATATCTTATGGTCTCTCCTGAAGCTCTGGAATGGTTCTCCTCTTACCTTCAGGAACGTCAGCAGTCTATTCATGTTGGGGATTCTTCTTCATGCTGGTGTGATTTGGAAACTGGCGTTCCTCAAGGCGGTATACTTTCTCCTCTATTGTTTTCTATTTTTATTAATCTTATAACTTCCGAACTTCAGTGTGCGTATCATCTGTATGCCGATGACTTGCAGTTGTACTGTCGGGGAACGGTTCATGAATTACCTGACGCTATCGACAAATTAAATAGGGACTTGATAGCCATAAAAACCTGGGCTGATAGATTTGGTGTAGCCGTAAACCCTACGAAGTGTCAGGCGATCATCATTGGCAGTCCTCGCGGTATTAGCAAGGTGGATGGTACAACCTTGCCAGCAGTTCTCTTCAATGGTTCGATAGTTCCTTTTAGCACTGACGTGAAGGACTTAGGCTTGCACATCGATAGTACCCTGAACTGGCGTACTCAAGTTACTAAGGTAAGCCAGAAGGTTACTGGAACGCTGCGAGCTCTGTACCGTTTGAAAAATGTATTACCATCGAGTACGAAGACAATGCTTGTGCAGACCTTAATTTTCCCTATCATCGATTATGGTGATGTGTGCTACTATGACCTGAATGCAGATCTGCTCGACAAACTTGACCGTCTTCTCAATAACTGCATTCGATTCGTTTTCAATCTACGTAAATATGATCATGTCTCTGCGCGTCGATCGCTTCTAAAGTGGTTACCCATACGCCAGCGTAGAGAGCAAAGGGCGCTGACCACCTTGTTTTCATTTCTTGATTCTCCCTCTTCACCTAGTTATCTAGCCCCGCACTTTCAGTACATTTGCGACAACCACAATAGAAATCTACGTTCATCTCACAATCGTCTTCTTCAATGTCCCACCCACCGCACAGACTTCATTCACTCTTCCTTCTTCGTTCAGTCTATCTCTCTGTGGAACGCGCTCCCCCAGGAAATTAGGATGGCGACCAACCGATTATCTTTTAAAGTCAAAGTTCGCGAGCACATTCGCAAGAAGCTGGCAGTATCATCACAGCGGTAATGATTTCCCATTGTTTGTCTTATTTGCTTTAGTAGTATTTTATGTGTATTTATTTTTGTTTACATTTATATATAATTGGAAATATATATTTATGTATATCTTTATATTTAAATAAATATTTATTCCTCAATTCTCGCTATTGCACCTACCACTGTTTGTCTCTGCATCACCCAAAGGTTGACTGGTAGAAAATGCCTTTGGCATTAAGTCCGCCTCTGTACATTTGTGTGCTTGAAGTATTAAATAAATAAATAAATTGCCGAGCTGTGTTTTGTCTGTTACTTTTTATTGAAAAACAGTAGTAAATTTGAGTTTTAATATGGATCAAGAAATCGAATACATTCGTAATCAAAAAGGACATAAAACACTTATACATTGTGAGTACAGATATCATAAGAGCAAAACAAATAAAAGTGGAACTACTTTGATTTCTACATATTCATAGATAAATTGCGAAAAGAAAGTAAATATTGGAACAGAAAAATAACTGATAATTTATTTACAGAAACAAAAAACAGACAGAAGAAATATATGGACTTTGACATTAAATACAAAAAAACTGTTGAAACAATTTGAGCACAATTCTTAAAAAAGATAATTTTTTACAAATTTTCAAATAGCTAAATTTTGATTTTTTGCTGAGTAGGTATCAATGTTTATTTTGATTTACAATACTTCATTAGCAAGTAATGTACAGTAAGCGTTCAAAAGTGCATAAGCACGCTAAGAGTCATTTTGCTGTGAACACGCGGTATAGTCCGTACATTTGTATGTGTAAACAGTCAGACGTCTACGTACGCCACACACACCACAGAAAACGCAGTTTTGCACTACACACTGTCGTATCGTCGCGGTTCGCGAGCGCCGCACTTTATTGTTAGACACGCATCATACGCGTGACCTTGGCCAGTGTATGGCATTGCTAAAATTCGAAAGTAAATTGTATGTGCAGATAGCAGAAGGCGTTAAGCGTTGGTCTTAGATTCAAGATGGCTATGGTTCTAATCTCGTAAATCACAGCGCTGTTTTTGCAAATATTATTATTGTTGTTTGCAATAATAATATTTTTTTAAATACTGCTGCCTTTTTATTAACTGTTTTTATTGCAATAAAGGGTTTAGACTAAAAAATGCGTGATATGTGATAATAAAATTAAAAAATATTTATTCGTTATATTTTATTTTAATTAAGTGTAGTTAACAAACTGCTACAATTATTTATCATTACTTCAGCTGAATAAGATGTGAAATAGATGTCTACAAACTTAGAAGCAATTTGTATTATTTTGACATACTCAAATTTTGAAATGTTTTAAATTTGAAAAGGATTGTTTTCACCATAAATATAAAGCTTTGATCATGGTCGAAGTAATTAAGCTATAAATAAGAATATTAGACTACTTAAAATGTAAAAAAAAACTACTGACAAAATAGTTGATTTTAAGGTTAAGTATAGGCAGTTTCGTTTACATTAATTATTTTAAATTTTATTTGGCTTTAGTAAATATTGGTTGGTATTGAGGTTATAGCTTAAGTATTCATTTTCTTTACGAAAAGAAGATTGAAACTAAACCTCAAATTTTAATCCTAAAATAATAATATTACTAAACTAATATTAAACATTTTCGGTCTATCTGCAAGAAATACGACAAACACCCTATAGAAACGTGCTTAAAAAATTACCATAAATTCATGCAATAACGAATCTGTTGTTTATTAAGTTGGTACGGTCAATATTTTAAGGTCAAAAACGGTTTTCTAGCTGGTCTTCAGTGATGCAAGCCTTCAGAGTGCACGGCGAACGGTTCATAATGACGTGTTTTTAATAATTCAGCAAAATATCTCGTTGGTATGAAACCATTTGTTTCATATTCATTCACCATTTGACGTCGCTGCTACTCGATAATAAGCCCCTTCCTCATATCTCTTAACCCTCACAGTATTTCTCTAGAACAAAGAATAACATTGTATTTATTACACAAAATACCTAATTATTTATTATTCACTAATCGAATTAAACCTCATAATGAGTTTAAAACTTTAAAGGCATCTTCTGTCTCAACAATACCCTTGATTAAGATTTATGTTTAGTAAAATATGAAATATTTAAATGATAACACTCACACTTAGTCCGGTTTCATTAGATATAGCACTATAAATGCTATTTACACAAATAGCATTCGCTTTTACGCAGCGCAATAATAATTTTGATATCCGTTCAATATTTGCTTTTTGAAAATAATAACCACAACACTACGCTAAATACTCGTCACCAACATTATCTACGAACCAACAAAGTTCTATTAAATGAATACTCGTAACGAACTGAATCTGTCTACCCCACAAAAATCGAAATAATTTAGTTAGTTTTCTGTGGTCTACCTGCTAAACTTTATTTTTTATGTGAACAAGATGAATGAAACAAAAAACGAATGATTATCGAACTAGTCATTGGTTGCAGACAAAGTGAGTGTGTGTGTGTGTGTACTGTGCGTGTTTATAGTATTGTAACAACTTATAGAAGAAGGTCGTAAGTCAAACCGAAGCGTCAGTCTATTGCTTTGTGAGATTGCTTATGGACTTTTGGTCGGTACTGTACATTCCAGAATGAAAATAAGTACATTTATGTTTTTTCTTCTTAATGAAAGATTTATTTTCATAATCATTTACGAAAATAATAATTTATGTAGCAAATTTTAATTAATAACCAAGGTTTATTTTAGTGCAAAGATTTAATTTTTTTTATCATTTATGAAAATGATAACAAAAGTTAATTTCAGTGCCACAATTAAGATATAATTTCATTTGATATGTCATATATTTATATTTTCTTTTTATCAATAATGTTATGTTAATCATTTATGATTTTTTTTTTTTTTTTTATGTAGTACTTGATAATAACTCAAGTAAATTATAATGCCAAAATTTATTTATTTGACATTTTAATATTAAATATATATTTTTTAATCATTTTAAAAATGGTAAAAAAAATATTTTCATTTGCAATACTTAGTTGATGTTTAGTTACTATTAGTAATAGCTCCTATTATATTATCTGTGGATATGTTTACTAACAGTATTGATTCTTTTGATCTAAATTTTGAATGTGTGTAAAATGTTTGATACTTGATATTGTTTTTATTTTGAATACATACGCTAAAGGACCGCGGACGCACCGGTGCGTCCAAGTACCCACGCGGCTTACAACTCTATTTGTATTCGCTGTAATGGCTATTATTGTCTGTGAATTTTTGTGTCTATGGTCGGATAGATATTCTCGTCAAATAAATCGACTAAAAGCAAAAATATTAATAGGCAACATTTTAAAAAAATGTTGAAAATCACGTTCCCGCGCGGTAAAATGTCAGTCAAATGTCACTCCCGTTCGCTGTAATAATTCGTTTTTTAATGGTTTTTGTGTGTAAATCGTCGGAAAGTGGTGATATTTTCATTTTGAAGTAAATATTACATCGTTTTAGATATAAATAACATCATGTTATACCTATTTTGACCCAACCAAAAAAGTGTAAACAAACAGATAAGAGAAAGTTCCCGTCAATGTGAAAGTTGTGATATTTTGTGGTTTTTCTGTATGGATCTGATCCGTAAGTGTTTTATTTCTTTTCTATATTACATGTATCATCGTATTAGACAACATTTAGAACAAAATAATACAAAAAAATATTTTTTTGGGACGGAGAAAGTTACGTAAGAATTAGAAAATCTAGATTATCTAAAATCTAGATTTTTTGAATTTTTTGTTTTGAATGTTTGTCTCTAAAAACGCTTTTGTTAGATAACTTATCTATCCATAATGTACCCTGCAAAATTTCGTGTGAATTGGTACGGTAGTTTTATCAGAAATCGTTATCACAAAGAACAAAAGAAACAATAACAAAAGCGGGTAATAAAGATAAGTGAACGTTGTTTACAAAGACTGCAACCATTTGAAACGTATTCATAATCTATTCGAGTAGCAAAAAACATAAACAATACTACTTGAGACGTTATAATGAAACCCGAGTAATTGTTTATTTAAGTGCGGTCGTAAATCTGTCACGGCGCGGACCGCCCGCGGGCCTTGAGCGGTTAAGTAAATTTAAGTACCAAAAGTTTTACATCATAATTGCACTATAATTTTAATAAATGATTTTTTGTTTTGAAAATCAAAATTTTATTCTTAAGTCCCTGGCGCACTCTAAATTCTTACATCATTCATCGCCAATCATTTATTTCTTCTTCTTCATCTTCATCTCTTCTAACTCATCGTAATTTCCGTATCTCTTATTAAATCTCTTCTTTCTAAGCATAGTCCTGCTATTATCCGGTCTGCAACCACACAGGACTTGAGCCTGTCACAATCTTGCCGCATCCACCGCGTGTCAGAGCTTCCTTTCGGAAACGAAAAGGTAAAGCATCAGCGCCAGCGGCGGAAATGTGTACATTGTGGCAAGGTTTCAACGTTCTGTGTTGGTTGTAAAAAGATTATGTGTATGGACATCTGTTTTCTTGCCCTTCATCCGTAAAGTATATTTTTATTTATTTATTTCTTTGTATGTATCTATATATTGTATATATATTTTTTGGACTGCACCTTTGTTCGTTTCGTTGGCAAATTATAGGATGTTCATCTATTAGCGTGATGTGCGTTGAACATTTTTTTTATTACATTAGTTTTTTTTTTAAACATATTTGATTTTAAATTAAAAATATTAAATCTTCCCCCTGTTTGAAAGTCATTCATTTTTATTTTGTTGTTCAGATGTGACATACTGGTTGTACCTATACTGTGTACATAGACTTTTTGTACTGAAACTGCATATTTTCTATGTTTTAATTTGTTGATTTGGTAATGTTTTTGTTAGGCAACATGCCTTTGTGTTGTGTTTTTCCATTAGTAAATATCATACTAGTGTCGAATGCAAAGTTAGATTTAAAATAAATGCAATAATCTTTACTCTGTGATTCAAAGTATGAGACGGTCTTTCTTATGAAGAAAACAAGTATAAGTAGGCATGACCACACATTCATCTGACCAAAAAAATGCAATCCTTTAAATTCCAATAAAAAAAATTACTCATACATGAACGAATTTCCGTTTAACCTCTCGAATGCCGTAATTACAGACACAATTAAAAAACCATTGTGTCTCGTGTATATCTACGTTCCGGCATACCAAGGGTTAATCTTAACATTTATGTACTTTTGTGTTGGTTCACTGTACCTCAGAGGTCTTGGCATGCAGGCTTTGGCTTGGGATCTCGTGGGCTGCTTCGAATTGCCTCTTCTGTCAGTGGGGCTGTATTGGAGTCTGTTTTTCGCTACTGCATTCATCCCATATGCTTAGCTGTTTTAAAATCAACATTGTTTCGGCTCTTTCTTCCTGAAAATGAGTTCGTAGGAAGGAAAGAGCATCTAAAGTTTTATCTGAGAGCGAGCTTCTTAAAGGGTTGCACAAATATGTAACCGAGGAAAACGTTCTCTCTACTTCTACGCTCGTAGGTGGAATGCTAAGTAAATAATTATACGCAATGTCAATATACATATCTCGGCCGCCTCCAGAACTATCATAAATGCCCAATTCAACTCTTACAATAGACTCTATTTCAGTGCTGGAAGAAACATGGGTCCTAACTTCCCTTTGAGTTTTAGCTTCTATTTCTGCCTCCAGTTAGTAGCACAAGTAGTAGGTAATGAAATGTAACTAACTGTCAAAATAAACCACGAGATAATTAAAATACGCAGTTTTTAAAACTTACCAAGATATAAAATTTGTTGGAAATATAATGTGTAATAAAAAGAAATTGTTTCACTGTAGTGTATACTGATAATAAAATAAAATCACCAAAATCGGTATCCTGGTAGTGGATATTTCAATACCGGTATTGAAAAATGACAAATAAATGTCAGGTATCCCGGTATTAGCCAATACCGAACATCGTCATTCACTAGCAAGAGCTTCTGAGCCCGGTAGCCACGCAGCCAGCTCTGATCCTTCGATAGCCTAGCAGTCTTCAGGAAACTAATCAGCTAGGGGAGGTCTGAAGGGCGATTGTCACGTAGTCCCTTTCATCCCTCCACTTAGGGTTGCCACATGATATATATATTATTGTAACGTGTAACAAAGTATAAGTTAACCGCTCAGGCGCCGTGGGTGGTCCGCGCCGTGACAGTTTTACGACCGCACTTAAATAAACAAACACTCGGATTTCTTTACAACGTTGTTACGCAACGGTGTAACATAAGGATCGCTGATATTACGATTCGGTATAACACACGGACTGTGGACATCGTGACACCAATATTGCGCATCGCAACGATTTACACGTGCTGCCTACGCAGCATTTCGTAACCGTGGGACCGGACATCGACAACGCCTTCCACGATTCCACGTTTTCACTCATTCTTGGTACATACATCGACCAATTGTCACCTGCATAATTTTAAAGTTATAAATTGTAATTTCTTGATTTTAATAAATTAGTCTAAAGTAAATTGGTTTTTTTTGCATCCTCCGGCTCCAGCAAACATAATTGGCGCAGCCGGTAGGATACTCGCGGGCCGGTTCGCGAGAGTAAATTCATAGGATCGACCTTAGGATCGCGACTCGCGAGTCACCCGGGTGGCTATCAAGCACCGTACGAGTATCCGGATCTTCAGAAGCTGTCGTCGGGAGGAGTATCCAGACATCGATACCGCAGAGGTACCAACCATGCTCATGTGAGTACTTTAGAATAGTTCTTGAGTTGCTCATCCTTATCCTTAAGTGTTAATCATAAAATTGAAAGATAAATACCCAAGATTTTCCATCCCAGGCAATCGAGGACCCTTAGGCTAGACAGATCGTCCAGATCGTTATTGTTAGATTCGTTTAGGCACTTAGAAGATAGAGAAATAACCGTAGAAATGTCGGCTATAGACGAAATTTACAAGGCCTTACGCATAGTTCCCGAATTTGACGGAAACCCTAATGTCCTCACTAGATTCATTAAACTGTGTGACCAGTTAGTGCAAGCCTACGTATCAGCTGAACCAGGGCGCGAATTAATAAATTTGACTCTTTTGAACGGGATTCTTAACAAGGTCACTGGACCCGCAGCCCGGTTAATTAACACCAACGGCGTACCAGAAACTTGGAGTGGCATACGTAGTTCTTTAGTCAACAATTTCTCTGACCAACGCGATGAGACCTCACTTTACAACGACATGGCTCTATTAACTCAAGGCTCTTCCACACCACAGGATTTCTACGAAAAGTGCCAAACTCTATTTGCCACTATAATGACCTACGTGTCACTACATGAAACCGTTCAGAGTACAATCGATTCGAAACGTTCCCTTTATAAAAAGTTAACTTTGCAATCTTACTTACGGGGCCTTCGTGACCCCTTAGGTTCACGCATTAGGTGCATGCGACCGGACACGATAGAAAAAGCGCTTGAGTTTGTTCATGAAGAAATGAACACTCTCTACTTACAACAGCGAAACGAGCACACACCGGCTAGAAAGCCACAGCCTCAGGCACCGACTGATCAGACCAAATCATTCAATCCTGTTATGCCGCATATTCCCATGCCTATGCATAGGCCATTTAACTTTAATATGCCCGGTCCTTCTCGACCAAATATAGCTATACCACATCCGCTGCAACGTCCGCCGCAAATGTGGAGACAAGGCTTTAACCAACCACAGCAATTCCAACAGCAAGGTCCATCGCGTACGCAACAGATATTCGGGGCACGTCCTTCTAACTATAATCCACATAATAATTCATCCGGTAATAATCAATTTAAAGGGCCGAACACAAATGATACGCCAAAACCAATGAGCGGTGTATCTCATTTCGTACCGAGACCAATGCCATTCCGGGGTAACGATTGGTTTAGGCAAGGGAACCCACCACCTTCTAATTATTTTAGGACAAGAGAAATGAATTTCAACGAATGCTTTGAATATCCATATATGTTTGAACCTTATTGTGATAATGACTTCAACGGATATCTGTACAACTCCTACGAACAGCCCGACTATTCTTATTATGACGGTTTGAGTGCATATATTAGCCAGCAATTAGGTACGTCCCCTGAGGTAAGTCAGGCGACATGTGAAGGGCAATCCACCGAGGAGTCAGCGTCTTCTAACCAGGAAAATTTTCGGGGGAGTCGGACTACAAACGAATCAAAATAGAGGTCAATCTACAAACTCAACGTTACCTACCATATATAGTAATTTCGGACCCACCGTTAAAATTATTAATCGACACAGGAGCAAACCAATCATTTATTAGCCCTGAAGCTGTTCAGAGGTTTTACCCACATTTACAATGGAACTATGACCCCTTTGAGGTAACAAATGTGCATGCAACTAGCCGTAACGATTACTCCATTAACTTACCCTGTTTTCAGGAGATAAACGACAATAATCATTTAACATTCTACATTTACAGGTTTCACGATTATTTTGACGGCCTTATCGGTTTAGATTTGTTAAATAAATGGGAGTCAAATATTGATCTTAAAAATAATAAGCTAATTACAAAAACTGCAGTTAACCCAATAGTTACGTACAATTCGCGCAATAGCAATTTATATGAAGATATTATCCCAGCGAATTCCTCAAAGTTAGTCAGAGTCCCAGTTAATATACAAGAGGGTGATGCTTTAATTCCTGATCAGATAATTTCAAATTGCTGCATAAACGAGTGTATTACGAGCGTTAGAAATAATCGCGGTTATTTAGAAATTTTCAATCCAACCAGCAATGACTTAATTTTTTCCATGGACCAACCTATTAAAGCGGAAACATATAACTTAGAATGTACTCACCAATCAAATCAATCCCGAGTAGACGAGGTATTATCTCGGTTACGCACTGACCATCTAAATGAAGAAGAGCGCGCTAATCTGAAGTCCTTGGTTTCGCAATATGCCGATATATTTTATGTAGAGGGAGAACCGCTTACCTTTACCAATAAAATAAAACACAGCATACGTACTTCAGATGAAGTACCGGTCTATACTAAAACTTATAGATACCCATTCGTACACCGCGAAGAAGTTCGCAATCAAATTTCAAAAATGTTAGAACAGAGAATCATCCAACCTTCAGAATCGGCTTGGAGCTCCCCCATTTGGGTAGTCCCAAAAAAAGCTGATGCATCCGGTAAAGTCAAATGGCGAATTGTAGTGGATTTCAGGAAACTGAACGAAAAAACCATCGATGATAAGTACCCTATTCCTAATATAACTGATGTGTTAGATAAACTAGGCAATTGCCAATATTTCACAACCCTCGACCTCGCTAGTGGCTTTTACCAAGTCGAAATGAACCCAAATGACATCCCAAAAACTGCATTCAATGTAGAACATGGCCATTTTGAGTTCCTACGCATGCCAATGGGACTTAAAAATTCACCATCAACTTTCCAAAGGACCATGGATAATGTGCTTAGGGACCTTCAGAACTCTATTTGCCTAGTATATTTAGATGACATCATCGTATTTAGCACTAGTTTACAGGAGCATATAATAAATTTGGAAAAGGTCTTTAAAAGACTCAGAGACTCTAATTTTAAAATACAAATGGATAAGTCAGAATTCTTAAAATTGGAAACAGCATATCTCGGACATATAATCAGTAAAGATGGCATTAAACCGAACCCTGATAAAATTTCAGCTATCCGAAAATTCCCACTTCCTAAAACAGCCACGGAAATTAAAAGATTTTTAGGGCTACTAGGGTACTACAGGAAGTTCATTCCCGATTTCGCCAAAATCACGAAACCAATGACCCAATGTTTATAGAAGGGCTCAAAAATAAACTGTAATGATACCAACTATGTAAACTGCTTCGAAAAATGTAAAACATTACTTACAAACGACCCGATCTTACAATATCCCGATTTTAATAAAGATTTTCTACTCACGACAGACGCATCAAACCTAGCCATAGGAGCCATACTCTCACAGGGACCTGTAGGTTCAGACAAACCAATAGCCTATGCTTCGCGCACACTAAACACAAGCGAGATCAATTATAGCACAATAGAAAAAGAACTTTTAGCCATAGTTTGGGCAACTAAGTATTTTCGGCCATATCTATTCGGACGTAAATTCAAAATTATAACAGATCATAAACCGTTGCAATGGATTATGAACTTAAAAGAACCTAGCTCGAGACTAACTCGCTGGAGACTCAAGCTCAGTGAATATAACTATTCAGTAGTTTATAAACAGGGCAAAAGCAACACAAATGCCGATGCTTTGTCGCGAATCGAGATTAATAACGAAGAAACGAGCTCCATCATAGTTAACGTATCCGAAAAGTCACCTTCCGTAGTGGGCTCATCCACTCTCACAGCTCACACTAGCGCCGAAAATCCAATATTAGAAATACCAATTTCAGATGACCCCTTAAATAGATTTAACAGACAAATATGCTTTACAGTAGTAGGTGATATAAAGAAACGCCCAGCAGTTTCTAAGCCTTTTGAAACTCATACCCGTACCTCCATCCAACTCTCCGAATCGAATTTAGAGGAGGATGTAATAAATGCAATTAAAGAATTCGCAAACCCGAAAGTTAAGACCGGCATTATAATACACCCCCCACTAGCCATGTATAGAATAGTTCCAATAATTCAAGAAAAATTCAAGAGCTCCGCTATGAATCTTGTTTTAACTAAAACCGAAGTCGAAAATGTAAAAGAATATCTCAGACAGCAAGAGATCATTCAGAAATACCACGAAGGTAAAACTAATCATCGCGGTATAAGTGAATGCTACCTAGCCTTATCCCATAAATACTATTGGCCAAAAATGAAAGACGAAATTTCGAGGTATATAAATGAATGCAACGTATGCGGGCAAGCCAAATATGATCGAAATCCTATAAAACAAAGATTCTGTATAGTACCGCCACCAGCAAAACCGTTTGGTGTAGTTCACCTAGATTTGTTTACGGCCCAAAACGAGAAATACCTGACCATCATTGATGCTTTCTCTAAATACGCTCAGGCATACCATCTTAGAGACGGCACAGCAGTAAGTGTAGTCCAAGCCTTTTTAAAGTTTTGCTCCCATCATGGCGTTCCGGTATCAATAGTCACGGACCAGGGACCCGAATTTACTAATCAACTATTTACCGAATTTACGCGTGTCCATAAAATTCAACATCATAAAACCTTGGCCCATACGCCCAACGATAATGGAATGATAGAGCGCTTACACTCCACCTTACTAGAACATTTGAGAATTCTAAAACTTCAACACCGTAGTGAAGCGATTGTTAACCTTATGAAATATGCCTTATTAGCATACAACAGCAGCATACACAGTTTCACAAAATGTAGACCACTGGAAGTAGTTACCGGTCATACGGATCCTCGCGATCCCTTAGATATAGATTTATCTGTACACTTGCTACAACAATACGTGCAAGAACACCGAAATAGGATGTCTAAAGTATACGAGGCTATTAATGAAACGTCCCTGCATAAACGCACAGAACTAATCGAAAATAGGAACAAAGATAGGGAGCCTGAAAAGGAATACGAGCCAGACCAACAGGTATTTGTTAAGAATCCACTAGCTAACAGACAGAAACTAGCACCTCGTTATACAGACGACACAGTATTAGCTGACCTGCCCATTCATATTTACACAAGGAAAAAACGCGGTCCCGTTGCCAAATCACGTCTTAAACGAACACCTAACACGAAACAATTGTTGCAGAATACCGCTGACGATATTGCTACACCTGGTCCAAGCGGAGGACATATTACTTGAGCCCCTAGAAGACGGACCCGGATTACTCCCTTTCAAACTAGGACCTACAAAAATCGTGTCCCATTATCATTCCTTCCTCTTACACATTGACCTAGAAGATATTCAGTCGAAGGTTAATTTAGTTAAGTCACAATTAAGTGAATTTAGGCCACTAATTAACAATAAAACACTTTCACTGTTTGAACCCCATATGAGCTACCTTGGAGACAAACTTGAAAAGATATCCATACAATTAGAAAGTTTTGAACCTAGTCGCGTTAAACGAGGACTCATTGACGGATTAGGATCAGTCATAAAAAGTATCTCAGGAAACTTAGACTACACAGATGCAATCAAATATAATAACGCCATCCAAGTTTTAGAAGGTAATGACAATAAACTGGAAACGGAATTTAACCGTCACATAAGCTTGACTAAAGAATGGATGTTAAAACATTCTAATGTATTAAAAAATATAGTAGACAACCAGAACATTATTGCTAATAAACTTAACCAAATCATAAAACAAGACGCATCTAAACAGGCAGATCTAGTAACGTATGCCCATCTGGCACAGCACCTACTTATATTAAACGATAATATAGAGACATTATCGGATGAGTTAAATAAAATAGAACTTATGGTAGCTTTTACGCGTGCTTCCAGCACTACCCATTCTATGATTAGCTTAGTTAACCTTAGAAATATAATAAGAAAATTAGGGTTATTATACTCAAAAGACGAAATCATTGATATCGATCTGCGAGAGTACTATGATATTCTAAAAATAGGATCGTATTATATTCATAAGAAATTAGTTATAGTTATAAAGGTGCCGATTGCCTTACCAAGAATCTATAACCTATACAAGTTATCCATAATTCCTAACAGAAATAATATGGCCCTTATCCCTACCTCACCTTTTATAGCAATTCATGGCTTATATTCTATGTACATAGAGACAGAATGTCCGAAGCTTAACTCATGGTACCTCTGCGAGGAGAAAGTTGGTTTCAAGATTATAGACAAGCCGGACTGCGTGCAGCAGCTCATCACCCAACAGCATCTCAACTCCTGTACATTAACGCCAGTCACTCTACACAAGCAAGCTCTGGAACAACTTGACGAAAAACACTACACATTAAGCTTCCCGATACCTGCAAAAGTACAGATGTTATGTGGACAGGAACAATTCAGAACACTTCAAGGAAGTTACTTAGCTACAATACCCCAAGGTTGCCTGATAAGAGCCACCGAATTCACTATCGCCAACATTGATAACCGAATTAAGGGACATGTACTTAGAATACGAACACTATTGGACCAGAACACTACATCAAGAACCGAAGAATCATTGGTACAACTTAATTCAATCAACCTCGAGAATCTCCACGAAAGTTACAAGAAAGTTTCAGTACAGCCTCCAGTAAGACTTAACAAGATATCAGACGGGAGCCTCTACCATACTACCATACCTGTATACCTATTACTATTCAGTGCAGGTGTACTTGCCATTGCTCTTACATACCGGCATTGGATGGGAAATAAAGACAAGAAGATCGACACTACATCTGTAGAAATAAACGCAGATCAAGACATTTATGCTGAAGTGGAACCAAGAAGGAATATTCATCCAGCTGGAATCAAGATGGACCCTAGTCATCTTACAGCAACATTTTTAACAACAGTTAACAAATAGTTGCTGTTCTACGGGGGGAGATGTTACGCAACGGTGTAACATAAGGATCGCTGATATTACGATTCGGTATAACACACGGACTGTGGACATCGTGACACCAATATTGCGCATCGCAACGATTTACACGTGCTGCCTACGCAGCATTTCGTAACCGTGGGACCGGACATCGACAACGCCTTCCACGATTCCACGTTTTCACTCATTCTTGGTACATACATCGACCAATTGTCACCTGCATAATTTTAAAGTTATAAATTGTAATTTCTTGATTTTAATAAATTAGTCTAAAGTAAATTGGTTTTTTTTGCATCCTCCGGCTCCAGCAAACATAATTACGTCTCAAGTAGTATTGTTAATGTTTTTTGCTACTCGAATAGATTAGGAATACGTTTCAAATGGTTGCAGTCTTTGTAAACAACGTTCACTTATCTTTATTACCCGCTTTTGTTATTTCTTTTGTTCTTTGTGATAACGATTTCTGATAAAACTACCGTACCAATTCACACGAAATTTTGCAGGGTACATTATGGATAGATAAGTTATCTAACAAAAGCGTTTTTAGAGACAAACATTCAAAACAAAAAATTTAAAAAATCTAGATTTTAGATAATCTAGAATTTCTAATGCTTACGTAACTTTCTCCGTCCCAAAAAAATATTTTTTTGTATTATTTTGTTCTAAATGTTGTCTAATACGATGATACATGTAATATAGAAAAGAAATAAAACACTTACGGATCAGATCCATACAGAAAAACCACAAAATATCACAACTTTCACTTTGACGGGAACTTTCTCTTATCTGTTTGTTTACACTTTTTTGGTTGGGTCAAAATAGGTATAATATGATGTTATTTAGTGCGGATATTATCTAAAACGATGTAATATTTACTTCAAAATGAAAATATCACCACTTTCCGACGATTTACACACAAAAAACATTAAAAAACGAATTATTACAGCGAACGCGCGCGTCCCGGGAGTGACATTTGACTGACATTTTACCGCGCGGAAATGTCATTTTCAACATTTTTTTAAAATGTTGCCTATTCATATTTTTGCTTTTAGTCGATTTATTTGACAAGAATATTTATCCGACCATAGACAGAAAAATCCACAGACGAAAATAGCCATTACAGCTACTACAAATAGAGATGTAAGCCGCGTGGGTGATTTGTATCCGCTCGGATACAACGGTCCTTCACCGGAGTTGCCAATATTATCATCAAGTTCAACGAAACTTTAATTTCACAACCAGCAACCCTACATTGGCAATATAGAACATTGATCCGTAGAGTATTTCGGATCGGCACTTGGTCGGCGTATTTGCAGGTAAATACCTAGTATTTAACCTGGCCCACGTTCGCATGGACGTAATAAAATCGCGGCCATATTTTTCGTGCACTTGATTTTCAACGCTCTGCTTAGCGCCGAAAGTTAAAAATCCAACAGTGTTTCTTCAAAGCGGTGGGACGAGAGTGCGTCCCAGCACGTTGGATTCTCAACGAGCCACCTATACCTGGAATACCGCGTTTCGGCCGTGTGTATAATTTAGACGTTTCTACGAATCGCTGAGGGTGTTTAGACGGATAAATAGGTACTGTAAGGTTTTAATATGAGATAGAACCTCATATGACAAAGGCTGGCATGAATACTATGTGCTTCCGAACAATCTGTCAAAATATATTTAAAATAGGACTCGTGATGGCTTTCACTTGTTGAAAGAGAAGAGACTAGTCTGCCCCCGGGCTCCACGTGCGTGTGGCTTTGTATTAATGGTTTAAAATATAGTCTTTGCTCTCTTTAAAAGTATTTAATTTTATACACTACACGATCCTGAGTGCCGCAGCCAAACGTGGTGCTTAATGTTGTAGCAGATTTTTTGAGTAGGAATCCCTTATGTCAAGAAGAAGAGGACCAAAAACCGGTACCGTGTCAAGATGAGGGATGAACAATTATAAGATGAATTTTGCAGATAGGATGGCAGCAAATAATTCTAATGTCTATAGAAGATTTAGTATTATAAATGGTATTTTGTGTAGAAAAGCTAAGAGGTCAAATAGCATTCGAGAATTAGTAGTGGTCCCTAAGCGATTATTACAGGACATTTTGCATGAACTACATACACACTAGCAACGTTTTGGTGATGGGCATGGCTTTACATAACATTTTTTATTTCAGATTAAATGAAAACACCTCAAGTTTGCCTTTATCAGTTAGTAGTAATCAAATACAAGAAAAAATGATGCTTACAACCCTCAGACCCTAACAACACGATCTTCAAATGCATTGCATAGCAATTTTTCACTCACTGATATACCCTGCAACAACCTTTCGCTTACTAACTCAACTGATAACACTCCTTTGGTAACTGAAGATGCTCCATTCAACATTTACGACAGTCCGATATTCTTCTCAGCAAAGTAATGGAAGCATGGAAGAGTTTATTGAAAATATTTCGGATATTTCAAATTTATGGGACAGTGATGATTCGGTAGCGGATCCCCCCCGAAAAGCGTCACGGAGGAACGTGACAAATCTTAAAGTGAACTTGATATCATTCTAATTAAACTTTTTAGCAAGTAGGTAAAACTGTATTGTCCTTGTACATAATTATAAGCTTAAGAGCGAATATTCATCGCAAAATCTAGAAATTAAGAATGTGACCCCAGAAGAAGCCTCGACACAAATTAAAAAATATCACTGTGGTGGTATGTAAACCACACATGCACACAATCTGCGAACTCAACTACTTAAGACGTGTGTCGCCCGTCTGTGGGCTCAGTTTTCCCCGTAGGCGCGCAGAGTCGGCACCCTCGCCGCTGGTCGTCTCCTGCTGAGCCTACCGCCGGGGTGTCGTGAAGAAAGCGACGCCACTATAAGCGTCGCGGCGCTCCTACGGTACCTATTCAGTGCAACCATACACACGAGTGCGACCTAAACCCCGCACTCACTTCCTTCGCCGCTTAGGCACTCTAATGAGGGGCCCGAGTGAGGGGCCCGAGTGAGGGGCCCGAGTGAGGGGCCCGAGTGAGGGGCCCGAGTGAGGGGCCCGAGAGTTCGCTACGCCCCCTTGCGGGGGCGTAGCGAACTCTTCTACGAGACTGTGGGCTCAGTCAATCTGAGCTCCAACACGATACGACACACAAGCAGTTACTACCTGCGTCCCGCGTCATCTCGCGTCACATTATATAATTAGTTACTCGTATTACCTTTTTATAAACCGTGTTTAGTCATAATAATTTCATAATTAAATTCAGTGTGTTTAAACTAAACGAACATTTCATTTCATTACTTATAGAACCTATAACACACCCTAATAAAAGTTCTATATCACCTTTAATAATTCCCAAGGTTACTGAATATTTGCAGGTATAGCACTTTCAGCGTTTTTATTTTAGATTATCTAGCTATTGTTATTTTATTGTTAAAGATTTAAGACGCTTACTTAGCAGTGTTTTTACAATTAATAATACAATAATTATGATCGTTTATATTTATATGAAGGGGCAGATTTACAATTAATACCTTAACAATTCAAATAGAGCACAGTTTTTTTTTTATTTGCCTGATCTAAGTTGAACCTGTGCTCCAGGCTAGAAAGTGGATTTACACTTATTGTAATAAATTAACAATGAGAATAAAGTAAAAACTAAATTAAATAAAAGTAAAATAGCATGTTAGCGGTTCCATTTGCAGACAACAAGTAGATGGTCTGTCTGTGCATAATCAATGGTTAGATAATATTTAAGGATATTTTTTTTACAGCTAAAGCAATTTATTTTGTAGATACTAAGTTTTCTAATCTATTTTACAGAAATTGGCCTAAGAATGTAAAAAAAAATCTACCAGTATCCAAATTGCGTAATATAACACAATCACGATTGCTAATCCATTGCTTCATAAGTTGGAAAAAAAATCTGCTCAACAACGTAAATAACGCAATGAATGTTGTTAAACTGTCAAAACGAAACAAATTATTCATAATCGTTAACGAAAATAATTTACGCAATTAGGGTACTGCTTAAAATGATATTCGCAATGTAGTAACAGTTTTCTACAGGAAGAAAATAAGTTAAAATTAATATGACATTGCATCATTTGATATAGGTACCTACTAACAATTAGGTTAAATTTGTATTCCCTCCGGTTGACGCCCTAAGCCGAGGTTCGTACCCCACACGGGGTGCCCTTAGTGAGCGTTCATTTAGCGTTCGTTCAAAATTTAAATAGTATCAACCTGTTGCATCAAAACATTGAGGATTTTTGAACAAAGATCTTGTAACTCTATAAAAATAGTTGAATATTAAAATAAGTAAATTAATGTCGTGCCAACAGGACTCTAAAGCAAAACCCAAAGATGTTATATAAGAACTGCCAGTAGCGGATCCAGGAGGCTAAGGGGCTCAAACCCCCCGAAAAGCGTCACGGAGGAACGTGACAAATCTTAAAGTGAATTTGATATGATTCTAATTAAACTTTTTAGCAAGTAGGTAAAACTGTATTGTCCTTGTACATACATAATTATATGCTTAAGAGCGAATATTCATCACAAAATCTAGAAATTAAGAATGTGACCCCAGCAGAAGCCTCGACACAAATTAAAAAATAATGTATCGCCAATAGGACTCAAAAGCAAACTCAAAGATGTTGTATAAGAACTGCCGGTATCGGATCCAGGGGGCTAAGGGGCTCAAGCCCCCACGAAAAGCGTCACGGAGGAACGTGACAAATCTTAAAGTGAACTTGATATCATTCTAATTAAACTTTTTAGCAAGTAGGTAAAACTGTATTGTCCTTGTACATAATTATTATATGCTTAAGAGCGAATATTCATCACAAAATCTAGAAATTAAGAATGTGACCCCAGCAGAAGCCTCGACACAAATTAAAAAATAATGTATCGCCAACAGGACTCAAAAGCAAACTCAAAGATGTTGTATAAGAACTGCCAGTAGCGGATCCAGGGGGCTAAGGGGCTCAAGCCCCCACGAAAAGCGTCACGGAGGAACGTGACAAATCTTAAAGTGAACTTGATATCATTCTAATTAAACTTTTTAGCAAGTAGGTAAAACTGTACTGTCCTTGTACATAATTATATGCTTAAGAGCCAATTTGTATGTCTATTACGACATAAAGGATGAATTTTTGGTTCTTCAATGATACAATGAATTTTGGAGATTACTTTAATTTCGTTTTAAAAATATAGGACAGAAAAATATTTCGACCGCTCGTGCGGTTGGCAAGTACCGAAGTGTCATTTTATGTTTTCACATATACCGCCACGAACTTTGCGCCTTTCCGAAAGCTGCAGGCAATGCACATAGTTAGCCCACGCTGCTAGCAGATATTTAGCAGGCGCGCCTAAACATCCTCCCCCCGTTGAAAGGCTTGTCTTTCAACAGTAAATCTTCAGCAGTGGGTAGCGGACACAATTTGACAACAGGCCGACGTAGAAAGCCTCTAGAGGTACACGTTCTTCATGTATAAGCACGAGGTCTCCAATATTTAGTGATTTTGTATTCATCTCCCACTTCAGTCGCTGTTGTAGCTCGTGTATATATTCACGCTGCCAGCGTGACCAGAAATGCTGATGAATTTGTTGCCGTCGAGTATATCGTTGCAGGTGACTTTCTATCAAGTTTAGTTTATCACAAAATCTAGAAATTAAGAATGTGACCCCATAAGAAGCCGACACAAATTAAAAAATATCACCTTTAATAATTCCCAAGGTTACTGAATATTTGCAGGTATAGCAGTTTCAGCGTTATCTAACTTTTTATTTTAGATTATCTAGCTATTGTTATTTTATTGTTAAAGATTTAAGACGCTTGCTTAGCAGTGTTTTTTTACAATTAATAATATAATAATTATAATCGTTTATATTTATATGAAGGGGCAGATTTAAAATAAATACCTTAACAATTCAAATAGAGCACAGTTTTTTTTTTATTTGCTTTAACTAGGTTGAACCTGTGCTCCAGGCTAGAAAGTGTTAAATAAAAGTAAAATAGCATGTTAGCGGTTCTATTCGCAGACAACAAGCTTATCTAACTTTTTATTTTCGATTATCTAGCTATTGTTTTTTTTATTATTAAAGATTTATGACACTTACTTAGCAGTGTTTTTATAATTAATTATGTAATAAGTATAATCGTTTATATTTGTTGGGGTGCTGTTTAAAATGTTATAATAACATACCTCCCCACATACTCCAACTGAACGAAACGAAATTTAAATCATGTATAAAACGCACACTATGCTGCCAAGCATATTATAAATTGGGGGATTACATCGCTGATAAAAATGCTTGGCTCAGCGCTGGTCCAGCTCCACAAGGGCGCATATACTAATCGATTAGCATTCGAAAGTATTGTTGCAGCTGCTGAAGATTGTATAAACTATCTTTGCTTTGTATAATTTCAGTCTCTTTGTATTGTATAATTTGCATATCACATGTGTGAGCACTGTGACCATGTACATTCCATAAAGCTACTATTTACTGGGTACGTCTTTTATTGACTTGAATGTGCCCCCCTAGCGGCTGAGAGTATGTCATGCTCACTCAAATGTCTCGCTGATGGTGACGTGTGTTGGATCATTAAGTTCCCTTCAAAATGGTTGAGCTAAATGGTGCTGATCCATGCGTCATATTCGTGAACGGGCGCCGTCAGTAGGTCATCTCTTAGCTGCCATGATTTATTTTAATTTATTTAAAATTTTGAATTGTTTTTGTTTTTTATTACGGACGCTTTTAACGTGCACGTCTTTCTACATTGTTCTCACATGTATAATTTCAACACGAATAATCTAACCAATATTTTGTAACAATATTTTGATTTAAAAGAGTGTCCGTGGAGTTTCTTGCCCGTTCTTCTCCATAGGTACCTACTAGCTTCATTTTCCTGACTGACCGACCCCTTGACAATTCATAAGTACCTGTAATTGGTTTATTTGAAATTAATGCTTTGAGTTTGAGTTTATATGAAGGGGCAGATTTACAATAAATACCTTAACAATTCAACTTGACTTGTCAGATTCGGACTCGGGGACGAAACAAAAGTAAGTTTTGAATATTTATCACCTCGTTAAGTTTTGGCACCTGCTGAACTGACACTTATTGGATAAAATATTAGAGATGGCAGCGAGTCTGAAGAAGTTTTAAGTACGTCAAGCCAGTCACAGTGTGCACGACCTACTTTAACTTTAATAATTTATCTGAGACTGATTATTGTACCTACATCAGCACGTGTATTTAAGCATACAAAAAATGCGCATTTAAGTACTAGCCAATACGAGCTTGAACGCGAGTTTGCCGGCCGACTGGCTAGTACTTCTCCGTTGTTTTTTGTCCCAGTTTTTTCTGTAGTTTTTTTATTGATTTGTCGGTAAGTTATAAACGACGACGCAAAAATGTTCGAGTCAGTTCGCCATTTCCATTTAATGTAAATTGTTGTGTTGAAAAATATAAGCCGTGATTAAAGTCGAGCAGTTTTTATTACAATAAAAATCCCTACGCACCCGTGCTAACAACATTCAGCTGAACCAGCTCCCTGCAACAGTGAGCTCTCCTGGCTGTCAAGAACACACAGTCTTTATCAACCCGTAAGCGAGGCCGGCCAATGTGATCTATAGATAATCCTCCACTTCACCGCATAAGGCAGCAAAATAGGTGAAGTGAGACTTATCCCAACATCATGATGAGTAGATCGCACCATTTCATGTTAAGCGAGCTACGGTGTCTCAAAAAATTTGGGATTGAAAACTACATAGGATTGGTGGATATGGGTTCAGGTGTAGACAAATCAGCACCTTTAGCTACACAAGCTTTAGTGTTCTTGTCGGTAGGAATCAACCACAGATGGATGATCCTTTTAGGATTTTTTTTATCAATAGTAGGTATTTAGGGGGGGAAAAAAGCCAATCTCATCGACCTTTGTCTTATAAAGTATTTTGACTCTGAAGTTGACGTCGTACCCCTCACGTTTGATGGGAATATACCACAAATTTCATGGCACACGAGCAGCTTGGGTGCAAAATTAAAATCCAGCAAATTTAAAAACTACCTTTAAACATCCGGCAGATGACTCAGATGTTGCTTTTTTTGTTAACCGAAGCCATGTAGTGAAACTCATAAAAAACCAGTTTGAGGCCAAAAAAGACATTGACAACAAAAACGTTTGTTGGAATTATATCCTAAGTCTACACAAAATGCAGAATGAGAAAGGCATTCATTTGAGCAACAAATTAGAAACCCAATAATGAAAGTTAAGCTTGCAACTCAATTATTTAGCCAAAGTGTTGTTACTGCCCTGAAAACTTGTAGGGAAGAACGAAAGCTGTCAAAGTTTAAAGATTCAGAACCTACAGAAAAAAATATTATAAACATTAACGACATATTAGTCATTTAATACAAGGTCTATGAGAAAGATGACTTTAAAAAACCGCATTTTGAAGGTAATGAAAACATAATTCTAAATTTTTTGGACAATCTTAAAAAGTAGGTACATATTAGAGCTTAAAGTAAAATCAGTCACTAAATGCAAATACAGGGTGGCCCATAAGTCCTTTAAAATGTAAATTTCGAATAAAATGCATAAGACGCACGGGAGGGGCGCGGGCGGGGCAAAAACAGTACGTTCGGTTTCTGGGAAGTCAGTCGCCATGGAGCGTTTCACCGGTGCGGACCGTGCTTTTTGTGTGCGCGAGTTTTATCGGAACAATTTTTCGGCAACCATTGCTCGGCGTAAATTTCGAGAACATCACAATCTACACAACTTTGATGACACTCCAACTGTTCAAACGATCAAGAACTGGGTGGCAAAGTTTGAAGAGACTGGTTCGACGTTAGATAAAAAGCGGTCGGGTCGACCAAGGACATCAAGGACAGAAGAAAACATCGACATAGTGTTACAGTCTGTTCGTGAAAATCCTACCCAGTCTACTCGTAAGCGTTCCAGAATATTAAACGTATCCAGAACATCGTTACAGCGGATTTTAAAGATTTACGTCTGCACCCCTACAAAATTCAGTTGGTACAGGAATTAAAAGACACTAACGCCATCCAGAGACTAAATTACGCGAATGCAATGTTTAGCCGCTTTTCTTCGTTCAATAACGTGTTATTCTCTGATGAAGCTCACTTCCACATTAATGGGCATGTAAGTAAACAAAATTGCCGCTACTGGAGCCCCGAAAATCCAAAACGTAAACATCAGAAGCCATTACACAGCCCTAAAGTGACGGTATGGGCCTTATTTTTTTGAAGACGGCAGAGGTCGCGCGATTACAGTTAATTCAGAGCGATATGTAGCAATGATCGAGGAGTTTTTTACACCAGCGTCTCAGAATTTTCCAGGCTACAATACGCGGACCTGGTTTCAACAGGATGGCGCGACGGCCCATACCTCTAACACCGCTATGCCCGTCATTCGTGAACTTTTCCCCATCTCTGAAACATTTTTATTTTAATATTTATTTTTATGAATCATTTCGCTGTAATAATTCACATAACCTTGAAACGTTTTTGCGAAAATGTTTTCATGGAATGTAAATTGCAAAAGTGTCTTATTGGTTTGGGAACGTTTTAGTATTACGAAAATGGTTTATGTTTTTTAATCAAGCGATTCATATCAACTAAACTACGCCCTGCACTGCTGAAAATCTGATTCTTTGGAGCGATTGCTGCGGTGGCCAGAATCGTAACATTCAAATCGGTCTTATTTTGAAGAGGATCCTGAATAGGTCTCATATCAGAAAAAATCTTAGATAAGTGTAACGTCAACTGGATTCATACAAAAGAAATATTGCTAAAAAACGTTAAACTACTCGTATATTTGATTTTTATGATATTCCCAATGACTGTTTAAAATTTTATAAAAAAAAATAGTGCTCGAGACGAAAATTCTGACGATGTTGACAGGTTTGGAGAATATGCAGATTTTGATTAAGACGTGAAAATAAAACGTTAAAGATTTATTAATAAAACTTTTTGTAATTATTATTGGATCGTTAAGTTTTATTACCTCTGGAGGATTCTGCGCGCATTTCCCTCATTAGTAAGATAGAGCTAAGCACGGATGAAATATTGAGGGCAGTCAATTCTTTAGACTCATCTTAGGGTCCAGGCCCTGACGGTCTTCCAGTCACGTTTCTCAAAGCAACCGCTAAAAATATTTGCACTCCTTCCTATACATATTTTGTTTAATAAATCACTGGCATAAGGAATTTTCCCCGAGGTATGGAAAAGTGCGAACATAACACCAATCAATAAATCGGTCTCGAAGCAGGATGTTGAGTACTACCGTCCTATATCCATTTTGTCAGTCCTGCCGAAGCTTTTTGAGAGATTAGTCCACGATAAAGTATATCCTGTTCTACATCACAGTATGTTACACACGAATCCATGTTGTTGTTGAATTACAACAACATGGATTCGTGAAGAAAAGATCAACTACCACAAATTTGATGGCATTTTTGGATTAATTAAACAGCTATAGGCAGTAAATATTATATCTAACATATATAATACGAAAACACTACCGCCATAGCATTCTTCTTAAGCTACATTTTTTTGCGTAGGCTTCCTCTTTCGCTCATAAAATATTCACCAAATTGATCCCTTATGAGTGTAGCAGTACGTGCTGAATTTCTAGGCCGCCTTTCTAATTCCAACATTGATGTCCCTTCACCTGTATACTCTCTACGCCAAGCTCATTCTACACCATTATGTTCTGTGTCTTCAAAATCAAAAGTCATTGGGGGCATATACAAGGCTCTAGATTGTTTATTCCTTCTTACAAAATTATGCAAATAAAGACAGGCCGTTACAATAAGTTCGTAATTCTCAGGCTTGAGAGGAATTCAGGCTTGAGAGAAAAAAACGAAAAACCACGCATAAAATTCCAAAATCATTTCATTTCATTTTCTACAACCCTCCTGGCCCTACAGAGTCTATAGTTGAAAATGCGTTTCATTGTGCTACGGCTATGAATACCCGGGTACGGCCTCATCAAGTTTTCCGATAATGGGAATGCACTATCGCCCAGTATTACATAAGGAAGGTCAAGTCCGTCTGGTGATATTGGTGCCGATTCCCTTCTTCACAAACTAAACTAAATTTAAGTTCAGTGCATCTTTTTTTTTCTATTTCATTAAGAAAAGGACAGAAGATAAATGTTAGTTTAGTCCTGTCAAATTAATCAGCGCTTGACGTAAATTGACGTAATTTTAGTAGGCAGGTTTTTAATCACGTCTAAACTTGTATGGAGTAATGACAGGCGCTAATTAATTTGACAGGACTAAACTAAAATTTATCTTCTGTCCTTTTCTTAATGAAATAGAAAGAAAAAGATGCACTGAACTTAAATTTAGTTTAGTTTGTGAACAAGGGAATCGGCACCATTGTTTCTAGGTTTGGAAGATTAAGACGGTGTTCCACCATTCTTTGATAGAAACTCGTTTCTTGGAAGATGCCACTGTCAGATGCTATTCTTTTCGCACCATTATTTGCATATATAACATTATAAGATGCATCTACAATAGCCAGCAGTACAATACTAAACTGATCTTTGTAAATATAGTAATCACTGTTACTATTGCTAGGCGCTTCAATAACCACATGTTTCCCATCTATAGCTCCGACAGTGTGGAAAATTCCATAATTCATTCCACTCACGGGCTTTTTCTTTCCAGAGCGCTTCTGTACTTGGAACCTTAAAAAATAAATGTGTTTAAAATTGCAGGCAAACCGTGAAGACTTGGCAACTGAGGAGCCAGAAAAGCAATCTGAGCAGCAGGAACCACAATACCACCTACCACCACCCCCCCTCTCACCATCTACAAGTAGCAAAAAAACAGCCAAAAGAAAAAGGGATGACAATCTAAATGAAATATTTGAAATTGTGAATCTGCAAAACGCAAAATGGATGAGTCTAGGGATGAATATGATGCAATACGTCGCTTCAGAATTAAGAGCGGTATAAAACGAGACTGCCGTAATACGAGGGTGACACTGAAAGTTCTTAGAAAATAAAAAACTGAACAAACTAGCAAGTTATTAGTTTTATTATATCTTTTCAAAATAGTGTCCATTTACATCAATACATCGCTGCATCCGATGGAACCACTGAGAAAAGCACTTTACCCACTCGTCCTTAGGGGTCTCTTCGACAGCATTTTGAAACGCAGCCACTGCTTCCTCGGCGTCCATAAAACGTTTTCCTCGAAGTTTTCTTTTATTTTCGGAAATAAATAAAAATCGCAAGGTGCGAGGTCGGGGCTATAAGGCGGGTGACCCAGTAATTCCACGTCTGACGTCGCCAAGTAGTCGATTGTTTGCTTGGCGGTGTGCGACGAGGCTTTGTCGTGGTGAAGGAGGATCCTACTGCGAGGTCGTTTCTCCCGAACTTTTTCCAAGACAAGTGGCAAATAATTGTTAGTGTACCACTCTGCAGTAACTGTTTTTCGATCCTCTAAAACATTTTTTGCGTAATGACCTGTCCTTCCGAAGAACGAGGCCACCATCTATTTTCCCACGCTTCGACCTCTCTTCACTTTAGTTGGCAACTCCTCGGAAGGAAACACCCAGACAGCACTGTCTCTTAGTTTCAGGATCATAACAATAAATCCAGCTTTCGTCACCCGTAAGTATGTCGAACACAGCATTTGAGTCACCTTCGTTAAATCTTTGAACCATTTCACGACACCAATTAACACGACGGAGTTTTTGGGCCTCTGTCAAATCATGAGGTATCCACCGGGCACAAAGCTTCCTGACCTCTAAATGTTCATGGAGGATTATGTGCACTTGACTCATACCGATGCCTAAGCTTGTCCGAATCTGCTGATAAGTCACTCTTTTGTCAGTCTCTATCATACGCCGCACAACACTGATGTTATCTTCAGTCGTCGCCGTAGAAGGCCGTTCCTCAGGTAGATCGGTGAGATTAGTGCGACCACGTTTAAACTCATTAAACCAGTTGTAAACAGTGACAGAGAGCGCACGAAGTAAAGTTTGCGATAACGCGACAATGTAGCCCCAGCCTCAAAATATGGTCACATTAGTTATGGACCGTGAGGGAATTCAGAAACGGACCACACAACAACGCGAAAGCACTGAATGGCTTCAAATCGGGAGGTTGATGATAACTGCCTCAAAGGACATCATCGGGATTTCATACATTTTTGGTCCAAATATGAAAGTTCTAACGGAATACAGCATATTTTTTTATTGATGCCAATAAAAAAATATGCTGTATTCCGTTAGAACTTGTCCCCCTGAGTATTTATTATTATGACACCAAAGCTGTAGGGTCTTTGTCCTTGGTTTTATTGGAGTTCAAAAATTCAACATCTTCATACATTTTCAGTGAATTTAACTAAAAACAAATGGGGAGCTGGGGAACAAAAGCGGACTTGTCCACTGTACTCGAATTTTTTATTTTTATTTTTTTGCACTCTTTAAGCTCATATCTATCGAACCCCGGAGTATTGTGTATCAAAAGCGGTCCGATCTTAGAGAAAAAAATTGTTAAAAATGATGATTTCGTTCAAAAGCGGACTTGTCCTGTTAGAAATTTATTAAAATTCTAAGGGATTTTTTCTCCAATCAAAACCGGACAAAAACGTAAGGAGAATTGCCGTTAGTACGAAAAATGTCAAACAAAACCGGACAAGTCTAAAAAAATCATTGTTTTTTTGTTATGATATCCCTAAATCAGTTGTGGCAACACTGCTAAATTAAAAAAAAAGATAATCAGCTGTGTGACGGTCATTGCTTTCGTAATTTTGAGAAGAATTTTCCTAGAAAACCGACAAAATTATGGACGGAATCGAAGAAATAGTGGCCAATATAAATGACGGCTCACGTAAACGAAAAAAAACAGGACGGCAAGCGCAAAACAACAGGGAATCGAAGTGAGTGTAAAATTATACCTACCGGTGCGTGTTTGTTATTATTCTAACCTATGATGAATTTAAAATTGCTATTATTTTGTTTTAGGTACGCAGATAAAGACCCCCTTGCTTTGAATTTCGTGTCTGCGTGTGAACATAACAAGGGAAAATTTAAGTGCCAGACTTTGACATTAAACGAAATTGTTTACAACCGCAAACTACTATATGAAAAAATTGGCAAAAAATTACAGGATATTTACTTGTCACGGCTCATATCACCATGCCCCATAGAAAGAGAAAGATCGAGAGAGGAATCTCGCAAACCGCAGAGGAATAAGTACTTTGTGACATACTTTCTCTTCCGTGATTCAAAAAGGTTAGTAAAAGTATGCAAATCTTTTTTTTTGGCTGCTCTTGGGCTCAGTAAGCACAGGGTAAACTTAATTGCGAGCAAATTATATGAAGGCAAAACGCCACTTGACGGCAGAGGAGGAGACAGGAAAAGTTTCAAAAGTATTGATAAAAAGGAATCTGTAAGAAAATTTCTCGGTGGTTTGCCAGCAAAGGAGTCACATTACAATCGAAATAAATCAAAAAGAGTGTACCTGTCATACGAGCTAAACGTAAAAAAGTTGTGGGAGTTGTACAATAATTCAGCGACTGATGATTTGAAAGTCTCACAAACGATGTTCCGAAATGTTTTTGAGAACGATTTTAATATTGGGTTTGCGTCACCATCTTCCGACATATGTAGTACCTGCGAACTGCTGAAAAATAGGCAGAAGACTGAAAATAATCCTGAAGAACTTCAATCATTGAAACTTCAACTCCGAGTTCATAAAGCTAGAGCCAAAGCGTTCTTTTCCCTTACCAAAGAAAAACCTGAAAATTCTATGACAATATGTTTTGATCTCCAACAAATTCAATCCCTTCCTAAAACGCCAATCCAGGAATGTTTTTATTTACGACAAGTTGGACTTTATTCTTTCTGCATTACTGATATGCCTACAAAGGAGCCACATTTCTTCATATGGACAGAAAACCAAGCTAAAAAAGGCGCCACCGAAATTGCGTCTGCCCTTTTAACATACCTGATGTTTACTGATTTTTCTGAAGTGGAAGTTTTACGCCTTTTTTCGGACGGGTGTGGAGGTCAAAATAAAAATGCACATGTCGTCCACACTTTGATTTTCTGGTTGAAAAACTACGCCCCTCAAAATGTCGCCAAAATCGTACTAACCTTTCCTGTACGCGGTCACAGCTTCTTGCCGGCGGATCGAGTGTTCGGGAGGGTCGAAAAGGATTTGCGGAAGATGCCTTTCATTTTGGATCCAAAAAAATATCATGAGGTTTACGCAAAGCATGGCAAAGTTCATATTTTAGCTGAAAACTGGAACCTTTACAACGTCAAAAACCTTGAAGACTATTACAAGAAAGTGGAAAGTATTCGTGATGCAAAGAGAATAATAATAGAAAGAAAGTCAACCATCATCCAAACAGAAACTCCTAGTCAATCTCAACAATCAACACGAAGAAGTCAGGGCCGTAGTCGTGGCAGAGCACGTGGCCGAGGCACTGCAAACATACGAAGAGATCCTACTGCACGTTTAAATCACGTAAAATTTGGTGTGAAAGTCTTAAACACCTATTATGGAGATGAATCATCAGAAAATGCTGTATCATTGTTAAAAATGACAAAAAACCATCCGAGTTTACTACAAAGATTTTCAATGGTTAATGAACTAAAACCAAACAAGAAAAAAGATGTTGAAACACTCTTAAAGAAACAATTCGGAGATAATTGGATGGAATATATTGTTTTTAAACCAATCAAGCTCTTGATTATCTCAAGAGCTTGATTGGTTTAAAAACAATATATTCCATACCTCACCAGTGGCAATTGCTGAAACAAGTCAAATAAATGACGAAGACGACGACCACAGTGACGATTGTGACTGTTGCGAACCAGATGTGGGAGAGTTCATATAATTTTTAAATAAAAAAATACAATAATAGAATCTAGTTTTCTTTCATAACCGGACATGTCCATAACTCTTTCAATCATAACCGGAGTTGTCCACCTTTTGTAATCAAAACCGGACTTGTCCATTACAAAAAAAATAAAAAAAAATTGAAAACGCATAGTTTTATGACCAACAAGCAGGCTATTAGTTATGTTGTATTAAATACTAATTATACTGAAATGCACAAAATTACAGCCCATATGCATATACCTATTTCAGTTTTTTTTGCTCTAGTGTAAAATTTGATTAATTGGACAAGTCCGCTTTTGTTCCCCAGCTCCTCAAATGATTTGTCTACCATACCTTGTTGACATTTGAAAATTTTTAGTAAGATGCAGTGGTTCTTGACCTATTTCTGACAAGATAACATATATCTCATTTAAACCACTAATGAGTAACATTAGTGGCATAATCGGCTGGGATGCCGGGACTTTTTCCTAAAAAATGGCAATAACAATGGCCGCGCAGGTAAACACTCACGCGAACAATGGAATACGGTGCAGCGAGCAGATGCCCCTCTCTTTCCCGCGCACCATCGCCATCGCGCCATGCTCATTCGTTTACTCGCATTCGCGTGTATTGTTTAGTACCGAAAGCAACGCTGCCGTGTATGTCCGTGTGATGCCCACTAGTTCTTGTGCTTTGCTTTGTTTTGTTTTTGTTATCTCCGTTGTTAAGTTTGAACATTGCTGCGAGTCATGGCAGAGTTGTGTATCTCGTGCCGTGCATCGACAGAGAATCGGCGAAGATATGATTGCGTTTCCAGAGAAATGCAACATCTTGATATCGCCCAAATAGTGATAGAAGATATAGTAGCTCGACAGTTGGAGCCTACTGCGTTCATTTGTCGACCCTGTTGGCAAAGAACGGAACGAACGCACCAGCGACTTATTCGGGAGGCTGAACAGCAAGCTGATCAAGACCGTGATCCATCGGAAGTTCCAAATCCAAGACCAACGCTGATTTTGCCAGGTCTTCTTCGTGCTCCAAACACCGCAAATAGTTGCATTTTCCAACACTGTACGAATGAATCTCGCCGTCGTGTTCCAGAGAACATAATTTTTCGCATGGTATGCCGCTACAGCTATTTCGTGCCAGAAAGCGCTGTGTCTGTAATGAACACGTGGAGCAAAATCTGTGGCATTTACTTCCTGTACAAGACAACTCTTCTGAGGAATTCACTGCAGCTCAAATAATGACTATCGTGTCGATGTTACAAAGACATATTACGGAGGAAATACTTGATTTTGAGCAGTACCTATGAAAATATAGCACCGGCCGAGTTTCATACTTGGACAGGACTGACTCAAGATCAGTTTACTGAATTATTAGACAGTTTACCAAGTCTGAGAACTAAAAAGAATAAAAGAACCGTACTGGCGGCAGTATTAGTCAAGTTAAGAACAGGTGACTCGAACGCGCG
Organism: Agrochola litura; assembly: GCA_949152395.1. NCBI lineage: Eukaryota > Metazoa > Arthropoda > Insecta > Lepidoptera > Noctuidae > Agrochola > Agrochola litura. Next base: position 3,413,287 of record OX424494.1, read on the forward strand.
GCTTGCTAATATTTTTAAATGTAGCGAAACAGCGTTTCATACGTGGTTAAAAATCGGACGCAACGCTCTGTTAGAAGATTTTGTGCCCTTAAATGTTGGGTTTGACCATATTTCCCGTGAGGGTGTAGCACACAGGAACCTTTTTCTACCCAAAAATCTGTTTGGGAACCCATCGAGCCCAGAAGATGAAAGGAAAGCGATCACGATTTGTGATGGCACGTACATCTATCTGCAAAAAAGTAGAAATTATTTTTTTCCAACGCAAGTCTTACAGCCATCACAAATACAGAAACCTCCTAAAACCGTTCCTCTTGGTTTCTTGTGATGGACACATTATCGAAGTTAACGGACCATATGCTGCCACCACGTCTGACGCAGATATAATGAATGACATGCTTAATAATGCTGACAGTGCCTTCCACTGGTTTTATAGGAGTGGAGATGTTTTTATTCTGGACCGTGGTTTTCGAGACTCAGCAAGAAATCTGGAATCTTGCGGATACGTACAACATATGCCTGAAACAAAGTATCCAAATGAGACACAGCTAACCACGGATCAGGCCAATAAGTCCAGACTGATAACAATCTGTCGTTGGGTGGTTGAAGTGGTCAACGGCAGGTTCAAAAGAGATTTTCGCCTGTTGCGAAATGTATATAATAACAGAGCCCTTCCCAGCATGTTCGACTATTTCAAGATAGCAGCGGCGATCATAAATCGTTTTCATGTTTTGATTGAAGATAATCCAAATGCTGCTGCGATTTTAGAGATTATCCACCAAAGAATTAATATGCCAAATAGATTGGCAGATCTTGTAATACGCCATAACTACAATCGCAGACGTGCTCAGTTTACTTTAATGACTGCAGATATGCCAGAGTTCGTAGATTTTCCAAGAATGGATGAGAACGAATTATTTTTATTCGCTCTGGGCGTTTATCAACTAAAACAGGCCAAAAGCTATTACGGTGAGCACGTCCTTGACAATGGAGCATTCACAATTGAGCTCAGCAATGAGTTATCAAATGAAGACTTGGCGGAATTGCAGGGCAATGATTTATGGATGATAAGAGGCCGACTGCAATCGCGGCATGTTAGAGCAAGACAGTATTATGTCTACATTATAATCGATAGGTCGTTATCAGGCCGACAAGCAATCACTCACTATTATTGTTCGTGCATCATAGGAAAGCGAACAATTGGATGCTGCTCCCATATTATGTGCATTATATGGTACATGACCCATGCACGACATTTGCCAGCAATAACCCCTCCAGCTTATGGATTGGAGAACATTATTGTTGTACCAGACGACGATGATTTTATAATATTTAATTAAACAAAATAACCCCTGTATATATATTTTATTTATAATCCTCAAAAACACAAAACAAGATCAACATGTCAAAAATAGGTCAAGAACCAATATATCTTACTAAACGATGTTCAAAATAAAAACATGGTAGAACAAATCATTTGTTTTTGTTTATTAAATTCACTGAAAATGTATGAAGATGTTGAATTTTTGAACTCCAATAAAACCAAGGACAATTACCCTACAGCTTTGGTGTCATAATAATAAATACTCAGGGGGACAAGTTCTAACGGAATACAGCATATTTTTTTATTGGCCGGATATTAACTTTCATATTTGGACCAAAAAAGATGATGTCCTTTTGGAGCTATAATAAAGAGACAAAAAAAAATTGTCTGCCCTGGTTAGCAATATTTTGTACAAATCCAACATTTCATCTGTCGCATCTGTTGCACATGGACTCAATAACGAACAACTCGCGCTTCAGCAACTAAGTAGCCAAGAAAAGTTACGGATTGAGGATTGTGGACTGTTTGTGGATCAGGAATTTCCTTTTATCGGTGCCACAACAGATGGAGTCGTTGCAGAAAACAAAATCGTCGAGGTTAAATGCCCTGTAGCTGCTTTTAGAAACGGCATGAAAAATGCCATCAAGCAAAATAAGATCCAAATTCTAAAATGTAATAAAAATAATGGGGAAGTTACAGTAAACAAAAATAGTAACTGGTACTATCAGGCCCAAGGGCAACTACGAGTGACTGGCAAGCAAAGGTGCATTTTCGGGATATGGGGAAGATGAAAAAATGGAAGTCATATATATCCAAAAGATGACGACTTTTGGAAAAATAAAATGGACTCAAAACTTATTAACTTTTACCAAACACAAGTTCTTCCGGAGGTGGTAGATTCCCGCCGAAACCGGGGTATGCTTTTGAGAGGATCTGAAAAATAGTTTCAGGTCAATGGTGGACACTTCAACGCAGCTATGATCCACTATTTTTGATTTTAAATAAATATAAAAAACGGATATAGCTGTTTTTTGTTTTCAAAGAAACCGGATAACAGTAAAACTGGTTTTAAAAAACATGGTTTGGATTCCATAATTTTCATCTCTTATTCTAGTAGTAGAATACTTACTATGTTTTGTACTGACTATACGTTTTGTATGAAAATAACACTACTGTTAATTATCTTGTCAAAATTAATGTTAACGGCTATGATAAATGTAAAATTATCCGAGGGGATTGGTGCTGATAGCCGAAACACAGGTTTTTGCCTAGTTCGGCTACAGATACTTAACTCATTTGTACTCAAAACTAGCCTAGGTTTAATTTATAGGTAGGTAATATATGTATATATTTATTTATATATATATATTTATTTACATCTTGAAGGACATGTTGCGTCCTACATGGCGTTATTTACCGATGATGCTGCGTCACACTGACTTTGTGCGTCCGGAATACGGACGCAAGATTGACCGACCCTCATTTTTAGCCCAAGGGTCCCTTATGATCATTAGAATGAAAGGGCGAAAAATTGGCATGGACGTAATTCCATCACTACAATGCCTTTTAGCGTATAATATAGTTCCGCCATCGTCCGACTGAAATTTGGAGGGCGCTAGTGTTCAGCGTATAATTTACCACGTATACTTTGAGTTCAGTTCACACATCTTATCGTGTCCATTGAATATCGTACTTAATTTGTAAAGTTTTTATCATGTTTTCGTGACAACAATCTTGCGTCTCTTAAATATCCTTAAACGGGCACTAGGTACGGTGTCTGAGGGGCCTATTCGGGGTTCACGAGGGACGCATGGCGCGGGGCGCGGGGCGGCGGACTTCAGCGCGCTCGCGTGCCGAAGTTTGTAAACAAACAGACATGTGCCGGCCGTGATGTAAGCTTGTCACCAAAGTGAATTATTTGCAAGTGCGTTAAAAGTGGTTATTTATTTGGTCTATTATCATAGTTAGTGATTATAATAATATTTGAATCACAATGAAAAGAAGTGCAAGGATTCTTAAATTGGCAAGCCGTAAGTACTTACTTTTTACTACTTTAATGAAAATTATAACACAATTTATCTTATTATAATACCTATAACATCTAGCTAGTAAGTACCTACTTACATTTAAACATGTTGTCTGTTTATAATATTATGATGAGCTTAGTTTGCGTAAAATTGTCTGTGAGTGAACGTGTGTAGTCTGCAAAAATGGTTGTTGTGATTGATGTGGATACTTTTTTTAAAAGAAACGATTTTATACATTTTTATAAAGCTAAACTGCAATGGCCTTGGGATTCAACGCATTTCATTTTGCAAAATTGGTGCATACATTGTGATACAAGTATTAATATTACTAATTCAGTAGTTGAACACTTTGTACTACCCATGAATTTCGATGACTTTAAAAGGCTTTATAACTCTTCTTTCGTGTGGTGTAAATTTTGCGAATATGCCATTTATGATCATATTCCAGAAGACGAATGTTTTTGTAATAACCAGTAATAATCAAAAGGTACATGCTTCTATATTACTTACCTACCTATTTGATTCTTATATCGTAATATCATCCTACTTCGTACTAATACCTATTATAAACGCGAAAGTATGTGCACTCACGGCTGTTATCCCAGAAGGGGTAGCCAGAGGCTTTTTTGCGACTTCACACAGTTCTCAAGGCGAGTGCGTTAGCCACTGCGCCTCGGAAGTTTAGGTATGGTGTTTGTGAGTATGGATGGATGGATGCTTGTTACTCTTTCACGCAAAAACGGCTGAACGGATTTGGATGAAATTTGGTATGGAGTTACATTACATCAGACAACGTCATTACAGTTAGGTATATAAAATCTTTTTAAACCCTGACGCAAAAAGAGAGGTGTTATAAGTTTGACGTGTTTGTGTGTGTATGCGTGAGTGCGTGCGTGCGTGCATACCTGAGTGTGTGTCTTACTTTTTATAGGTTTTCTTGTTTTGGTTTGCTTTTGGGTCGAGGGTATATATAATTTTTTTATTGTTTTATAATAATACTAATATATCTGTTTTGTTTTCAGAGAGTAAGAAAAAGGAACAGGAAGAAAAAGAAAACCAACCAGAAACCTTACATGAGGTACGTATGTTATAACTTAGATAAAACACGACTTACGTACACACATTTTTTTTATACATACTTACTTGCCTGTCCAACTCCGGACTTACCTGTTCACACCAGCCTGTGCCTCTGAGCTTACCTGTTTATACATACTTACCTGTCCAACTCCGGACTTACCTGTTCACACCAGCCTGTGCCTCTGAGCTTACCTGTTTATACATACTTACCTGTCCAACTCCGAACTTACCTGTTCACACCAGCCTGTGCCTCTGAGCTTACCTGTTTATACATACTTACCTGTCCAACTCCGGACTTACCTGTCCACACCAGCCTGTGCCTCTGAGCTTACCTGTTTATACATACTTACCTGTCCAACTCCGGACTTACATGTCCACACCAGCCTGTGCCTCTGAGCTTACCTGTTTATACATACTTACCTGTCCAACTCCGGACTTACCTGTTCACACCAGCCTGTGCCTCTGAGCTTACCTGTTTATACATACTTACCTGTCCAACTCCGGACTTACCTGTCCACACCAGCCTGTGCCTCTGAGCTTACCTGTTTATACATACTTACCTGTCCAACTCCGGACTTACCTGTTCACACCAGCCTGTGCCTCTGAGCTTACCTTTTTATACATACTTACCAATCCGTCTCTGATTTACCTATGTAGACGTACTTACCTATCCAATTCTGAATTTACCTGTTCACATCAGCCTGTGTTGGTTCGAGTTTTTCCCAGCTGAATACCTAATAGCTACTGCTGTCTATTCATTAACTTTACATTAGTCGCTCTTAAAAAAAGAAAAAAGTACCTATGATGTCTCGTTCATCTTCAATTTCTTCTTTTAGTGTTGTTAACATGTATTTTATTGTATGTATCTCTGTTTACAGGAATTATCTGATTCAAAATCTGGTTCAATATCTGACTTTTCTGCGACATGTTCTAATTACACTCCACCGAGACACGAAGTAAGTTCAACTAAAATACTTCATTAATTCATTATTAATAATATGCTAACGGCTGTTATCCCAAAAGCGGTAGCACTCTAAGCTGAAGCAGTCCTTAAACCATGTCAGAAACCTTCTAGGTGGCTTAAAAATATCTGCGAGCGTTAATTCAGGATTGAGATCGGGGATAGGTAATTTTGATGTTCAGCAAGGGATAGACAACACTTATATCACTAATCAAGTTGTTACCTTCAAACAATAGTAAAGTGCAACAAAATATAAAAAGCTTTTTTTTTGTTGCAGACCAGTTCTGATGATTCTTTTCGCAGTGAATTTGGAACTTCGAATAATTTAACGCCATTAGAATGTGTTTCGAACTTTGATTCATCGGTCAAGGAGCCTATTAATCTTAATTATAGCGAAATTAGTCACATAAGCGGTTCTCCATGTAGTGTATTTGTAGAAAGGAAACTTTTTCAACCTTATAAAGCAGATAAATTCATACCAAATCAAGGAATACCTCTCGATGTTAATAATTCCTTGTCTAATGTATCTTTCAAGCCACCTAATAACATAAGTTTAAGTGAAGTTAGTTGTAAAAGCAGTTCTCCTTGCAATGTAATTGTAAGTAGGGAATTTCCACAGCCTTACAATGAATCAGAACCAAATGAAGAGATTCTTTACGATATTAATAATGAATCTCAAATAGAAGATAATTCTAATGATAGTACAACAATTATCCAAAGGCAAAAACCCAAAAGTTCAAAGGTTCGAGATAAAGATTATTGCTTTTACTGTGAGTCATTTGTTTTAAATTTTGCTCGTCATTTACTCCGACACCATATTTATGAAACTGAAGTCCAAAAAATTGTGTCAAAACCTAAAAAAAGTCTTGATAGAAAACAATTAATTGCAGCTCTACGTAAAAAAGGAAACTACCTTGTAAATTCAAAAGAAGTCACTAAACCGATGCGAAAATTCAAAGGACGATGCGTGAAAACGTCCCCCAACTTTTACACCGACCAACAGATTTGAAATGTATCTCAGTCAAAACATCTTAGTAAGGTGATAAATTTTTACTATGGCGACATCTCTCAAAAGTGCGGGATATTCCGAGAAAATAATGTTTTAATATTATTATTTTTGGCACAAAATAACAGTTTGTGTTTCATAGTATTATTATTATAATTAGGTACATATTATTATCTTTGTTATTGTGTATTGGATTCCGTTAAAAAAAACATTTATATAAAATCTTATTGGTACTTTGAGGTCAAACAAAAAATACCTAGTATAAGTGATAAGTTTATTTAACGGCAATAATGAAGTCTGTTAACAATCAGTAAAATATACTAACGATTGGCTGCAGCAGGTGACACCTAGAGCGGCGCATACGCAACTCACACACCAACAACCCCGCCCACTCCCCTTCCTCTACCCTACAACCGTTGTCACCCGTCCCGTCCCTTTTCTACCTGAAGTTAGTCGTTCGTTACCTGTTCGCTGTCCACGACGTGACGTTGTTATTTTGTGTTATCGGATTATTTTACTTAGGACTTACCCCTGCATGTTTATTGGACCTGATTGATAGCTTCACGTTTGACCCTGGCACGTTAAAGGACTTTGTTTTGTTAAAATGGAAACCGGACGCCGATGTATTTTGTGTCCGCGATCTATATTACGGCAAAGGCGACATATCCTGCAGGATACTTTGCCCCAAAGTAGACCTGATTTAGCTGAATATATAATTCAAAATGGACTCATACAGGTATGTACCCACTTTTCAATTATTATTGTAGTATATACACACATCTATAGACCAACCGTTTTTGAGGTGCGGGCGGCGTCGTGCGTCCGCTTCATGAGTATCGCGCTTTGCGCGCGCGCCGCCTGCACCCGCTCGGTCCCCTTTGTCGTCGTACCCCCGCGCCCCTGTACCCCGTGGACGAGGATTCATATAGATGTGTGTATGTAGTGTGTCAATTATTCTTAAAACAAAATATGCTGTCTAGGTTGTTTGCCATTTTTTAAATCGAAGTCTAAAACTATAACTACCAATACCAATTAATTATTTTAAATAAATGCCAAAGGTACTAATATCGGCATTAAATGTATTTTTATTTAATTGTTACAGATTGTCATGTCTTGAATATATAAATAAAACAAATCAACTTCATAGACATTAAACAAGAACACTCGTGAAAGCGAGATTTGGTGTCTAAAATAACACCAACAATTTTTTTTTTTGTTTTGTGTTTTCTTGTATTTAATTGAATGCAATTAGTAGGTATATATGTTTCACCTACTGATCGAATTCATTTTAACTACTGTACGTGTTAAAAACAGAAGAGGATAGTAAAAAAATGATTAATGAATATTAAAAAAAAACAAATAACATATTTTTATTTAAGTAATTTTTTTTGCGCAAAAGAAAAGGAAAGGGAGATAGGTATTCAGTATGGATAAGATATTCATACAAAATCTCTCCTTTTCCTATTATTTTTTCGGGTTTGACTATACAATTCACCGCATTACATAATGATGTCATCATCATGTAATGCGGCCAATTATATGGCTTTACATGTACATTACAAATAGGGAGAAAAATGTGCTCATTCAGCGTGTAATACGTTTTCTTTCGTTTCAGGTTGTTTTCAACAACATTATGGCTGTATGCCATAGATGCTGGCAAAGAGGCACCAATTCTGTTGAACGGAGAGGCCGCGATCAGGGCAGGGTTTTGAATGATCCAGAATTTATAGCAGAACCCGTTCCAGGACCTGTGCCTGAACCCAATCCAGGACCAGCGCTGGAATCCGACCCAATACCTGCGCCAGAACCCGAGAATATTCCAGCTGGAGATCAACAAGGAGCTCAGATTTTCATGCCTGATCATGTAAGAACTCCAAATTCATCTCGGCGCTGCATTTATAGGCAATGCGGAAATGAAAATCTGAGACGAATCTCAGCTCCTATAAAATTGTACGCCGTATGTAACTATCGATTATACATGCCACCAAGTGCCCGGCTGTGCGAAGATCATTTGATGCATTTGGAATGGGAGGAGTTGCTTGATTCTGTCAACGTGACCCATTATTTCAACTCACCGTTGCTTACAGATATGACAAATATGTTGATACAATCAGTCAATAATAGCCCAAGGTTCGATTTTGAATCCTCTACAAGATTCGATGAAAATGAGCTACATTTTTGGACTGGTTTAACCCATGATCAATTTAATATCATATTGGAAGAAACACCATCTCTAGCAGAGAGAGATCGTCATCCGCGAACTGTTCTTGGAATCTATTTGACAAAACTAAGGACTGGCGAAACTAACGAAAGGCTGTCAACATTATTTAAAATGTCACGTAGTCAACTTGAAAGAAAAATAAAAATAGCGAGAGAATGTTTGTCACAGGATTTTGTTCCCAGACATCTTGGATTAGATCACATGACTAGAGACAGCGTTCTCGAGAGAAACCTATTAATTCCAAAAGAGATTTTCGGAAATTACGAGAATACAAAGGCCATTTTGATTTGTGATGGAACGTATATATATATATCGAAAAAAGTGCGAACTTTTTATTCCAACGTGCAAGTTATAGCCATCATAAGTTTAGGAACCTATTAAAACCATTTTTGATAGTGTGCAGTGATGGATACATCATAGATGTAATGGGCCCATACCCCGCAACTACTTCTGATGCGTCAATAATGCAATTAATAACGAACAATGAAGAACATGCACTGCATTGTTTTTTAAACCCTGGTGACGTCTTCATTCTGGATCGGGGATTTCGGGACAGCATCGATGACATAGAGTCATACCAATATGAAGCCCATATGCCTCCCTCAAAGGATCGGAACGCAACGCAATTAACTACTGAACAGGCAAATAAGTCCCGCTTAGTCACAATTTGCCGATGGGTAGTGGAAGTGGTGAATGGCAAATTCAAAAACAGATTTAAGTTGTTAAGACAAAAATATTTTAATAAAACGTTACCTAACATGTTCACCGATTTTAAAATTGGTGCGGCCATAATAAATGCATTTTATAGTGTCGCTATAGATAATGTGCACGCTTCTGAGATTCTCAACATAATCCACTCTCAAATCAACACACCTAATCTATTGAATGATTATGTACATATGAGAAACTTAAATAGACAAAGAGTGGTTTTTGTACCAATGGAAGCAAATATTCCTCATTTTGAACAATTTCCTCGCTTATCCGAAAACGATGTTTTCCTTTTTGCTTTAGGAAGCTATCATATCAAGCTTGCGAAATCATATTGTGCAGAGCACTTACGCAATGGACTTTACCACATTGAATTATACCGACAAACTGAGCTGACTGATTTACATCTATGTAATATATCACAAAGAAATGTGTGGTTGGTCCGAGTTCGCGTACAATCGCGACATGTGAGGTCACGCGTTTATTATTCATATATTTTAATAGATCGCGATTCCACTAATAGAAATGCTATTGCTCACTGGTATTGCACGTGCCTTACAGGAAATCGAACTGTAGGAAGCTGCGCACATATAATTTCAATTGTGTGGTACATGGGGCTAGGGCGTCACATTGATTTTAATCCACCGGCGGAACTGCTCAATAGTATAATAATAGATGATAATTAATATTTATATAATTAATAGGGCTATTTTAAGTATTTTTTAAATATATGGACAACCAAAGCCACACAATAATTGGTTTTATAATGTCGGGCGACGCACGGCGTTCAGTGTATGTATATACGCTTCATAATAGCCTATAATGTTGTTATTTTAATTTTTTATAACATGTTTGTGGTGAATGAAAAACAATAAACAACGATTTTTTAATTTTTTTTTTTATTTCTAAACCCCATGGATTTTAAAATGAAAACTGGTCGTTAGTCTTTTTATAGGTCCTTATGAACTTACTAACACTTACAAAAGATCTGTTGGAGGGGGGGGACGGGTCTCATACAAATTTGGTCATCATCCTTTACTGATTATTTGCCGTGTACAGAGTGTCTGGGATTCTATTCTAAAAAACTATTGTGGAAACTTCGGATCGCAATATTTAAAAACTCACCGAGAAAAACATTTCGTTAACGTAGTGTCTAGAAAAATGAGAGAGCTTGCAAAATTATTACTAGAATTAAAAAAGATTGATCCATCCATCAATGACTTCTTTTCTGCCTTAAGACCAATTCATTATGATATCATTGTACAAGCAACCAAAATACTGGGAAATTATGACATAGAAAAAGATAGGTATGAGACACCTACGTTCGCAATGAATCTGTCCACCACCTTGAAACAATGCTGCAATATTGCAATAATGTGTGCATTAAAAAAGCAAGGGCCTTACACGGAAGTAGATACTGGCAAAATAGAAGCCGACTTAAAAACTTTGATTCAACTTATTGAATCAAATTGGAAATATGATGTGTCTACACAAGCTGCAACAGATTTAAACAAGAAAAAGTGGAATAAGATAACTATTGTGCCTTTAGCAAATGATTTAAAAATTCTTAAAGAATACCTAAATAAAAAATCCTTGGATGCTGCTATAAAAATTAAAGAAGGCTTACAAACTACTGAAACATATACACAACTTTTAGAGACTGTGTATTGTAGGGTTTTATTATTAAATAGGCGCAGGCCTGGATAACTTCAAAGAATTACAGTGCACGATTATTTAGAAAGCGACAATAATGATAATAATAAATATGAAGAGTTTGATCGTGCGCTTACTGCCTCAGAAAGGATTCTGGTAAAGAAATTTAAGCGTGTTGTCATTAGAGGTAAACGCGGCCGCGGAGTACCAGTTCTGTTTAATAAAGAAGTTCAAGATGATATTAAATTATTATTATCGATTAGGCATATTTTTTTTGCTTCGACACCAAATCAATTTTTGTTTGGTAATCCCGGTTATAACAATACAATTTATGGCTACAAAGTTTTGGAAAAGCATGCCAAATTATCAGGGGCGAAACAGCCTAAAGCAATATCCTCTACAAGGCTAAGAAAACATTTAGCCACCTTATCACAAATTTTTAGCATGTCTGAAAATGACATGGAGCAGCTGGCTACATTCATGGGCCATACTAATGAAGTACATAAAAAGTCTTACAGGTTGCCAGATGACGTATACCAAACAGCTAAGATATCAAAGCTTCTCATTCTTATGGAAGATGGAAAAGCAGACGCTTACAAAGGAAAATCTCTCGAAGAGATTGATTTAGATTTGAATGAGGAGCTAATTGAAGAGCCCGTGAACAACAACGAAATTATAGACTATGATCCTGAACCTGAACCTACTTTAGATGCTAATTCTGATTACGTACAAACATATTGTAATTTAAATGACTTATCTCAGGCTGGACCATCTGGTATGCAAAATGATTCTCAACAACTTATTAATGAACCCGTGTCTCAATTAGGTAACGAAAACAAAATACGAAAAGGAAAAAAAAGGACGTTGGTACCTTGGACAAAGGAACAAAAGGACGTAGTTACAAAATACTTTAAATTTCACATAAAAAATCACCAACCGCCTAAAAGAAATGAATGTGAGAAACTAAAAGAACAACATGTAGATTTACTTAAGAATAAAGACTGGCTAAAAATAAAGGTATTCGTCCAAAATATTTACTCTAAGGCTAAGAAATGAGAGAAGAAAATTTATGTTTTATAGTATGTTTTGTTTCAAATATTTTTACTTTGCTAATGCATACCAATGATTAAGATACTTATAATTATGTTTGAATTGATGACTAATACCCGGTTTCTGAGATCCGTATCAGCTGTTTATTTATTCCATAACTTTATCTGACGTTTAGCTGTCATTAAACTTTGTTTAAAAACGATTTTACTGACATAATTGCAATTACATAAGCAAATGCCTTTAAAAGCATTTTTAAACAAAGGACTTAATAAAGAATTAAAAAGGTTGTCTGTTTATCGAATTAATAATTAATGAAGAGATATCTAACAGCACTTCAGAAACCGGGCATGAGACTTTTAGTTGTAGCCACTGATTTATTTTAATTATAATATAAAAATACATGTTCCATTGTAATGAAGACTGATTGATGTTCATAATTAAGTTTATTTTGTTATTAGGCAAAGGCAGAGCCCATTTATGTTTAATTATTTAGTATGACTAAAATTGTTAAAATATCAGTTAAAATGTTTTGATTTTTATGTTTAGATACCCATTTTTTTTTACAAAATTTTAAATTGAAAGAGAAGCTGCAGATGGAGTTTAGGTTGTAGATGGAGTTTACATTTCTTTTAAGTAGATATCTAAACCAATAATGACAACATTGGGTTGATAAAAACCCTACTGATTTCTTTTAATTATAATATAAAAAAATACATGTTCCATTGTAATGAAGACTGATTGATGTTCATAATTCAGTTTATTTCGTTACTGGGCAAGGCAGAGCAAATTTATGTTTATTATTATGTCAATGTTAAATTGCATTGATTTGTTGATTGAAAAGTTTTTATGTTTAGATACACATTTTTTGTAAAATTTAAAATAAAACATTAAATGTTTTATATTACGATATGCCTTTTATTCCGTATATTAATACCTGCATAAATATGACTAGGTACTATTATATTATTTGTATCATGAAACTTCCTCTTTCTACCTTTGAACCTACATGTTCACACCAGCCTGTACATCTGAGCTTACCTGTTTATACATACTTACCTGTCCAACTCCAAACTTACCTGTTCACACCAGCCTGTGCCTCTGAGCTTACCTGTTTATACATACTTACCTGTCCAACTCCGGACTTACCTGTTCACACCAGCCTGTGCCTCTGAGCTTACCTGTTTATACATACTTAACTGTCCAACTCCGGACTTACCTGTTCACACCAGCCTGTGCCTCTGAGCTTACCTGTTTATACATACTTACCTGTCCAACTCCGAACTTACCTGTTCACACCAGCCTGTGCCTCTGAGCTTACCTGTTTATACATACTTACCTGTCCAACTCCCGACTTACCTGTTCACACCAGCCTGTGTCTCTGAGCTTACCTGTTTATACATACAAACTTACCTGTCACTCGTCAAAAATGATTATTTTGCTTTTTAAGATTTTGTAGACCACCAAAGTGAAAATACCTACGCTATACATAGGTATTGTCACTTTTGAATGCTAACTATTAATTATTTATTATCTGTGCCTGGAGTCATTATAAGCCCTTATATAGGTGGAAGCCTCTTGGCGGATAAGCTGGATACAATAATTCAAAAACAGTATTCGGAACCAATCTGAATTCAATAGTAGATGGATGTCATTTAGTTATTATAATCATTATGATATATGCAGAGCATTATACGGAATTGATTTAAACATACAGTTGGATGGAAGTGGGAATGTGCATGCAGTGTTTTGAACGTATACGGAGATATTCAGTGTGCAAGAAAGATTTAAGAGTGAACGGACGTACTAATTCAGTTATTCGGAACCAATCTGAATTCAATAGTAGATGGATGTCATTTAGTTATTATAATCATTATGATATATGCAGAGCATTATACGGAATTGATTTAAACATACAGTTGGATGGAGGCGGGAATGTGCATGCAGTGTTTTGAACGTATACGGAGATATTCAGTGTGCAAGAAAGATTTAAGAGTGAACGGACGTACTAATTCAGTTATTCGGAACCAATCTGAATTCAATAGTAGATGGATGTCATTTAGTTATTATAATCATTATGATATATGCAGAGCATTATACGGAATTGATTTAAACATACATTCGGATGGAGGCGGGAATGTGCATGCAGTGTTTAGTAGGTATACGCAGGTATTGAGTGTGCAAGAAAGATTTAAGAGTGAACGGACGCACAATTTCAGCTAGAAATATTTAATTTGAATATCACCATTTAACGTTTAAATGAAATTTGACGTCGACTACTGATATGATACTGATTAAAACATCTTACATACGCATTGAAAACATTAAAAATCTCACTACATTCAGTGGACGCCGCAGGGTGGTAGTTTGTAAAGACGCAAGAAGTCCTTCGCGATTTATATATATATTTATATATAATCCAGGATACCTGCCAAAAGAATTAACAGTATGCCAAATGCACCTGGATTTTATGAAGAAACACCCACAAGAACGATGTTCGGATGAAACATACAAAAAAAAAATCTTTTTTTTCCGAATATAAAAAACATTCGTTGCACTTATCGCCTCTGGGCATGTTAACACGTTCAACGCCGCGTCGGACAATGGTGGTTGACACCCCCTTTTCATCTGGAGCCAGACAAAATTGTATAATTTTGCCAAATTTCATCAGTGTGTTTTATTGGTTTAAGTGATATATTTGACGTCATAAAACATGATTTAATTCTCACAAGCAACATTTTATACCAATTACAAGTATTAATAAGTATCACCCACCATTGTCCGACACGGCCTCTGCGCAAGGAATACCGGGAATCTGTTACAGGGGGCCGCGCGGGCGCGGTGACGCCCACCCGCCCGCGTCCGCGCCGCACACATCGCGCGTACTTAGCCCCGGCTAGTCGCTGTTACTTCGTTGCGCAGTAATCACATGTTTATAGTTATATTATAACGTAGATTGTATTTGTAAGTTTACGTCGTAACGATGGATTTCGATGACTTTGAGATTAGCCAAGAAGACCTGTCTCGAATAGATAATATAGAAATTACTCTCCTTAACCAAAGCTTTCAAATAAGCTCTGATGAAGACGACAACATTCAACTTTTGCGACCAAGACGGCGTCGAATCATCTTATCAGATAGTGAGTCAAGTGAAACTGAAATTAATCGTGCAATTCAAGATTTAGCGGAGAGTTCACCACCGTCGACATGGACCGATCCCAAAGGTAATCAACGCCAATTGATAGCTTTTACCGAAATTCCTGGTGCACCGTTACATGTTCGCAGGCTTATGACTAACAAATCCCCAGCAGAATTTTATGCGCTTTTGGTAACGGATGATGTTTTGAATGAAATAGTGAAAAACACTAATAACTTTGCAATTGCTAAAATACTTAACTCACAAGAAGCTACAAAATGTGCACGCATTCGGAACTGGGCGCCTACTAACTTAGTCGAAATAAAAAAATTCTTTGGTTTGGTTTTGTTTATGGGCATAGTGAGATTACCTAAAATATCAGACTACTGGTCCAAAGATGAAATTGTGGGACAAAATTTGCCAAGAACCGTTATGTCCCGTAATCGGTTTGAGATATTGCTTCAAATGCTACATTTTTCAGAACAAGATGAGGAGAACAAAGCTGATCGCTTACACCGGGTAAGAAATTTATTGAATGTAATGAATCACAATTTTAAGGAAAACTATATACCTGGTGAGGATTTATGTATCGACGAGAGTGTTGTGCCTTTTCGAGGACGCATAATCTTTCGTCAGTATAACAAGCAAAAGCGTCATAAATATGGAGTAAAACTATTTAAATTATGTACACTGCCAGGTTACACCTATAAAATTAACATTTATGCTGGTAAACAGAATGACGAAATTAACACTACACCTACAAATGTAGTTATGGAACTGTGTAATGACTTGTTCGACAAAGGACACACTCTGTTCACAGACAATTGGTACACAAATGTCGAATTGGCAAGAAAGCTGTTAAATAGAGAGACGCATCTTGTTGGAACATTGAGGAAAAACAGGAGACATTTCCCTAAAACAGTTGTTTCTACAAAGTTGAAAAAGGGGCAATTTATTGCTAAAGAAAGTGCGGATGGAATAACAGTGATGCGATGGAAGGATAAACGCGATGTGTTAGTTTTGTCCACAAAACACTCGACGCGTTTTGTGAGAGTGGTAAAACGTAACAAAGTTATCTCAAAACCTGCAATCGTTGTCGACTATAATAAAGCTAAAGGTGCTGTTGATTTGTCGGATCAAATGTCAGCGTACCAAACACCACTAAGGAAAAGTGTGAAGTGGTACAAAAAAGTGGCCCTGGACTTAATCTTGAATGTAGCTGTTGTAAACGCACTCACTGTCTATAAAAGTGTAACAAAGAAGAACATTCCTATTGTAGATTTTAGAAAAGAAATTATGACCAATTTCCTAACAAAAGGCATAACGTCCGAACCTCTCTCATCGAAACCGAAGAGAGCTAAACATGAACTGGCGAAAAAAGAAGGATCATCTAAAGTCGTTCGACGTCAGTGCCAACAATGTTATAAGCAGAACGTAGCCACCCTGGGACGCTTAGTAGCTAGGAATAAAACAAAAAAAGTCACTACTTTTTGCAAAACCTGTCCTAATGAACCTTTTTTATGTCCCGAATGTTTTATTAAAATTCATTAAACTTTGTCAATTTATCTTTTTCAGTAATTAAGTACCTCATTTTTACAATAAAC
This sequence comes from Agrochola litura, assembly GCA_949152395.1. Taxonomy (NCBI): domain Eukaryota; kingdom Metazoa; phylum Arthropoda; class Insecta; order Lepidoptera; family Noctuidae; genus Agrochola; species Agrochola litura. The sequence continues at coordinate 3,430,048 of OX424494.1, forward strand.
TTTTATATGCGCGTAAAACTGTTTTATTTGTAGTCTATACCAATTTATTTCATTCCTACCGGAAAACATATAAGTCGCGAGCGAAGCCGCGAGCGGAAAGCTAGTATTTTTTATTCCATCTAACATTGCGAAGTTAAGTCCAAAATGTTTAGGCTAACGCTAAACGCTATTTGTATATAATTATAACACACAGGTACAGTTAAAGTCGACACAAGTAGTCCACTATACTGAAAATTAGAGCTCACAAGTAAAAACACGACAAATATTTTAAACTTGTCTTGTTTGCAAAAACCAAGCTAAACAGGATAAAATGCAGGGCCGCGCGGGTCCCCTGTCATACAAAATTTAAAGACTTTTCTGTCCGTTGGCCTACAGTTGCAGTTTAAAAACACGTCTGACGCGCGGTCACCATTGGGCGACGCGGCCCGAACAGAAATGTTTGTTGTCGCCCAACAGTGACCGCCACGGCCTGAATGAAAAACACATATTTTGTTAGTGGCAGTGAACGTGTTAAAAGAAATTTTCCTTGTTTTGATTGGAGAGAGATCTTCCAGTAGTCTCAACTCCCAAATCACTCAAATGTGTGAAAAAACGCGTTCGCGTTAAGTATCCTGGAGACTCCCCACCACCACCAAAAAAGTATATGCGAATTCTCTTTTTTACAATGATGGATCTTCTAACAAACTTAAAAAAAAGTGCATTATCTGTAAGTTGTGTCAAAAGGACGTGAAGAGTAAAATCAAGTGCATGGTTTGTAAAAGTGATATTATGTCTGAAATGCAGTGGGAGTAAAAGTAGATCTTAACATTCAGATGTAATCAAATTAGTCGGAATTTGATTACATCTGAATGTTAAGATCTACTTTTAAATATGTCTATTATTTAGTTTTTTTTTTTTTTTTTCTTCTCTTGGCAATTGAGCCGGTTTCGACTATTCTGCCAGCGTCACGTTTAGACGGCAGCGTAGGGAGCCAGGCCGTCGACTTTGTACTTTGTGGTAGATCTAAGTGTTAGTTGCTGAAAAGACGAGGACAAGGGTTAGTACTACGACATAAAATTAAATATTCTAAATTACAATTAAATGCTAAGGTGATAAACAGCACAAAAACATACAAAACATATTTACGCTCCAGTTAAAATTTAATGTCATTATCGTTTAAAAAAGTAGTTAAAATTTTTATAATTTTAGGGGAGAAGTGGGATAAAAGGGAATGGAAGTTAGTTGGGAGAGGAATGTTACATTTGGAAATTTTTCGATAGAGGTCGAAGGATTTGGTGTTCAAGGAGCAGGAGAAAAATATATGGTCCAAGGTACCTTCCGCAAGACCGCATTCACACAGGGAATTGTCCCGTACATGGATCTTATTCAGAAACACTGGGCTACAACAATGTCCGAGTCTTAGTCTGCAAAGTGACGAAACGGTTCTTTTGGACAGTTTTGGGTATTTAAAAAACCAAGGTTTCCGCTGGATGTCGGGCTGTAAGGCTGCATAATAGGCACCCTTGGCTTTAGAGGTCTCATTCCATGCTTTTGTCCACGAATCGAACAATTTGGGCTTGGCACCATTCCGCAAATCGTAGTTATGAGCTACGTAGTGCTTTCGATCAGCCGGATTTGATGTGGCATACTTTGCTAACGAATCAGCGCACTCATTGCCAACAATATCGGAGTGACCAGGGATCCAAGCTATCTCGATGTCCAAGCCGTTTTGGGAACAGTCGAATAACAAGCTCTTGATTTCTACTACGATATTACTATGAATTTTACTATGAAGCTGATTTTGTTTTAAGGCCTGAATACTACTACGGGAATCTGAAAAAATTACTGCTTTTGTTATTTGATGTGATTTGATATAGTGTATGGCTTCTAAAATGCCAATACACTCTCCTGTGAAAACTGATGCTTCTGGCGGACATTGAAAAAGTAAGGCAATTTTTGAGTTTTGAAAGTATACTGCTACTCCTGTACATTCTGTTTGAGATAATTTTGATGCATCAGTAAAGAAGAAATTCCATCCTTCCCAGTAACGTTTGACGGCTGACTCGAAGTCACGTCTTGCGTTTTGGGAATTCTTTGATATACCTAATCCCAAAACGGCTTTTGGTTCGAAGTGAATCGTTTCATATGCAGCGGAAAAGACGGGGAGAATTGGATATTGACAAACAGGCGAGGAGAGGTGTTTAAGCTCTCTATACCTATTTATCAATAGAGGAACTGCTTTATTGTTCCAATAAGGAGAGTTATTGAAGGAAAGGTCTATTTGCTCTAAAATTGGGAGTAAAGGATGGGATGAAAGGGAGAACACTTTAGACAGGAAGCGATCTGCCAAATATTGTCTTCTTAGGTATAAGGGCGGTTCTGCACATTCGACTTGAAGCGCATTTATGGGGGAGGATTTCATGGCTCCAATAATAATTCTCAGGCATTTGGCCTGGATGCTGTCTAATTTCTTGAGCGTTTCTTTGTTGCAAGGCTCAATGAGGAAGCAACAGTAGTCCATAGCGCTCCTGGTCAAAGCATTATAGACCAGTTTGAGGGTGTAGGGGTGAGCTCCCCACCACACCCCGGCCAGAGCCTTAAGGACCGACACCGAGCGTTCACATTTTTTGACCGAGTTGTTAACATGGTCGACCCCACTCAATCTCGAGTCCAACGTTACTCCCAGAAACTTAGCCTTATCCTTGACTGGAACGATTTGTCCATCAATATTTATATCTACTTGGGGAACAGAACGCTTGCGAGTAAAAATGACTGCTGTACTCTTTGGTGCACTTAACGATAACCCGTGATCAAGAAGCCATTGGTTAAGTGAGGACAGAGAGACATTCATCGATAGAGCGGCATCCTGAATGGAATTGCCAGTGACCAGTAGTGCAATATCGTCAGCATACTGAAGAATTTTACAATCAAAATTTAAACATGAAGACAAATTCGCTGTATATATATTGTATAATGGGGGACTAAGGACAGATCCTTGAGGTAATCCTCTCCAGACTGTTCTTTGTTCGGAGTCAGCCCCAGGGATTCTTAATTGAATGACGCGGTTGGTAAAGATACTACCAATGATACGACATATCCTATCCGGGGTTCTCAGCTCATGCAGCTTTTGCCTGAGAACAGGGAGGAGAACCGAATCATAGGCAGCTGATATGTCCAGAAAAACAGCAACCACCGACTCATTCCCGCTGAGGGCCAGCCGGACCGCTGACGTGAGGATGCCCACACTATCAGCAGTGCCCAGACCTTTCCTAAAGCCGAACTGAGACGCCGGAAGCAGTCCCCTGCTCTCCACCAACCACTCTAAACGATTCTTAATTAAATGTTCTAAAAGTTTAATTAGTATGGACGATAGAGCGATAGGTCTATATGAGCAATGATCGTTAGGATCTTTGCCAGGTTTTAAAATCGGAATGACAACTTGAACCTTCCAGTCAGTGGGAATATATCCGGAGGCGAAGCAAAAATTAGCCAAGTCCAGGTAGTATTGGTGGGTTTTTGGACCAGCTTTGGTAATAAAAGAGTAAGGGAATCCATCCACCCCGGGTGCGGAGTCCTTGACACGGAATAGAACAGTTTTTAATTCTTCCAAGCTGAATGGCATGTTCATTGGATCGATAGTGTTGTCTACATCATTGATGCCAACACAACTCTCCTCTACACTCGGAACATAAGCTGGAGCGATTTTGGAGAAAAACTGGTACCCCAGGTCTTCAGAGAGGTTGTTGGAGGAGGAAGGTGCAAAACTGCTCCTAAAACGTTTTATTTTTCGCCATACCACCGAAACCGGAGTGGATGGACTCAGCGAACTGCAATACTTTGACCAACCCTCGCGTTTCTTTTTTTTAAGAACTTTCCTAGACTTAGCCAATATTCGCTTGAAAGCGATGAGGTTATCCAGGTTCATATCACAGTTAGCAGTCTCTTCAGCCTCATTCCTGGCCCTGACCATGTCAGTGCATTCCCTATCCCACCATGGCGGAGAAGGAATTTTATCAGATTGGGGTTTTTTGGAAGGGAGACAGTCATCTGCTGTAGAAGAGATGATGGAGGAAAAGGACAAAAAACATTCTTGGGCATTAGTCCCATTAACTTTTGGAAGTGAAGATACTCGTAAATCTAAAATTTTTGAATATATATCCCAATCTGCTGAGTTTAGCCGGTATTTTAAAAGGGGAGGGGAGACTTTATTGGGAACATTTTTAGATGGGAATTCAATCATGATGGGGTAGTGGTCACTCCCATAAGTCATATTCAAGCGACGCCAGATGAGGAGGCTAGACATATTGGACGAACAAAATGTCAAGTCAACACAACTATTACTCTGCCCTGGGGTAGACCTGCGTGTGGCACTCCCGTCGTTGATGACACAGAGATCAAGATCATCCAATATATCCAGCAAGCCAATGCCAAAGTTATCGCAAGTATCTGATCCCCAACGATAATGGTGACAATTAAAATCACCCATAACAAGTATTGGGCCGCTAACACTGCATAATAAATTTCTAATTAACGGAAGATATTCGAGTTGTGGGTGCGCAATATAAAAAGAAAAAATATTTATATCCTCAGCCTTAACAGCAACAACATTTATGTTATCGCCAACAAAGGGTAAAGGAATTGGGGAAAATGATACTTTGCTATTGATGAGCAAAGCACATCCCCCATATCCATCAGGTCTGTCATTACGGACACTGCTGAGAAATGGCATCCTGAAATTACTTTCAGGCAAAAGCCATGTCTCAGCAATGCTGCAGATTGATGGTTTATATTTGTTTATTAAAAATGAAAGATCAGGCTTTCTGGGAGTAATACTCCTCACGTTCCATTGAAGGAATGTTAGGTGATGGAACATTATGAATATAATTTAGGATTGAGTTCAGTTTTAACGCAACGTGGTCAGGTATTGATTGAGTGGGATTTGTAAGAACAGTCATTAACATGTTTGTAATTAATTCTAATATGTTTTTCGAGTTGTCTTCCTGTCTGTATATTATGGGCTCAGTGACTTCAATTGGGAAGGCACAGCCATTTTTTGAGGGAGAAAATGAGTAATTTTGGGTAAGTGCTTGATGGGCTTGTTTATTATAGCCAGGAGAAAGGGGGGCACGGGGTTTAGGGTTAAGGGAGACCGTTTTACGGTACGACGCGACGTTTGGGTAGCAGGGATTGGGCTTGAACACTGGGATTGGGATTTATTTATTGTAACCTTGTTACGAAGGGAGGATTTAGAAACATCGGCATATGATCTGGAAACAGGGGGGAAAACCCGACTTGCTTCTGCATACGAAATAGATTTTTCCGCCATCAGAGCTTTGATGCTCTTCTGCCGGCTTAATTCAGGACAAGCACTGTCATTTGCAAAATGGTTCCCGGAACACAAAACACAAAAACCTAACTCAGGGGTGATTTCACATCCATCACCTGGATGATCTTCACCACACTTGAAACAACGTGGTTTCGACCTGCAAAGCGTACGGGTATGGCCAAACCGACAACAATGGTAACACTGGATTGTTGGGTATGTGTACCTCTCAACTAGAAGAGCTGAGTAGAAACAATATACCCGTTTAGGCAAAACTTGTCCATCAAAAGTAACTACAACTGTCTGCGTAGGCTTCCACTCAGCTACACCAGAAGAGGTCACCTTACGGTTCATCCTCCGGGCCTTCACAACAGCACCACATCCTTCAGGAACCTTGATGTTTGCTATAATTTCGTCCTCTGACCACTCAGTAGGGATATCCCTAACAATACCCATACGTGTAATGTTGAATTGAGGGATGGAGGCAATAAAATTGTGTTGTATTAGTAGGTTATTCACTAAAAAACTGTTTGCGTCCTGATGCGACTTGAATTCTACCGACACACGATTTCTGCCTATACGTTTGACTCCATCCAGGCGTATGTTATTGATGTTATTTATCGTCAAAAACATACCAAACTTAACAGGTTGCAGCACAGTGCCTGAAGTCTGATCATCCTTAAGGGAAACGTGGACAATATACGGCGGGTTATCCCTAGCTGTATATGTAAGTCTGCCGATTATGTTTTTCGGAATCTTGGGTGGAATATTTGGGGTAACAGGGGGGGAGGCAGCAACTCTTTTCCGATTTAGGGACTCGGTATCCATATTGGGGTCTTGCGGGAATATTTGGGTGTCATGGGGGAGGGTGACGGTCAAGACAGCAGATAGTTCAAAAAGCGCGTCAGGCGTGGGATCGGGATCAGGGTCAGGGGGCTTTTTGGAAGTCATTTTTACGGCGATCAATGTTTAAAAGCGGGACAATAACAAATAAAACTAACCTTACACAAAGAACACAAACACTAGGAATAGTCTCGATCAAGTTTCACACAAGGATTCACTAGAAATCGAAAAAATTCGTAGCACGGACAAAAGCACTTGTTATACCTTCACCACTACCCACGAAAGTCCTATTATTTAGTTATCACATCATGACAAAATAACACGTGTCAAACTTGCAGGCTGTCATTGTCAGTAGTTTTCTCAACATGTTAGTGACAATATGATGGTTATTTTTAACTTTTAGTAGAGTTTTAGTTTAAAAGGTGAGACAGGATTTAGCGTGAACATTACGGCGTACAAAGTTAATAGACTAACTAGGGCGAATTATTATTTTTAATCATGTTAACTAGCTTAAAAGCGATGTTGTTACTGGGTCATTTTCAACAAGTCCGTTATTTTTCAATTTCGGTGGCGCAATATTTTCTTTTATTTTTGTTATGATTATGAATTATATTCATAATAAGTACCTAAACAAAATAAAATTGCGCCATCGATATTGACAAAAAAACCGGACTTGTTGAAAATGTGTTACCTGTGATTACTGTGATTTGAATGAAGACCGATTATTAAAATTGTAGTTAATTTAATAAAAAAAGTTAAGTATTGTGAACTCAACTTTATGTTCCTGTTAGTAACTAAGAATTCCAATTAGTAATTTGTTAAAGTGAGACTTAGTTTAGAAAATGTTATTTTCTTTGTTAATTTTATAAGAAGATGATTAACGTAACGACTAAATATTGTTTATTTTGGTATGTTTTACCCAAATTTCCGAGTTTTATTCCTCGTGTCTTTTTCATCATCTGCCTAGCCTTTTCCCAACTATGTTGGGGTCAGCTTTCAGTCTAACCGGATGCAGCTGAATACCAGTATTTTACATGGAGCGACTGCCTATCTGACCTCCACAACCTAGTTACTATGTAACACGATACCCCTTGGTAAGACTGGTTGTCAGACTTTTTGGGCTTCTAACTACCAGTAACGACTGTCAAAGTGTGTGTGTCTTTTTCATAACAGAGTATAATTTGTGGACATCATGAAACAAATGTTACTAATCTGAAGTATTTTTGTTGATAATTTGTGAAAATATGCTGAAAATAATTTTTGTTTGCTAATATAATGAATGTAACTGATTTAAATAATAAGAAATTTAAATAAAACATACAGAACACATTAGCTTTTATAAAAAAAAAAAAAAATATTAAAAGTGTTACTAATTGGAACTACCTGTGCCCTAAGTGCTCTTACAAACTCATCTTTTGGCTTAACTGCTTGTTCAATCCTTTCAACTGTCAATAACGAAACACAATAGAATTTTAATTGTTATCCACCTCAATGAGGCGTCGTAACAGATGATGAGTAAAACAATTGGTATTTTCAAAAAGCTCATTTAATAAACTATCTAAAAAAATATTTGAATACAAAATCATTACTAAAAAAATAGCATTCCGATTCCGTAACGATCATCTTTTGGATCGGACGGATTCGATCTGACCTGCGGGGCACTAGATGGGATGACATAATATTGAAAGGTACTGTTGAGGAAGCTGCTGGGAATTTTTATTCAACGTTATTCGAGATCAGAGATAAGCAGACGTGCTGAGGGACGCCTCAGCGTTTGTGTAGACTCTTTAAAATATCCATCTTGGTATAACTCGGCGCGCATTAAGATACTTAAAGAAAAATTCAATACTATAGGAAATTTAAAGTCTATGGGATGGGAATATTTCTGATCGCTTATCATATCTATTACTTCGCGACAGAGCCAATTATATTGAACAGCTTTGTCATAAGGCCTACACGATAAAATCGAGTCCTCAATAGGTACTAACCCAAAACTGTTCTGGTCATAGATATGTCAAAAGTAAACACATGAACAGTAATTTCCCATCGAGTATGTCATATCGACTATGAAGTGCCAATACCTTCTATTTTTTTTCGATTTTAGTTTTTAATACCAATCGACGTAAAATGCTATTACGCGTCGATTGGCACTAAAAACTAAAAAACGAAAAAAATAAAGGTAATTAAGAGGTATTGGTACTTCGTAGTCGATATGGTGATAATAGAAGTGACTCAGGAGGGGGAATTTGTGAGCTTTTCGCTAATTACTATCGTACAAACTTTCTAGATGCTTCCTCCGCAAGTCACAGTTGTGGTTCGACCGGCTGTTTCCAACTGTGATTTAAGTAGAATTAAAATTGAAGTAGTGGTCGTTCATAGTCATTTAAAATCCCTTGACTTGATCAAATCTGTCAGCCCCAGTGAACCAGGAAACCAGTGATGGTATCGTCGTATTTAAGAGAATTGTATCCGCACTTTCAACTAAACATTCAGGACTAAAAATGATTTCGCAAAGAACTCGTATAAATCGAACTATCTCGAAGCCAGAATGTATCGTAGACTATATAACACCGGAAAGTCCAGCATTGATCTTAATGACCAAATGGCATCATACAGCTCTGCTTTGAGGCGCTGTACGAAATGGTACCGGAAGTTATTTTTTGAGATGTGAGGTACGAGAATCGTGAATGCTCACTTCTTGTATTGTGAAAATACTCGAAAAAAGAAGCTCAAAATAACTGAGCTTAGAGAGAAAGTAATCAGAGGGATGTTTGCAAATACAAAGTAGTTCAAGGTCCATCAACATCAACACCACGCCCAGCGTCGAATAAGCGCCACAGGCATACGTGGAATGTAAAGGGGAACCCTCTTAAAAAGTGTAAAGGACGTTGTGTAGAATGTTATAAAATTTACGGGAGAAATGGGAAAACTGTAGATGGAAAAGACAAGTTTGCGAAACAAACAAAAAGTTTGCTCTGTTTGCAATTTTTTATTATATAAAGAGTGCTTTAAAAACTCCATTAATATTTTTCTGTCATTTCAGACTATATTTGTATTGTTTTTGATGATTTTGCATGCCTATAATACGATTATAAACAATTCAAAAAACCGGCCAAGTGCGTGTCGGACTACGCACAATGAAGGGTTCCGTAGTTGAGAAGAATTTATTTATCCCAAGAACAAACTTAACATTGTAGTTGAAAAACATGTTCTCCCATACATTCCAACTGCAAATCATCGCTCGGCATCCAATACCGCGACTGTGACATTTTTTTTAAAATTGCAGTGTCACTTATTTGAACGTGTAGAATGAAATAAAACAAAAATCAGATTTTCGTAAAAAAATTCACATTCGCGGTATTAATATAATAATAATACCTTTAAACGAGCAATTCTTGTGTATACCTATGTATATATAATCTGAATCTCGGAAGGAAACGGCTCCAAGAATTTTTATTAAATTTAGTATGCAGGGGGTTTCAGGAGCGATAAATCGATCTAGCTAGGTTTCATTTTTAGAAAACGACGTTCAAAAAAAATTATAATCCAGATATTTTTCTTTATTCAAGTAACAAGGACTCATTGCGTTAGTAAACTTATGAACTATGTTAACTTATTTTACGAGGTCACTTAGAAAGTTTTGCGACTAACAGTTTTTGTCTTACTAAGAATACTTGCTGGTTTTGATGTCAATTAAAACGATGACTATTTATTACAAAAAAACATAACATTCCGAATTCGAAATTCCCTCCACATTTTTTTACGAGCACAATCAAAATACTCTGTCTTACTGAAAACTGGATTTATAACGAGAACATTTTCGCGCGTCAGTCACAAACAAACAACAGTCAAACAGTCTTGTTTTTCGCTGGTTCAACGAATTTATGGGTGGTCTAGTAATTTTGGCAGACAAAGAAAGAAGTGGCCGCCCTATGACGGTTGTTGAAAAAGTGCTGGCTGTGAAAAATTTAATTCAAGAGAATAGGCGAATTACATATGAAGAGGTTCAGCATACACCGTGAAATTTGAATCACAGTTTTGCTAGAACAAACGTTGTTCAGACCATGGTCTACTACCATTCTACAGCATCCAATAAAAAAAAACATAACTGGTTTTTGAAATAACACAAAAAAAAGCAAAGTTTAAAATGTCAAGATTATCGTTACTCCCTACAACACAGACACCACGTATACGTTTTTTCAAAAACTAATTTATGTTTTTTTTTTTATTGGATTCTGTAGAATGGTAGTAGACCATGGTCTGAATAAAGTTTGTTCTAGCAAAACTGTGATTCAAATTTCACGGTGTATACTGCCGATTGGATCGGGAAGTGTGCATGAAATTCTACACAGGCATCTTCGGTTATGGAAGATAGTTTCACGCTGGTACCGCAAAATCTAACGCAGGCTCAGAAGGAGGTTCGGGTAGAATGGTGCCGAGACATGATAGCAAAATTGGTAGCAGGCTCGTCTCGGCGCGTTTAAGATATCATTACGGGTGATGAATCTTGGATTTATCAATATGATCCAGAAATGAAGCATCAGTCGACCGTGTGGCTGTTTCAAAATGAACCAACGCCTACCAAAGTGAAGGGAGCCAGAAGTGCAGGCAAAATGTTGATCGCAAGTTTTTTTTTTTTCTACCAGGTTATCTGGTGTCAATACCCTGACGAGATCAAAGAAGCATCAATGCTGAATGGTATGTTACCAAATGTTTGCCAGAAGTTTTTACTACTGCAAGCAGCAAGCGACTGAACACTGGCCACCGTGGGCTACTGCTTCACCACGACAACGCGCTGGCTCACTCGGCGCTCAAAACAAGGGACTTTCTGGACAGCACACCGGTCAAATTTATAGGTCATCCTCCTTACAGTCCCGATTTGGCTCCGTGCGACGTTTTCTTGTTCCCCAAAATAAAAAATCAACTCAAAGGAAAACAGTTTTCATCACCTGAAGATGCACTGGGTGCATTTGAGAAGGAGATTGAAAGAAAGAAAGAAGAAAGAAAATACATTTATTTAGCACAGCCAAAAAGTCACACAACACAACATAATTGACATGATTAGAGAATAATATGATTGGAGAGGTGTCTGATGCGGACTGGAAAATGTGTTATAAAAATTTGTTTACACGTATAAAACTGTGTATGCCAATGGAGAGTTTTTTCAAAAGATATAATAAAAAAAATTATAACCTGTAGTATATTTTTTTCTAGTATCACAAAACTTTCTGAGTGCCCCACGTAATCTAGTTTAAATTTATTTCACCCCATGGGAGACGGCACTGCAGTGATTGATGTACATGCAATCCAGACTGCTAACGATATTGTTGGAGCTGGCCCGTACTCTGCGTACCAGGGATGCACACCTCATTCGCATCGTTGCGTAAAAGCAATTAATATGTGCGTCCGCGAATATTCCCGATGCGCTACAAAAACAGGCAGCACCGACCTATTGGAGTTATACATCAAACCAGGTGTTTTGGCATACTGCTCACATTTGGCGACCAATTACTTTCTGAGACCACAGATTGACGCGCTCAGAAGCACCATATCATCTGCATAGCTAATAATATTAACACAAATACCATCAATATAGCAACCCTCTCTGGTGCTGCTGAGCTCGCCAATCCTGCCTCACCCCGCATTCCAACCTGTATGGCTTGGAAAAAGTTCCAGCCCATCGTACACTATTGATCTGGTTACCATACCACTATTTAAAGATGTTTATAAGCTCTGTTGGCAACCTATTCTTCTCCATCTTTCTCCACAATACGTCATAAGCAACCTGATCAGAAACCTTGAATAAATCGATGAACCTAGCATAAATCGGCGTCCCACGCTGTGTATAGTAAGTATGTGATAGTATGCTTAAGGCACAACACTGCACTTTCTGTTGACAAACCACGCCTAAACCCGAATTGGTTGTCATGAACATTTACAGTTTTATTTATTTGTGTATTTAGCAGACGGTCAAACACTTTTGATACTTTGATATTATAGTAGCTAGAGAGATGGGCCTTTTGGATGCCGAGCGACGAAATGTAAGTTTTTACGCACAATATTGAGAGATTTACCATGTTATTTTAAGACCATAGACTTCTTATAGGTTTTCCTGTAATTTATGAGTAAAGAGCCTATGTATTTTTTTCAAAATTTTTGGTCCAGTAGTTTCGGAGATAAGGGGGGGGGGAATGGTCAATTTTCATTGAATTTATCAAATATCTTTAAAAGCATTTATTTTAAAATTATATAAAAAATATATTTAAGATCCTCGCAACAAGCCCTTTCATTTGATATGTCACACGGTACTGTTAGCAAAACTTTTTTTTTTAATTTTCTTGTTTGCGCACCAAAAGTGACACCTATATTCAAAATTAAATTATTTACGTTACACATTCGTGTTTGGGTCACAGAAATAAACATGTGTACCAAATTTCAACTTAATCGGTCTATTAGATTCGGAGTAAATTGGCTGTGACAGACGGACAGACAGACAGACAGACAGACAGACAGACAGACAGACAGACAGACAGACAGACAGACAGACAGACACACGAGTGATCCTATAAGGGTTCCGTTTTTTCCTTTTGAGGTACGGAACCCTAAAAAGGTCACAAAAAATGGTGTTTTATTTTTAGACATAACTTTTGATCAAAGGGTCGTACAAAAAACCCACTAAGACCGAAACAACCGTGGAGGCCAGAGGTATTAGAATCCATAGTAAAATGTGTTTCCTGGTGAACACACTGGCCTCCGAATAAAGCATTGCCTCTGAAGGTGGTAGTTTGTGTTTCCAGAAGGATACACATGGCGCTCAACGTGTTAACGACGACACATCGCCGCAACAAATGGAATATGCCCGATAGGCTACCCCTGACAGTAGATATTAAATTGCTCAATATCTATCCTATTTAACAGACAAAAGAGAAGAATACGAAACATTGTACAAAATGCAGAAGTATCCGAGTAAAGAGTTTTTATTGGTCTAATTTGGCTATAATAGTTCTAGCACAAACTTTGCTATTCAACAGGAGAAGAGTAGATGAAGTCGAAAGAATACTGGTTGAAGTTTACGCAAATAAACTAAAACCTGATAAAAATATAGATTAAGTATTTCTGATCAGAATTTGATCTTAGACCAAATAAAAAGACAATAGCGTTGTCAACAGTGACGTGAAGCAAATCCAACGCCCGCCGCCCTCCATCTAGCAGAACCCAAGGTGGCGGTGCGTAGTATTCCACGCGTGCCCCTATTTGACGTCGCGGGGGAAGTCTCACACCTAACACCCCCCGCGCGCGGGCATGATGTGGGTCCAGTCGGGGATCATGGAAGGCGCACAAGATCTCATGATCCCCGGTCAAAGTGTGGGAAGGAAACACCGGGGTGGTTTTTAGTCAGTAGGATTCTAATAGACTCCTTCACCCGCCCCATGGCGGAGGACATCCACGAGGATTTTCAACCCAGGAACAAAAAAAAAATCTAACCTAACTAGCTGTTTTTTAAATCTTTTGTATAATTACTCAATCACAACAATACACAAATGCTGTTCATCATTGAGGAGTTCCATGTGACCTTCAAAACCCAAGATCAGTTTATCACTGTTAGGTTATGTTATGTTAAGTCAGGATAGGTAGTTAGGTTAGCCCCCACGGACCACAGGATGACGGGCAGGAGCTGCAAGCCCCCCGTGAGGAAGGGCATAATGACGGCGCAGGTTCGCCTTGTTGCTACCACCGCCGCCGTCGTCGTCGTCGTTGTACCTCCAGCGACGGTAGCTGAGGGGACAGGTACGATGTCGGAATAATGGTTTCCGACTACCATATCCTAGGCGAACACCAACCACTGCAGAGCGGCCCAGGACCTGGTGGTGCAGGTCATGGCCGAATGGTTGGTGAACGTAGCGGTGGTCGCCGAGCCCTACTCAATCCCCGGCAGCTGGCTAGGTGACGAGGACGACTCGGTGGCATTAGCTTCCAGACTCCCCTTCCCTCTTTAGCCCTTGTGGGCGTCTATTTCTCCCCAACTCGCCCTCTTCAGGACTTTGAGAACTATCTCGGAGTCCTGGCCGCCGTGGTCGGCAGGGCGCCGCGTTGGGTCTCCGTACTGGGAGACCTGAATACCAAGCCGGTGACTTGGGGCATCCCGGCCACCGACGCACGCGAGCGGGCAGTGGAGATGTGGGCAGTCTCCTCTGGACTCTCTCTCTTGAACAGAGGAAGCGTCCAGACATGCGTGCGGCGGCAGGGTGGCTCAATAGTGGATGTCACTTTCGCCACCCCTGCGTTGGCCGCGCGCGCGCGTGTTGAACTGGCGGGTGGACCTGGTGAGGACTATGTCGGACCACCACTACGTGCGGTTCGACATCTCCACCAGTGGCGTCTCGGTGCGATCACCGTTCCCACGGTGGGCTCTTGCTCGCCTGGACAGGGAGGCAGCGGCGGAGGCGGCGTTCGTCCAGGACTGGCTTTCACCGTCTTTCGTCGGCCTGGATGTAAACACAGTGGCAGGGCACCTGAGGGAGTCTCTGACCGAGGTATGCAACTCGAGCATGCCTCGGTCTCACCGACCACTACCCAAACGCGCCGTGTACTAGTGGTCGGTGGAGCTGGCGGGGCTTCGGGCAGCGTGTGTGGAGGCAAGGAGGGCCTACACGCGGAGACGGCGGCGTCGTCGACGGGACCTGGCCGACGAGGACCACCTCTATGAGGTATACATGGCGGCAAAAATGGTCCTCGATCGGGCCATCGCCGTCGCCAGAGACTCGGCGAGAGCGGAGCTGCTGGAGGGTCTCGATAACGACCCCTACGGGAGACCATATAAGGCGCCACGCAACTAACTGCGCCCCTTTGATCCCCCAGTGGCCGAGACCCTGGAGCCCACATTTCTGGATGGGGTGGTTCAGTCCCTGTTCCCGTGCAGGGACAACTTCACCCCGCCAGTTATGGGCCCACCACGGGGGATAGCTCCGCCAGCTTAGGAAGAAGAGGAGGCGCCTCCTGTTACGGAGTTGGAACTTGACGCGGCGATTCTCCATATCCGCGCCAAGAAGACAGCTCCGGGCCCCGACGGTGTTCCCGCAAGAGTGGTGGCGATCGCTGCCACTCAAATGGAGGAGAGGTTTCGGGACCTCTTCAGCGTATGCCTTGCATCTGGAAGGTTCCCGAAACCGTGGAAGGAGGGGCAGTTGTTCCTCCTTCGCAAGGAGGGCCACCCAGCAGACTCCCCCTCGGCATACCGGCCCATCGTTCTGCTCGATAAGGTCAGCAAAATGTTCGATAATCGCTGACCGTCTAAAGGGCCCTCTACGGGGCTCCTATCTGGGAGGAATCGCTCCAAAGGAGAGAACGCCGCCGCCTTGCGGGCACCCCAAAGGGCCATAGCCCAGCTGGTGGCGCGGGCCCACCGCACGGTGGGCTTTGCAGCAGGATGTGCATAATAAATGCTGTAACCAGGCGAACAAATAATTGCATCAAACCAATCCATTATGCTGCATATTTGTTAGATCCGAGATCGCAAGGTATTGAACTCGATGCATGAAGCAGATGCCATGGAGTTTATACATGAAGTGAGCCAATAACTTAATATTGATGTTGGTGTAGATTTAGCTAATTATAGAGCTAAACAGGGTTTATGGGGCAGACCCTTTATATGGAAAAATGTCGCAGAAATGGACCCAGTCGTTTGTTGGAGGGTACTTTGCAGCTCCAAATTGCTGAGTAGGGTTGCAGTACGCCTTCTGACTGCTCCCTGCACTTCCGCAGCGACTGAGCGGTCATTTAGCACACATGCTCATATACACAGTCACAAAAGAAACAGATTGACTACAGACAGAGCAGCAAAGATAGTTTTTATATCATATAATTGGAATCTTTTGCATAAACATAAAGATGATGACAACGACGAAGATGACGAGCCCTTATCAACCCCTAGACAGTTGTCTAGCCCGATGAACAGCCCAATTCATGACCAACAACCTTCTACATCTCGTGGAAGCCAAGAAATAGAATTCTGTGATATTGATGATTTGTATGATGATCATGACAGTAGCGATAGCGATTAAAATTTTAGAACGAGTGAATGAAAAGATATTTTTTGTAATTATTTTCTATTGTGTAATAAATAACTGTGATTGCTATGTTTTGTTTTATTTTTTATATGCAGAAACATGTTTTACAATCCTACTGATAGTTCCACAGATAACCGCGTTTGAACAAACAAAAAAATCCCTTCAGCTTTATTGTATTAGTGTATGTATGTAGATTATGAAAATACCCGTCTATTGGGTTTTTTCCCACATAAATACCCGGTATTTACCCAAATGGGTAAAAACCTGGGTATTTTCCCGTCGGGTTTTTTCCCACCGCCCATCTCTAACCGTGAGGGAGGTTGTTAGCTTGACTAATGAGTAGCTTAATTAGTCACCAGTGCGAACCACTATTTTTTGAGATCTTACAAAGTTATATACTCGTGGGAACAAATATGTTAAAAGGAAACAAAAACAAAACGACAACAGAAAAGGAGGGGAGTGATGCGGGGTCGGATCATCTGGAAATTCTTCCGGAAGCGCCCCAAATTGGGAGATGGTGACTGGTCCTCCGCCGATGACAGGCGGAACATCCACACCAGTCGGTGGGGTAGGGCCCGGCCAAAAATTAAAGGTAAGAGGGCTCACCACCAAGGAAGGTGGTGAGTCGAGCCAGGCTGGCCCAGACCAACTGGACCAGCGAGCTGAGAGGCTCGCCACGGAGGGGCGCCACCCTGGAGGGACCAGTACCGAGCCGGTCCTCTCAGAGACTTCTGGTGGTGAGCCGGACGTCGCTGGCGGCGCCAATCCGGAGCAGGAAGCCAGGTTTGCAAAGGTCGTGGCAGCCGCGATCAGGGCTGTGGCCTTGAAGAGGATTCAATCCTCTAAAGACAAGGCCATACCCACGGCCACGGCCTCTATTTTAGCGGCAGCAAAGGAGCTGCACTTTGGGCCTCCGTCAGACGGTATGTCCGAGATGCGGGCGGAGGTAACTTGACCAAAGTTAAAATATCTAATCCCGAAACAATTTTACCAATACCATCCACAATGACAATTCACCAAGTCATCGTCACTGAAAATAAAAATACCGTTAAATACAGACCCCTAAGCTGCTTCTACACGCGAGGTATTTGCGACTGTTTTTCTCCTAAAATTCACATTCTTATAAAGAAAAACAATGAAAAACAACCAAGATGTGGCCGATTCAAGAAAAAAAAATGCATTTAGATTCATCTTCCGAACATACGGATACGGAGATCGAATATGCCGAAAGTGATCAATCTGATTGGATAGCAGCTGAATATTTTGATGATAATGATCCAAAAGAACAGGAAACCTGTAGAGAAAAAACAGAAAAGAATGTTATCTGGAAAATAAATGCAAAATAAGACTGAACTAGAGATTGAAAACCACAACAAAAGAAAATTTAATATCAAAAACAAACACAGAAGAAGTGTTACAGATATAATTAGATAGTGTCATGCAAAAAGGATCAGGAAATACGGGGAAAAAGAAAGGAAACTGGAGTGAAAATCCTCGCCGATGTAAGGAATACGCCCGAAAACAGTAGGTATTTTGATTTTAAAACATCTGAAGCTCACAGAAATAGGTTTAAACTTTGATATAAGTTCAGGAAAAACCATCATCTAATAATAGTCAATCGGAGAAAGAATGAATTTATATATTTAAATCCTATTCCGTCCTGAGGGTCTACCACCAGCTCAAAAGCAGTATTATTTTAATATTACTTCAGTGGGAGAAAGAGATGGAGCTATACATCCTGTAGAGTGAGTAGTAGTAAGTAAATACAGGCCAGCAAGGTTGTTAGTGTTTTACCAAGCTGTTTTGGATTCTATTTGAAAGTTATGATTTTGTAATTTAATTTATTTGGATTGTACTACTTATTAAATATTTTTCGAAATATAGTGAGTTTTTTTTTTATTTATTCCACTTACCTACCTAAAATCTTACGACTATTTACACACACCCTAATAATTCTATTGTGCTACATTTATTTTCCAGTGAGACACATTCCGTTGTGATTTCCGTTTTACAATTACGTCAAAAATTTGGTTCTGACCCATCTAGCTCTGGTACATCTTCGTCAACTAGCACATCTTCATCGTCATCATCTAGTACATCAGGTAGGTACCTAAAGTTATACCTAATTTATTTTTGTTGTGTGCTTGTGTTATAAATGTTTTTGCTTTCTTTTTTCGTTCAGGTAAGGACTTTTCTCCTGAAGAAGCAGATAACGATCCTGACTACATTCAACAAGTTGAACTTACACGACGTGTTTCAACATCTTCATTTAGCTCTTCTCTTCAACATGATAATGGTATGCAGCAAGTACACGTCGAAGCGCTGATTCACGAGGTAGTGCAAGAAGTTAATTCAATTCAACAGCCAAGTGTGAGTACCTCTTACACACGTAAACGCAAAAGAAACATTTTTAAAATTAAGGAAGCTAAATGCTTCGTAACAGTGGACAACAATACACTTCGTTATCCAAGTAAAAAAAGATTAATCCTATAAAAGAGATAGGAACTCCGTGTGGCGATAAATGCAGATTAAAGTGCACTGAGAAAATTACGCAAGAGGGGAGAGGGTTTATATTTGAAGAGTATTGGAAACTTGGGGATTTGACGAGACAGCGGGATTTCTTAGCAAAGTCTATGTCATTACTTTCAGATATCAATATAAAGTGCATAGTAGCAATAGGGGGCCTAAACATTATTTTTGCTTCGAAGTTAATCATGTTAATATTCGTGTCTGTAAGTTATTTTTTTTAAGTACTTTAGCTATGAATAATATACCAATAGCAAATGTCTTTAAAAAAAAGAATATATCCGGTATTGTCGAAAAAAAAAGAGGAAACATGGCAAGTATAATGAAATTGATCCCAATATTAAACAAGGCATTAAAAGGCATATAGATAGTATACCTAGAATAGAGTCGCATTATTTGAGACAACAAACGACACGCGAATATATAGAGGGTGGAAAAATCTGACGGATTTATATAGTCTACCAAACAAAATTCATTAATAATGGTGAAGAAGCTGCTAAAATTCACAATTATAGAAAATGTTTTAATGAAGATTACAATATTAGTTTCTTTAAACCTAAAAAAGATCAATGTGAATTATGCACATCTTATAAAAATGACGTAGGTCATAATACAGAATTAAAAACAAAGTATGAACAACATCAGATTGAAAAAGAACTGAGCCGCAAAGAAAAGGCGACTGATAAGACTTTGGTAAATACCAACCACATTGTTGGTTGTTCTGATCTGCAAGATGTGCTTCCCCTTCCGAAGGGTGAAGTTTAGACTTTATATTATAAGTGTAAACTTAATGTTTTTGATTTTACCATAAGTGAATTAGCCAACGATTTTTGTGATTGTTTTGTGTTAAGTGAAGTGGATGCGTTGAGGGGAGCCAATGAAATCGCAACATGCGTTTTCAAATATTTAACAAAACGAGTATCTGAAATTAATAATGATAAGTTACAAGTCACATTTTACTCGGACAATTGTTGCGGCCAGCAAAAGAATCAATATGTTTGCGATGTATATCGATGGGTCCTACGTATAAGGGCCAATGCAACATTTTGAGCCATTTCACTTTTTTGTATTAAATGCTTCGTTTTACTGTAGTTGATAAAGTGCACTAAAAAAAACATTTATGGGTGAAAATACTATTTTTTGCTACAGTAAAAGGGCCTATATGGCACAATTTGAAACGTATGAAGGCCAAACGGTTATTCGAGACTTGTACGCGGGGAGATCCCGCGTCTTTGTTTACTGCAACGGCTAATCGGTCAGTTGAGCACGAATGTTTAATTTATATAAAGAGTGGTTTGATCCAACTAAGTATGGTACAAAGTGCGAGTCATTAAGGCAGTATAGAGATGTGGTCATTTTAACAACCCAAAAAGGATCAATGTCATGTCTATCATTCTTATAAACACAGTCCCATAACGCCGGAAGTAAAAGAAAACTTTGAAAATCACATAAACAATAAAAAATTGTCTAGATCTTTAAAACAGAACGATAAATATGACTCACAAAATAATCCTAAAATATTTTGTGCTACATTTGATTTACAAAAAGTGTTGCTGGCTCCTAGTGGTGAAATTAGTTTATTTTATTATTGTAAGCGATTGAAAGTTCATAATTTATCCGTGTTTGATGTTGGAAATTTGGTTGGTACCTGCTACTTGTGGAATTAACAATGGGCTAAAGTAAAAGGAGCTCCTTATAATGTTATAGATGTATCTCAAAATATAGTTTTCGGCTTATGTGAATTATGTCATAAAATAATTATATTATTATTGTTTGTTTAAGTTATTTATTTATATTAAATATTTTTTGTAAATAGTGGATTATTCAAAAATATTAAAATACACGTTTTTTTCAAAATTAGCTTATGCCAAGTAAATCGTCTAAAGTGACACTGGCCTTTTTATTACTAGTTTTTTTCATCATAATTAAAATTTAAAAAAATACGTATATAGGCATATATTTCCGATAACAGTAATGATTCACGTGCAACTGAATATCTGACAATGCTCGCCTATCACGGTATGCTACCAGCACACACCATTCCTACGCGACAAAGTAACACCTGTCTCGACCACCTAATTTTAAAAACGAGAAGAGCTGCTTTTTGTTTCATCGCCAACACTTCGGTAACTGATCATGATACTGTTTTATTATTTATGGAGAACAATAACCCTTCCAATATTTCACTGAAAAAAGGTAGACAGACCCGAGTTTTGGATTTTGACAAAATTGAATTGGACCTACTGCGGACCGATTTTAGCCCCGTTTATTCCACCCCAGATGTTAATGAAGCTACTGACTTCTTTATCAACACCCTTAACCTTATTATAGTCCAAAACTCTATTTTGAAAGTTGTGCCTAACCGTAAAAGGTTAAGTAAGCCCTGGATGACACCAGGGCTCCTTAGATGCCTACGAAATCGAGATAATATGCATATGAAATTTAAAAAAAAATCCGGAAAATAAAACACTACAAACAACTTTTAAAAGATACAGGAATTATTGCTCTAAGATACTTAAAACTAATTATGATAAAGCCCTTATAACTAACTCACAAAATAATAATAAAAAACTCTGGGCTGCTATAAAATCTATCACCTATACATCTAAAGCTAAAACACATCCTTACGCTCTTCTTTCACCCTCCGAACCAGAGCGCTCTGTAAATGAAGTGAACTCGTACTTTGCTAACATTGGACGTACATTAGCTGAAAACGTACCATACGTCTCCGCATGCTTACCTCCACAAAATGGTGATCTCCCACCGTATCACAACAGCTTTGTCATGCTAGAAACTGACGAATCTGAATTAGACATTTTGATTGGAAAGTTGAGAAGCGATTGTGCGGTAGGTTCCGATGGAATATCGGGCTCGTTCCTTAAGAAATTTAAAAATCTCCTCACCCCCCCTCTGATTCATATTTGTACTTTGGCATTTAATTCTGGCATCTTTCCTGATGCACTTAAGCTGGCAGTAATGCATCCTGTGCATAAGGGTGGGGACAGAGATCGATCAAATAACTACAGACCTTTATCAATTTTGCCTACGCTTTCAAAATTAATTGAGAGACTCATGAATAACAGATTGGTTAAGTACCTAGAGCAAAATCATTTTCTTTCTTCTTCTCAATATGGTTTCCGTTCCGGAATCTCCACAAATAATGCTGTGCTAGACCTAACCACTAACATCTTCTCCAACCTGGATAAAAAAACAGAAGGTAATTGGTATTTTCTTGGATCTGGCTAAAGCCTTCGATACGATATCTGTCCCCAATCTTATTGCTAAACTTGAAAGGATCGGTATTAGAGGCATTCAACTTGCTCTCTTTGAGAGTTACCTCACGGGTAGGCGGCAGTGCGTCAGGATCGGTGATTGGACAAGTCACGAGCTCCTCATATCATACGGGGTTCCCCAGGGCAGTATTATCGGCCCAACCCTTTTTCTCATTTATACAGTGTGAGTCTTTATAATCTGCACATACTGAATCGAGGGAATCTTTGCTTAATTATATCGACGGAAAAAATGATAAAAAAATTCTAAATATTTTATTGAAATTTTTAATGGATTTTTTATTTATTTTTTCGCTTCTGTGACTCCAGTGTATACAAAACGGTGTAACTTTTTAACTCGATGTTTTATCACGATGAAACAAACTCCATAATGATTGGAAGTAATTAGGTGTCCGCATTAAATGAAAATTGTGTAAAAAACTGCCACCAATTAAAAATTAACACGTTTTTTCCGCAAAAATCTGATTTTTTTTCATCAATTTTTGCAATAATCGTAAAATTTCTCAATAAGATGCCCCGATTACCTTCATTTTTTATTACTTTAAATTATTCTTCATCGTATTAGCTATCCAATAGTAAAAATTGCAAGGGTTTAACTCAATCCCATCATTTCTTATCAACAGCCAAAGAAAGGCCTAGAGCACGGCTACGCACTAATTGTTTAGCAGGTAGACGTCCTTTTTTGTTGAGAATGTGCACGGGTCGGGGTGCGGGGAGGTAGGGCCAGCTGAAGGGACCAGAAGGGATGACAGACAGGCAGTCGCTCCGAATTATTCGCCGCTGCTACATGTGTTTCGTTACTTTCATTCACTGCTACCTGAGTTTCGTGACTTTCGTTCGCTGCTACGTGATGCCGCGCTTAAGTGAATTCTCCCCGGCACACATTGCCGACATTCATTTTTACTATGGGATGGGACGAGGAAGTGCCAGAGCTGCGCGCGCAGCTTACATAGCTACGTTTCCTAACAGGCAACCAGTGCCATCTGCCCGCAACTTCCAGGAAGTTCACAGAAGATTGTCGATCACTGGACTTGAATCAAGTAGAGATCGTCGCGAGCCGCCTCAAATAATTATTGATGTGGTTCTGGAACAAGCAGTACTGAGCGATTTGTTTGCTGATCCATCCATAAGTACTAGACGACTGGCTCTTCGTCACGGAATATCACAAAAATCAGCGTGGCGTATTTTAAAGAAAGAAGGATTGCACCCTTACCACTACCAAAGAGTGCAACATCTACATGAAGACGTAGATTGGCGTCCAAGGTGTGTGATGTTCACCTGGATTCAAAGAAATACCAGAGCAAACCCAAACTTTCCGAAAACCATACTATGGATGGATGAATCAACATTTACCAGAGATGGTATTACTAACTGTAGAAATTTACACAGATGGTGCCCTGGAGGTCAAAACCCGAAATTGAAACGTTCATCGACTTTTCAAGTAAGATTTTCAATAAATGTTTGGGCTGGTCTTATCGATAACATGTTGATTGGACCAGTCATACTGCCGAGAACTTTGAACAGTGAAAGATTTTTAAGTTTGTTGACTGACGATCTACCTGAGTTATTGGAAGATGTACCACTGTCTTTGCGTCGAAGGATGTTTCTGCAGATGGACGGATGCCCTGCCCATTATGCCACAAATGTGAGATCATTTTTAAACGAAAATTATCGTGATAAATGGATTGGACGACTAGGACCTGTAGGGTGGCCTGCGCGTTCACCCGATTTAACGCCCCTTGATTACTTCCTGTGGGGGACCATGAAGCAACGCGTCTACAGTACTCCCATCAACAGTGAGGTCGATTTGCGTGATCGCATAATTAACTGTGCAAATGATATTCGCAATGATCCCGAAATGATAAGGAGAGCGACACAACAAATTTTAGTTCGCGCGGCTTTGTGCCTACAACAACGAGGTGGACATTTTGAGAACCTAATGCATTAAATTTTCTTTAAAATAATAAATGTTTTAATTGAACTCTTTTTCATTCATTGAACCCAAATAAATCATCCTTAAGAGAACAAAAATAGCGCGTTCGAAGTGCCATCTGTAACACTTGATAGAAAGTGTTTTGTCTGAGCTAAAAGCATACAATTTTTATTATTAGGTAGCTAATACGATGAGGAATAATTTAAAGTAATAAAAAATGAAGGTAATCGGGGCATCTTATTGAGAAATTTTACGATTATTGCAAAAATTGATGAAAAAAAATCAGATTTTTGAGGGAAAAACGTGTTTATTTTTAATTGGGGCAGTTTTTTTACACAATTTTCATTTAATGCGGACACCTAATTACTTCCAATCATTATGGAGTTTGTTTCATCGTGATAAAACATCGAGTTAAAAAGTTACACCGCTTTGTATACACTGGAGTCACAGAAACGAAAAAATAAATAAAAAATCCATTAAAAATTTCAATAAAATATTTAGAATTTTTTTATCATTTTTTCCGTCGATAAAATTAAGCAAAGATTCCCTCGATTCAGTATGTGCAGATTATAAAGACTCACACTGTATAAATGAGCTCTGCCGGCTAATGCTTCCCAATGCATCCATTTTCACCTATGCTGATGATACTGCCCTAATATTCCACGGAGACTCATGGGAGCTGGTGTTCCAGCATGCACAATCCGGACTCAACCTTGTCACCGACTGGTTGGCTCAAAACCTGCTTACTTTAAATGCTGACAAACCTAATTACCTAACCTTTTCTTTTACTGCCGCTGGGAAACCTCCTTCCTCTCCGTACTCCTTGATTGCCCACTCTTGTATTTCACCTCACCTCACTGTTTGTAATTGCCCCTGCCTTTCTCGCCTCAGTTTTGTCAAATATCTCGGTGTACAAATTGATGATTGCCTGTCTTTCTCTACACACATAAACACACTCACCTCACGACTGCGCAGGTTGATTTACATTTTTAAGTCCCTACGTCACGCTGCGGACTCTTCGGTGCTAAGACTTGTATATCTCGCCCTCTGCCAATCACTTATACAATATTGCATAATTACTTGGGGTGGATCAGCAAAAACTCACATGCTGAAATTGGAGCGTGCCCAAAGGGCACTCCTGAAAGTTGGATGGCGGTTACCTTACCGCTTTCCTACCATTGACCTTTATAAAACATGTACGGTTCTCTCTGTTCGCAAATTATTTATCCTTAACCTTGTTTTAACCACACACTCTCAAACTCCCTACGCTCCGTGCAAAATTGTCTCCCAACGACGTAAACATACTGTTTGTCCCTCCATCCGCACAAATTATCGTTCAGCCCAACGTAGTTTCCCTTTCCTCAGTGGCTACGTCTATAACAAGGTTAATAAAATTTTAAATATACACCCAATGTAAAAAAACTGTTACGAAATGGCTACTTGAATTGGATTATGCAGAGACTGAACATTTACTAAATATTTTAAAAGGGTGCTGGGCGCGAGGACTTATATTGCACTCACGGGCACACAACACTCTCCAAAGACACACATAGAACATCTTTTGCTTTGTAAATTAATTTCCCTTCCTCTCATTACTTGGAGCTTTTACAATGTTGTATGTAGAACGTAAGTGCAATTTAATGTTATAATTTTAAGAGTGTGAGCCTGGAGATCTGTAATACAGGTCCCGAACCCAGTATAGACTCCAGCTCTCACAAAGGTTTGAATCTGCCTGTAACCTATATACCATGTACTAAAGGAGATTGCCACGGAGCAGGTCCCTTTTGTGGTATCGTGTGCCTGATTTTAATAATAACCTAAAAATATTATTCATTTTTTTGTGTACAGGGTATTTTTTATACAATTTCTTTCACCCTGGGAATAAAGTTAAAGTTAATTAACTAGTTAAACATTACGTCGACATCCGTTTGATTGGTATACAAAAAAAAAGTTGCCAGGTATCAAAGAATTAAATAACTAATGCCATCTTTTAATCAATTGATTAATCGATATCAAAATAAAACGATTATGAAACAATAAAAAACAATTATTTTTAATTAAGTATATATCGCATCTTTACTTCAATAACGTGATAAGTCCGACAATAATATTGTCAGATTTTTCACGTTATTGAAGCAATAATAACCTGGGAAGTCCGACAATAATATTGTCGGACTTATCACGTTATTGAAGTAAAGAAATAACCTATGGGCAGTTTACATCTTAATGGGGTTAAAAACTGAAAGCTCATAGCAGATGGCAGCACAGTTCGACGTCTTTATAAACCACCATTGTTGTGTTTGTTTACTTTTGTGTCGATCACAAATTATACGAAAAGTAGATAAATATGTATGAGACTTGGAGTGTAGTCACTATTAATAGACGAGGTAAGGACAGAGGAAGCGTCTACCAATGGTAAAAAAGCAGCTTTAGGGGAAAGGTCAATAAATTATGAACGTTTTATTTATTTATATGTTATTTTATGTTTGTCGGCTTTAAGTTCGTTTTTTGTTAAATACTGGAGGCGTGCGATAGAACTAACCTGATCAGAGTTGAAAACCAACTCGGCCTTGATGTTCTTGACTGAAAAACCTTAGAGATAGCACTTCTAGCACTGATCTAATATGATATTATAAACACACACATACTTTACTATAATTTATATAATATCACATCACAAGTGCCTGTATGTAATGAAAACAGACTTAGTTCTCTTGGAAACATCACCTATAAACCACTTTCTCCCATAAAAGGCTTAAAGGATAGCACATTGTCTCGACAAAATATTGGATTCCAATTTTTTTCGGAGAGCTTTCTCCCACAGTTTTCTTCTTATAACATCTTTGGCAAATACATGGGGCCCATATTTTTGCAGTAAACAGCTGTGCAACTGGGCTCAATAATTAATTATGCGTAAAAGAAGTCGCTTGTTTACGTAAAATGTATGGCTAGCTGTCTTCGATCAATATTATTGATCGAAGCTAGCTGTCAAATTATAAGACGCTGGAATCAGCGCCATCTGAAGTGAGCAAGTGGCAGTTTTTATCCCCATTAGATCTCAACATTCGATCGACAACTTCAACGCTACTGTGTTAGCATTTTGTTTTACGACGATGAGGTAGAATAATGGTATCCGTGTCCTTTTTATACGTATTATTGCACCATAATCTGAAATGAACAACAATAGGTGTTCACCAAAAAATATGAGTTTGTAAAGTATTCTTGATGACGAAAACTATTGGATAAATAAACACTGCTCATAGTCGATGCGAGTAAAACCGATGAAACGATGACAATAATAGGTTGTATAAATTCATAAGGCCTACATTGATAAATGTTCACAAAAGCAATAGACACAAAAGTAATAGCAAACCCCTAACAAAGTAGTTTTTAACGATTGATCTATAACGATTTATTAATCGATTATAAAAAAAAATATCTGGCAACATTTACTTGCGCATGTCACAGAACTCGCTGACTTCTGTGGTTCGTTACGTGCGTGATTGCTTTGTTTAGATATCTACATTGAGTTTTGAATTCCGTTATCTTTTAATTAGTAATTCCCATCCCCATACTATAGTCCATGAGACAGGCTCGACCTAGTATGGAATCCTCAAGTTAAAATATTAAAATTAGGTTTCCTTTATGTCAATAATTTTTGAAATAGTTTATTTGTATTACTTTTAAGGAAATGTAAACATTCTTTTTTTGGTCAATAAACGATTTTATTATTATTATTATCTTAGTAGATAGGTAGTAGAAGTAGGTACTCAATCTAAATAGAATAAGGAGGAAATGTCACTGTCAATTTCTAATTATAACCTAGATTTTTACAACAGAAAAACAATGATATCTCTTGAACCAGGGTGAATAAATGAAAAATAGTTTCTGATTAAGAAAATACTATGTTTTAACTATTATTTAAAATAAAAATCTTCAGGGCACAACCATTTTCCACTGGGACCCAACTTTCCTAACAAATCGGGCAATCTCCTTTGTACCTTTTTGAGAGAAATAAAAATTACTATTATTATTATTATACATTAATTAAAAAACTAATAAATATACAAAGAAATCGATGTATCTAGAATAACGAACATATGTTTCATAGTAACTATGCAAAGTTTCACAAACATCAGTTGAAGCATCTAAAAAATATACCAAATTGAAACTTTGAGAGCCTCTATTGAAACGTTGTCAATTTGCACATTGGCCCTTATACATAGGACCCATCGGTATGTATGCATTATCTGCTTATATATACAGTAGAATCCACATATAACGACTTCGCTTATAACGACTAACCGCTTTTAACGACGATAATGTTTACTCAGGTTTCATAGTTAGGTACTGAGAAAATGTAACCGTTTAGTGCGACTCCGGTTTAAGCGACCAACTGCTTATAGCGACCATTATTTATGATAATACGTCCGGTTAAAACGACGCGCAATGTTTTGTTTACACAACCTAAGCACCAATACCTCGGCGCCCCAACTTCACCCCACCCCGCGTGCATCCTTAGTGGCGTGCGTAAATCACAGTTATGGCTGGTTTACACAGTGCGAGCTAGCGTACGAGTTAGCCTTCCGAGTAACTGCACTGCAGTAACTCGCACTGTTTGGACGTAACTTGCGAGTAACTCGTACGTGCGAGTTGGTCGGTAGCTCGCATCCGAGTTACTTCAACATTTTTTGTTTTCACTCGCATGCTCGCCCGGCAGCAACTCGCACATAACAGCGGCTCGTGCGTCGCTCGCATCGTTTGGACGCGTTCGGCAGTAGCTCGCCAGTGCCAGCCGGGCAGTTGTGAGTGGAACCCGTGTTTTTTTGTGTGCTACGCCTGTGTACTAAATCGAGTTCGAAATGGCTGCGGATAGATGGTCTTCTGACAATAATATTTCATTCATGAAACTCTACAGAGAACAAGAAAATTGAATTTTTTCGATAAAAACTATCGAAATAGAGATATGAGAAAAGCATCTTTGGAACATATCGCAAAAGAAATGCACCTAGGTAACACCAATGAGGTAACCAAGAAAATAAAAAAATTACGATCCACCTACAATCAAGAAGTGAATAAAATTGAAAAAAGCAAGAAGAGTGGTACTGGCGCATACGATGTGTACAAACCATCCATAAAATGGTTTGATGTAATGGATTATACAGGGTGTCCCGTAAATAATGGATCAAACGTAACGGGTAGGTAGCTTACCTCATTTCCAACAACTAATTTGAAACCGATAAGGTAACCAAGATATTTTTTTTTTCGATTTTTACTATTTTCTGTACCAGCATTCAGTGTTTTTAATGCTGTTGCTGCAAATGGTATCATATTTAGGTGTGATTTTTGTCAAACATTTCTGAATAGTTTACTAATGTTATAAGATACCATTTTTTTAACACCTTCGGCGCCAAGCATGATTTCCAAAATCACCCTTTTTTTGTATTTGTTTTTTTTTTGTTTATTTGGTTTTATTTATTGTATTAATGTGTTTTAAGCTTTCATCTTCCTTTTCCCTTCTTTTTTTCAGGTTTTTCAGAGTGTGTATCATAAATGATACACTGGCCTACCAAATTGTTTTGTGTGTTCTCATATCTCCAGGGCCATGTGTATCATTTATGATACATTTAAGCTTTAAGTGGTGTTTGCTTTTTGTTTCAGATACATTTCTCACGAAATCCACGGAGGAGCTTAGGAAAAACAATAACAAGAACATTGTAATTGTTTTTCCTAAATTCCATTTTGATTTGTTACAGAATATTTAATAAAAATAAATACAGTGCAACTTAACTATAAAACATGGACTTCGATAGTGACGATTCCCAGTATGATCCAGACTATCATCCGGATAATGAAGATGGCAATGGGATGGACAGTTCCGAAAGTGACAGTGCTGATGAGATTTCCAATTGGAATCCACCTCTTTCTTCTAGACGAGTCTCAACTTTTTCCGAGAGTGAGATGCCTCTATTACCAGAGATACAGAGGCGCACTTCTGCACGAAGGATGAATAATAATATACAATTGGATAACAACGGTAGACCAAGTACATCCGCTCCTGATAACGCTCCAAGTACATCTGGTACCACATCGTCTGAAATAAGTGAATCTGAATGGCTAAAGCAGAAACTAGACTCTATTGAATGGGAAATGCCAACTCAAGAAGGTCCACCGCATATTGAATATACAGTTCCCTTTTCAGGCACGAAAGACATTTACTCTGGAATTTTAGCCCAAGCGAATCCGATAGATTACTTTGATTTATTCATGACCCGAGATATTATTGAACACATAGTGGATCAAACAAACTTATATGCATCTCAATATCTGCTAACCAATGATACTTCCTCCAGATCCAGGACACATTCCTGGGTTCCTGTAACAGTAGATGTAATGACAAAATTTTTAGCCCTGATTGGCTGGATGGGATTAGTAAAACTACCTCGTATAAAAGACTACTGGAGAGTCCATAAGCTTAATAATGTCCCCTTAGCCCGAACTGTAATGCCCAGAAACAGATTCGAATTGATACTCAAGTTCATACATTTTTCCGACAATACATTAGCTGACCCTAACGACAGACTTTACAAATTACGAGATGTGCTTGACAAATTTATAAATAATTACAAGGCTACATACACACCATGAGAAAAAATATGCGTAGACGAATCCCTGATACCTTGGCGTGGGAGACTGTTATGGAGACAGTATATACCTAATAAAAGTGCTAAATATGGTATAAAAATTTTCAAACTTTGTACAGACAAAGGATACACGTGGAACTTGATGGTGTACTGCGGCAAATCCAGGGACTCAGAGGCTGAAGTTTCGGAGAAAACAGTCATGTCCTTGGAAGATGGCCTTTTGGAAGAAGGCAGAACTTTATATACCGACAATTATTACACGAGTATTCCCCTCGCCTTGCGTTTGAAAAAACGAAAAACCCATTTGGTAGGCACACTAAGAGCCAATAGAAAGTACTTGCCGAAGGAAGTAATACAGGCTAAATTGAAGAAAGGAGAAATAGGAGCAAAGCAAAGCAGAGAAGGAATAGTAGTGCTAAACTGGCGTGATAAGAGAGATGTGAGGATGCTTACCACCAAAACATCAGCTCTTGAAATGGTCCCTAACAATAATAGAAGAGCTAATGCCCTGCCCACGAAACCAAAGTGTATTGCAGATTATAATAAAGGAAAATCTTCCATAGATATTAGTGACCAGATGGCAACCTACGGATCTGCCTTACGCCGTTGTACGAAATGGTACCGAAAACTGGCATTTGAAATCATATGGGGCACAAGCCTAGTAAACGCACATTTCTTGTATAACGAGTACTCTACTAAAAAGAAATTGACAATAACCGAGTTTCGTGAACAAGTAATTCAAGATTTATTGGAGATAAATTCTTCAACAGATAATGCCAACCTTCAAGCTTCCACATCAAGACAAATAGATAATAAACATCATTTGATTCAAAAAATTGTAGATGGAAAGAAGGTTCGTGGACGTTGCACCGAATGTTATAAAATTTACGGGAGAAAGGGTACAAAAATAGCGGGAAAAAATAAAACGGCACCTCAAATCTACACCATATGTTCAACCTGTACGACTTTCTTGTGTCGCAAGTGTTTCAACAATACACATTGACGTCTGTTCTTTTCTTTTTTGAATACTTACTATAGTAAAATGTCATAAGAAGTAGCTATTTGTTTTATTTTTAGTTGCATTTAGACTCAAAGGCTTATATTTTCTAAAGCGTAAGTCGTACCCCAAACCCAAATACACCAAAAGATTCGTCCAGGCCAGCGTTTGATTTTTCCTTAAAGAAATGTATGAAAAACGTGTGCATTAGTGATACACAACGCCTTGAACGCGATGGGCCAGATGTATCATTTTTGATACACATTGTATCAACAAGTGTGTGCAAAAATGATACACTGGCGCCGAAGGTGTTTTAAATAACATTTTATTTGCCTTAGAAAAAAAAACTTGAATTGAAAAGTTTTGTTTTTACGATGAAAAGACCAGAATTGGAAAAATTCTCCTGTAAAAAAAATGTATGACCCCAAAGTGTACCATTATTTTAAAAACTTGTAAAATTACTAAGGTTTGCAAATTGGTATAAAACTTACGTCTAGTCCTTGCGGTTACAAAGATATTGCTATGAATGTGATGAAGAAGATAGAACAGAAATTAAAATGGTACAATCTAACTTTTCTTTCTCGTAATGGCTTATGCTTGTAATCTAAGCATGTGGTTAAGCGTGTAGCGTAATTCCGAGCCGATGACGTCATCTGTTCGGAATTTGGGACCGCTACCTGCGGAGTTGCACCTCACTCAGTGTGAAAGGGATAGATAGCGCCGCTTTTGTATTTTTGGTAAATCGGTGTCTTTGTGCAGGTATTTTTTTTCCTTCACCCTTCACTCATACAGGGCTTCATTGTTGCATGATTTTATTTGTTTAGTTGACACGAATCTCTCTTCGAGTTGATACGTACGTCAGACTACTTTCGCTCCCGCTGTGACTAACTGTTGTATTCCTTAAAATTAAACTTGTGCTGTGTATTTGGACTTTGCTTTGCCTAACGATTTGGAACTGTTTGTGTTTTGGACGAATGACTTGGCAATCCTACGGACTTCGAAAACAATCGTTTGTGTGAGGTTGTACGTGTGTGCAGTAGTACGATGCCTTGTTACGAGTACACGCCACGGGAGTATGCCGAAATGCATTTTATCTACGGAGAAGCAAGAGGTAATGCCAGGGCGGCCGCAAGATTGTATCGTGAAAGATACCCGAACCGGGATCGACATCCCGACTATCGCGTATTCATTAGAGTGCATAACGCGCTTCTTGAGGGAAGAATTCTTGGCACCGGAGTTGGGGGTGCCAGTGAAGGGCGACCGTCACAAGTCAATGACGAAATTATTATTCGAGAAATCGAGGAAGATTCGTCGGTCTCAATTCGCGTCATAGCGCAACGCACAGGTATTCCAAGATCGACGGTACATCGAGTTCTAAAAAGGCACCGGTTGCACCCATATCACGTGCAACGTGTTCAAACGCTGACGTCACGTGATTACCCGCAAAGAGTAGCATTTTGCCAAAGGATGCTTAGAATGATACGGGCGGACCCACAGTTTTTTAATAAAATTTTATGGAGTGACTAGTCTTCATGCCGGCGAGATGGATGTCTCAATTTGCATAATTTGCACAGTTGGCAGCTGGTAAACCCACATTTGATGCGAGAGGACAGGAGCCAACATCAATTTAAAATAAATTTATGGGCAGGAATAATAAATGGGCAAATAATAGGGCCGTTTGAACTACCAGTAACTCTAAACGCCGAATACTATCTGCATTTTTTAAGGAATGAGTTGCCAACGTTATTAGAAAATATTCCAGAAGACGTGCGGCAAGCAATGTGGTTACAAAATGATGGTTGCCCCGCTCACTATGCGACGGCAGTAAGGGCGCAACTCAATGAAACTTACCCTGACAGATGGATCGGCCGATTAGGACCAATTTTGTGGCCTCCGCGATCTCCGGATTTAAATCCCATAGATTTTTTTTATTGGGGATGTTTAAAAGACAAAGTTTACAAACAACGAATAACGTCGGAAGAAGAATTACGTCAGCGCATCCAATCTGCTGTATCAGAAATAAACAACAGCCATTTTGTCCGTCGGATAAGAGCTTCCTTTATTAGGAGGTGCAGACTTTGCATTCTCGTAGGGGGACGTCAGTTTGAACATTTACTGTAAAAACAAAATAAACGATTTATTTGTATTTTTTTTTTAATTTAACCTCCTAATTTTTTTCATACGCTGAGATACCTAAACATTTTTAAGAAAATAGTTGAATTGTGCACACTTTTTCAAATTTTATTTTATTTCGTAATTTGGCACCTCTCAATACTCAATACTCAAACTTTATTTGCATTCCACAATGTGTACTTAGGTGGCAAATTAAAAATGAGATCATTATGGACCCTGTCGGGCACAGCAAAAGACAAAGATATAGTAGGAGAGAGGAAGCTTTAAAAATACAACAAAAAAAACAAAAAAATGAAAAATAATAATATATCTAAAATAAATCCAATAATACCATAATAAGAATTCTTTATAAATACACATAGAAATTTTATATATTATTAAATTATATTTTATCGTTTAAATATTCATTAATGTAATAATAGCATTTTTCTGTTAAAAATTGTTTTAGTTTTTTTATAAACATGTTTAATTTTTTTTCTTTTTTTATTATTTCAGGTAGTTTATTATATATTTTTATAGACATTACATAGGGGCTTGTTGAGTGTATTTTTAGTCGAGATTGCGGAATGTTTAATCTTGATTTGTGTCGGAGTATGAAACGTGATTGTATATCTTCGCGCTTTGTGTAAAACTCTTGATATTTATGAACAAATTTGCAGGTTTCTAATATGTATATACTGGGGAGTGTTAAGATATTATAATTTTGGAAGTGAGGTTTGTCTTTTTGTCTCTTTTTTTGTCTCTGTCAGATTCATAGCAATATCTTTGTAACGACAAAGACTAGGCGTAAGTTTTATACCAATTTGCAAACCTTAGTAATTTTACAAGTTTTTAAAATAATGGTACACTTTGGTGTCATACATTTTTTTTACTGGAGAATTTTTCCAATTCTGGTCTTTTCATCGTAAAAACAAAACTTTTCAATTCAAGATTTTATTTAAAGGCAAATAAAATGTTATTTAAAAAAATGGTATCTTATAACATTAGTAAACTATTCAGAAATGTTTGACAAAAATCACACCTAAATATGATACCATTTGCAGCAACAGCATTAAAAACACTGAATGCTGGTACAGAAAATAGTAAAAATCGAAAAAAAAAAATCTTGGTTACCTTATCGGTTTTTTTTTACTGTTCAAATTAGTTGTTGGAAATGAGGTAAGCTACCTACCCGTTACGTTTGATCCATTATTTACGGGACACCCTGTATAATGAAAACAATTAATTTAAAATAAAAAAAAACAACATCCAATCTAGTGAGCACCTAATTCTTTATTTGATATAGTTGGTTACATTTAGATATTAATCATACGACTTTGCCAGGAGACAGCACCGTCATTACAGAAGTAGTTTTTATATTTTTCTCTCAATTTTTCGGCAACTGCTTTTGATCTGTTATTTGTTCGCGATCGGGCGATACACGGTAATGCATTTATTTCTGATCTCCACGTTCCAAGATTGACAGTAAAATTTGTAATATCTTCATAATCTACACTACCAGGAGGAGTGTAGATGTGTGGTGAAGATTTCCGTAACAATTATTATCGTCTCCTCTTGCAACTGGATAGGTTTTCCCAAAACACGAAAGCGAGATGCTAAAATACCGAATCCATTTTCTACTATGCGTCTTGCTCTAGAGATTCTGTAATTGTAAGTTTTTTCAGCTATCGTGGTCTCATAGGGATAGCGTTTCAATAAGTACGTCTTAAGAGGAAAAGCATCATCTCCCACTACAAATCCGCCTTCTATAGCGAGCCGTAATAAGAAAAAGGCGTTGCCAGCTCGCGTCCCTTCAACGCCACCGCCACCGAGTCGGCGTTCGGCTCGCCTCCGCGCCCGCGCCGCTACCGCTCGCCAAAACAGTCCCGCATGAGTCACCCAACCGCGAACACGCGCGCGCGGTACGCGCGCCGAACGCTGATCGTCGTCCGATAGCATAGTTACAATAATAATATTTGTGTCCATGTTCTATACAATTATAGATCATCCGCTAAAACCGTAGTTTCCTTGCACACACCAAGCCTCCTATAACTGGCAGCCTAACGTGGAGCAGAACATTGTGCAATGTGCAAGCGGAGCGCGGAACCTTTTCACGGATACGTCGGTGCAGCAACCCATATGTCATGTCTAACTGAGCCACCTCCGTATTTCAGTCAGTGTCCGCGAGTGATGATAAAATCGATTCGCGTGTGCGTCCAGTAATAAGTGTAGAAATTTATGGTGCAGTAGGTAGGGTTTTGTTAGACACTGGTGCAAAGCATTGTATTGGTAGTGTATCTTTAAGATCTCATTTAGCTAAGAATGGTCATTCGTTCGATAGTGTGTATACAGAATTAAAGTATGCGGACGGGCGAATGTGTGCGCAAAATGTTGAATTAGCGCACGTTAACGTAACGGTGCGAGGGGTGACGCTAGCTGTTAGTTTTATTATGTTGCCGAATACAACTGATAGTTTATTAGGTATGAACTTTATACAGGACGTTGGCATGGTGTTGGACTTTGACGTATCGCGTCTCTCAGATCGCCAGCCCGACGTCAGTTGTAGTAGTTGATAGTGAGGGAGTGATTAAAGGCAAATACCATGCCAGCGCTCTGTCTCCTTACGTGGGGTCAACCCCAACGATCGTGCATCCGCGTCGACGTGGCCGACCAGCCAAGTCACAGACGGGTCGTCCTTGTGACTTGGAGGGGGAGGCTATAGCGAGTCGTAATAAGAAAAAGGCGTTGCCAGCTCGCGTCACCGCTCGTGTCCCTTCGACGCCACCGCCACCGAGTCGGCGTTCGGCTCGCCTCCGCGCCCGCGCCGCTACCGCTCGCCCAAACAGTCCCGCATGAGTCACCCAACCGCGAACGCGCGCGCGAACGCTGATCGTCGTCCGATAGCATAGTTACAATAATAATATTTGGGGTCCACCCTTTATAGCAGAACTTTTTATGTCATAATATTATTTTACCTAACAGCGGATAGCATAAACTTCATTTTGCAGAAAATCTTTTGGCAGACACTCATTTCATCATACATTCAAAACTCATAATTTTGTAAGTCAGAATCATCTTTAGGCATACATTTCATGTCCATAATAATTAAAAAGTAGAACCATCACATCGCAGAAAGTTAACAGTCAGCATCGTCGTTTGACATACATTTCATATCGATAATCATTAAAAGGCAGAATCATACGAGTATCTCAGAAAGTTTACAGATAGAATCATTTGATGAGCAGTTGCCCGCCAGACACAACAGTCTGGTCGAATGATCCTCCCTTTTCTATGGTGGTTGAGTGAACTTTACACCCTGTTCCTCATACCCCTAAAATTTTAATACTAACAGTTAATATGTTAATGATCATTAATTTATAAGTCTATGTTATTTTAATAATTTTGCTACAAATATTAATCATGAATAATTAAAAAAATATATGTAATTATTATTAGTGAACAAGATTTCTCATTGAGTAAATCACAAAATATCATTAGAGAAATTATGTTTCTCATTTCTGTCACTCAAAAACTTGATATATACATATTATTGAATTACTAAACGCACCTAAATACTAAAAAAAAAATAGAAAATATAAGGACTTTTTTGTGCCTTTCACATTATTTTGATGAGAGTAGTGCGTAAACTTTACCTAGCTGCAAAAAAATAATTCCCGGGGTTTTTCAAAATCTCACGAAAACAGGCAAAAATATCATTTTTTCAAGAAATGCCCAACTCATGAGCAAAGAGAGTACATAATGTAGCAATATTATAAAATAGGAGACCACGAGAGACAGTGGCAATATATCGTAAATCATACATTTGTCGAAGATGTTAATTGAATCACCGTAGAGCGAAAACGCACCCGAACTCAATCGATAAAATACTTCTTTATAATACACTTACGTGCAAAAAAATCGACCCACTCTGTAAGTTTCGATTCGGAACACAATGTATAAAAATTAAGATCAGACAAACAAAAACTAATAATGTAATTTTAAGGTATGTTTCATAAAATGTACAGACGCCAGCACATCAAGCTACCCGAAACTGTCAAATTTTCCCAATCAACTTTGAACCTTATGCTTCAGTGGTAAAGTTGAAAATCTATTAAATAAATTTGACAGATTGTAGTAGCTTGAAGTGCTGGCGTCTGTACATGCCCTACACTTCAATAAACGGGATGTTGTTGATGATATTGACTCGTTTATTCGGACACCCTCATTTCTCATTACACGCTTTTTTTTTTAATAACGCAATCTCAGTGACATTGCATTGTGGTAAAAGTTAATAAATTTATTGTTTATTCAATAAATTGGTTATTTTACTGATTTAGTGACCATTTACCTTGAGTTTAATTGTTTTTATTCTCTGTGAAAATGGATATTACTCCGTCTTAGTGCGCTCAAGTTGAGTGAATGAGTTTAATTATGGTTTCCATCGACAAAAGAAAGACATGTGTGATTATTGCACCCAGTTCAGTAATAAATCTGTAAATGAGCAACTAGAAGCTAAAGCTGAACATGAGCTGCATCTTACACGGAAGCAAGAAGCCCGCGATCATAAAAAAGAACATAAGAAACGTGCTAAAAATGACCCAACATTCCATGCTTATACAATGGACATGGAAAAGATACTACTGACACCGCATTTAGAAGTTGGGCAACTTTATTATACCTAAAGGAAAATTAAAAATTCTTAATTTCAGAGTATATAATCTAGCAGACAAGCAAGCCATTAACTATATGTGGCACGAAGCAAATGGCACAAAAGGCGCATCCGAAGTTTCAACATGTCTTTGGAATTTACTTAAGAATCTGGATCCTGCAGTAATTGAAGTAACATTCTTTTCTGATACTGCAGCAGGACAAAATCGCAATTCCATACTAGCAGCAATGTTTTTACGGGCTGTTCGAGATCTACCAATACAAACAATCAATCAAAAATTCATGGAATCGGAGCATTCCGACATGGAGTGTTATAGTGTACATTCCACAATAGAAGGCCGAGCTAAACATACAAGCATTTTTGTACCTGAAGGATGGTACACAGTCGCAAGGACTGCTAAAATCGATCCACCAAAATATAAAGTCAACGAAATGCATTATAAGGAGTTTCTGGATTTCAAAACCTACAGTCAAAAACAAATAAAAATAAAGCAGAAGACGGAGAAGTAATGAGATAGTTAGATGTAAAGTGGTTACAATACCGGAAAAATGACAACACAGCTATATTTTACAAAACACAATTAAGTCAACCTGAATTCAAGAAACTTACCATCCGAAGAACTATTAGAAAAGTTAATGCTGCAGCTGATATAGTACTACCTCTTTACAAGAATCAGTTACCAATTGAGAAAAAAAAACTTGAAGACCTGCAACAACTCTGCATGAATGGAACTATTCCGTCTGCCTACCATGATTTTTACATGAAAACTTTAAAGTCGTCAGTTAATGATGGTGCATCTGACAAGTCGGAAGTTGAAGATTTGGAGAATTGTTAATGAATGTGTCCTAGAGATTAAAAACATACTAAGATAACTAATGTTCCTTTTTCTTTTACCTAATACCTACTTACAATAGTTATTTAATCGAGATAATAGTTTATTTAAATTCTTAACAACCAAATAAATTGGATAACGTCGTTGGTAGTCCAATACCGCGTAACTAACATTATTAAAAACCGCGTATGTACAAAAAAAGCAAAAACGAGATTTCGCGGTGTTAGGTAACTGATTGTGATTAGCGTCGACCCGTGCGACAATTTTTTTAATCGACCCATAGGAAGAGGAGTATATCAAAAATAACAATACCGTGGATCTTAAGCCGAAAAAGTTACGACACGAAAGCCGCGTATCGGCACCAATTTGTATTAGTGTATGCAATGTTTATGTGACGCTCTGGGTAAAAATTGTTTTCCCCTTTCGGATATCACTAACGTGCAGCCTGTAGATAACCTTGATGTCGATTGGTTTCCTGGGAGAAATATTGAGCCGGAAGTTGCAGGTGCGTCCAGAACCAGAAAACGTAAAGCTGACCGTCAGAATAGGACGAAAATGAAAAACCAAAAAAATATGATGTTAGGAAAAGAATACATAGGGTGTAAAAAAAATTATACGAAGTACGTCCAAAATGCCCCAAAACCTAAAATGATTTTAGGGCCTAAATGTAATTCGCCATTATTTCTGCGCAGCAAAACCCTGTTTTGCGCGCAAATCAGTGAAGAAGAGAGACAGAAAATATTTGAAACATTTTGGTCTCGATCATGGAAAGAGAAGAAGGTATTTGAATGTTCTATGACGGACATAAAGACCACTCAGAGGAAAATAACGGCAAATACCTCTCGGCGTGCCCATAGTAAGGAGTATCACCTGCACGTAAATGGTATAAAAAAGAGTTTGTCTTAAAACATTTCTCTCTACACTAGTCATTAAGGAATGGACTGTCTGCTATTGGCTAGGAGATAGAAATCAAAGACGGCTTGATAACGAAATTTCAAATATTTCGCTTAACTGCACTGAGACTAAAAGACATTCCGTAAAAAGTTAACTGAATAATTTACCTAAGTTACCATCACACTACTGTCGTCAATCTAGCACAAAACAATATCTAGAACATTCAATCGAAATCTGAGCTCTACAGAATGTAGGTATCATTACTCTAAGTCAATTTGTTAACTACAAAGATAATTATTATAGAAGAGAAGACTTTACAGACTGTTTCTAGATTTTTTTTAGTCAAAGGTGATAATTTTGAGACTGTTTGATTTGTTCCTAAATCATTAAATAATAATGGCATCAGCTCATTCTTAGTTGCTAAAAAGTTTCATTTTATTTAATAATTCTATTTTTTATTAGCTTATTATTTTCCGAGTGACTAATAACTTAAAAGTTGACTAAATGTTTGCAACAAATAAAATAACATGCCAGCGATTAAATATTTTCGCGACTATTATATTATGTAAGGTTCAAAATTAAAGGTGTTATAAAAACTAAAAACTAGCAGCTGCGTTTAGGTAGCAAATAAACTATACCAGTCAAATAAAATATTAGGCGAGGAGCTATAAATAATGACTTGGCGACTAATAATGTTAGTAGGGTGGCAAAGATAATATATTACCAACTATTTCGTGCCGTCTAAAAACCCACTTTCAGGCTTCGCTTTGCGGGCAGCTCTAAATATTAAAACGAGTACAATAAAAATGAATAAGAGTTAATTATTAATATTTTTTTATCATAATTTCATGAAAACGGCGGAAGGTGCGATGGTTGGATACGAGTGTAGTGCGGGGTGGCGGGGTGCGTGCAGGTGCACGGCCAATAGCAAGCGGCGCGGGCGGCGGGCCCACGCGACTTCTAGATTGTTAGTTTTCATTATTCGCCGGTAATGTGCACGTTAATGTTTAGTTTTGTTTATTTTGCGTAATATTTTAGTGAATTACCAGTATTTAGTGATTTATATGTGGAGATGAGTCAGTTAGAGTTAGCTGGACCAAGTCGTGAAATAAATTGTGATGAAGGATTACTATTCAAGTGGAGCAGAATCAGAGGATCAAGGACCAACGAAACCCAAACGTGGACGAAACAAACTTTGGGTTTTTAAATCTAAATTTTCAAACTTGAAAGAGGCGGAAGATTTCGTGAATTCAAAAAATACTTGGTCTCGGAAATTTACGCGAATGACATAAGAGGGGCAAAAACGTTTTTACAGGTGTAATAAAGTTCGGAAGAAGGGACCACAGTGTGCGGCAGAACTTTATTTGCTATTTGAGAGTGGAACCGACAATGTTCTTGCATATCATACAGATGCTGAACATAATCACGAAAATATTGGCACTCGAGGCGACTACGGCATCGACGCTCATACTAAAACAGAAATCAACAGACTCTTTGACTTACATTTGAAGCCTAAAGCTATATTGGCTTCTCTTCAAAAATTGATGGAATAAAGTTGCCTACAAAAGTTCAACTAAATAATTATTTAAGTGATAGGCGGCGCGTGAAATTCGGACACCACACTATTCACTTAGGTGAATTAGAAAAGTGGATACATGATCATGAAGCTATTCCTGAAGATGGGGATAAACCATTTGTTATGAAGTACTGGATATTAGAGAGTGACCAACCGATCTTCAGATTTGTTTTGACAACAAGAAAATTATTAAAGTTTGTATGTTCTTCTGACGTTTTCCACGCTGATGCAACCTACAAATTGATATGGCAAGGCTTTCCTGTTTTGATTGTTGGAACTACAAATAAAGACAGAAAATTTTATCCCCTTTGCTTAGGAGTTTCCACTAATGAACAAGAAGAAGACTGAGATGATTTTTTGTGGATTAAAGGAGAAAGTTCATTCACTGTTTGATCATGATTTACAACCAAAAGTATTAGTGTGTGACGCAGCTCAAGCAATAAAAAATGCTTTTATCCATGTTTTTGGTTCTGATACTACTGTGCGTATGTGTTGGGCGCATGCTAAAAAAAATATGCAAAAATCTGTTGAAAAGTTTGTAGAAAAAAGATA
The DNA here is from genome assembly GCA_949152395.1 of Agrochola litura. Taxonomy (NCBI): domain Eukaryota; kingdom Metazoa; phylum Arthropoda; class Insecta; order Lepidoptera; family Noctuidae; genus Agrochola; species Agrochola litura. The sequence continues at coordinate 3,472,285 of OX424494.1, forward strand.
CAGAAAAGATATTTTGCAAGATATAGACGCTTTGCATAATGCATCATCAGTTGATGTTTTCAATGCTGCTGCCCATGCTTTTGTTGCCAAACATGCTACTAAGACAGCATTCATACAATAATTTAAAAGGGAGTGGCTAGTCAAAAACCCTAACTGGTACTTTGGGGCTGCAGCAACCCTTTCACCGACCACAAACAACGCTTTAGAAGCATTTAACAAGACTATCAAAGATCATAATACGATGCGGGAACGTTTTCCCCTTTCACGTTTCCTTGTTGTGGCGAGTGATATGGTTACTCAATGGTCAAACCAAATCTCTGAAGACTTATTCCCAGAGACACACAACATTGAACTCAAAGAATGGACAGAAGGATATTGTTGGGCAAAGCAGAACATTAAAGTAAAGACTTTAGCATCGGATTATACAAAATACGTTTATATAGTACCTAGTGAGAAAGCTTGGGCTACGGATATGGCATATAACGAAACATGGCATACATTTGATGAGTATAAAGAAAAAAAACTTTGCGTTCTGGAAAGTTGTACTGCCAAGAACAGAATGGAAGAAAGGCATGTGCAATTGCCCTCAATTTTTTAAAATATATGTGTGTAAACATATAATAGGCCTCCGCCTTTAGAGGCCAAATTGATTCCAATTGGTCAAAAAAGAAAGCGAGGGCGTCCTGCCAAATCTAAACCTGCCCTAATAATACAATAATTATTATTTTTTTAATTTAATTGTGTCTAACTGCGTAACTTTTTACTGTGTAACTTTAATACTTAGGTATAACTACAGTCTTCTATGATTATTTAAAAATAAATAAAAGTAATTACTCATTTTATTTTTTTAATTTATTCACCTAGAATTTTGAAAATAAAGGCCGCAAAATATTTTTTCTGCATGCCATTTTAGAGTTTATTTAAAGCTATTAAAAGTCAGACAATATATGTATAATATAAGCTAGTTTATATTTATTCTTCATACAAACAATTTTAAATAGAATCTGATTTATATTATTTATGAATGCCCATTTTCTATTTTGTTTTCGCCATTAAGTTTCCGCTTAGATATTAATTCTGTTCCCAAAAGAAAAACTTGATGCTAGTTTAAATTAAAACGGAGCTTATTACTGATATATTAATATGCTACCTATTACTTATTACGATACTCTTTATTAGCTGCCAACCCATTATATATGGTACCCACTCTATTTTTTTTTTAAACCTATATTCATTTTACTTAGTTGCCGCATTAAATACATGCCTTTTTTATTTGATATTCCAAAATGGTTCTGCATAGTTGATATTGCTGTTTATAAGCTGAGTTAGTTTATAAAAAAAAATAATGTCGACTTTTTATTACTTTGATACATTTTCATACTTGTTGGTTATCTTTTATTCTTTCATAACCATATAATATTATGATTAAACTTAATAATTTAAATACTTGTTGTTAGAAATGATTGATTGAGGTTGTGGTATATTTTTTTAAATTTACAATTTCGCGTAAGTACTGTCTATGATCCAGAATCATTTGAAACTATACAGCGTAAGTGACTTTGTAAATAAAGTATTGGGTATATTGACTTTAAAAATAGTACATTAGATTAAGGAGAACGAAACGGTTCTTTACTCAAGTTCGTTCAAAGTTCGGCCGATTAGATTAAAAAAAAAATTACTTTTTTGGCCCTCCTGTAAAATCAGCGAAAGTGTACATACGCGGTATTTAACAATGTTAGTTACGCGGAATTAGACTATCAACGACGATAACTCTCTTCACAAACGTTGCTCCTTCAAACAAAACCTACAATTTTTTCTTTGTTGTGAATACATAGTAAAAGGCTTAGATTCATTTACATTCCTGAATTGAACATTGTTTTTGTTTTTTTTTTATGTGGTGAAAAGAGCTAAGCACAATATTCTCAATAACATCGAAAATAATATAAGAGCATACTTAATCGAACTTTCTTAATTTCAACACCTTAATTTATTACCTTCTTACAAAAAATTAAGGAAATCTAGATTCAAATAGAAGAGATACAATGAAAATCATTTTTTTGTAGGCACTTTCTTATTTCAATTGTCTTTATCTTGGAACCAATGTGATGTGGAATAGCTCCCTTCACTACTAAGGCGACGATATATTCTCAGCCAGTTTGGAGGAAAAATCGGAAATTGCCTGTTCCATAAAAGTATTTGCATTCTGGGAACAACTCAGAGAATTCTTAAAAGCCCAATTTAGTGATTGAAATCATAATGCTCACCTTCTCACTGTCCTTCAGGAGAGCAGCCAAAGCCCACAAGATAATGTTAGCCAATTTTTGCTTCGCATGGACACCTGCCTCTCACAACTGTTAACTGAAATATCCTTATCTAATACTAAAGCAAAGGAATTCTCCGGTCGTACCACAGCTATGGAGGACTTAGCCCTCCATCACTTTTTTATGGGGTTACACCTCCGTATATCAAACATGTGAGGTGTAGATCTCCCAAAACATTAAACGAGGCCATTAATTTAGCAATTTCGGAAGAACGCATTCAACAAAGTCAGTATAAGCGTCCACATGTTGAATAAAAGTTTGTCAATAATAACAAACCAAAACAAGGGCCTTCAAAACCAAACTCCTACCTACACAAAATCCACAACGTCAAATCCAAGTAAAACCGATGCATTGTTTTGCCGGAATTAAGTAAAAAACGCAAATTCTATAATAACAAATTAAAGTAGGCAAGCACAGAACCTCAAGTTTTAGTCAAGTACTCACTAAAGTAGTTAAAACGATAACGAATCGATACTGAGGTTTTCAGAGCAACACAATTATATTGCACCTACTTTCATTCTTAGGCCCGTATTACAAAACTGACTCAAGCACAAGTTTAAAGAGCTTTAAACGAGTTTTATGTAATGCTTGAGTTTTGAGTGAGATTCTGTAATACGGGCCTTAGTAGGCTGAGTTTATTGATTTTCAAAGTAGTGTTTTTCAGTTAAGTCACAATGCTGAAGATTTCCCTAAGACGACCCACCGACCAGATTAGGTATTATTTTCTTGACTAGCCCTACTAGACTAAAATTTTCAGAAAATCAAACAAATTATCTAATGTATTGAAAATCAACAATGTTCACAGAACAAAACGATTGTTTTTTTGCAAGTTAAGACAATCCCCTAAGACGACCCACCGACCATCATTTTCTGTATCTTCGACAACTGAGGACATAAATTCAAAGACAATATGAATCAATTCAGAACAAGCCATCGAAGTGTCATCTCGGAAATATGCTGCAAAGATCAAAACGGCCGCAATACTCCGCCAATAAAATAGGTACTACTTGTAGATCTAGATCCAAACGCTCAAAACAGAATTGCAATTATTCGACCCACTGACCGCCACTAGCGTGATACACAATAACAACTTTCACAACCACAGAACATACTCAAAGTATTCACAACGTTTATCAAAACAAAATTGTACACAATAACAACTTTCACAACCACAGAACATACTCAAAGTATTCACAACGTTTATCAAAACAAAATTGCATATTGATGAATCCAGAAATCCAGATCTATTGATTTTAGGTGATTTTCTTCTTGTAAATTGTCATTTTGTTGGTTGACGACGAGACCACAAAATGCCACAAATCAATAGTGTTGTGTGTCGGTGCTGTAGAGTGTAGACCCACAGCAGTGTTGCCAACCCCAAAAGTTCAAATTATCGAGATCCATCGTCGAAATTATCATTTTTTGGGCAAAATTATCGTATGTACAGACGCCAGCACATCAAGCTACCCGAAACTGTCAAATTTTCCCAATCAACTTTGAACCTTATGTATCAGTGATAAAGTTGAAAATCTATTAAATATATTTGACAGATTGTAGTAGCTTGAAGTGCTGGCGTCTGTACAAAAGAAAAAAAAAAAAATTAATTATTTTTGTGAATAATACATTAATTAATTAAAATTGCTATCAAAAGACACTGAATAATTTTATAATATAGTCAAAGGGGAAGTATATGCCAAGTTTCACCACTAATGGCGCTAGCAGCACAAACCGTAAACATGTTTTGTAACAGTTTTTAGTTGATATTTTTGTGTTTTCACTGCAAAATTGAATTAAAAAATTGGGAGGGAAAGAGAGTGAGATACTTACTTGTTGATTTTGACATATTTGAGAATTGACTTTGACATTGTTTTGTTTTTATCTGCGTTTAATTTTGTCTGACAAATACGTTATGTTAATGGAACTTGTTTTATCAGCAAATCTCAAAAATATCGTACATTAGACATTCACTATCGTACATCGTACAGACGCCAGCACATCAAGCTACCCGAAACTGTCAAATTTTCCCAATCAACTTTGAACCTTATGCTTCAACGATAAACTTGAAAATCTATTAAATAAATTTGACAGATTGTAGTAGCTTGATGTGCTGGCGTCTGTACCATTGGCCAAATTATCATACGCCCCCTTAATTATCGTACGGTTTGGCAACACTGACGCACAGACGCATGGGACCACAGAAAACACATTAGTGCCACCACAGAGCATGTAACTTAGTGCCACGCCGCAGACTCCATACATTTTTTTTTTTTTGTCTTCTTTGGCAACTGAGCCGATGTGACTCCATACATAGAATAGTGCATTTGGCGCCTTGACTTGCGTTATCTAGTGAATAGATTACTTACTAATTCCATGATACAGTGCTACAAGGATCTTTGGGCGCCTGCAACATTGAAAAGTTGGCATTCTTGCTTCAAGAATCTTTTGGGACTGACGTTGACAGGGAGGCGCGTACAGATTGGATTCCGAACAACGCTGCACGCGGCGGTGCTGCCGCGTCACTAGTGATTCCTACTGGTGGTATTGGTGGTATATTTTCATTATAGGCTCTTTAAGACAGGCGCGACACGCAACGCGCTTATGTTTATAGAATTTTCTATGAGATTACATTCCGAGCACGACAGAAATTCTGCGCGAAATTGCTGTGTCACATTGCTGCGATGCTGGGAATCTCATACAAACCTATAGAAAATGTATAGGGACCAGTAGTGACGCCGCCGCGCCGTGACGAGTCACACACACAACAGTTCTGACGCGGCAGCACTGCTGCGTGCAGCGTTGTTCGGAATCATACCAGTAATAGACATTTTTTGTGAAATGAACTAAAAAAACAGGATGGCGCGACGGTTCCGATTTTGGCCACGCAATAAATAAAATAAAAAAATACTTACGGTGTCAACAACGACCACCTAGACCTAGAAACTAGACCACCTTACTTTCATAATCAACGTTTCAGTAAAGCCACGGTTTCCTAGAAAAGCGGTGACTGCACTTGACGGCCGCAGTGACGGCTGTCATAAAAAACTTTTTACAAAAAAAACAACCGACTTCCAAAAAACACTACAAAGTGAAAAATAACTTTAATTTCGGAAGTCGGTGTCTTTGGTTTTGAATTTTCGTTTTTTGTCACCGACTTCCGAAAAAAAAGTTATTTTTCACTTTGTAGTGTTTTTTGGAAGTCGGTTGCTTTTTTTTTAAAAAGTTTTTATTTTTCACTTTTTAGTTGTGGTACCAACCCCACACAAATTCGAAAACCACTACCTGCTATATAGATAACAGTGACAGGAACTTATCATATCATCCACATACTAAGTGGGAAAAAAGTACGTATTATTGAAGCTAACTCAAAAAATATCGAAGCCAAGGTAATACAATTTATATGGGACCACCACAAGAGCATACCCTTTCAAACAAAAAAAGAATTTTCAAAATCGGTCCACAATTGACGGAGAAATCGGTGGACATACATAAAAAAAAAAAGAAAAAAAAAAAAACGCATACGCGACGAACATATAACCTCCTCGTTCTTGGAAGTCGGTTAAAAATGATGACAGCGGCAAAGATTTAAATCATTAGATTCGCCATATTGCGTCTAAAGATGATCGCGTTTGTTTCGTTTTGACACCTCTGACCATAGAGTATAGTAATAGATTGCCCTCTGAGTCCTCTGATACATAATGACGCAGTGACTACACTCGTTTGTCATGGAAACGCTATTTTAATAATGTGTTTTTTTCTTAGGTAGGGCATCTCGTTGTTGACCTCTGAGATCATGACTACTTAACCGGGCTTTCCTGTGGGTGCCTTAGGCTACTACACTTAAAACCTCCAGCCCGGGGTTCAAAGTTGATTGGGAAAATTCGACAGTTTTGGGTAGCTTGATGTGCTGGCATCTGTACCTATCTATATTTCACCAATTATATAGTCCCATGTATTATGGGGTAAACTCATATATATTACTTTCCTCTATGGGTAAACCTATTACCTACATACCAATTATCATCGTCTCCATTCACGAGACAGTTTGGTTCCAGGACCTTTGCCTTTTTGTTTGACTTTACGCGCGAGAGATAATACTTTTTGGTGGGAAGGCAAAGCAGCATCTCATATTTTCCATGTATCATTAAATATTAAATTGTTCATGTTTCAACATTAATTTGGTCTTTAAACAGTTTAAACATAATCCTCCTTTTTTGAAAAATACATGAAACACTTTCCCACCGAAAAAGCATTATCTGGCAGAAAAAAACGTCGGTGAAGCATACTTTGGAGCTATGAATAATATTTTATTATTCGTAGCTTCAAAGTATGCTTCACCGACGTTTTTTTTCAGAGTAGAAATGATGTAAAAATGATTTTTACAAGTTTTTTTGTGCAATGACTGGTTGATTTTTTTATAATAAAAAGTGCAAAAAAAAAAAAAACATCAAATACGTAACCTGACACTTGTCATTTCACTACGTTTGTGTGTGATAAATTGTTAATTTAATTGCATTTTCAATATGTATTGCAAAAGAAAAAAGATAGAACAACATGATATCGTGTACAATAACAAATCGAGGGATGATATCCCTAAAAGGGGATACTACTCCGAGCTGGTATCAGATTTATCGAAGGATGACCCAACTAGAGACATTTGCACAAAGAAGCGAATGAAATTAATATTACAGGTAATCAAATTCGAATAATTATTAACGACTGCTTCTTCTTCTTTTCGAGTCGACTGCAGAGCAAAAGCATGGGTCTTTTCGATTCCCCGTCGGTTGGGTTTTCCCTTCAGAAAATTTGTAATATCAGCCCGCAGGCTAGTCCAGCGGGGTAATTGCGTAACATACATAGAATGACGATTGATCGCAATGGGTTTCATTTTGCCAGTTCACCCACGTCTACTGCGTTATTTACGTTGTTGAGCAGACAAATTTGTCAAACCTATGAAGCAATGGATTAGCAATATCCTTAATAACTCGGATTGTGATTCAAAGTGTATTATTAGGGTGCTGGTTGATGATATTGCCCCATAATACGTGGCACTTAAACATAACTGCGGGAGTGTGGGTGTATTAGATATACTTATACACCTCTGTCTAGCTAACCCTTCGGTGTATACAGGTTTTGTAATGTTAAGTGTGGAGTTTACAATTTCAACGACCTGTTAACGCTGTCTTTCTTTATGAAATAAAATAAAAAAAAAGCGGCCAAGTGCAAGTTGGACTCGCCCATGGAGGGTTCCGTAGCAGCAAATAACATTGAATGAAAGGTAAATTGCGGTTTACGATTTAAGACGTATTAAAAAAAAACTACTTGCTAGATCTCGTTCAAACCAATTTTCGGTGGAAGTTTACATGGTAATGTACAGACGCCAGCACTTCAAGCTACTACAATCTGTCAAATTTATTTAATAGATTTTCAACTTTATCGCTGAAGTTTAAGGTTCAAAGTTGAATGGGAAAATTTGACAGTTTCGGGTAGCTTGATGTGCTGGCGTCTGTACATCATGTATTTTTTTTAGTTTTATCATTCTCTTATTTTAGAAGTTACAGGGGGGGGGGGGACACATTTTACCACTTTGGAAGTGTCTCTCGCGCAAACTATTCAGTTTAGAAAAAAATGATATAGAAAGCTCAATATCATTTTTAAAGACCTATCCATAGATACCGTACACGTATGGGTTTGATGAAAAAAAAAATTGAGTTTCAGTTCTAAGTATGGGGAACCCCAAAATTATTTGTTTTTTTTTTTATTTTTGTATGAAAATCTTAATGCGGTTCACAGAATACATCTACTTACCAAGTTTCAACAGCATAGCTCTTATACTTTCAGAAAAAAGTGGCTGTGACATACGGACGGACAGATAGACAGACATGACGAATCTATAAGGGTTCCGTTTTTTGCCATTTGGCAACGGAACAGGGGCGAATTGTCCATATAAGCCGATTCCTACCGGCTTCCCTTTGGAAATTCGGAACACAACCACTCTATCGTCATTGAATAATCAAACTATAAGTACTTGATACACCATAAAATTAAAATACCTATTACAAAACGCCTACATACATTAAAAATTGTCTTAATAACCCAACAACAAAACACTGCGCTAAAATAACTCGTAGGCGCGTCCGGCTTACGCTAAATTCAATTTCCTTACAAAAAATAAAGTCATCATGACGTCACTTCGGTCACGTGATCCGCGGTTTCTATGAGCCGAGTAAGCCGGTCTGTAGCGAGTTATTGTAGGCACAGAGTAGCAGAAACGTGCGCGCGGGAGCGAGAAGGAATTATTGCTATTGCACCACCTCTTTCTGGCACACGCATTTGATTCGGTAAATTTCGTAATGCGTTCGGCTAGGAGTTCGTAAAAATTTCATCATTCGTTTGACAAATATATTATGTGGTTGTTTTTTGACGTAATCGCATTAGAATCTTATTAATTTGCATTTTGTTCGCTCAGTATTAATTGAATTCATATGTTTATCAATACTACTAGTATTAATATTTGTTTGTAGTTATAGGACAGTGATTAACATAGTGTTTTGAGAATGATTAACATGGTGTTTTGTGTGTTGTAAATGTAAAGTACCTTGTAATTAGGTATTTGGGGTAAGTAGATAGTTTAATAAGCTGAAATTACTTTTTAGAGTAGATTTGACAACTAATTAGTACGATCTTATTAGGATGGCGGCATTCATAGTTTTAGAATGTCATAGTGTGTGAATTTTGTGAAGCTCATAATAGAAAAGTAGTATATCGAATTGTAATGAAATGAAATTTTGATTGATTGATTGATGTACGGTAAATATTTTTTTTTTTTTTAATTTTTTTTTTTTTTTTAATTTTTTTTTTTTTGGTTCGGCTTACCTCCTCCATAAAGTCACCCTGCGCTACTGCAACGGAACCCTAAAAACAAGTTAAAAAACTGTAACCCGACTACGGAAAAATAAAAGTGATCTAAAAGTTACGAAACAAGAAAATATTTCAGACAGAAATCAAGACATAGGTACACAATGGTCAATGTAAAAGCTGTCGTCGCGTGCCATTATAATTTTGTAGGTGTTTTTGGCACCCACATGGTATACAGGCATGCGACCACGGCTTTACTCTTGCATCACCCATTTCAAGGAATGCACTCAAGGAATCCAGCCTGTTGATAGTAATTCAAAATGTATTTTATTTCGTGGTAAGATTTTGAAACACATTGAATTTATTCTTGACAACTATAGGCATCGTTAACATTTTAAGCGGGCTGTAGGTATAATCGCGGCGCGAAAGCTCGTGAAATCCGTGAAACGCAAGTGTAGATGGTTTCGGGCATTTTCGCTCGCACTTCACAGTGTTCTCCGATCGATGTCGGTTGTTTGTCCCTCGATAATGGGTTTGCGTAGTTCGCGCCACGCGAACGTGAACGCATACACGTCGTCTCGGGCTATTTTCGTAGCGTGCGAGATGTAGTGACGTACTCTCCGACCCAGATGACCCCATAACACTCCTCCAGTAGAAGAATAGGGCCACCAGTGCAGTACACAAATACAGACGACAACCGTCATTCCAACCCCACCGCCGAGGTCCTTCGCGATCGCGACCGCGTCCCCGAGTAAATAAGACTCCCCCCCGACCCTTGGTCGAAAACGCGGTGCCAGCAGTTGTTGCAGCTGAGCACGTAGCTTTAAATACCCCGTATAATAATCAAGATGAAAATCTAAGTTTGTTCCAGCCTGTCACTTCTTGCTGTCCTCCCCCCAGCGACGCCCTAAGCCGAGGTTCGTACCCCGCAGGGGGTGCCCTTAGCGAGCGTTTGCCTAGTTTTAATTTAGAATAGTTTTTGCCCCTGGCTGGAGGTTTTGAGTGTAGAAGCTCAAGGCAGCCACAGGAAAGCCCGGTTAAGCAGCCATGACCTCATAGGTCAACTGCGAGATGCACTAGTTAAAAAAAAAAATGTAGTGACGAGCGGATGTTTTTATCATAACCCTCATTTTTGCTTCGCCGTAGTCGGGTAAAAAGTTAGTGTTTCGTGAAATGACAACTGGGAGCTAACTGTACTTAAATGTTAACAAGCAAAACCCGTGCTCTGGCAGACTAAAAACAAAGTACAGCCACAGCACATCAAGCTACTACAATCTGTCAAATTAATTTAATAGATTTTCAACTTTACATTTGAACCATAAGGTTCAAAGTTGATTGGGAAAATTTGACAGTTTCGGGTAGCTTGATGTGCTGGCGTCTGTACACAAAAATTAAAAAAAAATGTATCACGCTAAACCATTCATTTCTGTCAAACGCGCGAACGAAACTACGAGTGTATAGGGCATATTTTTCGCGCTGAGTTAACGCATGAATCGCGGCCAAAGTTCGCAGCACCGATTCGCGGGTGAGTGTACAGCCCGCTTTACATTGACTGACTGACGTGAGTAGTGACGTTTGTTTGACAGTCAACAGTGACAGTTCATTCATGACAGTTGACACTTGACACTATGGCCGCATTCCGAGTTACTTTAAAAGTTATCACTTTTAGTTTAACTCGGAATCGCGAATCCGACTAAAGTCCAAAGTCATATTTATTACTCAATAACCCTTGTATTTTGTGACTATTAAATTTGGTCGGATTCGCGATATTATCGGATCATTTTCGCTCGATTCATTTTATAATCGAAAATCATCTCTTTAAAGATTATTTGAAACAGAAACAAGGTTACTCGTATTTTATGTCTAAAATAACGTTTTCAGATATATTTTTCTGTACTTTTAACGTAACTCGGAATGCGGCCTATGACGTCTGACGCCTGACAGTATCAGTCAGCCACTCCTCCCTCAGCCAGATTTTAGGATGGAATCAGGGAACTGAGGGAAGGACCTTTTCGTCTTCATTTAGGGCTGAAGGCTCTAATTTATTATTAGAACCATTTTTCACTGAACTGATCTAAACAGTCCTGCGACCTCCTCTCTGTCACTACTACTTACTTATGTGTTAAAGTTTTTGGCAAACCTTTGTTGTGGAGTTACGTCTTCAGAAGATGAAGAATTGAAGTTGGAATTGTTGGCATTGTATTTGTTTATTTTGTTAGTAAGGGATGTCTTTGTCTATCTATTTAAATCAGCAGGCAGGGCAACTAAATATTCTTTTTTTAAAGATATAATCAGTACTTCTGCTACCGATGTTCATTGTGTATTGTCAGTGCCATTGAACATGCCTCTTCGAAGAAATTCAACATGAAAGCTGATCGGTAAAGACGACCCACTGACCTGGTAACCGGTCAGTGGGTCGTCTTAGGGGCGGCGGTAACGTTCAAACCTAATACGATCTACTGACAAACTTTTCCTTGTATGATTTGTCTGTTCAGAGGGTCATCTTTCTATTTGAAACCAACTGTTTCTCAAAACCACTAATTGTCTACATACTATGTACTGGCAGGGAGTAAAGGGCCCGCTCTTGGTCAGAGGGTTGTCCTAGATTTTATGAAATTTTCAGTCAATCTGAGTATGACCCTTATAAACTTGTGTGAATATGCTTTTAAAGCCACAACAAATATATAAGTTTATTTTTGTGCAGTTGTGTGACTAAAAAAGCTTGTTGGGTGTTTCTGGCTCAAATATTTTGAATAGTCAAAAATGCAGGACCCTACATCATTTGTTCCTATAATATGCCATTGTGTTTCATCCCAAAAATAGTGATAAACTTGCCCATTATGAACTTCGTTGTATTCTTTAATTATGTGGTTGTAAAGTCTGGACAATTTATTTTAAGAGTTATTTGTTAACTAAATTCCAGAGATCTCTTTTTTTCAATTGTGTTTTATTCTGCGATTGGTTATTATAACCATAATCAGATGGTAGGTCTTGCTCATATCATTAGGTGATTCTCCAATAAGAACCGTCCCACGTGTATCTCTGGTTCAGAATCTCTGTCCGAGTTCAAGTATATGCCCATTTCTTGAGGCGTTTGATGTCTCCATTGCTCTTCATTAATTGATAATGCGAGAGAGTTGCTATAGGTTTTTTTAATTGCTCTTGGTGTTTTTCAAAGAACCAATTTACTTCCTGTTTGATAGTAGGTACCTCTCAGTACTCATGTACCTATATCAGAGTTTTTAGTGTTCCAAGTTGCACTAGATATGTATCTCAGTACAGAGTTTTGAAACATTGAAGTATCTAGAAGTTTGAGTTACTTGCAGATCCTCAGAGTTGGATGCCGTTTGATCAGATCGGTTTTATAATGCATTTATAAACCAGCAGTTTATTGTTTAATAAAAAGGATTGACTTGAGGAAGGTATGCCTTGACAGTATGCCAGACAAAAAAAAAACTATTACATAATCCAATTTACAAATAAATATGAAACCCTGACTTCTGAGCTAGGTTTATTGTATGAAGTTACTCCTTATCAGTCAGTGCTCTCAAGTAGTGTGAATACATTTTTGGGATGGAATAATTATATTCTTTTAAATGTATTGTAACTTGTAACCCGATCAGCAAAATTGTCCTATCACATCAGCAAATATCTCAAAAAAAGTAAGGTCACCGGGGCGAAAGCAACTAAAAAAAAAATTTTTGAATCTTTACTTCCCTCCACCATTGGCTACTTAAATAATATGGATATTCTAACAAACGTACTTCATTGTACAGCTTTCGATGAACAGTTTCGACATAAATTAAGTTACAAATAAACTTTGGTTTATCATTAATTTGCATTATTGTTGAATAAGACCATTAAAAGTTACATTCACCCCACTTTGGGGTAAATGTGACTATTCGTTATAACCCTGTTGACCTGTTGTAATCTGTTTCTAAATGTTGAGGTCAAGAGTACATGTTTACAGATAATTCTGTGTGCATCTGCACACAGAATTATCTGTAAAAGCTATCTATAGTCGCTGAGATAGAGTTCAGTTTCAAGCAAATTTACTTTTATTTTTTTATGGGGTGAATGCGACTGTCTTCCATACTGACTAGTCTACTTATCAATCAATCAATCAATCACTTTATTTTCTCACCACAATATACATAAATTATTTAATATTGGTCAGATTCGACAAAGATACACAATTCAGATCAGTATAATAATATATTGTGGGAGACTGGTGCCTAAGCTAGGCTCGTGGCCTGTGTTTCAGGACACCAGGATCCCACCCCTTTACATTTTCATTTTATAAATTATGTACTAAGCGCGCTGACTGAAAGATGCGAGACGAATGTTAGTAGATGTGTAGTATGGGTGTGTAATTGTGGGGTTGTGTGCGTGTGTGTGAGAGAGTGTGTGATTGTATCGATAAATATTTGTGAAGACATTCGATAATTAGCAATAATGAAAGGTTTAAATATAATAGGTTTCTTAGTCCAAAAACGCAAAATCGATCTAAGTGTTCGTTAAGAATAAGATCAATAAAGTATATTATACTCAGCTAGAGTAATTCTATTTTATTAATGGAATTTAGGACATAAAATAAAAGCAAGAAAAGATTTCTACTTATGTAAAATGCTTTGACAAATATACGATAAGTACGCATTGATGACTAATCTAATATTTAGGATTTAGGTTAAGAAAAAGCGATTTCTGTCTGTATTTTTAAATTTTATTTAAAAAATTATTACTTATTTAAAGTAAAGGATAATTCTCAGTCAAAATCAAATAAACTAATAATTCCGTATTAATCGGTAAAATAACATATACAAAAACTTTTTACAAAAAAAAAAAACGACCGACTTCCAAAAAACACTACAAAGTGAAAAATAACTTTAATTTCGGAAGTCGGTGTCTTCGGTTTTGAATTTTCGTTTTTTGTCACCGACTATTAGAATCACTTCATTTTCAATCACTACTCTCAATTACGAGAATCTTAATAAAAATATTTATTTTCGTACAAAAGTTTGTAATTTTTCTATGAAACTAAGAGAATACGTTCATATTTAACGGTAAAATAACAGTCTAAATATAACTCTCATTTTCAATCAGTACTCTCAACTACGAAAAAATATGTTTATTAAGATTTAAACATATTTTTTCTTCGTACAAAACGTTTGTAATTTTTCTATCAAACTAATAGAATACTATCATATTTAAACGGTAAAATAACAGTCTAAACATAACTTTGGTACAAATATGACTTTTTTTACTTAATCACTAGTGACTTAATTAAATAGTTTGCTTTGCAATTACTAATAGCACATTAGTGAGATATTATTAAATTAGTTACGAAAATAAATTCAAGTCTTCATTTCAGTCAAAACAACAGTCTAACATTGATGTGATCCCAGACCACCTGGGGGTTGGTGGTCTGAGGTTAAATAATTAGCATTATAGCATATCTACTGTAAATTATTTCTCAATCACGTTAATGTTTTCCGAAAACTTATAAAGCTCTCCCATGCAATCAGGTTGAGGAAGCACGGTGATAATATCGGTGAAATCAATTATTGACTCGTCATTTTTAATAAGTTTAAACGTATTTTTTTGTTTATAGGACTTCATTCAGACCTTTCACAACAGCTTTTTCTCCAGTAATATCTTCTATCAAGCAAACATACTTATAGGTTTTCTTTCCCAAAGCAGAGCTGAATTTTGCTAATATGAAGTCACCTTCTTTTGGCACGAATACAAACTCCTGTTTTGAAGTGGATGCTTCGCTTTCCAACATATTATAAATTACGCACTGGCTTTCTTCTTGAACATAACTTCCTCTTTTGCTACTTTTATTCTTTTTTTCTGTTAGACATGTTTTCTTTTGGGTTTGTTTTTTTGTCTTAGTTCTTTGTTTAGATATTTGGCATATATCAATATTTTTATTTCTTGTTTCTCGCTTTGGAGTTTCAAAAGTTGTAACATTGGATGAGTTGTCTTCAAGGTATATAGAATCATTATCTGAGTTATTTTCCAGCAAACTTTTGTAAAAAGTTTCTGGGTCTTCGTCCTCTGACAAATCGTTACTTTGAAACGAACCACTAGTATTACTATCTGATTCATATCTCGTTTTATTTTTCTTAGTCAAATTCTTCTTCTTTAATTTTCTCTTTTGTCTGGCTTGTTTCTCTTCTGCTTTCCTTTGTTTCTCTTCTTGTTCTTTTTCCATTCTATCAATTACTTCTAATAAAGAAGCATCCTTGCGTGTCAAAGGAAATATTTTTTTTCCATTGTATAAAGACAATCAGCCATACGTTTTTCAAGTTCAGATGAAAATACCGTCGGGTGACCGGCAGGGACGTGAAAACAATTTAAGTCGTGTGTTAAGTGTTGACCTAGGTATATTATGATATTTCGCCGCTGTGTACGTGGTCATTTTATTGCTTCGCACATCTTCTAAAGCTTTTTGAATTGTAAGTTCTGAGTACGTCTTTTCTCTTTTCCGCTTGTAATGACGGACCATCTACAACAATAAATATGGCATGAAAAGGGAGAATTTTATTAGTATGAAAAATCTTATTCCTTGAGTTAATAAACTTGAAACTTGGCACGAATATTTAACTAAGTAAATTATAAACTTTGCCATTTTTTTGTTTTTCTAAACTACCCCCTGAAGGAGGATTGGGGGGTATCAGTTTGTATGGCATTAGAAAAAGCAGAGATATTTTATATAATTTATATAACGAAAAATCATTGACTTCTGATCAAGTAATTCATAATTATGTAAGAAACTATTCAAAGATATTTAAAAGAGTCTGCGCCCAAGCTAAATCTAAATTAATAAGTAACAAAATTAATAATTCTAACAATAAAATAAAAGCTGTGTGGCAGGTAATTAACAAAGAAACTGGAAACACAAAACAGCGAGATCAGAATGAATTGTCATTAAAAATTGATAATGTAACCATTTCAGATAAGTTAAAAGTTGCTGAGACACTAGAAAACTTCTTTACCAACATCCCAATAGAGGTTACGAAATCTCTCCCCTCATCATCTATACTAGCTGAATCTCTTTTAAAAGAACACTTCAGTAGAGACATTCCAAATTTTGAATTTAAGCCCATTTCAATTGTCACAATTAAAAAAGCATTTAAAAGTCTTAACATAAAAAACACTGAAGACTTATGGGGGATTTCCGTTAAGGTTCTTCAAGATATCATTGACACAATTGCCCCTGTCCTAACAGGCATATTTAATCAATGTTTAGATAGCGGTACGTTTCCTGATTTAATGAAACATAGTAAAGTAGTACCAATTTTCAAATCGGGTAGTAAGAGTGATCCCTCTAATTATAGACCAATATCTGTGCTACCAGCATTGAGTAAAATATATGAAAAAATCATGCTGGACCAGATGTTGGCACATTTTAATTCTAATGGGATTTTACATAGTCACCAGTTTGGTTTCACGAAAGGTAGGTCGACGACTGACGCAGGAGTTAAACTCATCAGTCACATTTTGGAATCCTGGGAGAAGTCCCAGGATGCAATTGGCATTTTCTGTGACCTCTCAAAAGCGTTTGACTGCGTTGACCACAATACACTGATCTGTAAATTACACCACTACGGAATTCGTGGACAAGCTGCTGATCTTGTTCTTTCCTATCTATCAAACAGGCAGCAAAAAGTAAATGTTAATGGGGCGATGTCTTCGGGGTCTCTAGTGAAAATGGGCGTGCCTCAAGGTTCAATTCTCGGCCCTTTCTTATTTCTAGTTTATATAAATGATCTTCCTTACATGATGACTAACTTATCAGATATAATTCTATTTGCTGACGACACTTCTCTTATTTTTAAAATAGACAGGAAAGATACAGATGTATTACATGTCAACGATAGTCTGGCTGTACTTTCAAAATGGTTCGCAGCAAATAATCTTTTACTTAATGCGAACAAAATGAAATGTATTAGGTTCTCATTACCAAATGTACCTCAAGTAGGTCTAAATCTAAAACTTGATGGCAAAAAACTAGATGCAATAACGGAAACTATATTCTTAGGAATTACTTTAGATTCAAAATTACAATGGGGCGCCCATATTAGAACTCTTTCAGGTAGATTAAGTTCAGCTGCATATGCAGTAAGAAAAATAAGGCAGTTGACTGATATAGCCACAGCTAGGTTAGTATACTTTGCTTATTTCCACAGTATTATGTCTTATGGCGTCCTGCTGTGGGGATCGGCAGCTGACGTAGATTCAATTTTCATTTTACAAAAGAGGGCAATCCGCGCGATCTATAAAATGGGCCCTCGCGAGTCCCTTAGAGACAAATTTAAAGAAATTGATATACTGACTTTGCCTTCACTTTATATCTTAGAAAGTATTATGTATGTTCGCAAAAACTTAAGACTTTTCAAAATAAGAAGCGATTTCCATAATATTAATACACGTAGTCGACATGAAATTGTGATACCCAAATTTAGATTAACTAAAACAAGCAAGTCATTTCTTATAAACAGTATCCGCTTTTATAACAAGTTGCCAAAGTCTGTGACAGAACTTAGCGATGGGAAGTTCAAAACCCACATCAAACGTGTCCTTATCAAGAATTCATATTATAAAATTAAAGACTACGTTGAAGACAAGGAAATTTGGCAATAATTCCTTCTGCACATGTGGCTTCCCTGGTACCTCATTAACGGCATAAATAAGTAAGAGTCTATTAACTGCTCCCAAATTACCATGTTTATTTAAATCTTTATTTTTATTTATTTTTACATTCGCCCTTGACATATTTACTATTCTATTATTTGACATTATATACTTTTTTTTGTGGCTTTTGTGGACATGATAATTATTCAGATTGATTACAGTTGTAATAGCAATCATATAATTGCGTTTTATTTAAAATAGGTTTTTTACTTTTTTTAATTAATTAATTTTTTGTATAGATTCTTTTCTACATATTTTGTGAATGTGAGAACGCTGTAGGCTTAGTGGATTGTAGACCTGTTGACCATTTTCTATTTTGTTAAGTACTTGGTACTTATTGAAAGACCTACACTGTCCTCCCATACCTAGAAACACTGTTATTTGAAAGTATTGTAAAAGCCAATTATTTTTAAAAGAGTAACCGTGGAGTTTCTTGCCGGCTCTTTTCCATAGGAAACGACCAATTGGAACCGTGCACCTAGCTTCTGACGTTTCATAAGTGCCCATGTAGGTTTATGTGAAATAAAATATTTTGATTTTGATTTTGATTTTATGGAATAATTTTAACGCGCGTGCTGATTAACTCTAAACTCAGTATTTATACTCAAGATTGAAAATAAATAAAAATGTATTTCAAGGATTTTTCTAAATCTGCCCCTAACCGGGTGAAAAGGGGTATTCATTTTTACTGGGGAGGACAGGGGAGGTGGCTTGGTTAACTTGAAAATTGGTATAAATAAATAATCAATAAGTCAAATAATGGAAACGTCACAATAGACTTTCAAAAATTATTATCGTGCTATTTGTTATGTGTGTGTGCAAAATATTGCAAATTTAATGTTCACCGCAAATTGTAAAAAGGCTAGCCAAAAGGTATATTGCAGATAGTTCGGATTTTTTTTTAAAGATTATGGCTTTATGGATGGATCTAAGCAGTCAATCATAACATTATATAGGGTGGATTTTGAGATGGGGATTACAGTTTTAGCAGTCTAAAACTGTAATACTCATCTCAAAATGACTCAAAAAAAGAAAAAAAAGAAATCAAATGTTTCAAAAAGTTAAACTGTCCTTGCTTTTTGAAACATTTTAATCTGTTTTCACAGATTCTGAAAAGAATAGTCAGAAGAACATAACCGCCGCCACATAACGGCCGATACATAACGGCCGCCACATAACGGCCGCCACATAATGGCCGCCACATAACGGCCGCCACATGATGGTCACCACGTAGCGGCCGCTAGATAACGGCCCCCATATAACAACCGCCACATAACGGCCGCAACAAAACGGCTGCCACATAGCGGCCGCCACATAGCGGCCGCCACATAGCGGCCGCCACATAGCGGCCGCCACATAGCGGCCGCCACATAGCGGCCGCCACATAGCGGCCGCCACATAACGGCCGCCACATGATGGTCGCTTTGTAGCGGCCGCTAGATAACGGCCGCCAAATAACGGCCCCCATATAACAGCCGCCACATGGCTGCCGCCACATGACGGCCGCAACAAAAAGGCCGCCACATAACGGCCGCCACTTTACGGCCGCCACATAACGGCCGCAATACAATGGCCGCTACATTGCGACCGCCACTTTACGGCCGCCAAATTGCGGCCGCCACTTTACGGCCGCCACATAACGGCCGCTAGATGACGGCCGCCAAATAACGGCCGCCATATAACAGCCGCCAAATTCCGGCCGCCACTTTACGCCCGCCACTTAACGGCCGCTAGATGACGGCCGCCAAATAACGGCCGCCATATAACAGCCGCCAAATTCCGGCCGCCACTTTACGGCCGCCACATAACGGCTGCCACATTGTGACCGCCACATTACAGCCGCCAAATTCCGGCCGCCACTTTACGGCCGCCACATAACGGCCGCTAGATGATGGCCCCCAAATAACGGCCGCCAAATAACAGCCGCCACATAGCGGCCGCCAAATAACGGCCTCCACATAGCGGCCGACACAACAGCTGCCAAATAACGACACATGATGGGCAGCGGGGCTTAGACTTCACGGAGCCAAAAACGCTCCTAACACTACTACTAATTAGCTATATTTTATATTTCCATACAGTAATATTGTCATATTAATCAAAACAGGTAAATATTTGACAGCTATTTGCGACGTTCGTTGCCAACATTCGCATCAACTGACCAATCTTCACATAAAAACAAGATTTTCAGACGGGATGCTATGGGTTTTATTTTTGACTCATTTTTAATTTTCTCAAATTATGGTCTCCTTGGTACGTGTGACGCTACTGGTTTCTGAAAATTGTGTTTTCGGTATCTAAAATCTATCGTTCAACTACATTCTACATTCTGAAAATCAGACAGATTGCTATAAAACAGTTCGGTTAATACCGAACTGTTGAATTTTTTTTTTTTTTTTACATATTTAATAATGCAATCAGGTCAGAAGTAACGCGGAAATTTTCTAAAATTAGGATTTTTGTATTTCAGAATAACCAAATCTATCGATTTTATTCGATTTTGTTCGTAAAACGATGAGGCAAAAATTTTGGTCATGGGCTCGCCAACCAATAAAATTAATTTGAATTTGGAATTCTAAGTGCGCGCGTGCGGTATTGTTTCGGTTTACCGACCAGTGAGGAAACATAAGCAGTACCGAAACGGTACAGAATCGGTACCGAAACGATACCGTGCCGACCAATGAGGAAAGGGCCTAACGAGACTGTCCTTAACTTTTTGAAACAGGTTGATCTGCATTCACAGATTTCTTAAAAATTGCCAATATTCACAAAAATATATGACTGCCTCGTTGGTCTAGTGGTAGCAAGCGCTACTGCTGAGCATGAGGTCCTGGGTTTGATTCCCGGGTCGGGCAAAGTGTTATTGGATTTTTCTATCTGAAATTTCTTAGTAGCAGCTCGGAGTCTGGATTTGTGCCCGGTTGATGGCAATAGGCTCGCCCCCTATTACATGGGACTTAAAACATAACTGGCGAAATGTGGGTGTACCTGCTACAGGGACACCTCTGCCCAACCCTTCGGGGAAACAAGGCGTGATGTTATGTATGTTATGTTATTCACAAAAACTTTTCCAAAAACTATATCAAGCCAACTGAGGTTTGAGTACAAGAATGTCTGTCTATAAGTTAACTTTTCACTCCTAAACCACAATCAAATTCCAAATTCGAATTCGATTTCGATCAAAGCCAAGGGGATAAACAGCATCCTAGGCACACAGCTACGTAGGTTACTTTTTGTCTTAAAAATAATCCTAAAGGAGGTGATATACAGGGCGTCCCAAAATTATGGGACATGAAGGGAAAGTACCGTAAATATCGTAGATAGGGTATTTTGCTGAAAGAAGACTATGTTATTTTTAAAAGTTAGTAATTCTGCATTAAAAGATTTTCTAATAGATTACTTGCCTCGTCTGGGAATCGAACCGACTTAAATGTAAAAAAAACACCCCTACTTTTATGACGCTAATCGAAACAATGACCAAAAACTAATAACTCTTCTTAAGTAACATAGTATTTTAAAAGAAACGAACACCGTAAAATGTTTGAGTCAGATCCCCGGACCTTACACCATTAGTGTTCTTCTTTTGGGGATACGTGAAAGATATGCTATACAAAAAGCGATACGAGAACGTGGGCGAGTTACAAACAGAATTGTGCCATATCATATCGAGTATTCACCATAAAATGATAAGAAAATCAACAGGCAGCGGACTTATTAAAAGATTGGCGATTTGCGTAAGACAAGAGGGATCACATTTTGAGCATTTAATTAATGAATTTACAAAAAAATACCCACTTAATTGACTACGGCAGTTTCATGTATGTTTTTAATTTGATTAAAATGATTAATTTCACGCTGTTCCTTTCTTTCAAAGTCAAAGTCAAAAACGTTTATTGCGAACTACTAAGTGTACAATGTTGGTGTTATGGTATGTTAGTACTTGTGACTTAGCAGCCTTTTACAAGAATTGCAATTTTCATTCGCCTGCCCTCATCATCCTAAATTAGCATGCATTAAACAATATTATTACTTAATTGTTTTCTTTTATATTAGCACAATTAAATAGAGAAATTATAGTTATGTCAAAATTAAATGTCAATAATAATAAATTTAATACAATTATTCAGCAATATTAATGTCATCCTTTTCAAATAGTACAAATTATAATTTTATATAAAGTCAAATAGGATAAGCTAAATCTTATTGTTTGCATAGAACAGATCGTCACTTTTGTACATGAGAGAAAATCGTTATTTTAAGCTAGACTCTAAATATTCTTTTACCGAGTAGAAACATTTTTGGATTAGGTATAGTTTTAGCCTTTTGAAATACTATTATTTTTTGGCCATTCTTTCGATTGGCATCATAAAAGTAGGGGTGTTTTTTTTACATTTAAGTCGGTTCGATTCCCAGACGAGGCAAGTAATTTTTAGAAAATCTTTGAATGCAGAATTACTAACTTTTAAAAATAACAAAGTCTTCTTTCAGCAAAATACCCCATCTACGATATTTAAGGTACTTTCCCTTCATGTCCCATAATTTACTATGTTACTTAAGAAGAGTTATTATTTTTGGCCATTCTTTCGATTGGCATCATAAAAGTAGGGGTGTTTTTTTTTACATTTAAGTCGGTTCGATTCCCAGACGAGGCAAGTAATTTTTAGAAAATCTCTGAATGCAGAATTACTAACTTTTAAAAATAACATAAAGTCTTCTTTCAGCAAAATACCCCATCTACGATATTTAAGGTACTTTCCCTTTATGTCCCATAATTTTGGGACGCCCTGTATAGGTAATGAAAGTTTTCTCGCCAAACTTCGTGCTGCTAAGACGACGGGAAATACCATATAGGCTTTGTTTTATTTGCGAGTGTCAATATAAATACGCGGTATAATTTAATGGCCGTATTTTTTTATTGCATTGACTTGGAAGTTTGATTTTCTTTACAGCTCCAAGGGACCGCAGATCTATCTATTTCAACTTGATGCCTCCAGGCGTTTCTGAGAAAAAGGGTCTTGACAGACAACGAAGTTATCCTTTAACGGTTTCAATTTTGCATTTTGAGTACAGATTTATTATCTGCCTGTTACCTTTTAATACCGTAACGGCTGAACGTATTTAGGTGAAAGGCATACGGATAGGCCATAATTTGGCTTAGAACATAGGATACTCTGAATTCCGGTAGCATGTTCCTGTGGGATATTTTGCAACATCCACGCGGGCGAAGCCGCGGGCAAAAGCTAGTTATAAAATAAAAATCCGCTGCCGTCAGGCTTCGATATTTCGATGTGTTTTCCATCAACTGCTTCAATTACATTAGGACAATAACTCGTCAAATGTGCGCATCGACATTCTAAAATAACTTTTAAAAATCAGGATATTATCTTAAATCTTCATAAAGGTCCACAAATTGGCCTTTTAAATATCGATCACTGTTCAAGGGATGCACCCACAATAATTTCTGCTTTTTTGTCGTCTCCTGGCCACACAAATAGCTACCGCTAATAATTTTACGGAGTCCATGGTACGTCCGCACTGCACGTAGAGTCAGTTCCAAGTGATTTTTAACGCTCTTTTGAACACTTTTGACGGCGGGAAAAAATTGCAAATTTGCAAAAGATCGCATCTATGGTGCACAGCGTTGTGAAGTATATAAGCAGAGCATTCTGTCACCTAGGCCAATATTTGAATTGTTTTCCTTTCAGCTTGATTCTGACATTATTTGTCCCTGATCGATTGCTTTTGCTACCGCCAAAGTTTCTGTTGTTGTTGGTGCCAGGAGGTCTACTCCTCACGGATTTCGAAGTTACTGGCGATTACTACTCCGTATCACGTAGTGGACAAAACATTAGTTTGAAGCCCGACCTAAGAATGAATGACACTACGATTTGATTTGTTCCTAAATTGTCAAATCATGGTGTCATTAATTCCCTGTGTTTCACCCGTCCGAAAAAGATTAATCGGTTGAGGGATCACTCTGAAGTTTCGAACTACTTTCGGACGGACCCGTATCTTTGTTGACGGACTTACAGAGTAGGCCCCCTGAAAATGCACTCCGATAGAAGACCATGCTTCGGAAATTCTTTCATAAGTCTTAACAATTGTGGCAGATGTCTCAGTTTCAATGGATTCGATTTCAAAGAGCTTTGATGTTGGGATAGATGCGCCACTTTATGAGAGGGCATCCTAATTTTATAACTATTATTAGTAAATTAACTTTACCATGAATAATTTCTATGAACATAGCTAGTTTAATCTTGTATATTACTTTACGGCCTATTTTTGTTGACTTAATAATTACTGATTGTGCTGAAATTTTATTTTTGCGGAACGAATCCTATATGGATGCTAAGGACAGATGCCTATGGTGTAGGATAGATATTATAGAATACAATAAATAAAACATATACTAAAATGTGGTGTTTGTGATCTAAATAATTCAACTTAGCACTTTTCTAACAACGTCAGCATTTAAGTTTTAACGTGCAAATCATCATCTTCCTGCCCTGTCCCTTGTGGAAAATCTTACCTAATTTAACATTACGTAGTTTTTTTTTTGTGCAGTTAGTTACCTATATAAAAATCTATCCTACTTGATTTAGGTTGAGATGGAAAATGCTTTCAGTACATCTTGAGCAATAGTTTCTGAAAAATGTAGATTTCGTGCAGCCACTTCTGGCACAATATACATTTAATCTAGTCAGATTATTTATAGCAAGGTTTACTTTTCAGGCTAAAACCGACAGGCTGGCTCCAATGTTGGTTTCTTTGCCCAAACCTCAGAGACCAAAGCTTCTTCTACCACCAGGCCGGTGGACTACTTACAGAGAAGATGAAAGCATTGTAAGTGTAGCCAACGTCACTTTTTTATCGGTGGAGATATATAAATTATTCTCGGATCTAAATGCTGATCTTGGAACTACGGAACATGATAACATAAGACATGTTATATTACAGTCATGTGCAAGAAATCTAAAAATAAATTGATCAATTATATTGCCTTTCCAATTTGTGTACGACGATAATTTTCAATAGGTATATCCATAATGTGCGTTACACAGCAGTGTTAGCTTAGCCGTGTGACCGTCGGACTGCCACGTCATAGGTCTAGGATTCGTGTGCGTAGATATATATAGAATAGATTTGATTATTCTTTATTATGTACACCATAACCAAAATGTATAAATTTTACATATAGGGTGAAACAATTGTGTATATTGTGTGATTATTACTTGCTTTAAAAACGGTGAAGGAAAACATCGCGAGGAAATCTTGCTTGAGAGATATTTTTCGACGGCATATGAAGCCAAGTCAGAGCCCCATGGGCGGCATAAAAACTCTGATACCCAGGTTTTTTTTTAATCTGTGACGTTATCGCTCAGCGACAAAGCTCTTTAAATAATTTAAGGGCTTTGTCGCTGAGCGATAACGTCGCCCTGTAACATCAGCAAAATAACTAAACCTAAAAACACTTTTTAATTCTAACATCACTGTTATTACTACATACTTTAAAACAAATAATGCCATTTTGTACATTGTCCTACCTTGTTCCGATAAAGGAAAAGCCAGGATAGCGTTACAGTCTCCAATATCGTACTTGTTTGTTGGACCAAGTAAATTAAATTGCAAAGCCTCATTCACAGTTGGGTGACGTAACCTTTTTCATCAGAAAACCAAATTTTCTTGATGGAATATGGTCGGAACGAAGCCTTAATGCCATAACTATATCCAAAGAGTATAATAATAATATGGGAGACTACATCACTTCTGCTAAGTACATTTTGATCGATCCAATTATACACTGGAAGCTGTGGTTGGATGGTCTTGTACCAAATTCCCTTTTCTATTAACCTCTGGTTAAAGTATTCACTCCTGTAAATCTGTACACTGCTGTTTTATTATTTTTGTATAATCTGTATAGAAAGGACGAAGTCAATAACCACACAAAAAAAAAAAGATGTGCGAAGAGTTGATTAGATGATGCAGTTGGGGTACACAGTATACACTCTTTTGAAAGGTTATGAAGGTGGATTGCTATCGCGAATAAGCGAATGTAGGTAGACCCACGGCGAAGTGCGATCTCCGCCGTGTGGGTCTACTTACATTCGCTTTCATATTCATTAATAGACGATTGTTATCTACTGTATCTTCGATTAACCTACTGACAAGTTGACATCGGCTTTGCTTGCCATTTACTAAAAATAGAATAGAATAGAACCTACAGACAGGTGACAGACGATAATTCGACATTTTACGAGATTCTTTCTATTCTATTATATTTTATGTTATGGCAAGCAAAGCCGAAGTCGACCATTCTGCTAATGTCTAAGTGAATTGGAAAAGCAAGTGTGTATTGCAAAAAAAAAAAAAATGATGCAATTGTATTTTTTAATTACATAAATATTTACATTATTGTTAAACACGTAAATACCACATCCACACTGACAGAATATTTTGGGAAACAAATTATAATTTAATATTATTGTGACGGATGAAAATCATCAGCGCCACAAGCAGTTCTGGAGAGGAATAATATGTTAAAAGGGAGGGGAAATTAATCGGAAGAGGGATCTCAAATTTAAGGAGACGGCTATACAAATCTAGGGGTGGGATGGTGTTAGAACGTTAAAAACAATATGTGATCCAGAGTGCCCGCATTCGCAGAGAGAGGAGTCACGGACACAGATTTTGTGTAAAAAGACGGAAGTGCAACAAAAACCTAAGCGGATTCGACAGAGAACAGAAATAAAGGCTTGTGCAGACCAGCGCGACTTGTCGCGCGACACAAAGACACCGCTCGTCGCGCGACGAGCGGTGCCTTTGTGTCGCGTCGCGTGTCGCGCTGGTCTGCACGAGCCTTAACAGTTTTCGATACTTTTTTGTGACCGAAAAACTACGGTTTTGGTTTTATGGTCGGTTGCACTACATAAAAAAACTACCTTTCTTTTTACTGGACATATTCCACTGCTGCTGTCAGGAACACTGCAGATTCAGTCTTGGAAGGGATAAAGAAATTTTTTGGGGTATAACATAAAATGTCATAGACAAAATTAAAAAGGGTAATCTGGGATACTGGATGATCGGGCTTACTAAATTTAAAATGAGTCGAAAGGATTTTTAGATAAAGGGGATTTCTTTATTTCTCCAGTAATTTAAGCTTCTGCATATTGCATTTAACTCGTTAAGTCTGTCTTTAAGAAGATGGAAACACAAAACGGGAGGCCAGATATTGCCGTCTAAGGGCCAGTGGAGGTTCAGCACATTCGACTTGCAATGCGTTAACGGGAGAGGACTTCATACAACCTGAGATGATTCGAAGGCATTTGAACTGAACTCTATGCAGCCCAGCCAAAGCATCTTTGTTGCAAGGAATCAAAAGATA
The DNA here is from genome assembly GCA_949152395.1 of Agrochola litura. NCBI lineage: Eukaryota > Metazoa > Arthropoda > Insecta > Lepidoptera > Noctuidae > Agrochola > Agrochola litura. Next base: position 3,499,543 of record OX424494.1, read on the forward strand.
TATTCCATAGTCTAAAACACTACGAACCAAGGCATTGTAAACTAATTTTATGGTGTAGGGGTGAGCACCCCACCAAACAGCCGCAAGAACTTTTAAATTTGAAATAATTCTTTCAATAGGCTCGCCCCCTATTACATGGGACTTAAACATAACTGGCGAAATGTGGGTGTACCTGCTACAGGGACACCTCTGCCCAACCCTTCGGGGAAACAAGGCGTGATGTTATGTTATGTTAATTCTTTCACATTTTTAGACAAGAAAATTTATGTGATGTTTGCCAGTTAATTTCGTGTCTAAAATAACGACGAAATGTTACTTTACTAACTATAGGAATATTGCGGCCTAAAATGTTCACTGAGATATGAGGAATGAGTCTTTTGCGAGAAAAAATAACTGCCGAACTTTTTGATGCAGATAACGACAGCTCATGGCTTAAAAGCCACTGGTTCAAAGAATCCAGAGAGAGGCACAAAGATGACACAGCGTCAACCATGGAGGAATCTGTAACATCTGACAATTGTTATTTAAGCAGGACCTAATATCAGCCGTGTATAAATTGTAGAGTATGGGACTGAGGACATAGCCTTTTGGGAGTCCCTTCCATGTCTGCCTTTCATCGAACTCCTCACCCTGGACTCTCAGAACCAATGAGCGGGACAACAGTAGTTCACATATGTATTGTATCAACTTAGCCGGAAGACTCTGGTGTTGCAGTTTTTGCCTGAGTACGGGAAGAAGTACAGTGTCATACGCAGAGGAGATGTCAAGGAAGGTGGCAACAACGGATTCGTCGATTCTAGAAAAAGCTAAGCGGATGGATATCCGCAACTAAAATACCAACACTGCCCATTGTAGGTACTAAGTTCTTTCCTAATACCAAATTGGTGATTCGGCAGCAAGTCCCTCGATTCGACTATCCGCTCGAGACGGTTTTTAATAAGGTGCTCCAGTAATTTGGCTAGGACTGAAGATAAAGCAATTGGCCTAAAGCCATTCGGATCATCTGCATGTTTACCTGGTTTCAAAAGACGAATAATCATTTGTAACTTTCACTGATCTGGGACCCAACCATGAATATAACAGAAATTGAAAATATTTAAAAAGTAGATTTAAGCCTTTTCGCCAGAAGGGTTATAAAAGAATATGGCACACCATCAATAACAAGAGCTGAGTCCCGGACATGTTTGAGTACCACCTTTAATTCCTCCAAAGTAAATCACGCATCGAAAGAATCCTCTGCTACATTATGTAGGGGCGCGTTTTGACATTCAGATAAGAGTGGAACATAAGAAGGTGCTATTTTGTCATAAAAAAGTTCAGCTGTTTCCCTAGTGATTGGTGAAGAGATTGATAGGGAACATGCACGTCTAAACCTTATGATATTTTTCTAAACAAGTGAAACTAGAGTAGAGGAAGATAAGGAGGTACAAAACTTAACCCAACCCGTACGTTTCTTTTTACGAAGAAACCGTTTGGTTCTGCATTAAGGTGACAGTATGCCAACAGATTTTCAGTGCTCATATCTGTATTGTAACACACCTCGGCCTCGTCCCTATCCCTGACCACCGATGTGCATTCTGGATCCCACCACGGAGGTGAAGGGATTTTATTACGGGCACTGTTCTTCAATGGAAAGCAGGAATCTGCACTGGAGGTAATAGCTGTTACAAAACCCTCATAACAGCTCTTGGCATGGCAGTGACCAGAAAGATCTGAAAAATTTGAATGTAAGGTTGAATGTAAATCAATGTTATCCTCCAGTGCAGATTCCTCAGACAGGTTATATTTCAAAAGTGGAGGGGAGTTTTTTTCTAAATAAGATTTATTATGCAAATATATCACTATAGGATAGTGATCATTGCCATGCGTCAAGGTTGTGCATTCCCAGTAAGTCGATACTGTTAACTCAACCGAATAAAATGTAAGGTCTGCACAACTCTTTTGCTGTCCTGGAAGAGATCGTCGTGTTGAGCAACCGTTGTTTAAAACACAGAGATCCAAGTCGTCCAAAATATCAACTAAAGCTACACCAAAGGCATCACAGCGTTCAGACCCCCATCTATAATGGTGGCAGTTAAAGTCGCTCATGACCAGTATGTATTTTTTTTTTTTTTTTTTATTTTTTTTTTTTATTTTTTTTTTTTTTTATGTATGTCCACCGATTTCTCCGTCATTTGTGGACCGATTTTGAAAATTATTTTTTTTGTTTGAAAGGGTATGCTCCCAAATTGGTCCCATATAAATTTTATTAACTTTGCTTGGGTAGTTTTTGAGTTAGCTACAAAATACGTATTTTTTTCCCACTTAGTATGTAGATGATGTGATAAGTTCCTGTCACTGGTAGCAGGTAGTGGTATTTGAATAATGTGTGTGGGGTAGGTACCACAACTAAAAAGTGAAAAATAAAACTTTTTACAAAAAAAAACAACCGACTTCCAAAAAAAAACACTCGCCCTCAGAAATGTTGCAACCATCATCTGGGTGATCGTGGCCACATTTACTGCAGCGTGGTTTTGACGTATATACATTTGCCACATGTGCAAATCTACAACACTTGCGACATTGTATGGTTAGATATATATACTGCTCAATGGGAAGGAATGTGTAACAGCAGAAGATTTTCTTAGGTAAGGCTTGTCCATCAAACGTGATGACACGTTTCCCCGTCTTTCTGAACTTTCTTATGAATTCGAACTTTAAGGATTTTCCCACATCCTGAGGGCACAGACAAATATGTAATTGCTTCATCTTCTGATAAATCTGAAGGCACACCTTTTACTTCTCCCATCTTAGTGATGTTGAATATAGGGATAGAGGCAGTATAACTGTACTTCGTTAACAGGGTATTAACCAAGAAAGAGTTGGCATCCTGAGGGGAAACAAACTCTACAGATACGCGATTTCTACCAACCCTACTAACCCCACCACGAACTTTGTTCGCAATGTTGTTAGTCATTAAAAACTTTCCAAAATTAACTGGATGTAAGGTGGTGCCTGAGTAGGGTTGGGTCTCTATACGGGAGACGTGGACGATATAAGGAGCCTTATCTACTGCCGAATATTTGACACGTCCAATTTGGGTTTTCTTCATTTGTTTGTTTGGGGGGTAGGTGCCAAAATATCTTCGTTATCGGGACGTTTACGAGAAGATTGACTGTACTGGGATTGAGGGATTGATACATCCATCTCTGTAATACAACATCCGCGAATTGCAAGTGGATTTGGGGAAAGAGGAAATGAAGGAATTGGAACTGGAATATCGGGGGGATCAGGATCGGGGGGTTTATTTTTATCCTTTTTGGATAAAAGATATTAAATAAAATAGGACAATTAAACACAAACCTGTTTACGAACACAAGGACAACAAACTTATATCATAACAAGTCACTAAAATATCAACAAGCACTAAAAAATTGTTAAAAACTCTAAACACAAGTGCTAACCAAGAACACCGTGGCGAGAATACACGAGATTCTTTCATAGTTTCCTGCTTTATTTAAAACAGAACCTGTCGAGAACATCTGTCAATTTTGTAATTTTTTTGACAAATATGTCGCATTTTCAGTTTAATTAAATGGAGCCCTAATTGAGATCAATCACAGTTATTTACTACATTTTCTTATTTGTAGCAATTTCCATTCGAGACCTTTGTGCCCAAACTGCAGTTTCTCAGCATTGTGTTGCCTAAGGAATTGCCTCGGTTGATCAAGATTGAGAGGTTGCGAAGGAAATTCCTTGCTGCAAATATGAAGGTAAGTACACAATATCTCTTTATTCCATTATGATTATTATTTAATTTCTTATGTTTTTAGTCGTTTGTATGTTGATATTTCTGATGATTTTAAACTGTGATACAGTCCAATCTGAATCATTCAAAAAGACATGTCAACGTCCACAATGACACCTACACAATAAATCAAAATTATTTCGAAAAAAATATTTAATGAAATAAAATCTAATTTATATATAATTCATAGAATTACTTGCGTATTGCAGAAGATGCTCCGTGATCTCGGCATACAGCCTTACTGGCTGTTGCCTGTGGAGGAGTTCAAACACTTGGACTTGCAGAACTATGCTCTCTACAGCCCCTTCCCTAAACTAGATTTGGAGATTTTTGACAACACTGATTTTGACTGCCGGTGAGTTCATAACACGGATGGCTGCTTTAAGTGGCTACCTACTCCATTTTCTTCACAGTCATATAAATATCATCTTTCACGTACGTGACAAGAAAATCTATGGTTTCATAGTTGAAAAAAGATCGACTGTTCCATTAGGTACTAAATCGATCTAAACTAATTTATTGAATTAGCTAAACAGGAGCACAATGTACTCGTTCAAAAGAAAATCAAGTTGCACCAAACAAAATCTGGTACTTAGCCAGATTACTGTCGAGATGAACAGATTTTGTGCTAACTATTATCTAACTATATATGTGTCCATTCCGTACCAAGTTTAGTCGTCTGTTAGTATTTAATACTATTGCATAATTATCATTTCCCGGAAAACCTTAATAATACGGGCTGTATTTTCATTTTTTACAAGTACAAGGTCTGTTGTTTTTAAATTAGGATCACTATATCACCATTCGAAACGGCTTTGCAACTGCATGTTAAGTAATCAAATGAACAATTCCTCAGGTCTTGTTTCAATTTCGTTATAAGTTTCCAAAACTTTAACCAATTTCCAACAAGTCTAATTCGGGATAACTACACAAACCGTTTCAATTAAGAAGTGACCTGGTGTCAAATATTTTCCTTCCTTTGGGAAAGCCGGGGTGACTCCAAGACGTCCTATATATGCACTGCATATTGAACTCTTCCTTTGTCAAGCACAGGATACTCACACCCACAGCTCTCTCTAGGTCGTGTTTGACGCCCTTAACACTGCTTTCCATAGACCTCCAAATTAAGGTGCGTAGCTGGGAATCAAATACCTTTAAACGAGCAATTCTTATATACATATATGTACAGTAAGCGCTCAAAAGTGCATAAACACGCTAAGAGTCGTATTGCTGTGAACACGCGGTGTAGTCCGTACATTTGTATGTGTAATCAGACGTCTGTGGTGTGTGTGCCCTACACACACAGAAAACGCAGTTTTACACTAACACTGTCGTATCGTCGCGGTTCGCGAGCGCCGCACTTTATTGTTAGACACGCATCATACGCGTGACCTTGGCCAGTTTATGGCATTGCTAAAATTCGAAAGTAAATTATATGTGCAGATAGCAGAAGGCGTTAAGCGTTGATCTTAGATTCAAGATGGCTCAGGTTCTAATCTCGTAAATCACAGCGCTGTTTTTGCAAATATTATTATTTTTGTATGCAATAATAATTTTTTTAAATATTCCTGCCTATTTATTAATGTTGTTGTTGCAATAAAGGGTTTAGAATAAAAAATGCGTGATATGTGATAATAAAAAATAAATAATATTTATTCGTTATATTTATTTTACTTAAGTATAGTTAACAAACTGCTACAATTATTTATCATTACTTCACCTGAATAATATGTGAAATAGATGTCTAGGAACTTAGAAGAAATTTGTATTATTTTGACATATTTAAATTTTGAAATGTTTTAAATTTTAAATGGATTTTTTTCACCATATATACAAAGCTTTGATCATGTTCGAAGTAATTAAGCAATAAATAAGAATATTAGACTACATAGAATGTAAAAAATCTACTGACAATATTGTTGATTTTAAGGTAAAGTATTATTTTAAATTTTATTTGGCTTTAGTAAATATTGGTTGGTATTGAGGTTATATTCAAATTCAAATTCAAAATAATTTATTTCAGGAATACACCCATATAAAAATTCACGACAGATTACAATAATTCAATTAATTAGCTGGAAAATTAATTGCCATATACGAAGAAATAATTAACCTCGTATATGGCCTTCAATATTCCATTGTCAGATTTATGTATTCGGTTCATAAAGGAGGCCTGCGACTTTCTCATGACTGCGTAAAAGTCATCTACCCTGTTTTCGGCAAACATGCCGGACGCACTACACCGCCAAGGCAGACCCAGTATGCATCTGAATGCGTTGTTATATTGAACACGCAACGTGTTGTAAGCACGCTGCGTGTATTTGTACCATAGGGCACAGGTGTAAAGGTTCCGGCAGTATGCGTTAAACAGAGTGATTTTGACTTGATTTAAACACTTCGCAAATCGTCGTGCCAGCATATTGCTCTTAGCAGCGAGCGAACGTCTTTGTCTTTCTATGCCCTCGTCATCTTTAAGTTTCTCAGTCAATATATGACCTAAATATGTGAAACATTTGACAGATTCCAACCTAGCGCTGCAAAGAAATATGTCCGGTATATGTAATGTGCTGTTGTCGTATCGAAAACACATTGTTTGGCTCTTTTTAACATTATACTTAAGGCCATGTTTATCCGCATATACCTCACAAATATGTATCAACTTTTGCATTGCCGTGACAGACGGGCTGAGCAAAACCATATCGTCGGCGTAACTAAGATTATTTACAGGTACATTGTTAATTGAACAGCCGACTCCGGCTCCGCTCAGCTCCTCTAAATAATATGGGTGATGTTAGTCCGCCTTGTCTTACGCCCGTTCTGAGAACATAACCGCTAGACAAGGCATCCCCCCATTTTACAGCGTTAGCCTGGCCCTCATACCAATATTTCATGATGTAAACAATGTCATGTGGTATACCGGTTTTGAACATTTTATCCCATAACGTGTTATAATTTATTGTATCAAATGCGCGACTTAAATCTAGGAAACATGCGTATACATTTGTTTTTCTGTCCAAATAATATTTAACCGTTTTCTTTAAGGCAAATATAGCCGTGTCAGTTGCATGGTCAGCACGAAAACCGCATATAAATAGCTTAAGTATTCATTTTCTTTACGAAAAGAAGATTGAAACTAAACCTCAAATTTTAATCCTAAAATAATAATATTACTAATATATGATGATGCCATGTGCTCTTTCTGGCGCAGCATCTGGTCGGTGCCTGTCAGTCATACCGAAGGTGATTGGACTCGGGAAGTCGAGCGAGCCTGCGATCCAATACCAGAAATGGGGGCTATTACCATCTGCCCCCAAGATGTAACACGTGCAGTTCGTCCGCTACCTAACTGGAAGTCTCCAGGACCGGACGGGCTGCACAACTTCTGGATCAAATGGTTTGTGAGATCGCACGCTCGCTTGGCGGCTCAGTACCAGACTGCTTTGGAGTCTGGGTCGCTACCCCATTTCCTAACAACAGGAGTTACCCACCTGCTCCATAAATCTGGTAGCACCGCGGAACCCAAAAATTATAGACCGATCACGTGTTTACCGACGGTCTATAAAGTTCTTACATCCATTTTGAGAGCTAAAATTAACAAACATATAGACACCAACTCCATCATGTCTGCCTCTCAAAATGGATGTAGGAACGGGTCCCGCGGTACTAAGGAGCTACTCCTCATTGATATGGCCATTAGCCAACAGGTTCGCCGTTCCCGAAAGGATCTGTCGACATGCTGGATAGACTATAAGAAGGCCTATGACTCGGTGCCACATACATGGCTCATGAGGGTGCTGGAGTTGTATAAAGTAGATACAACTCTGCGCACCTTTCTGATGTCATGTATGAGGCAATGGAGGACGGTCCTTCGCTATCCAGGATGTCGAAATATCCAGAGGAATAGCGAACCTATAAGGATAGAGCGAGGCATATTTCAGGGTGACAGTTTGAGTCCGCTTTGGTTCTGCTTAGCCCTGAATCCTCTAAGCACACTGCTAGAGGATTCAGGTCTTGGCTATCGGTTGAGGAGAGGAGGTCAGGTTATATCTCACCTCCTATACATGGATGACCTAAAACTCTTTGCCCCCAACAATTTGCAACTGATGGAGCTACTGAAAGTAACTGAAACTTTCAGTAGCGCCATCAGGATGGAATTTGGTGTGGACAAATGTGCGGTCATGCATGTAAAGCGAGGGGAGATTGTGGAATCCGTGGGAGCCCAACTCTCGGATTCCATAAACCTTAGAGCCCTCTCCGCATCCGAAACCTATAAGTATTTGGGTATGTCGGAAGCGTTGGGCATCAATGTTACTGACATGAAGCAATCGTTGAAGGAGCGCTTCTTTGGCCGCCTGAAGAAAGTATTTAATAGTCTCCTATCAGGCGGAAACAAGGTGCGCGCCTTCAACGGTTGGGTCATGCCGGTTTTGATGTACTCTTTCGGCATACTCAAATGGACTCAGACCGAACTCGACGCCCTGGATAGGAGGGTCCGTACGCTGCTGACTGCATATCGAATGCATCACCCACGGTCATCGGTAATGAGACTGTATATCCCGCGAAAGTGTGGAGGTCGAGGCTTTTTAAACGCTAAGACCCTCCACAATCGCGAGATATGCAGTCTTAGGGAATATTTCCTAGATGCCGACGTGAGGATGCATCGAGATGTGGTCGCGGTGGACAAGGGTCTCACCCCGCTCTCCTTGGCTAAAGAGAACTGGTGCAAGCCTATAGTGCTTGACACTAACGATCGCAAGGAGGTATGGCAGAGTAAGGAGCTTCACGGACGCTTTTTCCGGGCCCTACATGGACCCGATGTAGATTTACTAGCGTCCGTGACCTGGCTACGTTTTGGTGACCTCTTCGGGGAGACCGAAGGTTTTATCTGTGCAATTATGGATGAAGTTATCATGACGAACAATTACCGGAGATTTATTGTGAAGGATGGCACGGTTGACATCTGTCGGGCATGCCACCGGCCGGGAGAATCAATCCGACACATTATCTCCGGGTGTTCTCGTCTAGCTAACGAAGAGTACTTGCATAGACATAACCTTGTAGCCAGGATTATCCATCAGCAACTTGCTCTGAAATACGGCCTTGTGGAATCGGAAGTGCCGTACTACAGGTATGTGCCCGATCCAGTTCTCGAAAATGGAAATATCACATTGTACTGGGATCGATCCATCATCACTGACAGGACTATTGTTGCCAATAAACCTGATATAGTGGTGGTGGATCGAGTAGAACGGCGCACAATGATTATTGACATAACAGTCCCGCATGACGGGAACCTCGTGACAGCCGAGAAAGACAAACAAATCAAGTATCTTGACTTGGCTCGCGAGATTGTCGACATGTGGGATGTGGACTCAGCGATCATTGTGCCGATAGTCGTATCAGCCAATGGCTTAATTGCCAAGAGCCTCGACCAACACCTAAGGAGGCTCGCGTTGGGCAGCTGGATCAAGGGCTTGATTCAGAAGGCGGTACTCCTGGACACGGCTCGCATTGTCAGGAGGTTCCTCTCTCAGGAGCCCTGACCGCCGGTAGCTTGGACCCTGTTCCCGATACCGGTGGGCTACTATTTTTATATTTTTAAATGTTTTTATACTTTCTTTATTCTAATATTTAAAAATATAATTTATAAGTATTTAAATGAAATAAAAGACAATAATATTACTAAAATAATATTAATTAAACAATTTCGGTCTATCTGCAAGAAATACGACAAACACCCTATTGAAACGTGCTTATAAAATTCGTTACCATAAATTCATGCAATAACGAATCTGTTGTTTATTAAGTTGATACGGTCAATATTTTAAGGTCAAAAACGGTTTTCTAGCTGGTCTTCAGTGATGCAAGCCTTCAGAGTGCACGGCGAACGGTTTATAATGACGTCTTTTTAATCATTCAGCAAAATATCTCGTTGGTATGAAACCATTTGTTTCATATTCATTCACCATTTGACGTCGCTGCACCTCGATAATAAGCCCCTTCCTCATATCTCTTAACCCTCACAGTATTTCTCTAGAACAAAGAAAAACATTGTTTTTATTACACATAATACCTAATTATTTATTATTCACTAATCGAATTAAACCTCATAATGAATTATCTTCTGTCTCAACAATACCTCTGTTCTATCAACAATACCCTTGATTAAGATTTATGTTTAGTAAAATATGAAATATATAAATGATAACACTCACACTTAGTCCGGTTTCATTAGATATTCACTTCACTTTTACGCAGCGCAATAATATTCTCTGATCTGATCTGATCTCTTCAATATATTTTATGCCTGCTTTTTGAATATAATAACCACAACACTGCGCTAAATACTCGTCACCAATATTATCCACGAGCCAACAAAGTTCTATTAATTGAATACTCGTAACGAACTGTATCTGTCTACCCTATAGAAATCGAAATAATTTACTTAGTTTTCTGTGGTAGACCACAGAAAACTAAGTAAATTATTTCGATTTACTACCTACTAAACTTTAATATTTATGTGAACAAGACGAATGAAACAAAAAACGAATGATTATCGAACTAGTCATTGGTTGCAGACAAAGTGAGTGTGTGTGTGTGTACTGTGCGTGTCTATAGTATTGTAACAATTTATAGAAGGTCGTAAGTCAAACCTAAGCGTCAGTCTATTGCTTTGTGAGATTGCTTATGGACTTTTGGTCGGTACTGTACATATATAATCTGAATCTCGGAAACGGCTCCAACGATTTTCATTAAATTTTGTATGCAGGGGGTTTCGGGGGCGATAAATCGGATCTAGCTAGGTTAAATTTTTAGAAAACTACCAAAAAAAAAGAACCGAGCAAAGCCTGGTCATCCAGATATTACACATAAATTGTACAATAATTATCTTTACTACATTTGTAGGTAGACTAAGAGCGAAGGACCTCAAACAATAAAAATGCTGTTGAAAGGTAAAATAAACTACCTAATTTATTGAATTGCTCGCTCAAAAGGTAATTCAATGATAAAACGACCACACGATAGAAGTGAAAACTTATGACTGGAGCCGACTATACGCGATTCAGCGCCGAGTATATGCGATTTGAACCCGAGTATACCCGGTTCAGCGTCTCAGATCCGTCCGTGACGGTTCAGTTTCGTTCACTGTTCAAAAAGAGCGCCAAGTGCGCCTAAAGATTTCACTTCAAAAGAAAAACAAGGTTGCACCATAGACAAAATCTGGTAGCCAGCACTCGATTAACGTTTCAAATTAAATACAAGGTTGTGTAAAAACAGTTGTGATTGCGAAAGTGTAAAGCCATTACACGAAAGTTTCTTGACTTGCATCGTTTCCAAACACTGTTTAGACTGTGCAACTTTCATTGCTGCTTCAATTTATGGTATGCCACAGGCAAAAAAATCGTGTAAGTTTGCATTCACATTGCTGGTTACCTGTCAATGGGCCAAGTAGAAATGCTAAACAAAAACTTACGACTGGAGCCGAGTATACCCGATTCAGCGTCACCGACCCGAGCGTGACGGTTTAGTTTCGTTCACTATTCAGAAAGAGCGCAGAGTGCACCTAAAGAAGTTTTAACTTAAAGTAAAGAAATAAACATATAACTTTGTCATTTCAGTGTTCCCGACGAATGGATGTCTTTGGGCTTGATAGAGGGTGAGCAGTATCCTTGTCCCGGGTTGGCTTACATCCCCAAGGATGATACAAAACCCAACAGGCACGGTGGCGATATCATTCAAAAGTTCAATGGTTTGTATGAGGTGGGTGCTACTTGTGGGTTATTTTCTGAAAGTTTTTACGCGATTTCGTAGAAGTGGTGTGGTGTAGCGCCGAAGTGGAATCCGCAGCATATCGACGTTTTGAAAATTAAAAGGGCGTTACATGGGATGTTTGGACAATCCTAACATGCATCTTCTTTCTCTCTCGGACCACTTTAGCGTAACTGCTGGATTGAGATGGATCTCTCAACCTGAGTCGTATCAAAATCGATTAGAAAGTTCATCCTTGAACGTTTTATGGTTATTTCGTAAACCGTACCGTATACAGGGTAGATTTTTGAGATGGGGCAGTAAGGTTAGGTACATTAACCGTCTGTCCTCAACTTTTTGAGACATTTTGATCTACATTCACAGATTTGGAAAAAAAATTACAAGTAGAAAGAAAATTGTTAATTTTCACCAAAAAAAATTACGCCAGTCGATCCTGTTTCTTGTAAGGATAAAAAAAACTATTGGACCAACTGAGGTTTGAGTATTAGAAAAGTCAGAAATCGCAAAAAACTTTCCCCATATATTTCGGAGGAAATGAGACTCCAACTTACTTTTATTTAAAACAGACTAGCCGAAAATAAACAAAAAAAATGCAAATCAAAATGTCTCAAAAAGTTAAGGACAGTCTCCTAATACCGTTTTCCTGTAGCTACAACGGTTAAGGTCTGACCGCCCCGTCTCAAAAATCCGTCCTATATATATATTAATTGATTGAAGCTTGTATTTGCAGTGGACAAACGTAGCAGCTTTAAGTTACGATAAAAATACTGATAAATGGGATATCATGGCTCTCGATGGTACTAAAAGACTATACAAGTAAGTACAGTTTCCTGTAAATCGAAAATATACCGTTTGTCAGTAGATTTGCACACACAATGCTAGCAAAATGATTACATACCGCCGTGCCATACTAACTTCTGGTACATGTAGAATTAACATTAGTACTTGTTTATTCAAAAACATAAAAAATAAGGCACTGAGTTTATTTTTAGGGTTCCGTACCTCAAAAGGAAAAAACGGAACCCTTATAGGATCACTCGTGTGATCTGTCTGTTCGTCTGTCACAGCCAATTTGCTCCGAATCTAATGGACCGACTAAGTTGAAATTTGGTACACATATGCATTTCTGTGACCCAAATATGAACGTGGAACGTAAATGAATTTTGAATATAGGGGTCATTTTTGGGGGGCAAACAAGAAAATTTAAAAAAACGAGTTTTGCTAACAGTACCGTGTGACATATCAAATAAAAGGGCTTATTGCGAGGATCTTATACATATTTTTTATAAAATTTTAAAATAAATACTTTCAAAGATATTTAAGAAATTCGATGAAAATTGACCATGCCCCTTATCTCCAAAACTACTGGAACTAAATTTAAAAAAAAAATACTTAGTATGGTTTTACACTCACAGATTACAGGAAAACCTATAAGAAGTTTATGGTCTTAAAATAACATGGTAAATCTCTCAATATTGTGCGTACTAACTTACATTTGCAGTTGGAATGTTGGGATAATTAAATTCATTTCAACTACGGAACCCTTCATTGTGCGTAGTCCGACACGCACTTGGCCGGTTTTTTTAATTTTTGTTGGGTGACTTCCAAATATTTCATGCCTCTTTTTTTTTAGCCATAATTATTAATTATTACCTATCTATCTAACTTTAGGGGCCCTATCAGAATACCAGGGCTACGGTATTTTTTTTTTTAATATCGCAGTATTATGCTGACTTCTGCCTTTTAGGACTTGTACAGATATTTTCTTTGTTTTCATTATTTTGTTCGTTTTAAATGCTCGTTTTTTTATTATTTATGTTTCCTGGACGTGGCCCAAATTAAAAAAAAATCTGTCTTTATGGGCAATCTCTGTTGAAAAACTGTAGGCGCAAATAGCACAAGTTGAACATTTTCATCGAATAGTTTGATTGGCATCTGCTGCATTTATAAATAGTTTTTTTTTTTCGCAGAATACCTCGCATACGCTTGATGTTCAAAGCGGACGACCCCGATACATTTGCGCAACGCGTCAAATTCGCTGTCAATCTTCGAAAGGAAGTAGAAAATAATCTTAGGTTTGTTTTAAAGATAATTTTATTTCCAAAATTAAGTATCAATGTGGTGTCCAAATATTGTGTGTATTAAAGAGATTATCAAGTGCACACGAGACGCATTGGAAGCACGGCACGGCAAGGGATTTTTATGCGACGAATAGGAATAGAAAAGAATAGTATGACAGTAAAATGAAATTTTCAATGACAAAACAAAGCTGCGCTATTCTTAGGTATGGTGTATTGGCAACGTTCGGAATGCCTCGGTATCCCTCGGGATGCTTCAGCAGAAGAGTTACAACTGTTGTGAAAAGAACGCGCGAGCGCGATGTCGCTGTATACCTAAAACCCCTCAGTACACGTTGGGCGAGCCCGTTGGCTGAGCGCGCTCGGTCAACGGGCTCGCCCAACGTGTACTGGGGGCTTATGGATATCGCGGCATTGTTGCTGTCAATATGCGCTTGCATGTAAAGCCCCAGTACACTTTGGATGAGCCCGTCGCTCGGCCAACGTATACTGGGCCTTTTTGGGTGATTTGCCGTTTGATTATATTTTGCGTTGGCCGAGCGCGTTCGGTCAACGGGCTCGCCCAACGTGTTTTGGGGGTTTTAGGTTTCTAATATATGCTTAATGATTTCGAAGGATCCCTGCCCTGCCGTGCCGTGCCGCGAGTGGGTGCAGGCCTACGATCAACAATACCGAAGTATGTTGTTGTATTGTTGATTGTGGTATTGTTGATCGAAGGTGCAGGCCATGACTCGAACCCGCTCTTTGTCGTATTGTGCCGTTTCTTTTATATCTTTCGTATTTTATAAGACTCTAAACCATTCAGACCAACTCAGGTTAAGGTGGATCCGCAGTGGTAGCCCGCAAAATTTAAATTTTCTTAAGTTTTTTTCAATTTGCAGGTCAGTGTCGAGTTGTATCTTGATCAAAATATGATTCGCGACCGTAACAAATATGTATTTACAGAGTTGTAATCATAAAAATCATTAATACATTTCTCTAAGTTAGAGTTGTTCCATTGAATGACTTTTTCATGAAATCATTACAAATCTAACTTAAGCGGGCTCACGCGTGCAGTTCTGTTCAGTTTTAACTGAAGCCCCTTTTGTCTACACACGGTGAGTTTGATCGTTTGTTGCTTCAGTTATAATCTGTTGGTGCTCGTAGCTATAAGTAAGGTTCGGAATTATAAATTCTAACCATTCTCGTTGATTCGGCACTGTCACGTGGAAATTGCGCTAGATGCGAGAATGTGGAACTGTGAGAAATAAGAATACGTGTACTCGCTACGGTTGCTTATGGCAAAACTGACAACTGCAGTCAGTTTTATCTAATGATAATTTGATTAGTTATCAGTTCAACTGTTACTGTACTCATTTTTATCCACACACGTTACGATTTAACTGAGAATAGTCCAACAGAACAGTTAAAACTGTCGGTTGTAGTCGTAACTGAACGTGTGTAGCCCGCTTTAGAGAGATGTATTAATGATTTTATTAATCAATTTGAATTTTGCGGGCTATCACTGCGAATCCTCCTTATAGACAGTAGGTAGGTATGTATGTAGAAGAGGAGTAAAGAAAAAAAACCGTGCAGAAAGCTTGTTGCGACCTATATTTCATTTCTGCCCTAGATTCTATTTGTACTTGGACTGCTTAGTACTGGAGGGATTACCGAACATGTCTACATACATGATGCCGAAAATTGAAAAAATGGTGCTCATTCACCAACAAGCGAAGGAGTATGACAAGGCGCACATGGAATCGCTTAAATATGAGGTGAAAACATACCTACATTATAGGAGTTGTCCATTTCATTATTATTATATTTATTATATTTCTTAAGACTAGCTCAGATTTGGCTGGGCCGAGCCGAAACGTAAAGCATTGCAAAAATCCTCCTCTGCATTACTTTCGTACATTTTGTATGAACCATCGCTCACTACAGGCGGATCACGCCGCACAGTAGCGCAACACCCGGGCAGATCGCTCGTCAGGCGTATTTTTGCGGCCGCTGTTATGCGTTGCTATGAGACCCGCCGCAGTGTACGTTGGAAGACGCAGTCAGAACTGTTGCGCTCGTTGTTCTGCGTTATTATACAGTGACATCGGCCTGGTACCATGATTTCAGTACATGATTCTAGACTCGCATAGCATAAGCATAATCAGCCTATACGTAATGTTCCCACTGCTGGGCCATAGGCCTCCTCTCGGTGGCCGTTAGGGGGAGTGGGCCGTAATCCACCACGCGGGCCCAGTGCGGGTTGGTAGATGTCACATGTCTTCGATTTTTTTTTTCTTCACCGTTTGAGAGCAGTGGTGATGAAATAATTTACACAAAGTAAAGCGCCTGTCTAGGTCCGAACCTACGAACTACAACTCGTAAGTCGCGGCCGTTACCACTGGGCCACCATTGCTCTTCTAGGCCCACCAGAGCAGAAATTGTTAATCAGTTATTTAAAAAAAAAACTGTTGTTCCGTACATTTTAATTTTGCTATTTGTAGAGCATCCTCGTATCATAGTTATATTTCTAGTAAGACAGTACTGAACCGCTTTCATATAACTATACTAGCTTTTGCCCGCGGCTTCGCCCGCGTGGTTGTCGGAAAATATCCCACAGGAACATGTTACCGGAATTCAGAGTATCCTATGTCCTAACCCAGCTTACGTCCTATCCGTATGCCTTTCATCTAAATACGTTCAGCCGTTACAGCATGAAAAGGTAACAGGCAGGTAATAAATCTGCAAACTTTATAATTTATATAGATAAGTATTCGTGCCAAGTTTCAAGTTTATTGACTCAAGGAATAAGATTTTTCATAACAAAATCCTCCCTTTTCACCCCCTTATAGGTTGAATTTCCAGAAACCCTTTCTTAACAGTCCACTAACTATAAACTACCTCTCTGCCAAATTTAATCTTTATACGTCAAGCGGTTTTCAATATTTCGCGATGAATGAGTGAGTGACCTTTTGCTTTTATATATTTAGATTACGGTATATAGCTAAATCTCTAGGGATATAACTATATCACGGCTTCAACTATCTTACTGCGATAAATATATATATAAATATCTTACGGATTGATGGAGCCTTTTGCCAAATATGACGAAATTTCATTGATTCAGAAAAGTACCCAAAAATGGTCATAATTTTGTATTTGTCTCCTAATCATTGCCAATTTTTTTATTTTTTTTTGAGTGGAGAACGAATTTGAATTTTGAGTTGCTTTTGAGCCTCCCTATTAGCTCCTGCCGGATATACGTTGAATTATCAGTAACCCTGCATAACAAAGTTAAGAGTAAAACTATGACAGCTAAGTAGGCTTTACAGGTTAACGAATCGACCAACTTCATTTGCAGTTGGAATGTAAGGGAGAACATGTTTTTCAACTACAAGGTTAAATTTGTTCTGGGGATTAATTCATCCCAACTACGGAACCCTTCATTGTGCGTGTTCTGACACGCACTTAGCCGGTGTTTATTCTCTTCAGAAGGCCAATTCTTAGTACGTACTTAAAAAACGTTCACATTCAAGTCGCAAACTGTCAAACTTGTCAAAAATGTTGTGAAATTGATTGTATTTTTGACAGATTGCGAATGAGATGCGAATACTCTTAAAAGTTAAGAGAATTTCCCCTCAGCTCTTCGTCGGATTGGAGTGAACTGCATACACTCGATGTCATGAGCTCACTGACCATTTATTTATTGCGTTTGCGTTTAGGCCCGATGCTACTCAACGCGCAATTTTTCAATGCGGCGCGCTATGGTTCTTCGCGGTTTTAATGTGCGCTTACTGCCAGTACCTACTCGATGCCGTAATTAAAATGGCTTAGCATATGAATACTCGTTCATAGAGGGTACTAAGTAGGTGCTTGGTTCATTGCCAAGATACGTGCCAACTTTTTTTAACATACTTTTATTAGCTTCACTTGTAAATAACAATGAAATCAAATCTTGGAAGTCATTTTTAACCTACTTCTAATTGTTAAAATTGAGTCTTGTCACAGACTGATAAGCAGACACGCGAAGACCAATAGTTAGAATATTACAAAATTTATCATCACCTTATTCAATTCGTTAAATGAACGAATGAGATATGTGAATCAGTTTTTTCAATTATATTTCAGGCGGACCTTCTCCACAAAAAAATGGAAGGGAAGATGAAGATAATTCACACTATACAAAAATACAGAGATTTGTACAACTTTATCGATGTGCCTACACCAGACTACGTAGCTCCGGTGCCAAAATTTGGTATGATACCTACCTATACTATTAAATGAGCAATATTTGTATGTATATAGGTATATTTATATGTATATGTCGGAGACGGGTATGTGACTCTCGTTATTATCAGCGATATTTTAACTACTGTGGGCGTAGTGTGGGTATTGTTGGTTAATGCGCAATAGAAAAACAGTTTGCAGTTCAGATCACATTATAATTTAGGAACTATCAAATTAATCACACTAGCTAAATTATACACACACCGGGTGCGACGGCGTTTATTAAAATCACCAATTAACACAATCATCACAAATTACAACTAACACAATTACTGAGCACCACGAATCGAGAACAGTTCCGCGACGTCTTGACTCCGATGCGATTCGAGGCTGAATCCTCCTCGCCGTGGCCTTAAAACATCAAGACTTTGTAGAAGCGCGCTTGGTGTGGGTAGATCACGTAATGTGTGAGTGCAGTGGCGCGCTTGCGATTCGTTTCGTGTCCATACTAATGACCGGATCCGACATATATATATTAAAAAAATGCTTTTTGTGCAGAGCTCGGTCGCCCAGATATTATATTTTACTGGATGAGCAGTATATTCTCCTTTTAGGTCAAGCCAAGTTACGTCTCTACATTTTTTTTGAGCATTGAGCAAGTTGTTTAGATGAATTCCTGTAGATACCGTACGTTTTAAAATATTCAAAATTTAACTTATTCACGAAAACTCAACTGTATTGATGTCGTCATTTGTTGATTTTGACTAAAACCAAATTCAGTCAATTTTTCCCTTTGTCAAAATGATTTATGGTTCAAACATTAAGCATGAATCCTTTTGACACTGAAGGTTTGAGGATTGGACCATTGCAGGTAGATATCCGTGCGACATGGAGGATTTCCGTGAGCGCCTCGATTACAATCAATGGTACTCCCTCTACGTGCTCACAGAAGCAGTTTCCTGCATACATCTCGTCGTCGATGAGTGCATTAAGGTGACACTAGGCTTTAAATGCAGCTTTTTCATATCTCATACTTCGTACGGTCATCCGCATGTCAGTAGTAACACTAGTCAATTGTTTATCTGCTTTCGGAGAAACCTAAAAGACAGCTAACTTTTAACCATTGGCATGCGGTTGACTACATATTTGAGTGCCGATGCTAGCTAGCAAATGCCGAAATTCAGACTGGTCAGATTGTGTTCTGACGTTGGCGCAAACGAAAAGAAAAGCATTACTGGATAGCAATTCGGTGTTACATGCAGAGCAAATGATTTTATCGCTTATTAATTTATTACGGCGAATAAACACTGCGAGAAAAATATCACAGAATTATTATACTTATGAAATTATTATTTTGTAATTGTTTCTTCGATCGTAGGTCGTCGTAGATCAAGGGTGTTAGAAGTTAGATATGCTTTTTGAAAATATCTAATTACTGACGGAGTCACAGTCAGGTAGGAGTTAGAAGTCTGGCGGGATCTACCGTGAAACATGCCAACTTTGCCCACTTTTTATTTCGAATAATTACAATTTTAATACGGTTTTTCTATGGAGACGTATTTTCCTTTATCAGCTACAACTGTAAGATTATGTGCATGTGTTAGTATAGCTAAATTTACTATTATTCAACATTTTATTAAAAATTTGTTCAATTTTGTTGGAGGGCAAAGTATCTGGACTATTAGCCAACTTTGCTCACATTGATTTTTGATGCAAATATGGCCCTTAAGCAGATGACATAAAAACCTTTTGGCATCCTTTTTTACTGATCTTTTTGTGAATGACTTTAAGGGTGAAAGATCTGCAAACGTCGGTGATGTTTTTTCGCTATGTACTGATTGGTCGAAGCAGGAGTTAATTACAGTGATGCAAAGCTTTGCTAAAACTTTGAGGAGAAGAAATATCTTTATGCTGGGAGATAGAAAATTCCCCTACCCAATCCAAATAGCTCTCTTGATCCTCGATGATGACATTGTAAGTAATACCTTGATCCTGAGAGGTAGCACAATATCCTTCCAAATTCAAATAGCCTTCTTGATCCTCGTTAATATCCTCATTTGAAACTAGATCAATTTTAGTTACAAAGAGGCCAGTTTCTTCATCTAAAAATAGAGAGTATTTAGTTTTTCTTTGTCTTTTTGCCCCTGTAGAAGATTTCTTCTTTGATTTACTTTTGCAAGAATCAACATTTAAATCGGAAACCGTCACCGATTTGCTTTTTTTTTTTTATTTTTATTTTTTTTTTTTGGTTGGGAAATTATCAAATAACTTCTCCCGCTCTGGGTGGAGCGGGAGGGCGTGTCAGACTCTTACTGACTAAAACCCACCCGTATTCCTTCGGTTGCCCTGTTGCCGGGGGCCGCGATGTCCCTATCGGTTTTCTTCGAACCCCCGGCAGGCATTGGCCCTAGCGGGCCCCGTCAATTCTGCTGACATCTCTTTGAGGCGCGCGTGGAACACAACGCGCCGTCGACCCGGGCTTGGTCCTTACCGGACGGCGAGCTACCCATTGCTCACCGTCCGCAAGCCCGCGCCTACGGTGGCCGGAAATCGGCTCGCGATTCCCGCCCCGGGCGTCTCCTCCTGCGGCGGTTAGGGGCGTGAGGGCGCGAAATTTGCCTTTCCCTCACGCGTTCCGCCTCCTCCTTCGCGAGCATTACCGCTTCGCAGAAGGAGGTGACGGCCTGCCATTTCCTCTCGCTCCGTACCATGGCCTGAACCAGGGCCGGACGCGAGAGATCACCGCCGCCGATCGCCTCTACGAGGACACGGCGTTGCTCCGCCCAAGCCGGGCAGACCTCCACCGTATGCTCCACCTCAGGCCGATATCGTCCTCAGGCCGATCCACACAATGGTGACACCCGGGTGTTTCCTCCCGCCTTATCCTAAACAGGAACCTCCCGAAGCAGCCGTGTCCGGTGAGGACCTGCGTCAGGCGGAAGGTGAGGACGCCGTGGCGTCTCTCAAGCCACTCCTCAAAGAGGGGTCTTATCGCCGCAATTGTGGCGTGCCCAGCACGGGGTTGCGACAATCGCATTCGTATCCCTGGAGTTTCTTTCACGTTCCCGAGTTTCTCGCAATTAATTTTTTATTTCTTTTGACTAGCATCGGCTTTGGCGATCTAGTTTCCTTTAAATAGTCTACCAATGCTTGATCGATTCCATATGATAATATTTCTTCTTGCATTTCAGGGATCTTCTTTCGAACTTCTTGAGGATTCAACGGAAATACCTCTGATGCTTGAAATCCACTTTTTATGTTCTTTGCCTCCCACATTTGAATTGTTTTTTTATTAATTCACCAATTTTGGAAAGTGTTTTTTGTTCAATGTTGCTTGATATGGATTACGGAGCTTATACTGGTACAAAATTTTACGCCAGGCCTTCTTCAAAGGCCCAAAATATGCCACGTCTAGCGGCTGGGTGAGGTGTGTTGATCTTGGAGGGATAAAAACAAATTTGATGTTATTTTGCTCGCAAATGGCCACTTTAGTCCCTGATTTTTTTTTGCGCCCATGGGAGGATTATGGTTTCAAAGTAGTTTTCAAACATGACACTGTCAAACCACCCTGATTTAGTGCAGTGATATCTGGCATCTGGTGGTCCTCCACTAACCCAGTACATATTTGTTGATTTGTAAACAACGTATAAGGGGAGACATTCATCGCTTGCGGTGGCTGTAAACTTAAGAAATATGTTTCCTTTGGTGGAATTGGCTATTCTTTCGGGATACTTTACTCCCTTCCGACAAATGCACTTTGAAGAACCTGGATCGTCCGACAGGTTGGTTTCATCAAAGTTGACTATATTTTCTGCTGGTATGTCCTTTAATGTTGTGCTTAAGTTGTTAAAGTATTCGGCTATTTCTTGAGGTCCCTTTTCAGCTCTCGCCTTTGAAATATTTTGAGTGGTTCTCACAGTCAATTTGTCAGCATTTCTCGCCAAAAAGCCCTGGACCCATGCATCAACGGGAATCTGATTCTTGAACTTATGATCTCGAGAATTTTTCTTTAGATTTTGATGGACTACAAGCTTTAGATCCACTTTAGTAAGCGGGGAGCCAAAATCGCTAGAAGCTTGTAAAACTCTTATCTTTTCAGTCAACTTTCTTAAATTAGTTGCTTGACAGCTAAGGTTCTTGATAAACTTGCCCAAATAGCCAACCATTCCCAAAAATCTTAAAACATCCTTAGCAGATTTTGGTCTAGGCATATTTTGAATAGCAAGCACCTTGGATTCATCAACTTTGACCCCATCGCTAGTGAGAACATGTCCATAGAATTTTACTGATGATTGCAAAAGGTGTACTTTATCTTTATTTAACTTACAGTTAATCTCACGCAGTCTCTGAAATAATTTCTCCAATTTGACATTATGGTCAACTATAGCCTCCTCAACCGAATCTCCAACTCCATATATCACGATGTCATCTGCTGTTATCTCCACTCCATTCAGTCCCTTAAGCAAACTGGATAGCTTCTGCTGAAATATCTCCGGCGAAGAACTCAGTCCAAATGGGAGACGCAGCCACCTGTAACGACCAAAAGGCGTCCAGAATGTAGTTAATTTACCGCTTTCCTCTGATAATCTCAGCTGCCAAAAACCTTTTTTAGTGTCTTCTGTGGTGCAAAACTTTTGCTCTACTGAGTTCTGGCAACATCTCATCCAGTGTTGTAAACTGATAATTAGGTCTCTTAAGTGCTTTGTTTAGGTGAATTGGATCAAGACATATGCGAAATTTAGATTCTTTATTGACTATTAAAATATTATTTACTCATTCCGTATGTTTAGTTTCTTGGACTATGATCCCATCCTCTTCCAGTTTTTCTAATTCCAGTTTGAGTTTCTCTCTTACAGCCATAGGGACTCGTCTAGCGGGTTGAATACTTGCAGGAACAGATTTATCAATTTCAAGTGACATCTCACCCGGTAACTGTCCATATCCATCAAAAATGTTTTTATATTCTTCAAAAAGACTGACAACTTTGGTTCTATCTTTGATGTCTCCAGTAATAGTATTATAATATTTTATGAGGCCTAACATCAGGCATGTTCTCTCTGACAGTAAAGGTTCGTGATTTGCGTCTACAATATGAAACTGAATTTTATAGGTTTTATTATTTTGCATACAATCAAACTCTGCCATTCCATACTCCACAAGTTGTGACCCATTATAACACTTTAGCCGGTGTGAAGCAGGTATTAATCCTGATAAATCGTTTGAACCGATAAGATTTTTATAGTGCTTGGCACTCATGACACATACCTGAGCCCCAGTATCTAAGGTACAGAACAAAGGAACCCACTTGCCTTTTATGTTAAAAAATACTTGAGCTTCAGTATGGCCTGACCTCTTATTAGTCCGGATTTCTTTAATTATGGAGTAATCCTCTTCTTCAGAACTTAAATCTTCTCTCACTTCTCTAATGGATTTTGCTCCCTGCTCTCTCTTGCAAACCTTCCTGAAATAATTTCTGCCTTTATAGAACTCGCAGCGCTTAACATAAGCAGGACACATGTCTCGACCAAATATGTGTTTGCTACCGCAGAATTTACACAAAGCAGGTTCTGTTTTTTTTTAAATGGGCTGGCTGCTTGGCAATTTTATTTACTTCGCAGTCCATTGTCCCCTTGAAGTGTAGTCAATTGGTCTGCGGCAGTTTCAGCTGATCTACAAATGTTTATAGTCATATCCAAGTTTAATTTGACTGCTCGGAGAAGCTCTTTCTTTACTTCTGTGTCCCTAATACCAACAACTATCCGGTCTCTCAAAATATCCTCTTCCGTGCTGCCGTAGTTGCATGTTTTTATAAGTTTACGTAATGCCAAGAGGTAATCACCGAAGTTTTCATTCAGTAGCAGATTCCGCGCATTAAAAACGAATCTTGCATATGTAATATTTGTTCTAGAGTATATTATACCCTCCATCTTCTCAAGGATGGTTTCTTCAGAACGCTTTTCTATTTCTGTTAGACCAAAATTCATATAATTTTTTATTGCCTCATTACCTATAGCGCTTATTAATAATCCAGCTTTGCGCGCCTTCTGGTCCTCACCCCATTTGTCCATACCAGTAGCCAAACAATAATTAGTCCAGCCATTTTTAAAAACTCTGAGGCTTACGGCGGGCTCTGCTGAACTAATATCTAATGGTTGGGGCCATGGTACATCTACAAGACTTTTGACTTCCGCGTCATTTATATTTGTTTTTTGAAATTGCTCTTGTAGCATTTGTTGTTGCATGGTATCTATAATCTTTGATTGCTGTTTTGACAATTCTTTCAGTTCTTAATCCCCCATTTTGTTTTAGGAATCCGACGCTTCCTTTTGTACTTAATAACACCAAATTTCTTCTGACACCATATTTCTGGAGTTAATAAACTACACTGTTTATTAAACACGTTTATTTCTTTATCTAAAATAACTCTAAGAAAGAATATAATGTGTTACACATCGCAGCTAGCTCGCTTTACAACATAGATGATCCACTAAGCTTCACAAGACCACAGAATATATATTTTTATGAACGTTCAAGTTACGTTCGGAAACAGTGACGAAGTAGACGGGCATGATATGCATTAGTCCGTGTATACGTCGGGCAATCGACGCGTTCGTCTGTTGGTTGTAATCAAAGCTATTAGTCACATAGCCGTTTTAATGTGGGACTGACGGCTTTTTAAACTTGCGTTATTTTAGTGCTACAACAGTAATACTAATAAGTCATACAGGGTGATGTTATGTTATATAAGCTTAAGCAATTAGGAAGGCAGTTGACTCATTTAATTTACTTTTTGTACGAAGTAGATAAAGATTTCTACCGTATTTAGGAAAATAATATAAATAACAGTAATTGGCCTTAACCATTTCCTGGGTAGTGATAAAATAGAAGATAGCTTTGTTTTTCTATTAACTATCACAGGTTTGCGTTCAAAACGCTCTCCTGTAAAATCTTGATTTTGTAGATAACCGTATATTCTTTGCGGGTGTCTATACTGCACAAAGTTATCTGTCTAGTGTGAACAGGCTATAACTGTTAAAAATTCAAAGTCATTTATTCAAATTAAGCTGAGAATCAGCACTTTTCGAACGTCAAAATTACATAAGACTGTCTCCCAAAATGCCCACCCTTCACCACTTCCTAGTGCCTTTCGCTGGGAAGAAGAAGTGGCGCAACAAACTCCCCAGCAGCACAGCTGTCTGTTCAAGTTAGAAAAAAAATTATTCTATACAATAGTATGCAAAATAATTTACATTACGCAACACAAAACATAATTTAAATGATAAATTATTGGCCATATGTCAGCTAGCACACGCCAATATACCAACCAAAAACATCGAGAACTATACGCAAGCAGAAATAAAAAATAAAAACTTAAACAGAACTAAATATCTAAATAAAAGCCTCCAGGCATAAAGGGCGTGCCCGCTTACATAAAGCTATTTAATACTGTGGTTGTAAGTGGATGGGCACTCCTATGCACTTACTCTTTGACTCGAAGAGTGTAAGGGCCCGATCACTCGTATCACAACCACTCCACAACGACGACATGGGGTCGGGCGCTAATTTGTATGAAAATATTTTTTTCACACGCACCGCATATTCACGTCAAAATCAACCGTGTCGGCGATACTGTTCACTTCGCACTCACAACCACCAGCGAAACCGCGCATGGTCGGCCGGCCACATCGCAAACATAACGTTGCCTCGACCATTTGATTTGATTTTGTAGTTACCACAACGCAACTGCAAGAAGCTGTAACGACACACGTAACCATTGTTTGCCCACATTTTGCCGCTGCGATGTGGTGTGGTTGTGGTGCGTGTGAACGGGCTGTTACGGTGCGTAACCGCAAGTCTGACAAAGTTGTAAAAGTACATATTAATTCCAGGTAGAGTCGATGGTGTTCTTCACTGCTAATTATGGCAGGAACGCGAGTTTGGCAGAATTCGACGCTGCGCAACAACATTACACGTCTATGGTATGTTTATTGACTTATAAAACATTCTAGAATAACTGTAGAAGTCAAAATTCAAAATATTTTATTTCACATAAAACTACATGGGCACTTATGAAACGTCAGAAGCTAGGTGCACTGTTCCAATTGGTCGTTTCCTATGGACAGAGCCGGCAAGAAACTCCACGGTTACTCTTTTAAAATAACTGGCTTTTAAAATGTTTTCAAATAACAGTGTTAATAGGTATGGGAGGACAGTGTAGGTCTTTCAACAAGTACCAGCTACTTAACAAAACAGAAACCTACAGTGTTCTCACAAATTAGAAAATAATCTTTAAAAAATAGAATTAACTTAATAAAAATATAAACTTATTTTAAACGAAATGAAACGATTGCTAGACGATAGCTACTTTACAGTAGGCAACAAAGTTGAAAGTTGTTCAGGTAAATCACCGAACCATAATAACATGTCAGCGTAATCGCGACGCCGCGCTCCATGCCTTGAATATTTTATGTATTAGGTACCTAAGTAAAATAGTCAGTACGCTTTCGGATAGCATATCGGGTGCGACTCAATTTCATTCACCTCATTAGTTTTAATAGTTATCCCATTTGTATTACTGAAATATAGCTATCTTTTTATCTTAATCTCACCCCAACCCCGAACATTGGTCCTTCGAGCCGGATCTGAATCAGCGACCTATGGATCTATTCCATAGTTTAGTCTATTGAGTTTGTTTCCTACATCATTGATTCTAGAGCTCTGTAATCGAAAGAGTTTCAAAGCCTCTTTTGGTACTAAATAGAAAATTAGATCGAAATACATTAGCTTTTTCTAATATCACCACAACTTTGACATTTTATTTAGGGGACAGACAGGTGGTATCTACTGTTTGCCTCATCTAAAGCTAGGGTCATGTGACTAATACCTAAACAGACTAAGTTTTGGATAGAAGACATTACGCAGTAATAACTTTCAAAAATGGATTTAATTACCCATATTTATGGATTTATTCCAGATGTTAAAATATCTCAATATTTCTTGGCTGAACCAAACGGCGCACGCTATAAGGATGTCGTTTCGAGACGTCGGAAAAGGGTATAACATATTGTGTTTTTAATTTTTCTGCATGTGGTTACGATGTATTTCAGTACAGCAAATGCAAATGAATTTATTTGCTAGAATGCAGGTTTACACTGTATGATCTTAAAACTACAATGGCCCCTTTACTTTCTATCATTACATAATTATATGGTGTGGTGAGTACGTCTCTCTGTTTAGTGTTTTTATTTAACAGATGGTTCAATATATACGAGAAAAATTGGGATTTCTATGGTGTCAGTAAGCTCTCCCGATTCATGCAGCTCGTCAGGTTTCGAATGCAGGTAATCTTTCATAAGCTAAAATCTAATAATTGATTGCCATTATTATATTCAACACAACCTTATTAAAAAGTCTGTTGTTTCTGTTTGTTTATGTCAACGTAGCGCTGTAAAGCTCTTGTTGCAAACGACCAATATGTTTGTGCCAATTACCTGGTTTTTCTATACACAGATATATTAATACTGAAACAATCACTATGGGGTCGGCTTCCAGTCTTACCGGCTGCAGTTGAATACCAGTATTTTACATGGAGCGACTGCCTATCTAACCTCCACAACACGATAAAGTCACTGGTAAGACTGGTTCTGACAACCAATCTTTCTTTACCCGCAACGACTGTCAAAGATCTACGAATGACAGCCGGGACCAACGGCTTAACGTGCTTTCCGAGGCACGGAGGGATCACACGAAGGGTGTCGATTAGGGTTGCTAGATGGGCAGACTAAAATTTCTGAACAAAATCTTAAAAAATCGGAATTTTGGGATTATTGCCGGGACAAATAAATATTACAAATCAAAATGTAACTTCTTATTATAAAATAATGAAGTTATACACTTTATGTTGTACTTGGCATTTTTGCACGATTTCACTAAATACACCAATTTTGATCCTTGAGAAGAATTCAGAAAAGTTTTAAAATTCAAAGTTCACTCTAGTTATTATCTCGTGTTTTATTAAATCTATGGCCATCCGATTTCTCTCTTTGGTATACAAGTTCACCCTTTCACAGTTAGCATTGCTTACAGAAATTGTCAACACAAAGTATACAGTATGTTAATTAACGATTGAACGATCAATTGGCGTTCTAGCAATAGTTTAAGTGTCCATACATGCAGAAAAAAAAAACATAACACACGTGTCCCTTTAACGCCCAAGTACTGCATTATGTTTTATCTAAACCCATGCTATAAAACCTCTATAAAAGTTTCTGAAACAGTTTGCTTATATTGGCAACATTATAACAGCCAGTGTCATAGTAACCATTACCTCATCCCAATGAGTGTTACAATGTTGTACTAAATTTCATTACGTAAGTCGTTTCAACGTTCAAGCGGGGGACAGCAGTACCCGCTGCACGCATGTGTGTGTGATGTGCTGCTGCAGGCGATGTACATACGTGCAGTTGTACTGAATTTCGTGGGAATTTCTTTATTCTTGATCTTGAATTACAAACACTCAATGGTTTCAGAAACTTTTATAGAGGATTCAAATCATGGGTGTAGATAAAGTATTGTATGCAACTGTTATAATTAGGTATTAAAACACTCATGTGAGACTATTATACAACGATAAACCCACATTCATGTTTTAATACCCCTTATTATACAACAGTTGCATAAATTACTATTATCTGATGTTTATAATTTGCATGTCAGTACGCTCTCCGCTACTGCATAGAGCAGTCGATGGCTATGTACGTGAACATGTGCGAGACGCCGTGCTTGTGCACTTACTGGTGCGATGACGACTGGGAGTGGGACTCCACAGACCTGATCAACTCCCCATTCCGCTCCCCCACTGTCACCCTGTTCTACTTCAGTCTTATGATGTCGGATGAGGGACCTTACTTCACCACGGATCCGCCGCAGTTTGAGGTAGGCTTTTGTATAATTTTTGAGTTTTGGTAAGCGTTGATCACTTCAGGACTCTGTGTTTATAACTTGAATGACGCGTGACGCCTGTCTTTTTACGTCGCTGTCAGCTTAGTATAGTATTTATAGTAGAGTATGGTGAAGGTATTCATTAAAAGACTGTAAATTCGAGGTTTTGAATGCATAACATTTAAAAAAATGCAGGAACGGGGCGAACCAAAAGGAATATGTAAGGATCGTGACTCTCTGTAAATTCTGGTTTCCCGAAAAAAGCGTCTTTCTAATTGGCTAATGATCGTACGAGCAAACGATACTATTTCGTCACACGATGAAAATTATCGTGCGATGGTCCAACAGGTGTCCTAATAGCTCGCGCGAGCCCATCGCGCGATGGCCATCATAAGATACCGCCTCGTTGCTGTGCTCGCGCGATGATATGTGACCAATTAGGACACTCAAAAGAGATTTGAAGCTTTGATTGCACAATCTCACGATCAAACCCATGGTATTAACCTGCTTAAGACCAGGCTCATGGATTTCAGATAGTGATTCAGCGTCTGTTCCGCGAGATGCTGTACCGCTGCCATTTCATTGCTCAAGTGCACCCCATGATCATGACCGGCCTGGTCTTCGATAAGGAGCTGTTCCTCACATCCATTGGTGAGTCATCTCTAATTGTGCCTTTAGACACGGTTTTTTTATATCTATCATTTATCAGAAACGACACAACAGCTTTAACTTTAATCACGTTTTGAAAATAATCAACAGGTACAGTAACGAATATGTATTCATAGAATAATAATTAATCATTAGAATTATCAATATAAATCTCTTAGTATTAATTGATAGAAAATATAAAACATCATAGTCAAAGATCTCAGGGCCGCCAGACGTCACTTATTTTCTCTGATTAACAAAATGTGTAAAATTAAGTACGTAATATGATCGTACTACCTGCTAGCCAGACGACCATTTTCCAGGTCTCAGGAAATCAAGGTACGTAAAAACGCTACTCACCTCACTTACTTTCTGACAGATTTCTGATTTCTGATTTTTACCCGACTGCCCCAGGAGGGTAATATTTTTCGAGAGTATGTATGTATGAATGTTTGTTTGTATGTATGTATGTCTATTTCTCTGGCACACTCTGTAGCCTAAACGGCTTGATGGATTTTAACATATGAGGTGTCGTTAGGTTCGTCTTAATAGTGGGAGTGACATAGGCTAATATTTATATATTGCATCTGCAAATACATAAAAGGCAGGGGTAGGTTTAAATAAAAAATACACATTATTGGTATCAAATAAAAGTAAGTAATGAGTCAACTCCAAATATAAAACAAAAAAAAAAACAGAAATAAAACTAAAAAGTTTGAAATAAAACAAATTATTAAAAAAACAAAAACCCGACTGCAAAAACTCATAACTGAAAAGAGAAAAACAAGCATTTTAATCTATAGGATTTTGGTATTGCAGGCGGGGGGACAAACCAATAACCTGAAATTTTGATGAAACTTTGTTTGTCCCCGCCTGCAATACCAAAATCCTATAGATTAAAATGCTTGTTTTTCTCTTTTCAGTTATGAGTTTTAACAGTCGGCTTTTTTGTTTTTTTAAATAATTTGTTTTCAGTTATGAGTTTTTGCAGTCGGGTTTTTGTTTTTTTAAATAATTTGTTTTTTACGTATATGTTAAACAATATCGTTAAAAATAAGCCATCAATACTCTCAGACACTTTCCGACGGCAGTATTACCTTACAAAGGCGTTAAATAAAGCTCTAAAAAAATTACGTAATCTTACTTACAGTCTGAAGCTCCGTTTTTAAATATGTTAGCCAGACAACTATTTTAAAATATATTTTTCATACTTGTTTCATTTACTAGAGAATTAATTGTTAATAGGTAAAAAAACAGTTGATAATTTAAAAAAATCTGGTAAATAAAGATTAATTTGCTCGTCTGACAGCAATTTTTATCTTACAAGCTGTTTTAATAATTTCGAGTTAACTTCAATTTTTTTTTAAATGGAATGTCGAAAGCTTAACAATTAATAAATTCATAATTTATCTGCATTTTTTCTAATAATTATAGATTTTTATATAATACTAGCTGCCCGCCCCGGTTTCACACGGGTAGCACTTAGTACTTTTCTTAACTACCTACCCTACCTACCCTACCTACCCTACCTACCCTACCTACCCTACCTACCCTACCTACCCTACCTACCCTACCTACCCTACCTACCCTACCTACCCTACCTACCCTACCTACCGTACCTACCCTACCTATCCTATTTCTCAAGTTGGATCGAACTGCACATGGTGTGCAAATTTTATTATAATCGGTTAAGTGGTTTAGGAGTCCATTGAGGACAAACATTGTGACACGAGATTTATATATATTAAGATAACAATTGGTAATTAATCTTATAAGTATTTTACTGGCTTCTAATCTTCATAAAAATCGTTGTTGAAATGAGATAATTTGTCATCGAGCCAATCTTGATATTGAATATCTATATCGTCATCTTGATCATCAGCGTTATCCTCTGGTAGAAGAACCTGAGGATAACGCTGATGACACTGTAAAAAAGCGGCCAAGTGCGAGTCGGACTCGCCCATGAAGGGTTCCGTAGCAGCAAGTAACATTGAATGAAAGGTAAATTGCGGTTTACGATTTATGACGTATTTAAAAAAAACTACTTGCTAGACTAGATCTTGTTCAAACCAATTTTCAGTGGAAGTTTACATGGTAATGTACATCATATATTTTTTTAGTTTTATCATTTTCTTATTTTAGAAGTTACAGGGGGGGACACATTTTATTTATTTATTTATTTAAACTTCTCACACACAAAAAGGTACAAAAGCGGACTTAATGCCATAGGCATTCTCTACCATAGGCATTTTACCACTTTGGAAGGGTCTCTCGCGCAAACGAAAAAAATGATATTAGAAACCTCAATATCATTTTTAAAGACCTATCCATAGATACCCCACACGTATGGGTTTGATGAAATTTTTTTTTTGAGTTTCAGTTCTAAGTATGGGGAACCCCAAAATTATTTGTTTTTTTTTTTCCATTTTTGTGTGAAAATCTTAATGCGGTTCACAGAATACATCTACTTACCAAGTTTCAACAACATAGCTCTTATAGTTTCGGAAAAAAGTGGCTGTGACATACGGACGGACGTCTGTCCGTCCGTATGTCACAGCCACTTTTTTAACGGAACCCTTATAGATTCGTCATGTCTGTCTAGACATGACGAATCTATAAGGGTTCCGTTCTTTGCCATTTGGCAACGGAACCCTAAAAACCGGTCAAGAGCGAGTCGGACTCGCGCACTGAGGGTTCCGTACCTACCCATTATACTGCCATAATAAAATTGGTATCATTTTTATTAGTAAAAAGATATGGGCAAGTTTAGATTTTCGCGAAAACTTGTAAGTACCAAAATTTACCTTAATTTTCAACTTTTTAATTTTTCGCAATTTTTCCTTTTATCTGTGTTATAAGACGTTGCTTCGTACCAAATTTCAAGATTCTGAGTTCACGGGAAGTATCGTGTAGGTAGGAGAGCAGTGGTGGCCCAGTGGTAACGGCCGCGACTTACAAGTTATACGTCGTAGGTTCGAACCCAGACAGGCGCTTTACTTTGTGTAAATTATTTCATCACCACTGCTCTCAAAACGGTGAAGGAAAACATCGTGAGGAAACCGACATGTCCTAGAACCGAAAATTCGTAAACATGTGACATCTACCAACCCGCACTGGGCCCGCGTGGTGGATTACGGCCCACTCCCTCTCACAGAGAGGAGGCCTGTGTCCCAGCAGTGGGAACATTATGATGGCTGATGATGATGATCCTGTAGGTTTTGATTCCCTTGCGAGTGTCGAAAATTTGCAGCATAAACGGCTGTATCTTTTGATTACGTTGACTTAGAAGTTTGATTTTTTAACAGCTCCAAGGTACAGTAGACCTGAGTATTTCATATGAATTGCAGCTTGATACCTTTACGCGTTCCTGAGAAAAAGGGTTTTGTCAGACAGACGGACAAAAAGTGATCCTATAAGGG
This sequence comes from Agrochola litura, assembly GCA_949152395.1. Taxonomy (NCBI): domain Eukaryota; kingdom Metazoa; phylum Arthropoda; class Insecta; order Lepidoptera; family Noctuidae; genus Agrochola; species Agrochola litura. The sequence continues at coordinate 3,532,392 of OX424494.1, forward strand.
TTTCGTTTTTTCCTTTTGTGGTACGGAACCCCAAAAACCAAGTAATAAAGATCTGAAAACTAAAGAGACATGAAAATTATGAGAAATGAAAATAAGTTACCTACCTAATTCTTCCTCCAGCGACTGACTGAGCATCGAAGTTTTTTATATTCTTCCACTTATATTTTTCATTAACATCGGATACAGATACGATGATGTAGATTAACGACCGAACCCAATAACCTATCTATCATCAGTTTTGGCACACTGGAGATAAAAGAACCTACCTATCTATGGTTTTAATGTCCCAGTAGTCTGTCGGAGAATAAGGACCTTACGGAATTGTGGGCCGATATTCAATGACAGATAGAATTATACTGTCCACCATCAATAGCGATCTGTAATTTACTGAAAATAGGTTATTGGGTTCGGTCGTAATTTCTTCTCAATCTTACACATTTTGTTCAGAAAATAAGTGACGTCGGGCGGCTCGGGCGGCCCTGGGATCTTGCTCTATCGCGTTTCATACCAAATTAAGCTAAGACAGTATTTTTAATTACCAATATTCTGTAGGTAATACATGTTCATTATTGTCGCGAATTGTATTTTAATCTTAAACAAAACTTTTTACAAAAACGTTAGACAATGTGGATTTTGCGGGCTGCCTTATAGCATTCACTTTAAGATCCATTGTTTTCTTACACCAACAATATTTAGAATAGAACACCATTTGTTTCAAACTCAACGTTCATTCACTTTAAGATCCATTGTTTTCTTACACCAACAATATTTAGAATAGAACAACATTTGTTTCAAACTCAACGTTATTCTCAGGTCTGATGGAGCCAAACGTGGTGGCTTACCGGGAGAGGCTACTAAAAGCGTTCAAGAAAGCCATCATCCCATTGCTAGCCTACATGAGGCAGTTTGAATGTTACAAGGAAATATACTCACTGAACATTGAAGAGTATGTAGAGTAAGTACTGACTGACAGAAGAAAAGTTATCAACCGGCAAAAATGCAGGCAGCCCATGTGATGTTAAGTTGTCACTGCCGCCTATGAGACATGTGTCATGCTGAGGCTTCGCAGGTGCTTTAGGCGATTATCACATTGCACCGCGCTCCGTCGCGTAAAGCGGGGCGGCAGATTTAGGCGATTAGCATTCAGTTTGCATAAAAAACACAATCTGTGCACGGGACGCGCTACCGCGCGCGTACTTTTTACTATGGTCGCTCCGCGCTTAATCGCCTTAACATTGTACCAGTTTGGCCCCCCGACCCTTGCTCGAAAACGAGGTGCCAGCAGTTGTTGCAGCTGAGCACGTAGCTTTAAATACCCCGCATAATAATCATGATGAAAATCTAAGTTTGATCCAGCCTGTCCCTTCTTGTTGTCCTCCCCCCAGCGATGCCCTAAGCCGAGGTTCGTACCCCACAGGGGGTGCCCTTAGCGAGCACTCGCTTAATTTTAATTTAGTATAGTTTAAAAGCTCCTGGCTGGAGGCTCTAAGTTTAGAAGCTTAAGGCCACCACAGGAAAAATCTGGCTAAGCAGCCATGACCTTAGTGGTCACAACTGCGAAAGGCAACAGATAAAAAAAAAAAGTATCAGTTTGTATAGAAAACACAATCTGCGCGCGGGACGCGCTCTGGCGCGCAGATTGTTTGCTATGGCCGCCCCGCGCTACGCGGCGGTGCGCGGTGGTGTGATCATCGCCATAGTAACCCAGCAGCAGTGTACTTAAAATTTTGGTCATAACTGCCATAGCTTCATTGATAGAAAGCTGCACTATGAGTCGGGTGACGTTTAACGCCAGAAAAACGCAAATTGTTCTTGAAGAAATCTTCATGTGAATAAAATAGCGTGGCGCAGCTAGTATCAACTCCTTTTAACTGTTGTAGGAACTTCCGTAGCGAGAAGCATACCGCTTCAGAGGCCAAGTATGAGGTTCAGATACACTATGATGAGAAGCAGTTGCTCATATGGAGGCTACCTCAATTAATCAACATCGGACCATTTACCATCAACGTTGACTCTTTAAAGGTTGGTCATGATTTGTGTTATTTTTCGTTTTTCATAAACATACATTTATTTCGGCTTTATCCGCCTATTTTCGTCATTGGAGTTCCGTTCGAGTTCGAATATATATGTTATGCACCAGGTAATTATTAGGACATTATAAAAAATGCCCGGGCAGTTTAAAATATGCCCAATATGAGAAAAACAACTATTGAAATAATCAAATCGACCGGACATTTTTTATAATGCTAGTCACTTATGGGGCAGCACAATTAAAACCAGGTTTTATTACTAATATTTTTATTTCAAACGTAGAATCAATATTGAAAATTAAATAAAATATTTCCATTCATAGACACTCTGCTGACCTATGATGACTTTACGATAGTTAAATAAATAAACTGATGTTAAAACTTTGGTTACAAATAAATGAAATAAAACTTTAAAAAATCTATAGATAACAAAAAACAAAAACTATAATCAAAAAAAAATATAAAAAAATCTTTTCTTTTTATAAATCTATGACTCACAGAAGTATAATCTTTAAACTTAAAAAGAACTGTACCATAAGCAATATTAAATAAACAGACTCATAATTTAGAAGAAAACTTAAACAATTGAGGATGTTCACAAAATAAACGTCATAATTATTTGTTACAACAGTTGCTGCTTTGATGGCACTTTGAGTTGCATAGTTTCTTGTCTTTGCGACAGCTGCATTTGTCGGACTTACAGCCGCCTTTGCAAGTACAATGACTGTATCCTTGTCCGTCACATTTAGACGACAACCTTACACTTTTTCAGTGAAATCTCTGTCTCCGGAACATCTGCAAGCGAAATAAATCTTTCCTTGTATACTGTAAACTGGTTTCTCGAATAAAGTTGATTCAAAACACCATGTTTCGTTCCCATTTCAATTACAGTAGCAAGTATATTTCTTCCGTCATTACAAGCTCGACCAACATCTGGAACACGAACCCTCACTATGTCGCCAACATTAGCTATGGGATATTTAGCATTAGATGCATCCAACATTTTATTAGCTTGTTTCTGCAAATTACTTAAAGCCGATTTCCTAAGTCGCATAACATTTTCTTTCTTACGCTTCACGTTTTGTTCTGATGAAGTCATTTCGTCTTCAGATATTGAATTTAAATTCAAAGTTTCTTCACACTGAACATCTAAAATAGGTGGCGGACATTAAATGTGCAGCATCGTTAGCGGACTCCACATATTTTCTTTTAGAGGACTCTACTAGGTCGTTTTCAATGGATTCTCTTTGGCATGTTTAATTTTCGATGAACTTTATTAGATCAACTTCACTAGTCTCTACTTGACTATTTTTGTTGGACGCGACTTGATTATTTTCGTAGTAGCATATATATGCTACTTCTTCGGTCCTTTTGGTCTTGAGCGGACGAAGCTGAACACATTTTGTAAGATGATCTTGGTATACCAATATTAGAGATGTTATATTAGGCTAATTTTTAGGTAATCCTATTATTGAATATATTACTACTCACGGCTCACGGCTGGACTTCACTGGAGAAGAGTAGCAAGTGACAGGTCCCAATGGAAATTGTTAGAGGAGGCCTATGCCAAGAGGCAAACTGAGCTTCGGGACATATTATAATAAGAACGTATTGTACTCATATTTATGAAAAGTTCAGAATAAAAAGGCTTATTATATTATATTATATTATTGAATATATTAGTTCACGCATATTAGGATACCTTACCTATTACTGGGTATTAGTCAAATATTAGTGAACCGATTCGTTATTAGCTACTCAATCTAATCCGAGTCCGAGTTGCTGTGAGCTTTGGTCACTACAAATATTATAAACTAATATCCGTATTAGCTAATACTAGACAATGCGACAGAAACAAGTAACCAAATGTTAAAAAACTGTTTTCATTGCTTGCTTACTTCGTAACCAACTCATGCAGCTTTAATACGAAGCCCGACGTGTATAACCATGTCTTACAATACAAATATTACGCACGCACTCTATTCATACAATACAATATTCATCTCGCTCAAGTCCTAGTCCTCGAGTTTAGTCATCTCGCTCACTCGTCAGGCGCCGAGACCTCGGCGAGTGAGTGAGATGACCGCGGGCGAGGTTGGCAAATGATAATAGCATAGCGAGCGCGGCGAGCCGCCTTGCTATTACGCCACCGCGTCCCTATTATTTGACTAATACCTGGTAACCTATTACTCTATATTCGCATATCCTAATATGAATATACGTGGCTTGTATTATAATACCTGTACCTATTACGAATATATTAGTCATATCTCCAACCAATATAAATTTATACGGACCATCTTCTTGGGACTGCATGTCAATTAAGTCCACTTGACATCTTGCATTCATTTCGTTGCTAATAATAGGTTTGACTACTAATCCTTTTTTTCGGAACGTTGCGTTTCTTTTCAGTTATCACATAAGTTTAAATAAATGACAGTCATTTCTCTCGTAATATTTTATAGCGCAAATTTAACTCTTTCTTCTCCATTCGGTTCCTTCCCCTATGTCCAATTTTTAGGTGGTTATTTTGTAGAATCTGAAATATTTCGTTCGTCTTCTTTGACCGGGACAATTAATTTCTCTATCTCTCCAATAGTCATAACATCGAATCTCCGCAAACGCTGTTAATCTTCTGATTTTTGACTCTTTTGATTTCGACGATTTCACCTTTTTAATCATCTCTTTATAAGTTCCGTTACAAAAAAGCTGAGTATTTTGTCCTTTGAGTGATACCAATTCTTTTAATCTTTCGTCAAATCGACGATTCATGTTGACTAATTTTGATTTATCCACGGCGAACTAATTACCGCTAATATGTCGCCGCGTAAGCGTCTACCTGTAAAGATTATAACACAAATTCAAAATATTTTATTTCACTTAAACCTACATGGGCACTTATGAAACGTCAGAAGCTAGGTGCACGGTTCCAATTGGTCGTTTCCTATGGACAGAGCCGGTAAGAAACTCCACGGTTACTCTTTTAAAAATAATTGGCTTTTACTATACTTTCAAATAACAGTGTTACTAGTTATGGGAGGACAGTGTAGGTCTTTCAATAAGTACCAAGTACTTAACAAAATAGAAAATGGTCTACAGGTCTACAATCCACTAATCCTACAGCGTTCTCACATTCACAAAATAGAAAAGATAATAATAAGATAATCTATACAAAAGATAAATAAATTAACAAAACTAAAAACCTATTTTATTAAAACGCAATTATATGATTGCTATTACAACTGTAATCAATCTGAATGATTATCATGTCCACAAAAGTCACTAATAAAGAGTTGAAATTAAATAATAATAGAATAAATACGTCAAGGACGAATGTAAAAAATAAAAATTAAAGATTGAAAAAAACATGGTAATTTGGGACCAGTTAATAGACTCTCACTTATTTATGCCGTTAATGAGGTACCAGGGAAGCCACATGTGCAGAAGGAACTATTGACACAATCTTATGCGTAACTATTTGTTATAATTGTTATCCACCACAGTCGTTGATCCTGCCCTCTATGGAACACTTCCATTTGTTCCAATGAATCATTTGCAAGCATCTGTAAATATTGATTTATTTAAGATCAACGCCATCTATTGGTCTCATTGTGAAATCGAAGTCAGTGTCACTGGAGTAAATTATTGAACCAATTCCCATGTCTTATGGAGCACGCGCACCTGGCCACACGCGGCCAGCGGCCCCACCGACTATTTCAGAATAATCAGTTCAAAATAATCAGTCTCATACAATCACAACAAAGGTTCAAAGGAACTATTTAAAGTATTTGGTCTTTGATTAGAATTAAAGTCAACATGGCTCATTTCTTTAAAATAATGCTTAAAGAAAGTGGCTTCACCTCGCCAGTTTCCTTTATTCAAGACCTCATTCAGTGGCAATGAATTGAAATATTTTGAAGTCACCGCTGAACGAACACTCCCCGGTGGCGCATTAATGCCGTCGCTCTCGAAAGCTGTTCTTATCCATAAAGCAAAAACGCTACGAGAAGCAGCTTTTACCACACCTCTGGTTGTTATAAATAAATTTGCTAGATCGGAAAGGGCTGCTCTACGCTTTTTTGGTTGAGGAAATAAGCTTGGACGTCCAAAAAAGAATTTACAAAATGTTTATCTTACCAGACTTAAGTTCCCAACCAGATTGCCTGAAGCGTGTATAATCCGTCTTGGACCCAAACTTGGACCAAAATATTAAAGTCTTTCATCGATATCATATCCTCTAAGCTTATATGTAATAACGTTAAGTCGTGGATACGACGTCCAGAACTTAATAGCAACAGCAAAGCAACATGTCTAGATAACTGGAAAGATCTATTTTCTTGAGGGGGATTTTCTGAAAGCCATTTTATTACTACCGAAACATCCCATATACATTTCCTAGCGACAGGTGGTTTTGTTAGTTCGATCCCTTTAATTATTCTTGAAACTAAAGGGTGTGAGCCTAGACTAACTGTATTAGAAGGATTTGAGAAAGTGCAAACAACCGACTTATGGACTTTAATAATTTTGGGAGCTAGTTTCAGATCCGTATGCAAATGGCACAGAAAAAGAGCTAAAATAATGGCTGATGGGATAGAATGGCATACTGAATTCGAAAAATACCAGCGCAGCCAACGATTCCAGGCCGACTTACACGAATACAGCGTCGACTTCCTCCATGAGCTTTCTAATAAGGCTATATTAACCGACGTCTAATCTTTTACTAGACCACTCCAGCCCGAATTCTCCAAGTCTCCAATTTTAATTTGATTTGCCTCGGGGGGGAGGAGCCGATGTGGTCAAGTCTGCCAGATGATGTTGAAGGTTGCGAATTTGGTATGGAGAGGCAGTGGCTCTCCGCTGAAGGTCTACTCTCCAAAACGACTTCTCCCACTTGGGTGCTGCGATTATGTACGTTTCTACTGCACTGTTTAAATGCTGTAGTACTTGCTGCATTAATGCTGGAGGAAGGAACACCCAAGCTAGATTGAAGTTCCAATCCTGACTGAAAGCATTCGTAAAGACTGCTTTCTTGTTTTTCGAATCTTGACTGACATTTAGTGGAACTACAGTCGATGCTTCGGTCGCGAACAAGTATATTTCTGGAGTGAATTTTCTTCTTGTGGGAGAGGCTATTGGCCGTCAGGTTGAAACGCTTCGGGGTGAATTGTGGTTGAATAACTAAATGCGATACAAGATTAATAGGCGTTTGGATAGTTTTCATAGACTTGCTGTCTTTGTTCCGCCTTGTCTTCTTAGATGACAGTTCGGTTGTCGGACTGGAATACAATGATCTGACCTTTCAGCATTTCGATATGCGTCTCTATGGACTTGTAGACTGCATAGAGCTCCTTGATGTTTATATGCCATGATCTTTGTGTCGCCTCCCAGGAAATTGAAATGGTTTTGCCGTTGAGATCCGATCCCCACCCCCAGTCGAATTCATCGGTTGACAGGAAGGCAGTCGTATTTTTTCTGAAGATTGGAGAGTGCTTGCGCACATTCGTTAGCCAACAGTCCACGTCGCGAAGGGGACAATGTGAGATAGATCTAGATGAAGTAAGTTTAGTCTGTAGGTGAAGCAGAGGGATTCCCATGCCCCCCCCCCCATTTTCCTATTGTTTGGTATCGCCTCATAGGGTTTTCTGAAACCTCTGTTTGCTGACGACGATGCAGATGAGGTTGACTGAAATTTAATTTTCTTAAATTGCTGATGACGGTTGTTCTGAAAAGTTGAAGGTTCTCTGTAGCCTTGGCGCTTGATATTAGTGTCGGTCGCGGCCTTGATAGCGGGAAAAAAATTGTAAAAACCGCCATTCTGCTTGAATGTCTCGGATAAAGCATTCTCTTCAAAGAGATGGGTAGAAGAGGGAGGGACAACATGCAGTGTGGCCTGCATGAATTTCGAGGGCGGCTTATAAACAGAACGTCTGAACTCTATAAGTTCAGCACGACGCCCACATACATATTGAAGAATGTCGTCGCTGGACTTCTTAAAGTCAGTTTCCGCCCCGGTGATGTGTCTCGCAATAGCTTCGTTCAAAGCTTTTGATTTCACTTCGTTTGCTATCTTCGAAAGGGCTTCCCTTAATTGTTTCCAGTGCAACAGAAGTCCATGTGTTATGGCACCCAAGCTTTGATCAAACTTAACCACCTGCTCGTAAGGGACCCAGTTTGGAGTTTTTCCGGCCAACTGGGGGTTCACCGATAAAGATGTAAAAGCTGGAGTTGCCTGGAGTTTCTTATTAACCTCGTTATATCGGAGATTTGCCCAACACTGCTTACCGAACCTTTGACAAGAAATGGCCTGCTCCAACAAATCGGCAGCAGCAAGCAAGACTTTTGGTTCAGCTTCTTTGACACAAGGTACGAAATCAAATAAATCTTCATTACCTCCTGGTAAGTCTACGACCATATCAGGGGCACGGAACGCAGAGAACGGTCTATCATCATTTTCTTTTTCCGCTTCGGTTTCGCTCAATGACAAGACTTCTTCCAAATCCAAGTTATCGTCTTCATATCTTTTATTATTATGATTTATAGAAGTGAGGGGTGCCAAACCATAACGTTTTAAATGCCAAAAAAACAAGTTTTCAGTAGACACATAAAACTGTTTTAATTGTTAAATAAAAAACGAATTAATTATTACAATTTTTATTATTAAACTGGCATTCAATACACGTAATTAACATATGAATTTGTAACCTTCCGAAACACAGAAATCATTTTAATATTTAAAACAAAAAAACTAAAACGACAAAACGTTTTAAGTGCCATTATTTATGCAAGTCATAACGTTGTAAACGTATTTTTTACTTGCACTTACTAAACTTAACTTACACTTTTAAGATTACTTATTTTATAAGGTTTTCATAAAACAATTTACTTTCTCCTGCTAAATACGGTAACATGGCACTTATGTCTTTCTTTTTCTCGGCAGATAAAGGTACGGGTGTTTCTTTCATTTCGATTTCCAAGCCCTCGAAACTCGCCTTAGTGATTCCAGGTTTAAGCACTGAAGTTGCGATCCATGGGGCGTATTCGCCGTAACTTTTCTTTGTATAAATTACACCAAAATTTTCAGATGTTATCCGAATCATAGTAGCCGAAGATATCTGCAGCTTTTTAGTGCTAATCATCGTTCTAGCAAGATTCATCCAATCAAAAAACGTTTTAGTATCCACTACTAGGAATGGATTTTTCTTTCCAGCATTCGCTACAAGCTCAATGATGTCTTTTGGAATAAGTGGCTTTGCACGTCTTTTTGCTTTTTCTATAATAGCAAAATCACGATCACACGCGAGAAAGGTATGTCCCTTCACGGGGAATTTATGAGTAACTTCCATAAAGAACCCTTTTGCAATCAAAACGAGGAACATAACAAGTACAGCCTGGTTTTTGTTTTGCCCACCACAATTATCTGACCATAGGATTAGTTTTTGTCTACTTGTAGTGTGTCCTATTTCACTAACTGTAAAAAACTTGTAGAGACAAGAAGCTATTTCGTTGGATCCCCTTTGCCCGACAGTTTCATTCCAGAGAAACATGATACCCTTTCCTTCATCTTCCAAATGAATTCCCATATTGACGCAGGCAAGCTGACGACTATAGTACATCTGTGTATGAGTTAATGTTGGAAGATACATCTGTTGCTGGAGATCATATTGTACCACTCGAATGTCTGAATCGTGGCTTCTGGATTCTATTCCATCTTTACTCATTTGGTCTCTTGCCATGTCAGCTTGTTTGTGATGAATTTCCAATCTTTGCTTAGCAAAGGTTTTTACTTCTTCAGTTGGGGCAGTATCTATTTCGACTTTAAAAGAGTCACACGTCGGGCATGTGTCAACACGCGGAGGCTTGAAAGAAAGATTAAACTCAGTCAAAAATACTTCATTGAACCACTGCCGAGATACAGGTGGCTCAGTAGATCCATCACGGTGTTTTGCCAAAAAACCTTTGTACAACTTGACCACACTTAGCTCTGTTGGGAGATATTTCCTATTGGGTGCGTCGTTTCGACTGTAATGGCTTTCTTGAGCTGGTATTGACGATATGTACTCCATAATCTTATTTTTCCATTGAGACTCCCGTCTTTGCCTTTTTCCACCTCGTTTATCTTTCACAGATTCGTCATTGCTGTCAATTTTCGCGCACAAAAGCTGCACACGGCGTTGACTGACACCAAAAGTTTCACAGAACGTTTTTTTACAAACCTGGAATTAAAAGGAACTTTAGACTACAGAACATAATTAGTGTACTAATTACAGTACAATACAAATAATTTATTGACGCTTACCTGAACTTCAGACATGCCTCTGATTAGAAGAACGTATTTGAATGTGCGTTGTCGCCGGCTCTTGGCTGCCTCATCATAACTGCCGTGTCTCCTTCGGTTTATTAGGCAAATCCGGATTAGATTTTTTAGGTAAATCTGCTGTTCATTATAATTAGCTAGATTCCAGAAGTCCCGAAATAGCTTTTTACGGCAATCCAAGGTCAAACAAGTACAAGAAAACTGGCATTTACAGGATACCTAGAACCAAGTAACAAAAACCCATAATTAGCACGAAATATTATTCTCTGCATAACCTTTCAACCACAATAGAATTTTAATCGTTATCCACCTCAATGAGGCATCGTAACAGATAATGAGATATTAGTCATCAATACAATACAATACAATACATGTATATAAACTTGAGTGGAGTAGCAGGTAACAACAAAACATCGAGATAATGTAAATACCTATTATACTCTCGTAATATTATATTTTTGTCAAACATACCTCCTGTGGCTCACTTTTTGCGCTTATTTCTTGATTTTTCGTGTTCACATACTTAAAACCGCTGTTTTTATTAACTTTTCTTATAGTTTTTTTCCATTTAGCTTTATTTAAAACCCGTTTTTTCGACGATCCCGACACTGATGCAGTTCCTTCTTCGGCCATTTTGAGTAAACTGACTTTTGCAGCTCGCAAGGCACTTACAACGTTATGACTTTTTGATTTCAATATTGATAGTGGGGGGGGGTCACTGAGCCTGTACTTCAAGAGTGCAAGTAAACGCCGGCACATACAACGCGTTGCTGCAATAAAACGTATTTGAGTTCGTGTGGCACTTACAACGTTTTGGTTTGGCACCCCTCAAGTGTTGAAAGACAATTGGTTATTCAGTAACTGATTCACCATATTTTGCAGGGATTTCGTTTGCTCTTTTAGAATTTTTATCTCTTTATCTGAATTCGTCTTCTTTGGTCTTTTATGACAATTATACTGTAAGGACTGAGACAATGGTCTTTCCCTTTTATCTCCACCGCCCATCAAATTTTCTGCCTCTTTCCTAGACACAAAACTGTCTTTTATATCCTGTATGGCAGCCATGAAATTTTCTAAATTAGAAGCTGACCCATGTATTTTAAGAGCCAATGGTTTCGGACTTATTATTAGAGCCCTGCAGAAAGCCCAGTCCAGAAGAGACAGCTTCAAATTCTTAAAAGCCTTTTCCGATATTGTGGTTGTTTCGAAGTCAAAAGCTTTTATGATGGATATTGTTGGAATAGCAAACCTCAACTTATTAAACACTTGTGGGTCTATTTTTGAGCCAAAAAGATCTTTCTTGCTACAATTAACGACATTCCAGTCACGCCATGTGTCCGGATAAACATGACCTACAACCTCGATGAGGCGATCCAAAATTTCTCTGTCCTCTAGTACCTCGAGGTTAGCGAGTTCTCCCAAGGTTGTGAAAGCTTTAGATAGCGCCATTTTTTATCCTGCAATAGGAAATTTCACATAAATGAAAAGAGTGCCTGACGGGACAGCTCATAAATTAGGTATCAAATCTAATATGACCCGACGAATTTTGTCGACGGGTCAAGATTTTTATCAGACGGCTTTTCAAACTTGACCGACGGCTCACTATACTGAGTCGACGGCTCACTATACCGAGTCGACGGCTCATTTCATTGAGCTGACATTTGATTGGGTCATTAACCTGAGCCGATGGGCTGCAAGGTAATAATGATCTCTCATCATAGGATCAAGACTAAGTGGTAAAAGACCATGGTAGGAGGACTACCATGGGTGAGTCCAAAGAGAGAAAAATTACAGTTACAACTGAAACGATGATAACCTCACTTCAACATGCAAACACTGAAAAATATCTATCTATGCTGCAAAAAACACATACAGACTTTTTGTAACCATTATAGAATTAAAAATAGGTGACTTACCTTAAAATCGAGATAATCCATATGTTATAGGTAAACTCCGAAGCTCCGGCGCTCCTAGGTTGGACTGGTCAATCCTCAGGTCAGACTGAATGACTTAGTCAAAGCCCAAACAAATGTAAATTTTCGGCCTTTGACTAAACAATTTTCGTCAAACCTGGGAGAGACTAATTTGGTCAGGCAAACGTCAAAACACAATTTTATTAAATCGGGGTTTGACGAGTCAAACTCCGATATAGGTATGAAGTGTCTTATCTTCGTATATTTGGAAGCATTTTATCATTTAAGCAGCTTTCAAGTCTTAAGAACCGCTTAACTCTGCCAGTTCTGACACCTGATTGGTCAGCTTACGTGATTTTCACTTTTATATTTGAGATGCTTTGAGAGAATGCCGTGTGGCATTAGGCCCGCCTTTTGTACGATGTGCAATAAAGTATAAAATAAATAAATAAATGCTTTGGAATATACGGAGGTTAGTTTGTAAGATTAGGTATAAAAAATTTTTTTTTTTTAAATTTTGATGTTTATTGTTTTAATAATTTCTTAAGTAATTAAAATGGAAAATTAATCATTTTTCTGACATGGTGAGGCATTAACTTTAATGTTAATTGTTTTAATAATTTCTTAGGTAATTAAAGTGGCAAATTAATCATTTTTCTGACATGGTGAGGCATTAATGTTAATGTTAATTGTTTTAATAATTTCTTAGGTAATTAAAATGAAAAATTAATCTTTATTCTGGCATGGTGAGGCATTATGACATTTAGAATTGCACAATACATTAGATCTTTTACATTTGCATAATTTTGAAGAGCATTTTTTATTGCAGTGGCATTTTATAAAGCCTTGGCCACCAAATTTTGAATCCTTTGCACTGATTTCTCTAAGAGACAGCCGAACGTCAGGCACATCTTCGATCTTAAGAAATTTTTCTTTGCATTCTTTTATTTGATTCCTCGAAAAAAGTGTGTTTATTGTCCCGTGTTTCGTGCCTACTCTGTATAAACCATCATCTGTTTTATCTTGTATGATACCCAAAACATTTCGAGCATCTCCTTTGGCTCTGTCAAAGCTGGGAATAGGTAAGGTTACAGTTTTTCCAATCGCGATTGGCGGAAATTTTTGATCAGATAATTGTTTCATAATATCAGCCTGAGCTTGAAGACCTTCTATCGCCTTTTCTTTATTTTTTTTTATATTTTCTGTCTGCGCACAACGTATGCATGTAACTTTACTTCCGAAGCCTTCATAGTCTGCGCCAAGTGTGCTGTCAGTGCAAATAACATGCACGACCTGATTACAAATAATGCACGTATGTGCGCCGGAGCTCTCTTTTTGGCAAATACAACAAACGATGTCTGAAGAAGTTATCTCAACTGTTGGAGAGTTTATTTCCTTTCTTAGTGGCAACAATCCAGGAACTTTGTCAATATGGTGATCCTTATTTTTTTCTGTGACAGAAGTATCTTCTTTCACAGTTGACGACGACGGTCCAGGTATTTCCATCTCATTTTTTTGTACTAAAATAAAATTTATATAAGTAACTAGCTTTTGCCCGCGGCTTCGCCCGCGTGGATGTCGGAAAATATCCCACAGGAACGTGCTATCGGGATTCAGAGCATCCTATGTCCTAGCCCAGGTCATGGCCTATCCTATGCCTTTCATCTAGAAATCTGTTCAGTCGTTACGTTATGAAAAGGTAACAGGCTGATATTAAATCTGTTTTAGGGTTCCGTACCTCAAATTGAAACATTAAAACTCTTAAAGGATGACTTCATTGTCTGTCAAGATCCTTTTCTCAGGAACGCGTGGAGGCATCAATTTGAAATAGATATCAAAAACTTAGATCTACGGTCTCTTGGAAGTGTAACGAAAATCAAACTTCCAAGTCAACGCAATAATGGGCACGCCACAACTGTGGCGATAAACTCAAACTCAAACTCAAAGCATTTATTTCAATTAAACCATTTACAGGCACTTTTGAATTGTCAAAGAATCGGTCAATCAGAAATAGGTATGAAGCTAGTTGCCCATTCCAAAGCGTAGTAGGTACCTATGGAGAAGAACGGGCAAGAAACTCCACGGACACTCTTTTAAATAAAAAATTGTTACAAAATATTAGTTACATCATTCATGTTGAAATTATACATGTGAGTACAATGTAGAAAGACGTGCACGTTAGAAGCGTCCGTAATAAAAAGATAAAACAAAGAACAATTCAAAAAAATAAAATAAAATAAAAATAAGCCCTGGCAGCTAAGAGATGACCAGTCCCAACTGACGGCGCCCGTTCACGAACATGACGCATGGATTAGCACCATTCAGCTCAAAGTAAAGTTATAAGTTAATAAGATAAGTTCCCTAAGTTCCCTCATTGAGGAGTGGTAGAGAGGCGCCACGGCGTCCTCACCTGCCACCTGACGTAGGTTCTCACCGGACACGGTTGTTTCGGGAGGTTTCTGTTCCGGATAAGGCGGGAGGAAACGCCCGGGTGTGACCATTGTGTGGATCGCCCGGAGGACACGGTGGAGCATATGGTGGAGGTCTGCCCGGCCTGGGCGGGGTACCGCCATGTCCTCGTGGAGACGATCGGCGGTGGTGATTTCCTGCCGGGGTCGCGGGAAAGTCCGAAAGGGTTACCGTGGCCCCTGAAAACACACAGGCAACTGAAGGAACACGGGTGGGTTTTTGTCAGTATAAACCTGACACGCTCTCCCGCTCCGGCCAGAGCGGGAAAAGTAATTTGATAATTTCCCACCCAAAAAAAAAGTTAACGAATTAAAAAATACGGCCATTTGTGCCGCATATTTTGACACTCGCAAATAAACCAGTCTATTTAGTACTTCACGTTGGTCCAGCAGCATGAAGTTTGGCGAGAAGTAAGGTCAAGTAAAGAGGAAAATCCGAAAATTGGTAATTTATAGTTCTTTAATGAACGGCAAAGTTAAGTTTTTTCTGCAATCTGGGATTAAAAATTCATAGGCCGTGTCTTGGAGTAACAAACCTCAGTTGGCCCAATATAGTTTTTTGGTTCTAGTAATAATAATAAATAGGATAGACCGGCGTCAAAAAAGTTTTTGTGAAAATTGGCCATTTTCTTGCTGACTGTACAATTTTTTCAAAATCTCTGAATGCAGATCAAAATGTTTCAAAAAGTTAAGGACAGTTTCCTAAGACTGTTTTCTTGTAGCGACAACGGTTAAGGTACCTGCCCTTATTGCCCCATCTCAAAATCCACCCTGTATATGCTATGATTGACTGCTTAGTTCCATAAAGATATAGCGTGATGGTAATCTTCTAAAAGGTTAAATCCGTAACTATCTGCAATATTCTAACCTATTGGCTAGCCTTTTTACAATTTGCGGTAAACTATAGAAGAATTCAAACATAATGCTATATTGCTCATCCCCCATAGCAAATAGCGTGATAATAGTTTTTGAAAAATCTATTGTGACGTTTCCATTATTTGACTTATAGATTATTTATACCAATTTTCAAGTTAATTAAGCCACACAGTAAAATCCTCCACTGTAAAAATTAATACCCCGTTTCACCCCGTTAGGGGTAGATTTTCAAAAAAACCTGATATACGTTTTTATTTATTTTCAGTTTTAATTATAAATACTGAGTTTCGAGTTAATCAGACCGCTCGTTAAAATTCTTCCATACAAACTTTGATACCCCCCAATCCTCCTTTAGAGGGTATTTTAGAAAAACTAAAAATGGAAAACTTTATAATTTACATAGATAAGTATTCGTGCCAAGTTTCAAGTTTATTAACTCAAGGAATAAGATTTTTCATACAAACAAAATCCCCCCTTTTCACCCTCTTAAAGGTCGAATTTCCAAAAATCCGTTCTTAGCGGACGTCTACTAACTATAAACTACCTCCCTACCAAGTTTGATCTTCATACGTCAAGCGGTTTTCGATATTTCGTGATGAATGAGTGAGTGAGTGAGTGACCTTTCGCTTTTATATATTTAGATTAATGGAATCAGGCGTTATTTTGCAGAAGTCCATCATAATATAAAATAGAAAAATATTTAGCTACTTCCACACGAAAAATAACAAGTTAGTTATGCATTTGTTAAGTGCACCGCCCGCCCGCCCGCAATTTAATACAATACAAAGCGATACAATGCACCTGCACCACCACCACCGTTAACTTCTCTACACGTGTTTCGCCCCTACACGGGGCATCCTCAGCAGCAGTTAGACCGTTATTAGGGGCGAAACACGTGTAGAAAAGTTAACGGTGGTGGTACAAGTGCATTGTATCGCTTGCATTGCATTAAATTGGGGGCGGGCGGGCGGTGCACTTAACAACTGCATAACTTGCCATTTCTCGTGTGGAAGTAGCTAAATATTTTTCTATCTTATATTAAAATTCATATACTTAAGTACCTATTTAGCTAAATCAGATTACACATGTAAATAGCAATTATAAGTGAGGGTGTCCCCACATAGCATTCGCCGGGCGTACGTGTTCTTGACGCGAACGCCGCGTAAGCGCCGCGACAACCCGGCGATTACGTCGCGTTTTATGAGCATGCAGTAATTGTACTGGCGTGCACTTACCACGGTGAGATGGCAGACAAGTGCGGGCCTATTTTATAATTTAAAAAAAACTTCGCGTTGCATTGCAGCTGCCTGACTGACGCACTATGGGCCGGCCGGCCGCTCATAGAACGCGACGCAAGCGTACCGTTTGCGCAGCGCTCGCGTCGCGTAATTTATGTTCGAGGAACGCCTACTCTCAGCTGACATTTAAAAATATAGTAATTTGAAACGGTTTTTGTTGCTACTTACTAGTGTCATCAGTATTATTCTGCTTCTCACCAGACGAGTTAATAGCGTTTTCTAACTCTTCCTCGGTCTGAAGAACCTTTTTTATTGAATCTGGTAGTGTTTCAATTCCAACATGAGCTTTTCGTCCTAAAAAAAAGAATTCATAAAATGTTAAGTTTATTCTATTTTCGCAGTTAAACTATTAGATGGTTTGGTCATGTTGAAAGGATGAATGAAAGGACTTTCTCATAGTAAGTTTCGGCTAGCTACCCGTTACACCCTGTAAGGGCATGTTCAGATTCTTGACCCGCGTCGTATCGTACCCGCGCAGAACCCGCACACGCGTTGTACTGTACGCGCGCTCGCCCCGCGGCAGCCCCGCGCACAGCCCGCGCACAACCCGCGCACAGGCGCGGGTCAAGCGCGGGGCGGGCGCGGGTGGACTTCGATAAATTCAATTTGAGATCTAATTGAAGTGTCATAAGACTCAAATTACATACAACACAAAGGGGCTTAGACGCGGCTTAAACGCGGGTGCTGATACGCTGGGCGAGCGCGAAGCGGGCGCGGGTCATCAGAACGCGCCCTAATATACTCACCAAACATCACTTCAAATGGCGATTGTTTTATGCCGTGATGGTATGCGCAATTTTTCTTCAGTTGACAGAATCGGAGGCCCTCACTCCAACGATTAGTTTTATTATCTTCCATCCATGCGAACAATATTTGCTGTACATGCTGATTTGCACGCTCCACGCTTCCCTGACTTTGAGAATGACGTGGTTTGCCATGCACTATGGACAATTCGGGCCACATTACTTTTAACTCTTCTACGACACGGTTGGCGAATTCTCGTCCGTTGTCTGATTGAAGCACAGAAGGCGCACCTATAGTACAAAATATATCAAGGAGATTGTGCGCTACTTCCTGTGCTGTTTTTGTGTGTAGGGGACGAAGAATCACAAATTTTGTCAAATGATCTTGGTAGTTTAAAATATACTTGTAATCACGGTCAGGACACGTCTGCATGTCTACAAGATCCACTTGTCCCCGTGCGTGAGTCTCTTTAAATAATAACGGTTTAACGACGAGTCCCTTTTTAGGCTGACTCTTTTTCTTGTGACACGTTTCACATAAATCCAAGTAATAGTTTACGCACTCTTTTGTGACATTTGCATACTTTTTATTTAAAGCTTTCAATGTGAGATCTCTACCACCATGACCACATTCCTGATGAGCACATTCAATCACATCGAATAACTCGTCATCCGTAACGTAGTATTGTATATTTTTTGTATCTGACAATGGCTTAATCAATTTTTTTTCGTCCCCAAAACAAACAACGTCGTAGCGTTTGAGACGGCGATACTGCAAAGACGTTTTCTTTTCAGCTACTTTAGCGGATTCTACCTCACTGATAATCTGCTCATACAACTGTTTGTTTTTTATGTGAAATGAACACTTATTTTTATTCAAATTAGAAATTTTCTCTTTAAACTTTACTTTTAAAGCTTCTTTATCCACGTTTTTAGTAACAACAACACCGTTTGATTCACTCATCTTCAATTTTACACAATTACACGCCCGCACGCTCAATGAACGAACATGAAATGACAAAACAATCGGTCGGAACACCGCGAGAGACATTATGAACCTGTTTAAACATGTTCAGATCAACGTTTGACCGAGTTTTGCAGTCGCTTCTAGGATTGACTAGGCCAAAACCGAAACAGAATAATTTACTTTCGACGTTTGACTGAAAAGTTAGGAGCTCCTGGGTTTGACTAAAAATACTTCAGGCAAAGGGCGAAATTGAAATGTATTTCGGGGATTGCCTGATGGCTTTGGCCAAACCTAGGATAAACCAGTCCTTCCGCGAAGAGACTGTGTATCGGACTTTGACTATAACACATATACAAATGAAGGCAATCTCTCGAGGGTCAAGCTGCAGGCTCAGACCTAAAATAACTTTAATTTCGGAAGTCCGTGTCTTTGATTTTGAATTTTCGTTTTTTGCCACCGACTTTCGAAATTAAAGTTATTTTTCGCTTTGTTTTTTTTTGGAAGTCGGTTGATTTTTTTTGTAAAAGAAGTTTTAATTTTTCAGTTTTTAGTTGACTACCCCACAAAAATTCAAATACCACTACCTGCTATGTAAATAACAGTGACAGGAACTTAAGATATCATCCATATACTAAGTGGGAAAATAATACGTATTATTGAACCCAACTAAAAAACCATCTAAGCAAAGTTAATAAAATTTATACGGGACCACATGGGTCCACAAATAAAAAAAGAATCATTCAAATCGGTTCACCCAGTCGAAAGTTCTGAGGTAAGAAACATTAAAAAAGAAATACAGTCGAATCGAGAACCTCCTCCTTTTTTGAAGACGGTTAAAAATACAAAGTTCGTCATACACTGACTAACTTGATTGTAAAAGCAGTGGTTAAAAGCAGCTTGAACAGTTGGCTCCTGAACTAAGTAAAAAGATATGTGTATCTCAGAAACCAGTAACTAAAAAGTTACCTTAGGGAATTGTTTTCCGAGAACGGAAATTTTGGACCCTAGGAATGTATGTAACTTCAGGTGCTTCTAAGACGTACTTTAAAGTAGTATATTATTTTATAACATTTTGTGTAGAAATAATGTAAAATTTTTCATTTCACATAAAGCTTTGAAACAATGTCAATGTGTCAATATCCTATCTGCTAAAGCAGAACCTAACAGAAAGGCGACGCAGACCACAGATATAATACAAAATATGTTTTTATTTCAGCAACTGCTCGTTAATAAACGGTCGGACATAATCAAAGCGTTGCTGGTAATGTGGGCGGAGGAGGTACGTTTAACGGTGGAGGACGTCATACAGTCCTACAAGAACATAATGCGAAAGTTAGGAGAGAAGCCTAATACTATAGAGCATGTGTTCGAGATCAGGGAGTGGATGGAGTCGATACCTTTTGCGCTTAAGACGCAGGATGATATAATGAAGAAAGTTCACGCGGTAAGGCTGTTCAAATTATGTACTAGTCAATTATTTAAGGCTTCAGTGGCTGCAGACGATGAGTTAGAAAGAGTGAGTAGAGAGTGAGTAGAGAGTGAGTAGGAAAAGATAAATAAACTATTTCATTGCTTCCAAGCTGGTGTAGTTTTCGTGATTGTCACACAGCAGTTGAAATAGGGTTACTTATCGAGCATAGCGTATGCCTGTAGAAAGGAATGGCTAAAAGCTGAAAAGAATATTTCCCAGTTACCACCCACTTATATTATTCTATTTGGCTATCTTCTATTTCTTTTCTTTGTAGCGCCAATTCGATGCTTCCTCCAGCAATAGACATTATAATGAATTTAAAAAAAACACGAATTAAACATGGGTGGGATTTTATTTCCCATAGTACAAATGATACCTTCAGATATTACAAGTTCACCTCTTAGGGCGCCTTCAAATTAGCCGCAAAGTGCCGCGCGGTGGCAGCGCGGCTGCAGCGCTACCACCGCGCTACAACCGCTAGGTTCGAGCATCATAGTGTTGAACATTTAGTTTCACGATGGACTCTGACGACGAAATACTGCTGTTAGTGTTACTATTAAAAAGAAAAAGATTTTGGAAAAAGAAAAAAAATAAACCTAAGAAAACGTTGCCGTTATTTTATATAAGTCAACGAACTGAATTTCATAAAGTAAAAGGCTACAGTGACCAAAAATTTCAGAATTACTTACGATTATCAAGAAAACAATTCTACGAATTACTTCCCCGTTTGAAACCTTATATTGGAAAACAAAATAAGTTACTAAGTTTGTGAAGTTCTCAATAATAAATTGCATATTTCTTCCCAAGCCTTTTTCTTTTCGATTTTATTACTGTACTTGTCGCTTCGAATCCCATATCGCTGGACCACTTTCAACCTCATCGATAAATTCTTCAACCTGATTTTCGTTCATGTTTAGACTTTAATAAAAACTACATGCGCATCGTCACTAGTCGATTGATGAACTGATGCGCGGCCGCAGCGCGGGTGTAGCGCTGTAGTCGCGCGTTTTTTATTTATATGGATTAACAAAGCAGCGCGGTATCAGCGCTGCAGCCGCGCTGCACGCGGCACTTTAAGGAAAATTTGAAGGCGCCCTTACTGACACAATTTGCCCAACTGTGTTTTGTGTTTTCGGATCCAACATTTTGAGAGTAGTCAAAATAACGTTTCCTACAAGGTTTAGTGAAAGATTATTTAACTTAACAAAATTATTATTATTTGTACAATAAAGTATATATAAATAAATAAAATTAACAGGATTATGAGGTTCTAGACGCATTCTACATGCCGTTAGAAAACGATGACTTTAGAGCCCTCTGGGAGTCTATTGGCTGGCCTATGCAAATAAATAAACAGGTATGGTTTTTACATGATTATGTGCGTACTTTTTCTGTTAACGAAGCGAAAGGAGTATGTAAGGATCGTAGCAGGGGGTGTTTATGTAGTTTCTGCCCATGAGAAGAAGACGTGAGTTTATATAACCTGAAATTTTAATGGTTGTTTTTCAGCAGCAAAATTATTTTGTCATGGTAGTACAATAGATTTATAAAAATAATTTAAAAAAAAATGGCGGATTTAGAAGGGTAGTAATAAAAGCTCCGATTTTTTTTTAAATATGTGCATTCTCAAAATATGAAATTTACTGCCATAAATACAAATTTTTCCGACAACTTATTTGCGAATACAAATAAAGAAATGACCGAATAAAATACTGAAAATTCCGAAAAATCAATGCCATCAAAAACAAAACTTGTAAAAAAAAACAAGTCTCGCAACTCAGTTCTTTTACCGTAAAGATATCCATGTAATACCAAGTCGGTTGATATATTCAGTCCCTACTTAAGTGACCTTCTGTCTTAAGTTATTATGTAATTAGCTAATCTAACAACATCTTATATGTGAATCATCACATATAAGATGTTGTTAGATTAGTCGAGAGTAACAGTGTTAGTTAGATTAATCAATCATCATCTTGCATGAAAACACAATGTAACTCATAAGCAATACATATTATAGTAAATAAGATTGTTTAGTGCAATTGCAAAATCGCGCTGACTGAGTTGCGAGACTTGTTTTTGATGGCATTGTGTTTTGATGCGATGGCGAAGTCAATCTATTTTATTTAAACATAAAATAATTTTAATATTAATGTGGTCACTATAAGATGTTGTTAGATTAGCTAATTACGTAATAACTAAGGTTAAGGCAGAAGGTCCCTTAAGTAGGGACTGAATAAACCAACCGACTTGGTATTACATGGATCTTACAACTTTTTACGGTAAAAGAACCTAGTTGCGAGACTTGTTTTTTTTTTACAAGTTTTGTTTTTGATGGCATCTCATTTATTTTTGTAGATAGACCTCCTTTTTTCCATATAAAAGGTAAACGGGACTTTAAAGTACTTAAAACGTATTAATATATTTTAAAATTATCCAAACAACGTTCGAATTGTAGGCAAATAATATTGGTAAACTAATAAGTAAGCCTTCCAATCGTCAAAGCGATTGCTACCTATTATGGTAGCAATCGCAGGTATAGGACGTAATAAAGAGAGCGGGGCAGTTGAGTGCGAATACAAATCGAACTATGGTGTTTGTGTTCACTTTGCTAATTTACGACCACACGTACGAACCAAATGTTCCGTGTTCGTTGTCTTCCCTATGTTTTGTTCGTTTGTGCGTACACCGCTTTAGAGCATGGTAGAACAAGTCATTTTAAATTGTAAAATGTAGCGCAAAGCCAGTCGTCGTTGGTTTGTGAAAGAGTACAATTGTGCGAAGTAAAAGTGTTAGGTTGAAATAGAGTATTTTCTTTTGTACGTAGATTGGTCCGGAATTGCAGGAGTTTAGTCTTTTTCAGGTTAATTTCTAAATTATTATCAGCCATTGCTTTGCGTCCAATAAAAGTTGAATGTACAGGTCGACATAAAAGAGTCTGACGTGGTGACATTTGGAACTAAATATTTTACCTAATGCAGAACTATGATGTTGGTACTACTTTGGCGACAAGTGTCAGTAGGTTTTGATTTGAGTCACCGACAAGCAGCGTTTTTTGTTGTACATTTAAATTAACAATTCATTTTCCATTCGAAGTGCGATAGTGGCGCCCTCATTTTTTCCGAACTGTTTTATGCCATGCTGTATTGTAATCTATATGTGTATTTGTGTAGTATAGAATAGTAAAGAAAGATCGCCAGCAAATAAGACACTTGTAACTTTAATTAATTTCTAAAGGTCATGGATGTTTATTAAAAAGAGGAAATATCCAACCACATTGCCTTGGGGAATAGAATTATTGATTACTGACAGCCTTCTTCCGTGATAGGTGATCGATACTGTTCTCTTTTTGGAGGAAGAACAGGAGAAGTTCTGGAAGCTGCACCAACAAGACGAACAGACGTTATACGATAAGATCGATATGTTCACAGCTCAGTGCATGACTCTCACGCTGCAAAACGACTTCTTTAAGGTAAAAGGCCCTAGATTGTCATAATCATTATAACTTTATGCCTGTTTTACCCAAAAGGGGACAGGTTGCCCTTAACCGAGCCCAAAAACAGACAGCACAGAAAATTACAAAAAAGTGTGTGTGTCTGTCAGCTCCGACGCACGACTGGAGTTTACTCCTTAATACTCCTTAATAATAGTCTTTGAATATACAATAGGCAAAGAGGGTAAAGAGCAGTGGTGGCCCAGTGGTAACGGCCGCGACTTGCGAGTTGTAGGTCGTAGGTTCGAACCCTGATAGGCGCTTTACTTTGTGTAAATTATTTCATCACTACTGCTCTCCAAACGGTGAAGGAAAACATCGTGAGGAAACCGGCATGTCCTAGAACCAAAAATTCGAAGACATGTGACATCTACCAACTGGGCCCGCGTGGTAGATTACAGCCCACTCCCTTTCTCTGAGAGGAGGCCTGTGTCCCAGCAGTGGAAACATATAGGCTCATTATGCTAAGGAGGGTAAATAAACGCATATGTTAAGTTAAGGTATTTTACAGGTTTTAAGTAGCAAACAATTTACACAGGTTATGCAACCACTTTCACAAGGTTGGTTACTTGTACAAACCTCTCTACGCCTCGACAAAATCGTTTGGGACAAAACCGAAAGTGCTTACATTAATTATTTCCAGTCGTAAACTATCCTTTTATGCATATTACCTGTACACAATAATTTCGATGTTTCACATCTGCCAGGCGTCCCGTGACGGCTCATTTTTACCCGACTGCCCCAGAAGGAGGGTAATGTTTCGAGAGTATGTATGCATGTATGTCTAATTCTTTGGCACGCCCTGTAGCCTACGAGTAAACGGCTTGATGGATTTTAACATATGTATGGTCGTTAGGTTCGTCTTAATAGTAGGAGTGACATAGGCTATATACTATTTATATATTGCATCTGCAAATAAAAAAAAGGGAGGGGTAGGTTTAAAAAAAAACAACATTGGTATGTATAAATATTAATAAAACTAAAAAGTTTGAAATAAAACAAAATATTAACAAAAAAACAAAAACCCGACTGCAAAAACTCTTAACTGAAAAGGGCAAAACTTTTCAGATATGAGTTTTTGCAGTCGGGTTTTTTGTTTTTTTTTAATTTTTTTTTTTTTAATTGAAAAGCATTATAATTTGGTTTTCTCCTAGGTACACGAGATAGCAAACGATATAAAGAAGGCATGGAAAGCTATGAAGGACGCACAGGAATGGGGCCGAATTCTTAACCAGCGTCAGAAACTGTTCGGACAGCCCGTTGTACCATTCTCGGACCTCAACAAGCTCGTAAAGGAGTTCGAGCCCTATAGGAACTTATGGGTCACCGCGTCAGGTATATTTTATTTTGATAGCAAGCTGGCTGGCTGCCCACTTGACAGTTGGTCAACGATGCTTTAACAAACCGCCGTGCCTTACAAACTGGTATTGCCGATATTACATTCATACATACATAAACTCACGCCTTCTTCCCATGGGGGTAGGCAGAAACTACAGAACGCGAACTACGATCCATACATATTCGTTTTGCCTCGTCTACGTTCATACATCTGGTCATACACGCACGCCGGTTGCGAGTACTACGCACCTGGCCTTTCTCAAGAACCAATAAGGTCTATTGCCGATATTGTACAGCTGTATTCGTTGTTTTGTGTAAAAATGTTACAAAATACATAAATGGAGGTGTTGCTTTCGCATCCTTATTTTCGAATATTCATTAATTCATTCATCCTTGGCCAGGTCTGTGCGACATGACTCGTCCGTAGGTGGTCACGTTGATCATTGGGATAATAACCACACCGATGCCGTGATCAACGTGATTTTATAGGATATTTCTATTAAGTCCGCACCGCACTCGCACGAAGGATCTTTAGGCTGCCTGTCCACTGGAGCGGAGCGATGCAGCGGAGCGGAGTAATGTGTGCCAATATTAACTAATAGAATCTAAACTCCGCTACAGAGCTCCGCTCCCATTGGTTGATATTGGCACTTTTCTTCGCTCCGATGCAGTGGACAGCCTGCCTTAATCCCCCATACTGTTTCCTTTGCAGCGGGTAATTAGTTGCGTTTAATACGCAGACATATATTCTTAAAAATATTGTTGTGTTGCAGATTTCCTAAAGGCCCGCGAGATCTGGCTGGACAACCCGCTAATGTACGTGGACGCGGACACCATTGAACAGCTCGCCAACGAGTACTACAAGACGATCGTTAAGTGCGTGCGCACTTTCCAAGACATGCCCAAAGTGCAACACGTTGCCCTTAAAATACGGGTAAGAATATCACGCCTCTATTGTCCGAAGGGCTAAAGTGTATAATAGTAAATTAAATCATTTTTAACTTCAGTTTTTTCTTCGTCAATTATAAATCCGTGCAGTGTACATTTTGTAAAGGCCACAAGGCCTTTTCTATGAAATAGCAGATTTTTTTTTTATAACCGACGTACATTTTTAACGCAACGGGGTTCAGACTTAATGTACTGAATCCATGGTAAAAGTTTTCACGTCGATGTCCCTGCCACTTGACGCAAGTCGCTTAAAGTGATCCAGACTGTTTCGAGTCATCCGATCAGGGCTAGAATCAAACTTTGAGACAGTGATATAATATCTTTAGTCATAAAAAAGACATTGAGTTGAATAGTATGTATTTACAGGATTTTATCGATGAATTTAGACCACTGATACCTATAATACAAGCAGTGAGGAATCCTGGCATGAAGGAGCGGCACTGGAGCGAATTCATGGCAAAAGCTGGTATAATAATATAACTTATTACTCCCGTTATCTCCGTAGGGTAGGCAAGATCTATGGAACATACATTTTTCACCAGTTATCCCATTTAATAGGGAGCAATTCAACAGGATGGATGTCGCCGTCGAGGGCAATCGCGCCGGAGATAATGGATCTGGATCAGTTTTGAGATGCAAAATATTGGAAAGTTATTAAGTTTCGAAGGTCCTCTCTTTTCTCCTTCCAAACTTAATAACTTTGTCTCCCATATCCAGACGCTGGGCAAAAACTCAACAACGCCCGATTGAACCATCGCGTTTGCGACCAATTAACAAGTCAGTTTATGACAACCGCATAATTTTTGGCGCATCCATTTCGGCGCTGAGCCGAGCATCGAAAGTCCAAAAGCGTGCATTTATTTAGGCATTCATTTAGATGTCGCTTAATCTAAGTGAAAACATGTCACGTATATCGTAAACAACAGCTCAATATTGTTGTGCAACATGTTTTACTGTCACTGGTAAAATAATGCTCTCAAGACAGAGTATTTAATTATTCCTGGCAACCTAAACGTTTGATGTAAACCTTGTTTTCCACGAATAGATGTAACACTCCCCGTTGTCCTCAGGTATAACCGTGACAATGAACGAAAAACAGACCTTCCAAATGTGTATAAAGCAAGGAGTGGCCGAACATGGGGCGCTGATCGCGGAGATCGGCGAGCTCGCCAGCAAGGAGTACGTCATCGAGCAGTCTCTGGACAAGATGCAGGCAGAGTGGGGCAACAAGTTGCTGGAGATGACCGCCTTCAAGCAAACCGGTAAGCGACTACTGCTAAATATAATCATATTTATATATTTTTTACAGATTTCAAAACACTTCTTCACCAATATCTCCGTGATTACTGGCCCGAATTACGTGATCGAAGCTCGTGGTGTGGTCTCATATAAAAGCCAAAGCCTGAAATTGGCGTATTTTTATTTCTCGCGGCCATCGACCTAATCTTGTTTTACTAGTACAGGATAGTGTAAAAAACTAAACTTATTTCACTTGCATATACCTAAACTCAGTCCGAAATGAGATATAAGAGTTAGAACTTTGTATGTATTATTTATTAACTTTGTAGGCAGTTTTTGACTAAAAAAGAAAGGTATAAATCAAGATGGCGACCATGAGCTTTAATTATAAGTATGTGTTGGGATTTCCCATAATGTGTTAAGATTTATTTATTTATTGCTCGAAAGTGTAAAATAAGTACATGATTTTTATTACTTTCTTTACACATATACATTACGCCTGTCTCTCAGAGAAGTAGGCAGAGATTATGGATCATATCCAACTTTCATTCCCATAAGTCAACGGAGGAACCAACACAGCACTACATACAAACCACCTGCTCAACCCTTTCACCATCAATTCTACTTTCATTACATTTTGGTTAAAATAAAACAACTCTTTCAAAGTTGAAACAAAAACAATCAAACTACAAAATAATTGATATTATATTTATTAAAATACATCAAATTACTACATATTACAATTCTTCATCGCTGGGCTACGTCATGTCGTAAATAACATAGCGGGGGGAGATAAGTTTGCCTGATGATGATGGTTATATTATAATACAAACTGTTCGGGTTTGGGGGCGCGCGAATTGCACGGGTGGGGGTGTACAAAACCATTTAGCGGCTATCTATTTTGTGGTAACTAACACTAACCTTTCACCTAGGAGTCAAAAATTACCTACAAAGCTAATAAATACATATAAACTTCTAATTCTTATATCTCATTTCGGACTGAGTTTAGAGATATGTATGTAAAATAAGTTTCATTTGTTACACTATTTTGTAGAAGAAAAACATGATCTGGATAATGCCCGTGAGAAACAAAGATGCCACCTTCCATACTAAAATCGGCATTGTCCTTTTATTGACTTTGCTTGAGCATTTTTAGAGTTAGCTTTAATAATATACAAATTTGTGTGGGGTAGCTACCACAGGACATCATCATCATTTCCACCGAAAGACGTCCACTGCTGGACATAGGCCTCCCGTAAACACCGCCACTTCGACTGGTTCTGTGCTTCCCGCATCCAGCGGATTCCTGCGGCCTTCACCAGGTCATTGGTCTACGTTGTTGAGAGGCCTTCCAATGCTATATCTTCCGGTGCGCGGTCGCTACTCCTGAACCTTTCGACCTCATCTACGATCTGTTCTGCGAGCAATGTGTCCTGCCCACTGCCACTTAAGTTTGTTTATTATTGAAACTTTTTGAGAACAGCTGTCGGTCTGGGCGGTCCAGCCAAATATTTCAGCATTATCCTTAATGTCAGCAGCCCATTTTGACGAAGAATAGGTTTTGTCCTCGCTACTGAACTTACTTATGCCGTATGTAGCATCCAGCGACATCATGGCCGATGCCCCCGCCGCCGTGGCCGCACCGGTGCCAGTAGGTATTCCGGTGTCGACACCCTTAATCTTATTATCCACAGGATCTTCCCGTGGAAATCTTCGTTTGTAGCGAATAGTAGCAGCCACATCGTCACTTATTACCCAGCTACTTCGTCGTTTGTCTTTCTTCTTTCTTCAAAATATTCATATTTTAAGGGAAAAATAGTCCACGAGGATCATATTAATCGATTTCTCAAAAACGGTCAACCAGCCTATTCCTATGCCAAGGTCAAAGTTCCTACTAATTATAATGTATCGTCCTTGTTGCAAATCACAAAGCGAAAAATCTTGAAATTCTCTAGTGCATAATATTATTATTCGCTCATTATCTCCATGAAAAACCGCTTATCCGATATTTGAGATTTTTGTTAGAATCCTACTAATATTGTAAATGTGAAAGTTTGTGAGGATGGATGGATGGATGTTTGTTAACTCTTTGACGCAAAAACTACAGAACGGATTTTGATGAAATTTGGCACACAGATAGTTTATAACCTAGATTAACACATAATATTTTTAACCCGGTATTCCCACGGGATCGAGAATCGCGGGGCGCAGCTAGTAATTTATGAAGATGTCCCGCGGGTGAAGCCGCTGGCGGAATCTATCATATTTTCACAGTTTGAAAAAGTTCACGTTATAGTAGCCCAGACCACATAACATCTCGCCTGTTTTCTTTAAAGGGAGGTGTACCTCCTATAGATATAGTACATCCACATTTAGCCAGTTTTGTTAAGTCCATGTAATGTAATGGGGGCGAGCCTATTGCCAAGCCAAAAGCCGTGAAATGCCGCAATATAATTATGTGTTCTCTCAGGTACATATATCATGAAGATTGCAGACGAAACCTTGCAGCTGCTGGATGAACATCTGCTAGGGACTCAGCAGCTAGGCTTCAGTCCCTTCAAGGCGGCGTTCGAACTTCGAATCCAGGAGTGGGATGATAAGCTCCGCCTTACACAGAAGGTAGTGGATGAATGGATCGAGTGCCAGAAGTAAGTGAAAATCTTCGAAAGATTTGTAGTAATAAATAAGGATGTGTGTTGTATGTTTTAAGGTCATCGCACATTATAACAGCACCGCTACGACAAGCCAAATACTTTGTCATTCAAATTAGGATCTTAAATCAAATGCATTAAAGTCTATTTTGCGATGGCGATAGAGAATAGTGGACAGCTCGCGAGCAGTGAACGGCCCGCAAGCCGTCGTACTTTGCGCCGACAGCACGCTTTAAGCGAGTAGCCCGCTCCCCGGCGAAGAAACGCATGCAGGCGGTATGCATGCTGGCACATCACTGTCATCATCTCCGTCCGCGCGGTGACGCCTCGCCGCCCGAGCGCGGGCCTCGCGCTGCCCGTCTTTTGCGCATTATTCCTTCTGTAAGATGACAACTAGCCGTTGGCGTGTGGATGGTGAGCTATCAACTAGTAAGCGGCGCATGAACAAGGAGCTGTCACCTCACCGGTGGCGTGTCA
Source organism: Agrochola litura (assembly GCA_949152395.1). NCBI lineage: Eukaryota > Metazoa > Arthropoda > Insecta > Lepidoptera > Noctuidae > Agrochola > Agrochola litura. The sequence continues at coordinate 3,562,615 of OX424494.1, forward strand.
GCTACGAGCGGTCGTCTTGCTGTCGGCGCGTTGGTGACAAGCGGATGTTTTTTTTTTCGAGGCAGTGCCGGGCTGTTACTGCGCTGGAGCGGTGCTGTTATAATGAGCGATGACCCTTATCATTCAATTAAGATAAATGAGAAAAATTAGTTTTGGAGGTCAGATAGGCAGTCGCTCCATGTAAAATACTGGTATTCAGATGCATCCGACTATACTAAAAGCCACGTATGAACCAGCGGAACGACTAAAAATAGTTGAACGAATGTTTGTTACTAGCATAATCCCGCGTAATTTCGCGGATTAACTTTTTTTCTTTGTTCATACGCTTTATGGCACCTCTTTCTTTTAGGTCATGAGCTATCCGAATATCAAAAAATATTTGGCTTAGATCTTAAGGGGGAGTCGTGAAATTTGATTCGCTGTTACAATGTTTATGGATACTTATTAGGCCGCGCTCACTTTGGACGCGAATTTGTATCGTACGTAATCGTATGATCGTGGTCGTACGAATTGAGTGAGCACACTGAATACGTTTTTCTCCGTCAAATTGGTAGTGTTCTGGTGATATCGTATTCGTGAAGTCCTCTTTGGAGCGCGATGAATAATCTGTATCTTCTAGATAATAATAATTCACATACTTATAACTCTGAGACTGTCTATTAAGAGGCCTGCGAACACGGCTTGTAACTACAAATCGAGATGTTTGCAAAATTCAATTCCAAGCATGTTGCGCTAGTGTCGGAGCGATATACACCTACAGTGAGCAATATTACCACGCACACATTGACAATTATTGCTTGACGCGATATCACTACTAGCTTTCGAAAATTTATGATAAAGGAGACTGAAACGATTACATATACTCTTGGGCCTGAATAGTAACGAGATGTAAATGGTGTGAATTTATAGATTCATACAAACATTAGTGTATTGCAGTGACTAGCTGCTATTCCACAATTCACATAGCGATCCATAGTTTCAGCAATATCCAATCACAATAACAATTCCAAATCAATCGTGTGAACGATCTTCGGTGTCCAGTGTAAAAGCAAGGGTCGTACAAGGTAGGTAGGGTCAGAATACGTAAAAATCAAAGCAGTGATCGTTGAAAATGAAAAATAATTTTGGAAAGCACTCAAAACAAATCCGAAAACACGAAATAAGTGACAGCTGTCTAGTTCTAGTAGGGATGGGCGTTGCGACAACGAACCGTTTACAAAGACCGTTTTGTGATGATGAAACCGTTTTACGTCCTGAGTTCAACTTCAAACAGTCTTCATTGCACAAACCAGTCTTCGAATTACTTGGTGCGATTTTTACATCTAAGAAAATACAGTCGGGTACAATGATTCAACTATCTATCACACTTGTAAAACAGTCCTTCCAATAAAAAGTGAACTCTTTGAAATGAAATACAGTCAGTAATGTATCAATGCTGTCGTTCGTGATGCGAAAAAACCATTTCATACATTTCAAATCGTTGATAGTTTTAAGAAACTGCGCTCGACGAAATCGCAATTCTATTCCATGTTGGATAAGTTTCGTCCTTTAACCGTTTTCTGCAACCGTTTTCGTCGTCGGGAAAACGGTTTCGGTCGCCAAAAATTCTAGAATGACCCACCACTAATGTCTAGTGTCAAATTGTCAATTTCAGTCTGCCAGTGCAGAATATGTACTGCCAGTGACATAGACAAAAAAATAAAACTGATTTTAATCGATATGAAATTGATAATCATTATTTTGGTTTTTCAGTAATTAATGATGTTTTATTTAAATTAAATGCACTATATTGTATAAAAGTATATATAGTGCATTTAATTACTTTGAGTGAACTATATTACCTAGTGCTACCTAGTGGGTAGGTTTTCTTTTTGTAGTTGTGTAATCGATTACTATTATCGATGACCTCACGAAAACTATCTTTATCATATTTTTCCTCTTCCAGACAAAGAATTGAGCAGATTTTTGATATTCAAGGATAAAAACATATGACTAATTTTTAGATCATATCTCAACTATTACACTTGGGCCCAACATTTTCCATCTCCTTTGGATGTGTTCCGTCATTATTTTTTTTCAATAATTTGTAACTTTTGAACAATATGAAGACATGTCATTTACGCTGTAAAAATGTGCGAAATTAAATTCGCTTAAACTTTATTTTAGAAAAGTTTTTTGGAAAAAAAAAAGATGTAGGAGCCTAGATAAACACTCCAAATCCAAATAATAACATAATATGGTAGAAATATGCCTAAATTGCAAATGATTTAGGTATTACGTTTGTATGGACAATTAATGCGTCGCCGCGTTCTTAAGACATAAAGGAACAATTTTTGGAATTTTGGTTTCTTCAAAGATAACTATGAATTTTGGAAATTACTTAAATTTTGTTTTAATACGGAGAACAGAAAAATATTTCGACCGCTCGTGGGGTTGGTAAGGTCAGAAGTGTCACTTTATAAAGTTTTTCACACACACCGCCACGATAATTGCTCCTTGCCGAAACCTGCAGGCAATGTACATAGGTAGCACACGCTGCTAGTAGATATTTAGCAGGCAAGCCTAAACAGACTGCGGTGGCGTCGTCGCTGTTGTAGAACCAAATGTGCGTAAAATATATTTCAAAAGAATTCGGTGAATTTCACGAAGTGATAACTTGAATCACTCTGATTCCACAAACATTTATATCCGTAAACAAAGTTAATAATTTTTTCTACACCCATTTCTAATTTTCATCGCACGAAAGTGTTAAAATCCTAACAAGTTCGGATTGTTTTCGGACGTCGAAAGTATACGTACGACTAACTCGCACTCAGTCTGCTCGCTTCCTTAGTACTTGGAAGGTCGGGATCGTTCGTGCGTGTTCGTATGTGTTCGCATGAGTAAAATTCGTACGAAAACGCGTGCAAAGTGAGCGCGGCCTTAAAGATTAAAAATTGTACCGTTCTCACAGACAATGGATGTACCTGGAGCCTATCTTCACTTCGGAAGACATAGCGCGTCAGCTGCCAATGGAAACCAAGAAGTATGGCACCATGGAGAGGATTTGGAGACGCATCATGTCCAGCGCAGCCGCCTGTCCTAAGGTCTGTCGACTGTAAAATTGTAAAATTATGCTTTTTAACTTCGACAATTTTGTCTGTTCTGCTCGTTTTATTTACTATTTTTCTTTTCGATCCCGGCGACGAGCCCCTAAGTCTGATTTTATTGATTATTTTGAACGAACCAAGTCCGTCCGAACGTCTTTATCATTTTCCATTTCAGTCTTCCATCTCTTTCTTACCTGACATACTTTCTCACTTGCACAGTGCTATCATTATATTCTTCTAACATATCTCACGAGTTACATACTCACTTAAATACGATAAGAGGTTCTATATTTCTACATGAACCGAGGATACGGGTCGGGCGCGCAGCGGGTCGGGACGGGAGCCGCGCACGCGTTTCGTGTGCTGACATCCATATGATGTACATGATTCAGAACACCATGCAAAAAAAAAAAACAAAAAAATCTGCTGTTTCATAGAAAAGTGCAATACCTACACGGTCAAAATGTAAGGAACAGCATTTTTTTTTGTAATAAACGACGAAAAATTTCAACGCCGGGGGGTTCAGAATCATGTACTGAATCCATGGTAACAGTTTTCATGTCGATGTCCCTGCCACCCTGTATACAAGCCCACCGTACTGCCATCCCGACCCGCGCCCGACACGCACCCTCCTTGTGTGTTGAGATATAATTTATTTAAAAATTAATGTGCACCAAAAACCTTTATTTTTAAATTCGCAGATAATGATAATATGTCCAGACAGTCGTTTGCTGGACAGTCTTCAGGAAGCCATCCACTTGCTGGCCGTGGTTTCCCGCGGTCTCAACGAGTACATGGAGCTGAAGCGGCTTCGGTTCCCGAGGTTCTTCTTCCTAAGTGATGATGAACTCTTGGAGATTCTGTCGCAGTCCCGCAATCCTAGAGCCGTGCAGCCTCATTTGAGAAAGTGCTTCGAGAATATTGCCAAGGCGAGTTTGACAAACGATTATGGACATTGCTTTAGTTGAAATAACGTTGACGGTTAAATGTTTTAACACCTTTATGCGATGATATACCTGTGATTGACAGTTTTCACGGTCGACACCCCACCCGATCGGTTTAGACACCCCACCCGATTCCCACGGTTTGCCGCCGAACGATGAAAAGTAGAAAACCAGTCTACATTTGCGTTTGTGGCTCGACTTTAGAGTTGATTTTATTCACGCGACCGATTTTATTGTACGGCTCGAAATCGCTATAAAAACGACCCTTGTAAAGCCTGTATTACGAATACTCTTTGTACACCGATGTACTTTTATCCCTGCTGTTCCCTCGCAGTGGTCTCATATTCATGACTGTATATTCATTGTTGCATCCCATCATGTTATCTTATTTTCTTGGCTTATTATGGATTAAGCAAAAATGAAACATTTATTTGGTAGTTGAATAAAGCATTTAATTTTTTATTGTATTACACTAGCTTTAACCCCTAAAATTTCGCGGAATTCGGCTCTGGCTCCAAAGCCAAGAATAATTTTCTCGTGTTTTAAGAGACAGTCTTCCCTTCCAAAATGTCTTAGATTTCACCATCATCATCATTTCAGCCGAAAGACTGAAATGCTGGACATAGGCCTCCCCCAAGCACCGCCACTTCGACTGATTCTGTGCTTTCCGAATCCGGCGGATTCCTGCGGCCTTCACAAGGTCATCGGTCCATCTTGTGGGAGGCCTTCCAACGCTACGTCTTCCGGTACGTGGTTGCCACTCCAGAACCTTTCGACCCCATCGGCCATCCGTTCTGCGAGCAATGCCCATTGCTACTTAAGTTTGGAAATTCTTCGGGCTAATTCGGTTACCTTGGTTCTCCTGCGGATCTCTTCATTTCTGATTCGATCACGTAGGGAAACTCCAAGCATAGCCCTCTCCATTGCCCTTTATTGGTCTTAGATTTGTAAGAACATAACTCAGCTATAACATAACATAACATCACGCCTTGTTTCCCCGAAGGGTTGGGCAGAGGTGTCCCTGTAGCAGGTACACCCACATTTCGCCAGTTATGTTTAAGTCCCATGTAATAGGGGGCGAGCCTATTGCCATCAACCGGGCACAAATCCAGACTCCGAGCTGCTACTGAGAAATTTCAGATAGAAAAATCCAATAACACTTTGCCCGACCCGGGAATCGAACCCAGGACCTCATGTTCAGCAGTAGCGCTTGCGACCACTAGACCAACGAGGCAGTCACTCAGAACTCAGCTATCATAGCAATAATTCACGTCTTGTCCTGTAATAGGTGTCAACTCTAAAAAAAGAGGTAGTAAAAGTCTCTTAATAGTTTAAATGATGAAACCTTTACTACCAAAATCCTGCTAACTACCCGACTGCGGCGAAGCCAAAAAAGGAGGGTTATGAGTTTGACCTGTATGTATGTCCGTGCCTATGTGGCTCGGAACTCCTAAACGGCTGAGCCGATTTTGATGAATGATGTCGTTAAATTCGTCTTCATTGCGCGAGTGCGAGGGTGTCACTGGAATATTAAAATTGTTAAAATAAAAATGGCGGATTATTCGCACAGAAATCTTGAAAAAAAAAGCACTCCCCCGAGCGAGGTATGTCTCTTAAGGCTGCGTTTCTCGGGAATCACAGGCAGATTTCCGGCCACCGCGCGGGCTTGCGGACGGTGAGCAATGGGTAGCTCGCCGTCCGATAAGGACCAGGCCCGGGTCGACGGCGCGTTGTGTTCCACGCGCGCCTCAAAGAGATGTCAGCAGAACTGACGGGGCCCCCCGGCAACATGGCAACTGAAGGAACACGGGTGGGTTTTAGTCAGTAAGAGTCTGACACGCCCTCCCAAGTTAATTGATAATTTTCCACCCAAAAAAAAAAAGGTTGCGTTTCTACCAGAGATGTGCGAGATAGCTGAACGGTGCGAGGATGCGTAACGAAGCTGTGAAACGATGTGAGTGTTTCCACCAGAGATGTGCAAGGTAGCTGAGCGGTGCGAGGATGCGTAACTAAGATGTGAAACGATGTGTTTCCACCAGAGATGTGCGAGGTAGCTGAGCGGTGCGAGGATGCGTAACTAAGATGTGAAACGATGTGTTTCCACCAGAGATGTGCGAGGTAGCTGAGCGGTGCGAGGATGAGTAACCAAGATGTGAAACGATGTGTTTCCACCAGAGATGTGCGAGGTAGCTGAGCGGTGCGAGGATGAGTAACCAAGATGTGAAACGATGTGTTTCCACCAGAGATGTGCGAGGTAGCTGAGCGGTGCGAGGATGCGTAACTAAGATGTGAAACGATGTGTTTCCACCAGAGATGTGCGAGGTAGCTGAGCGGTGCGAGGATGAGTAACCAAGATGTGAAACGATGTGTTTCCACCAGAGATGTGCGAGGTAGCTGAGCGGTGCGAGGATGAGTAACCAAGATGTGAAACGATGTGTTTCCACCAGAGATGTGCGAGGTAGCTGAGCGGTGCGAGGATGAGTAACCAAGATGTGAAACGATGTGTTTCCACCAGAGATGTGCGAGGTAGCTGAGCGGTGCGAGGATGAGTAACCAAGATGTGAAACGATGTGAGTGTTTCCACCAGAGATGTGCGAGGTAGCTGAACAGTGCGAGGATGCGTAACGAAGCTGTGAAACGATGTGAGTGTTTCCACCAGAGATGTGCGAGGTAGCTGAGCGGTGCGAGGATGCGTAACGAAGCTGTGAAACGATGTGAGTGTTTCCACCAGAGATGTGCTAGGCCGCTGAGTGGTGCGAGGATGCGTAGCGACGCTGTGAAACGGTGCGCAGATGAGCGCTACGAGGATATGTAGCGGGCTATTTTTAGATACGATTTCTCACTCGCGTCCATCCCTCGCACACATTTCTCGCACACATTCCTCGCACACTTTCCTCGCACACATCCCTCGCACACATATCGCACACATCCTTCGCACACATCCCTTGCACTCATACGAGTACTTTGCTTGTTTTGCACGTACAAAAACCTCGCACCGCTAAGACGTTTCCACCGGAGCTGCGGTGAGCCAGGCTAGGTAAATGAAGCGATTCTATTGGTTCTTAACAAACACATCCCTCGCTACGCATCCTCGCACATCTCTGGTGGAAACGCAGACTTAACATCGTAGTTGAAAAACATGTTCTCCCATTCATTCCAACTGCAAATGTAAATTTGTACGCACAATACTTACCATGCTATTTTGAAGACCATAGACTTCTTATAGTAATAGTATTGAACTATTTTTTGAACTTATTTAAAAAAAAAATGGGTCATAGTTTCGGAGATAAGGGGGAATGGTCAATTTTCATATATTTACTAAAACAACTTTTATTAAAAAAAAATATCTATTGGAGACACTCACAATAAGCCCTTTCATTTGATATGTCACACGGTACAGCGTGCGAAACTTATTATTTTACTCAAAAATGCATGTAATGTGGTCATTATTTTGACAACCTTGCTTCAGCAAAGTCGACCTTGCCGTTCTGTTTCAAGGAGCGGCCGGCAGCATGTAACTTTAAGAGGCGGAATTTAGAACATTTCAGTTTTTGAGAATTTGTTACCTTTTTTAGCCAACCACATAAAAAAACATGACTACCAACATGAAAATTCTAAGTAGCACTGACAATGACAATCATGACCTTGAAAGGGTTATCGATAGGGACGCGCAACATATAGAAATCAATAAAATTATCGATATCGATGAAATGAATGCATTTCATCGATATCGATACGCAGATAATAGTGAGTCTCCAAACTAATTTATTTTGAAAAATCGGTAATATAAAACACAGATTTATATGATTTCAGTATTTAATAATGGATATACTTAAATGAGCTATCAACATTGGTCTCAGACTAAAATGGCTTCCTTTTTTATTTTTCCCAAGAGACTGGCACTGCGTCTTTGTGATGCCAGGCTGCATTTAGTTTTTTGTAATTGTTCCATCAACTGTTTTTCCTTAGTGTTAAATCTGTAAAGATAATTAAATATAAGCAATATTTTCGATGAGACGTGTAAACATTTCCTTTCTCATAAAATGCAGGGATCTTTTCTATTTGAAATGAGCAATAATATTACACAAATTAACTCAATCAATTTTGAGAATTTCTTTCTCTGTCTGTCTATTTTTTTCTAACATCGTCACATGATAAAAGGTTAATGGATTTTAATGAAACAACCTAAACAATAGGTTGCATCTATTTTTTTTATAATTAGATGGATGACATGAGAGGACTGTACTGTATATTGTTATGTATAATAGAGATCAATTATGGTGTTTATTATAGTTACCTTTTGACTCTGAATGCTGCTACATATGTTGTGGAAATTCTCTGCGACATTTCCCTTTTTGTTGAAATCCTTTTTTGGCGTTAGCACATATACTCGTATTTCACTGCTCATGCAGTTTTTCTATTGGTAGATGCACCAGTTCTTAATTACCAACTGCTTTTAGCCACTCTCGGCAGCTGGAAGATACAAAATAAAGGTTACATTATAACTGACTCTGTTTCACTGTGAATTTATTTAGTGTGATTTAAAGTTAAGAAAACACCCAATTTATACTATCAGCGTAACTAAATGGAATAGATTATTATACTTAGATTTATTTCATAATCCCAGTATTTACTCTTACATAATTACCTATTGGTGTCAAGGTAGATAATATAATCTTAGACTCTGACAATACATTTAGCAGTCAACCTATTTCGACTAAATCTAAATATATAAAAGAGAAAGGTCACTCACTCACTCACTCACTCACTCACTCATTCACTCATTCATCACGAAATCTCAAAAACTGCTGGACGTATAAAGATGAAATTTGGTAGGGAGGTAGTTCATAGTTAGTAGACGTAAGCTAAGAACGGATTTTTGGAAATTCGACCTTTAAGGGGGTGAAAAGGGAGATTTTTGTTTGTATGAAAAATCTTATTCCTTGAGTTAATAAACTTGAAACTTGGCACGAATATTTATCTCTGTAAATTATAAACTTTGCCATTTTTAGTTTTTATAAACTACTCCCTAAAGGAGGATTGGGGGGTATAAAAGTTTGTATGGAATAATTTTAACGCGCGTTCTGATTAACTCGAAACTCAGTATTTATACTTAAGATTGAAAATAAATAAAAACGTATATCAGGGATTTTTTTAAATTTACCCCTAACCGGGTGTAAAAATGAATACCCCTATTCATTTTTACAGGGGAGGATTTAACTGTTTGGCTTGGTTAACTTAAAAATTGGTATAAATAAATAATCAATAAGTCAAATAATGGAAGCGTCACAATAGACTTTTCAAAAATTATTATCGTGCTATTTTTTATTTCGTTTAATTGTAAAAAGGCTAGCCAAAAGCTTAGAATAACCCAAATAAATACCCAATATTAACCTAAACTTTTTATAGATTATTTATGGATCTAAGCAATCATAACATATATAGGGGGGAATTTGAGATGGGGCAATAAGGGTATAATAATTATAATAACCTTAACCGTTGTCGCTAACAAACATTTTGATCTGCATTCACAGATTTTTAAAATAATAGTCTGAAGAACACAACCGCCGCCACATAACGGCCGCAACACAACGGCCGCCACATAACGGCCGCAACACAACGGCCGCCACATAGCGGCCGCCACATAACGGCCGCCATATGATGGTTGCCACATAGCGGCCGCCACATTGCGACCGCCACATTACGGCCGCCACTTTACAACCGTCACTAACGGCCGCAACACAACAGCCGCCACATTGCGACCGCCACATTATGGCCGCCACATAGCGGCCGCCACATTGCGACCGCCACATTACGGCCGCCACATAGCGGCCGCAATAAAACGGCCGCCACATAGCGGCCGCCTCATTACGGCCATCACTTTACGGCCGCCACATAACGGCCGCCACGTAACGGCTGCAATACAACGGGCACCACATAACGGCCGCCACATTACGACCGCCACTTTACGACCGTCACTAACGGCCGCAACACAACGGCCGCCACATTGCGACCGCCATATTATGGCCGCCACTTTACGACCGTCACTAACGGCTGCAACACAACGGCCGCCACATTGCGACCGCCACATTATGGCCGCCACATAGCAGCCGCCACATTGCGACCGCCACATTACGGCCGCCAAACAAGATTTACAGACGGGATGCTATGGGTTTTATTTTCGCCTCATTTTTAATTTTCTCAAATTATGGTCTCCTTGGTACGTGTGACGCTACTGGTTTCTGAAAATTGTGTTTTCGGTATCTATCGTTCAACTACATTCTGAAAATAAGACAGATTGCTAAAAAATATATTATTTTTTGACATATTTAATAATGTCAGGTAAAGCGGAAATTTTCTAAAATTAGGATTTTTGAATTTCAAAATAACCAAATCTATGGATTTTATACGATTTGACAAAAATTTTGGTCATGGGCTCGCCAACCATTAGAATTAATTCGAATTTAGAATTCTAAATGAAACCAGTGCGCGCGTGCGGTATCGTTTCGGTTTACCGACCAGTGAGGAAACATAAGCAGTACCGAAATGGTACAAAATCGGTACCGAAACGATTCCGTACCGACCAATGAGGACAGGGCCTAACAAGACTGTCCTTAACTTTTTGAAACATGCTGATTTGCATTCACAGATTTCTTAAAAATTGCCAATTTTCACAAAAACTTTTCCAAAAACTATATCGAGCCAACTCTGAGGTTTGAGTACAAGAATGTCTGTCTGTATGTTAACTTTTCACGCCTAAACCACAATCAAATTCCAAATTCGAATTCGATTTCGATCAAATTTGCCAAGGGGATAAACAGCATCCTAGGGTAGGACATAGGCTACTTTTCTCAAAAATAATCCTAAAGGAGGTGATATAGGTAATGAAAGTTTTCTCGCCAAACTTCATCCTGCTAGGACAACGGGAAGCACCATATAGGCTTTGTTTTATTTGCGAGTGTCAATATAAATATGCGGTATAATTTCATGGCCGTATTTTTTTATTGCATTTACTTGGAAGTTTGATTTTCTTTACAGCTCTAAGGGACCGTAGATCTAAGTTTTTGATATATATTTTAATTTGATGCATCCAGGCGTTTCTGAGAAAAAGGGTCTTGACAGACAGCGAAGTTATCCTTTAACGGTTTCAATTTTGCATTTTGAGTACAGATTTATTATCTGCCTGTTACCTTTTAATACCGTAACGGCTGAACGTATTTAGATGAAAGGCAATAGGGATAGGCCATAATCTGGCTTAGAACATAGGATACTCTGAATTCCGGTAGCATGTTCCTGTGGAATATTTTGCGACATCCACGCGGGCGAAGCCGCGGGCAAAAGCTAGTTAGATTATAATTTAAAGTAGACAAATATTACTGTAGGCACAATGTTTTCAACCATTTCTTCAAGAGTTTCAACTAATCTTGATTGATGGTTCGAGAGTCGTATTACAGAATTTGAATAGCATAGCATAGTGTTAAGTGAGCACAAGATCACATTAGCAATAAATATCGGTACTCACCGGTTTGGATCCAGTAAAAACTTGGAAAATAGCAACTTATTTACGGTATGCCAGGCCTCCTTGATACCACAAAATTCACATCTTCTGTGACCCTTGCGCATGATGGTTCACAAACTTAGAGTCACTGTCAATTATTCTGATATGTTATAATCCGAAATCTTACAGAAAAAGGAAAAACAAACGGAAAAATCTCAACCTAAACATTAATACTCGCGCGAAGGCAGACATGTTTGTGAAAACTTCGTAATTTAATGTTGGTAATTTTGTCATCCTGTCATTTTGCCGTGTGTTTCTGAATGTTGGCTAAAAAAGATAACAAACTCCATACAAAAATAATTTGTTCGGAGTTTCATAGCACTGGCCGGCAGAGCCCGAACCGTAAACAAATATTAAAGCCATGGATTACTCCTGGTTTGCTTCGTTGTATGCGGCATCGAGACAAATTGCATAGAAAATTTAAGCAGGCGCCTAATAATGAGTTTTTGAAAATTACTTTTACTAGGTACAGAAACTATTGTAATAAACTGTTAAGGAAAATAAAAATAGAATTAAAAAAAAATGAGATCAAAAAAGCTGGGAAAAATACTAAACAGTTATGGTCGGCTATAAATAATATTTCAAACAGGTCGACAAGGAAAGCCAACACATCTTCTCAATTACTAGCCTCTACAAGTACTCCACAAAGTTCTGTAAACCTGGTCAATGATTTTTTTGCCAAAATAGGTGAGAACCTTGCTAAGAATATAAAGAGTACACAAGCAAGAGCTACAAAGGGAAACCTAAATAACGGATCGCAATCCATGGTAATGCTCCCAACAGATGAGGGAGAGGTAGCCGGAATATTAATGTCTCTCCGTAATAAAAGACGATATGACCCAGTGGAGCGCCATCATATACGTCACAAAACTATTTTTGCAAGGCGTTTCTTTTGCTATCTTGGTGGCTACTTATATAATAAAACGCATAAGATGTTACATGTCTTTGGTCTCACGAAAAATGAATGCAAAAAGAGGCTAACTGATTGGCTACAAAAATTAAACTATAATGATACTGAAAACATCCTCATAATGACCTAAAAATACAATCACACACTCTCTCACCCACACGCACACACCCTCACAGTTACACACCCATACTACACATCTACTAACATTCGTCTTGCATCTTTCAGTCAGCGCGCTTAGCACATAATTTATAAAATGAAAATCTAAAGGGGTGGGATCCTGGTGTCCTGAAACACAGGCCATGAGCCTAGCTTAGGCACCAGTCTCCCACAATATATTATTATACCTACTGATCTGAATTGTGTATCTTTGTCGAATCTGACCAATATAAAATAATTTATGTATATTGTGGTGAGATAATAAAGTGATTGATTGATTGAGTATTGCTGGTCGCTCTAACAGGCCGGCAAAACATTGCTGGCCCCTATTTTGACGTTTCAACGTTTTAAAAAATCAAATGCAAAAAGATTTTATTTAAAACACAGCTGTTTGTATTTATAGAGATAGGTACAAAAAGATTTTATTCCATATTTGGCTGTATAGTTCCAACTACCATTGTTAAAAAAAAATAACAAAGAAGTAACAAAAGCGCGGTTCAGTGAAAATTTTATTTTTATTTAGTGACTTTTTTGCTAAAAATGAGCTCTCAAAGCGAAAATTCTTCCGATTCAATGTGTTTAAAACCGCCAGACATTAAAGATTAAGCTAAATTAGTGGTTGAAAATTTAATACCGCGAAACTCGAAGGAAAAATATAAGCTTGCATATGAAAAATTTGTGCAGTGGAAAATCAATAGGAAATCTAAATCTTTATCCGAAAATGATTTTCTTGCTTATTTCAATGATCTTTCCAACAAAATGAAGGTACTTGCATTTTTGAGTAAAGCACTATACAAGCCTTGGCCCACTATGACTGCTTCGCTGGTCACGCTATGATTGCCTCGAGTTAGCCTAGCTACGCTCTAGGCCTTCCAGTCTGGCCATCATTGCAGCCCTTGCTGTCCTCGCTGTAAAGGTCTCGACCTACGGCCTCGGCCTTTATCTCAGCACGCCCATCAAGTGCTGCACGCTGACCGCGCTGTGTCGGCCTGGAGCTGCGCTACGCTGCGCTACGCTGCGCTGTCGGCCATCATCAGCGCGACCAGCAAAGTAGTCATTATAGACCGCGGCAGTAATGTACCTACTATTATTTCTTATTTGTCTCCCAAAATATTCAAAATTCATTTATTTACGTAATGCGTCCATGTTTGGGTCACAGAAATTGTTATGCTTACCAAATTTCAACTTATTCGGTCGGTTAGATTTGGAAAAAATTGGCTGTGACAGATGAACAGTCAGTCAGACATACAGACACACGAATGAGTGATAAGGGTTCAGTTTTTTCTTTCGGACTCACGGAATCCTAAAAAGCGAATGTATACAAAGTAAAGCCGTGTAATTGTTTCCTATAATGTACATACTTTCATTTATGAACGCTTCTGATCTGCCATTCTTCTTTTGTACCGAAGATAATGCAATTCACGTGCGCGCGTCATGCGGCTCTGACGTCATTGTAATAAGGTATACATTGGAATGATTGATGATAAGATGTTGTGGTTCCAGGTGACGTTCCAATCGGACTTGTTGATCACTCACATGCACTCCAGCGAGGGCGAGATCGTTGAGCTCAAGTACAAGTTCTACCCCAACTCCAATGTGGAACAGTGGCTGCTTTTGCTTGAAGACACCATGAGGCATTCAAGTAAGCAGACTTAAAGACAGAAAGAGACTCATAATTTGTCTTTTTCCAACTTTATTGGCAAGGGCTTCCAGTCTAACAGGATGCCGCAATACCAGTATTTAACATGGAGCATAAACAGAGCTAAAAGAAAACGAACACACTTTTTGCCATTACATTTGAGACACTGGTGCCGATTCTCTTGTCACAAATGCTTTTTGGCCATTATATTTGAGACACTGGTGCCGATTCTCTTGTCACAAATGCTTTTTGGCCATTATATTTGAGACACTGGTGCCGATTCTCTTGTCACAAATGCTTTTTGGCCATTATATTCGAGACACTGGTGACGATTCTCTTGTCACAAATGCTTTTTGGCCATTATATTTGAGACACTGGTGCCGATTCTCTTGTCACAAATGCTTTTTGGCCATTATATTTGAGACACTGGTGCCGATTCTCTTGTCACAAATGCCTCTAAACTAGTCTAAAAATCACCAAAATTTAGTTAATACCTGTCAAACGACGATGTCCCATTCTGAAATAGACTAAAGTGACACAACTTAACTATATTTTAGTTTGACAGCACTAAGATGGTACTGAGATAATAATTTAGTGAAAATGGCAATTTTGCTATTCTGAATTTGACGTTTTTCACCTAAAATTTAGATTTTCTAACTAAATCTGACTATTTTTAATCGCGACTAAAAACGTGTGGAATAAAATTGGTTGTCATGAACTATAAATTCACACCAACACCTCGACTTCAAATGCAAAAACAGTACTGAATCTTGTTTTTTTTCTTTTGCTTAAATATCTCGAAAACGGTGTGTCCAATCGCAAAAATAATGAAAATTTCGACCCCCTTTATAAAACGCTTAAACCCTCTACATGTAGGTAATATTTTTTCTTATTTTCCATACAAAAAGTGAAAATTCC
Source organism: Agrochola litura (assembly GCA_949152395.1). Classification (NCBI taxonomy): domain Eukaryota; kingdom Metazoa; phylum Arthropoda; class Insecta; order Lepidoptera; family Noctuidae; genus Agrochola; species Agrochola litura. The sequence goes on from OX424494.1 coordinate 3,577,829, forward strand.
ACATAAAACACGTCGAGGCTGGCCCCCCTAAGCGCCTCCGGCTCTAAAAAGATTCACGTGGTTAGGTTACGTGTCAAATTCGATTTAGATGTATCAAAATTATTTTTAAATTTAGAGAATTTATTTTGCAGAATAGCTTTAAGATTAAATAAAAGGCCCGCGTGTTCAATACACTGCATTGTGAACCTAAAAGCAGTGCAATAAGAGCCAGTTTTCGTCAAGTTCTGTAGTTACTTGCTGCATAAAGTGTTGCTTTTTTCCCCAGTTCGGCTGACTCTGATCGACGGCCTCAAAGAGTTGTGGGAGATTCCTCGCGCGGAGTGGGTGCTGCGCTGGCCCGGACAGGTTGTGATCGCGGGATCGCAGACCGCGTGGACTGCCGGCGTCGAGAACGCCATCGAAGAGTACGCCATGGAGGCATTCTTTGAAGAGAACTTGAAGCAGGTGATCAATGATATTAAAACAAAAGATTAATAAGCTGAAAAGTTATATAAAAAAACGGAAGCTTTTAGTCGCGCGTTTTGGCATTGATGCGATGTGTCATAATAATTATCGACAGTTTGTACAAAGAGTATTTAGTACACACTCTTTAACCGGATGACTTTCTACCGTCTGGAAAAATACGGAATACAATGCTTTTGGCGTAGAATTGAGCTTTTGATGTGAAACATCTATAGCGACGGGTCAGACGTCGCCACGCCAGCAGTGCCAATTCCAAACCAATGCCAACGCCAGTGTTGGCGTCGGTAAACTATCCTTTTATGCATATTACCTGTACATAATAATTTCGATGTTTCACATCTGCCAGGCGTCCCGCGACGGCTTATTTTTTTTTTCATAAAGATTTTTTTTCCACTTAATAATTATCAGCTTAGGTAATAAAAAAAATCATAAATTCAATCACTGACAGACAACGCACAGACGTGCAAAGCAGAGGCGGGTCGCTAGTAAATAAATAAAGTACAATGATTCCGTCTAAACCTTAAGCGAGCCGTCCACCGCCAGCTAAACTAAGTTAGTTTCAGTTTACTTTAGCCAGTTTTTCATACATGTGTCCAATGAAAAGCTGGCGAGCTATTTTGTAACGCGATGACTTTTTTTTATCGCGCACTGGTTTTAACGCAGTACTTAGCGCCGAGACTTAAAATTATTTTTGGTCGCTCGGCAGCTGGACAGCCTGCGCGCGCTGGTGAAGGGCGACCTGACGTTCTTCCAGCGTGAGGTGCTGTGCGCGCTCATCGTGGTGGAGGTGCACGCGCGTGACGTCACGCACACGCTCGTCGAAGAGAACGTGCGCAACATGTCCGACTTCCAGTGGATCTGTCAGATGCGGTTAGTCAAAGTCAAATCGTATATTTCAATAGGGTATTTTGCGTCTATCAAAAATATACAAGAATTGATGCTTAATTTAAAGATGTTGTGGCAAAATATATAAAATCGGTGAAGTTACACGCTTTTGAAATTATTCTTCTGTCCTTGTCACGCAAAACGTTAATTGCGCCTGAATGGCGCGAAGTTATTATGGCGTTCCTGTGTTGTGACGTCAAATCGCAGCAGTGTTGTCTCTGTCTAGCAAAGACTTTAAAACGCATACAATTTCGGCATTTTTGAGATATTTAAAGTTTTCTATTTTTTTTTGTTTCAAAAAAAAAAATTAGAAAACAATTAAAATTATGAATAACATAAAATCACAATAAATTCAACAAATAAAATTTGACATTCCTAATATTAACATTTAATTTCATATTACAATTATCGAATTTAAATCATTATTATTATTATAAGCCTGTGTTGTCCCACTGCAAGGAAAAAGTGGTAAGAGGGAAAGGAGGCCCCTTCTCTCTTTCCACTTTTCCCGGTGTACTGCGATAGCGGACCAATCTAATCGCGGGTCAATTTTAAATCATGCATTAAAATAAATAAATTGATTAATTTTGATTAAAATAAAATAATTATGATTGAAAACATTAACATTAGTCTCTATCTGACGCGTTGACTAGTCATAAACCCTGTAGACCATTAAAAGGCTTCTAGTTGTAGTTGCCCATTCAAAAATGTAGTTTCAAATGGAGACAAATGGGCAAGAAACTCTAACTGTTTACATTAATTAGATAATCATACGTGAAGACGATGCACCTTAAGTTCAGGCACTCTAAAGACAATTTCCACGCAAACTCCGCCCCCATGCACCCCGCCACTCCACTATGTGCTAAACGCTAACACAACAGTAATAAAGTTGAATATCGCGTGCGCTCTTTGATCGTGTTCGAGCACAGAACTAAATGGCGTAAGTCTCAATTCTTATTTCGTTTATAACTAAAGTAATAATTGATCTAGACAAAAAATAACTTGTGACTGGATAATAAATTATATTTTCTTACTGTTAATACTTATTTTAGCCATCAAAGCCGAGTAATCTTATTTTTTTTTTAATAATCTTTAAATAAAGACATGATTTTTGAATAAAAAAATGAATCGAGCGAAAATGTTACAATTACGTAACTGTCTTGTACATGAAAAGAAAAAGATCCAATACATCATATACAGAGATCCATTTTAATGTATATCTAGTCTGAATATTAATGCAAATTAACATTAAACTTAGGGAGCCTTCTCTTAAATAAAATAACTTTACTACAATAAAGTATTTGCAAATTTAGCATTATCAGATTAATTACTTACGTTGATAGACACATTTTACTCACAGACCTAGTGTGATCTGTAGACGAGCCAAGTTTTCTGGGCAGTGCAGAAGATTAACATAATTCTCATCAAAACTATTCCCGAACAATAATGTGTTAATGAAACTAATCTTTGTAGAAGACAATTATAGAGTCTATAGTCGTTTACAAAGTTTTTGGAACGAAGTTCTTCAAATTCAAATCTTTATTGCATATCACGTTTTTACAAGGTCTTAATAATAATAATAAAGTTCGCGGCTTGTAAACTTTCAGAAATCTTCACGCTAAAAAGTGTTAATACTTGTGACTGTCTTCTCCTAATTCAAAGAGAAAGAAAGAGAGAGAGAGAGAGAGAGAGAGGCAGAAAAAAACAAAAGAAAGGAGTAAAGTGATTACAGTATCTTGGGATAAAATTGTACACATCGGCCCGAGTACACTGCATGCCGGAAAGAGAGAGAAAGTGTGAATATAGTCAAAATGAAAATCCAAGCTTTGAAAATTTTCAAATTTATCATCATGGGTATCGTTTACATGGTTTTCGAGGGTGTTAAAGCTGATAGTGGGGTCGAAAAGTAAATCCAAGATGGCGCCTGCGAAAGTTTTCAAATTTTTTGTCATGGGTGTCCTTTTCATAGTTTTCGCGGGTGCTAAAGCCGACAGTGAGGTCAAAATGTATAATCCAAGATGGCGCCGCGAATATTTTCAAATTTTTCGTCATGGGTATCGTTTTCATAGTTTTCAAGGGTGCTAAAGCCGATATGAGGTCAAAATGTAAATCCAAGATGGCGGCTGCAAAAACTTTTTTTTTGTTTTAATTCATACACGTGAGAAAGAACCTCGTTCCTGACAGGAGTCCCCCGACCGCACACCTTTTTTTTATATACGGAATCAATGGTGCCGATTCCCTTGTTCACAAACTAAACTTAATTTAAGTTCAGTGCATCTTTTTCTTTCTATTTCATTAAGAAAAGGACAGAAGATAAATTTTAGTTTAGTCCTGTCAAATTAAATCAATATGTGAATGCCGTTGTAATAACGTAAAAACTTACTTAAGATCACACCCACATGTTACATACGACCACGTAGCATTCGTTTTTAGGGTTCCGAACCCAAATGGTGCCAACGGGACTATTTCTAAGGCTCCGCTGTCCGTCCGTCCGTCTGTTACAGGGCTGTATTTTTGTACCATTCTATGATTCTAAGTAGACATTTGAAATTTTCACAGTAGGAAAGCTCTTGAAATATGGGTTTAATTTAAATGCATGTGGCATGAATTTCAAGTTTACTGTATAGCCTTTAAAATGGTAACATTTTCATTAATTTTCAATAATTATTTAGTTTTACAGATCGCTCGGTACAAGTAATAAGTAGGTGATTCCATACTTTTGCTCGCGAGTGTATAACTGCTATAACAAAAAATAATAAAATTAAAATAATGTTAAAAATTACACAAGAAACGAAAACATATGTAGTGTTAAGAGCGTTTATTCTGAACGTGGGCAACGTCGCAAATAGATGTTGAATATTTCGCAGTTTTGATTAATTTGGCAATATTACTGTATGGAAATAAGAAATGTTGCTAACTAGCGAACTAGAATATTAATCATGAATTGCGATTATAACACTGAATTTGATGTAGCCGTTTTAGGTGTAAAAAAGGCATTTGGAAAGTTTCCAAATACTTTTTTTCGGTGGAATTTTTGGTAATATTCGGTGTTAGGATATTAATTATTGCATTTCATAATCAATATTTTAGTTTCCTAGCTAGCCACATTTCTTAATTCCATACAGCAATAAGCTTAATTAACAAATTAATCAAAACAAGTAAATATTTGACAGCTATTTACGACGTTGCAAACTTTTAGGATAAACCCTCTTAAATATTGTACGGTGGTACGGGAACCCTTCGTGTGCGAGTCCGACTCGCACTTGGCCGCTTTTTTACTTCTAATTTATGTTATTCAAAATGAGCCTCAACTAAAAAAATATAATTGCAGGTACTATCAAGTGATAAAGCCAGGGTGGCCACTAGAACCCGACGAGAAGCCAGAAATCTACCAAGACGAGACCATACTGGACACAAGCAAGTACTACCGCCAGTTCAGCCTTAACACCTGCGATGTCAAGGCTCTGAACGCCGTCATCATGTACCAGAATGAATATCTGGGAAACAGGTGTGTTAATGCATTCAATACGAAAAAGCGCGGTACGGCCCGCATGTAGTGTGCGATGGCTCCTTAAAATTGTACGAAAGTAATGTAGGAGGTTTTTGCAATGCGGTGCGGCCCGTCTAGTCTTAAGTCAGCTTTTGAAGTCAATGAGGTGCTGCCTCGTTGGTCTAGTGGTCGCAAGCGCTACTGCTGAGCATGAGGTCCTGGGTTCGATTCCCGGGTCGGGCAAAGTGTTATTGGGTTTTTCTATCTGAAATTTCTCAGTAGCAGCTCGGAGTCTGGATTTGTGCCCGGTTGATGGCAATAGGCTCGCCCCCTATTACATGGGACTTAAACATAACTGGCGAAATGTGGGTGTACCTGCTACAGGGACACCTCTGCCCAACCCTTCGGGGAAACAAGGCGTGATGTTATGTGAGGTGCTGATTTTGCGATGCCCATTTTGCATGTCAAATAGTTGCAATTTTTCTATAATAAGGAGTAGTAAAACACGAACGTGGGTTTATTTGTGATAATAATAGTATCACATGAGTTTTTTAATACCTAATTATAAACAGTTGCATACAAGAGTTTATCCACACCCATGATATGAATCCTCTATAAAAAGTTCTGAAACCATAGGGTATTGTACAATCCTCCTTCTGCGAAGCGGTAATGCTCGCGAAGGAGGAGGCGGAACGCGTGAGGGAGAGGCAAATTTCGCGCCCTCACGCCTCTAACCGCCGCAGGAGGAGACGCCCTGGGCGGGAATCGCGAGCCGATTTCCGGCCACCGTAGGCGCGGGCTTGCGGACGGTGAGCAATGGGTAGCTCGCCGTCCGATAAGGGCCAGGCCCGGGTCGACGGCGCGTTGTGTTCCACGCGCGCCTCAAAGAGGTGTCAGCAGAATTGACGGGGTCCGTTAGGGCCAATGCCTGCCGGGGGTTCGAAGAAAACCGATAGGGAAATCGTGGCCCCCGGCAACAGGGCAACCAAAGGAACACGGGTGGGTTTTAGTCAGTAAGAGTCTGACACGCCCTCCCGCTCCACCCAAAGCGGGAGAAGTTATTTGATAATTTCAAACCCAAAAAAAAAAAAAAAGTTTATTGTACAGTATTGTTTTCTCGACATTTCTGGTAATAATTGGTTAGAAATGTCCTTTGCTGCTTTAGAAATATCTGGTGATGTGTTATCAAAGCTTGTATCACTTATTTTTGTAAACAACATACTCGTAGTAATAAATTTTTTCAATACTAATAACGAACAAAAATGGCGGGATTCGACGTGAATTCGAATAACCCATAAGTTTTTTTTTTAATTATTGCGCTGTGGTAGTGAAACGCGCGTGCATGACAATGTTCTTTTTTTGAAATTCGTGTTGCACTATGAAATTTAGTACACACGGCTACACATCAAGGTATACATTTCCAGTATAAGCTGATCTCGCATTGTACGGAAATCCTATGTAATGCGAGATCAGCATAAACTGGAAATGTATAGCTTGATGTGTAGCCGTGTGTACAACACTATAACACTCGTTTGGATGATGTTATGGTTACTATGAATGGCAATAAGCTAACTGTTTCAGAAACTTCTATAGAGGATATATAGCATGGGTATAGATAAACAGACTTATGCGATGAGTCTGTTTATCGACTGACGAGTAAAATGAAATAAATAAATACATACATACATAAACTAACGCCATCTTCCCATGGGGCAGAAACTACAGAACGCCACCTGCTACGATCCTTACATACTCCTTTTGCCTCGTTTACGTTCATACATTTGGTCATACACGCACGTCGGTTGCAAAATGAAATAAATGTCGCGAAATACTTTTCACATATACCACGACATGTTCGCATGAATTTTTCAGCGTCGTTTAGTGCTCATACACACGAGCGGCACGTGTCATCGGCAGAGACGCAGTTTCCCAGTTAGATTCCCAGGTCGCGCAGTGTTGGATTTTTCCCATTAGGAATTTCTTCTTTTTGAACTGAAAACTTCTTTAGTAGCGTTGGGCATTTTTGAGATGAGACTAAACCATTGATTTCGCGACACTGTGACGACACCAGCTATTGACCATTAAAAAGACAACAACGCGGTGCTGATTTTTTTCAAGTTTTCACTTCTGTCGGCACTCCCGGAGTGCTACTGTATTTTTTTTAATGGCATTTCGCAGTTCAATTTAGGAGGTTGTCGGCTGCTTAACCGGACTTTCCTGTGGCTGCCTCAATAAATTAAGGCCTCCAGCCAGGGCATAAAACTTAGAAACTAAATGACTACACGCTAAGGGCACTCCCTGTGGGGTACGGACCTCGGCTTAGGGCGTCGCTGGTGGAGGACAGCAAGGGACAGGCTGGATCGGATTAATATTATTATTAGGGGAATTTAAAGCCACAGGCTCAGCGGCGCGGGCTGGCTCGGGCAGAGGTCGGGGCGGCTATTAGTAATTTCTCAGTACAAACTCGGATAAATGGATTTCTGACCAATTGCCTTGTCTCTAGGCATGAGCTTAAATATATTGGCGAAATGTAGGTGTATACGATACCCTCTTCCCAAGTCGTTAGGGAATACAGGTGTGGATGTTAATGGTATGTTTCTGTCCTCACAACTCCAGCGGCCGTCTGGTGATAACACCACTAACGGATCGCTGCTACCTGACTCTCATGTGCGCGATGCATCTCAAGTTCGGTGGAGCCCCCGCCGGGCCCGCCGGCACCGGCAAGACTGAGACAACCAAGGTAAACAATAGTACTCTACACTAGAGTAGGGGAAGACGAAAGCAACGGTGGATAGACTGTGAAAGATGATAATTATGGCGAGAAAAGGACTGATGAGTAATCGGTCGGTCGGTACTCGGTGTCGGTAGTAGTTTTATTTTATTGTTCTCTTCTTTTATGCACGTGTTTCTGTGACAAATGAACTTATTTTTCTTTCTTTCATCATCTGGCTAGCCCTTTCCCCACATGTGCCAAATTTCATCCAAATCCGTTCAGACATTTAGATGTGGAAAGGTAACAGACAGACAGACAGACAGACCGACAGAAAGACAGTTAATTTCGCAGTTAGAGTATTATATAAATACAGATAATAGGGATGATGACAAAAAAAACATTTTTTGTCCGTCTTGTAGATTTTTAAAATATATTGGACACATATTTTTTCTTTTTTTACGTTGTCAAAAGATTACGGCGATACATTGAGTTAAAATGTGCCGTGACGTCACTTGTACGTAGATTTTATACTTACTTGTGACGTAGCGACCCCCACTCCCCCAACTTTAATGCGTTTTATCATTTAGTCATTTTTTACTAATATGATAAAGCAAAAAATACGTGTCTAATATTGTTTTATTATCTGACTGACGGACTAAATAGAATTTCTTTTTTTTTGACCCAGGCGTCATGCCTATTAATGTATCTTTGACGTTAATTAAATAGAACAAAAAAAAACGTTTGTTGATTATTTTGTACAGGATCTAGCCAAGGCGGTGGCGGTGCAGTGCGTCGTGTTCAACTGCTCTGATCAGCTCGACTTTAGGGCTATGGGGAAGTTCTTCAAGGGACTGGCTGCGTAAGTACACAGTATACAGTCCGCATAAAAAATATCGGGACAATCTGCCTATTGAAAATGATTAATCAGCTTTAATTCTGCCCTTAATACAAGTTATTTTATAACTTAGTGAGGGTGCTGGTTGCAACACCTACCTGTTTTGTTAACTAGCATAAGTCAAGTGTACCTACAGATGATACTATTTAATGTTAACACTATTATTTGATTCAATAAAATTTTACTCATTCATTATTTTTTTTACATATTAAATACATTTTTAAATACTTTTATAAAAATCATCAAAAAAACATTTAAAAATATAAAAATAGTGGCCCATCGGCATCAGGAACAGGGTCCAAGCTGCCGGTGGTCAGGGCTCAAGAGAGAGGAAGCTCCTCACTATGCGTGCCGTGTTTATATAATGTGCGTGGATTATAATATATTGGTGACACCGCTCGTCGTGTGTCGCGCCTGTTTGAATGAGCCTTTAGGTATGAAATCTCGGTAGTACGTTCCCGTGGGATATTCACGCGAGCGAAGCCGTGTGCAAAAGCTTGTTTATAATAATACTTAATTGCTACTTAGTCCTCTTCCTCTCTCCTAATTCTGCTGTGCCCGACAAGGTCCACATGTTATACCATCTATGTAATACATATGGAATGCAATTAAGAATTGAGTATTAACACAGCATCTGCCTGGCTTTTTCCTAATTATGTTGGGGTCGGCTTCTAATCCAACAAGATGCAGCTGAATACCAGTATTTTACATGGAGTGACTGCCTATCTGACCTTCATAACTCAGTTATTGGGTAATACGATACCCCGTAAGACTGGTTGTCAGACTTTCGGGCTTCTGACGATCCGTAACTACTGTCAAAGATTGACAGAAGAAAAAATGACAGCCGGGACCAACAGCTTAACGTGCTTTCCGAGGCACGGAGGGATCTCGATATAGTTATGATGGATGATCGCATTGGTCACCCATCCAAGAACCGACTGCGGCAAGCGTAGCTTAACCTTCGATCGACTCGTGCGGTTGTTATCATTTACCCACGATTTCTTCATAAAAATGCAACAACTATCCTATTACAAAAACAATTTCAACAGTAAAAAAATTTAAAAAACCCGACTCATTTCCTCATTTCTCTTTCCTACTCCATCACCAGCCCCTGTTCACCTATCCACCTATCTATAACCTATTCATTGAGACCATTCCAATGAGCCCAAACACGATACCTGTGCTGTAAGTTGGTAAGGGAGTTGGGTATCCTGCAAATTCCAGGCGATACTACAGCATCAGTTCAAGGTTACTATGTTCTTCTAATATCATTGAAGTAACAGAATACCTTATTTCAAATCGATCAAACCTGTTGAAGATACCTACTCACATCCATTTATCAACTTGAAAAGAGCTGATAATCTACAAAAGGCTGAACCGATTTTGATAAAACATGTCTAAGAACCATCGCTAGAAAACCTGCTTTCAAATAAAAAAAACCGCATTCAAATCGGATCACCCGTTTAGGAGCTACGGTGCCACAGACAGACACACATACATACCGGTCAAACTTATAACACCCCCCTTTTTGCGTTTGGAGTTAAAAATGTATGAAACAACTGTTTTTTTTTTCGAAATTTCCGAGTTTTTTCCATATTATTAATACAACCTACTATCACTGTTTTAAATATTTGACACTGTTATAATAAATAAAATTCATTTATTTCGGGTAACTGGGCTCATAGAGGTCAATTTACAAAACATATCACACTAGTAATATAATATAATATAATAAAATACATACATAAAATCACGCCGTCTTCCCATGGGTGTGGCAGAAACTACAGAACGCCACCTGCTACGATCCTTACATACTCCTTTTGCCTCGTTTACGTTCATACATCTGGTCATACACGTACGCCGGTTGCGAGTACTACGCATCTGGCCTTTCTGAAGAACATCACCAATAAGGTCAGTATATGTCCTCCTAGGGCGTCCCCGACCGGCCTTTCCCTAGAATAAAATTCATAATAAATGTCAAAAATTCAAAATGAAATAAGATACCACTACAATTAAAATAATACAAACAAAGACACACGAGGATTAATAATGCCTGACAAACGGCCTTGCCGGAACATGCCTGCTGCAGCAATGCAGCATCTAGGGGCAGTCCAGCCTGGCAGCAATCATCGCCAGAACTGTATTGGAGCTGGCCCGTACTCTGCGCACCAGAGAGATGCTCCGCCTGCGCATAGTCGCGTAAAAACAGGCGGTACGCTCCTCCGCGAACATACCCGAGACGCTGCAGAACCGAGGCAGCCCATCACAATCCTAAACGCATTATTGTAGAGAACGCGTAGGTCGCTATAGCACTTCTTTGTGTATAAATCGATTGGGTTTTTCTATCAGGAATTTCTCAGTAGTAGCGTGAAATCTGGATTTGTGCCCGGTTGGTGGCATTAGGCTGCTTGTCCAATAGGAGCGGAGCTCTGAAGCAGAGTTTAGATTCTATTGGTTAATATTGGCACATTTCTCCGGTCCGCTGCCTCGCTCCGCTCGTGGATAGGCAGCCTTAGGCTCGCCTCCTATTACATGGGACTTAACTATGACACCTCTGCGTGACCAACCTTTCGAGGATTCCAAGCTTCATGTTATGTTATAAATAGATATATTTTGGTTCAAGGTCCGGCGCTTGGGCGTGTTTCGACGAGTTCAACCGCATTGACATTGAGGTGCTGTCCGTGGTGGCCCAACAGGTATCAATTAATTTGTTATTAAATAAAGATTGCTGTTGTCTGTTAAGCAGGCTTAGGGGAGGCCTATTTTCAGCGCGTAGGACTCTTTTGGCTGATGTCTATGAACTATGACCGAAGTCTCATTGTGCTTAAGAGATAATAGTAGATTATTCACTAAGACGATAAAGCAGTGTCTTAAGTCACGGGCGCAATTTTGAATCCCGAACGCAACGAAGGATTCTAGGGCTCCCGAGCGTAGCAAACATGCGCTCCGGCGCCGTGTACTGGAAGCCTTACTTCCGGTGCTTTCGCATTGGGTTTTAGGGTTCCGTACCCAAAGGGTACCGACGTGACCATCCAGATATATAATACTCATCGAGGAGCTCGTGGCTAAGTTATAACAGCCACACGGGTCGATCCAGCTAGTTAAGCTACGCTTGGTGGAGTTGGTCCGCGGACGGGTGACCATCTTTACATACCGAGACACCCCCGTGCCTCGGAAAGCACGTTTACCCGTTTGTCCCGGCTGTCATTCGTGGATCTTTGCCAGTCGTTACGGGTCTTCAAAAGCTCGAAAGTCTGACAACAAGTCTTACCAAGGGGTATCGTATTACCCAGTTACTGGGTTGTGGAGGTCAGATAGGCAGTCGCTCTATGTAAAATACTGGTATTCAGCTGCATCTGGTTAGACTGGAAGCCGACCCCAAGTTGGGAAAAGGTTAGACAGACTGATTGACGTATACAATGTCTCCCAAGGGCATGTACCCGCCCGCATTTTTCTGAATATTCATGAAAAATTCTCGAAAAATAACTTTAAAAAGGGGGGGTCTATCTTCACTATTTTTATTTTCCGAGGCGACATTGTATAATACTCATATACACATTTTATTATTTCTGTTGCTTGAAATAAATGAATATATTTTATTGTCATAATCTTTATCTGACTGAAGGTGGCGACTATCCAGAAAGCGCAGATCGCTAGGCTGGACAGGTTCATGTTCGAAGGTGTGGATCTGCCGCTCAAGGCCTCCTGCTCCGTCTTCATCACGATGAACCCAGGATACGCTGGTATGTCATATGTCATGGATGATATTATTGTGTGATTGTAAAGATAAAGATAAGTTTATTTGTCTAAACATGCGTATACATGCAAATTAAGCATGCAGGATGTCACAATATCGTCCGTACCTGTTTCACCCGTAAGGCATACAAATTAATAAAACTAAAAAAAAAAAAACATAAAAAACTAAATTACAAAATAAAACTAAATTCTAAAGGCACTTTAATCCATTTATGGTAGTGTCATTCAAAAAGTCACTTATATTATAATAACACTTGTTCGTTAATAAATCTCGCATCTTTTTTTTAAACAAATTCACCGGCAATGCTTTATATGACTGTGGTATTTTATTATAAATTTTTGGAGCCATACAGAAAACGCTTTTTCCCATTTTTTTGTAGGTAATAATTCTCCTCGTTCCTATTTATTTACGGTAGATCCACAGTTGTAGCCCGTGAAATTAAAATTTTCTTACGTTTTTTGCAATTTGCAGGTCAGTGATAGGTTATATCAGATAATAATAATATATTAGAATAATTAATTGTCAATCATTGACTGCCTCGTTAGACCAGTGGTCTCAAGCGCTACTGCTGAGTATGAGGTCCTGGGTTCGATTCCCGGGTCGGGCAAAGTGTTATTGGGTCTTTCCATCTGGAATTTCTCAGTAGCAGCAGATTTGTGCCCGGTTGATGGCTATAGGCTCGCCCCTATTACATGGGACTTAAGTTAGATTTGTTCCATAAGAACTTTTCCATAAGATATTTTTTCCATCTTAGAGGCATGTATTAATTAAAGATCACAGAAAAACTGTTTTTGCAAGTCTCAGTGATGCCATCTGGCATAATATAGCAAAATTACTAATAGTCAAGTTTGACAGGAAACGCTTTTACCAACACAAACAAACATTTGAGTACCAACCGTCAGATAGTTTGAAATATCTAAGAAAAAATATTTATTTTATATAAATACTCGGTAAATTATAAAATACTTTGGAAAATAAACCATGGTTAAGTCCAGTCGTTTTATCACTACGAGGTTTGCAATACCACAATATGCATTTGGGCTTGTTATGCACACAATGCGTCCTGTCATGTGGGGCGTATGACACGAGACATGAACCAAACTGAGCAAGCATTGCCCAAAACCACAATAATATTACGGAAAGGTGTAATATTTTAAGAGAAATAAAGACTAAGCGCACAAGCATAGACTTGCTGATCTTTGTACTTACTAGATGTGGCCTTCAAATTAGAAGTAGTTACTGGAGTTACCTGGTTCTGAAGTACAACAAACAAGCGACACAATACGAATCTATATGCATTACAAAAATAATTGACCTTCAAGAAGTACTTTATAAGAAGTTAGTAAAGAAAAGAAAAGAAAGAAAAATAAACCTATTTTTCTTTCTTTTCTTTTCGCTGTCCCCGGCGAATAAAATGGTAATGTGCTACTACGATAGTTTTAAGGTTATTGCATATTCGATATTTAGAGGTCCGATTACACTCTGTCAATTTTTAACCGACTTCCAAAAAGGAGGAGGTTATATGTTCGACGTGTATGTTTGTTTTTTTTTTTTATGTTTGTCCATCGTTTTCTCCGTCATTTGTGGACCGATTTTGAAAATTCTTTTTTGTTTGAAAGGGTATGCTTCCAAATTGGTCCCATATAAATTTGATTAACTTTGCTGGGGTAGTTTTTGAGTTATCTACAAAATACGTATTTTTTTCCCACTTAGTATGTAGATGATATGATAAGTTCCTGTCACTGGTAGCAGGTAGTGGTATTCAAATGTGTGTGGGGTAGGTACCACAAAAATAAAAACTTTACAAAAACATAACAACCGACTTCCAAAAAAAACGACTTTTTTTATTAGGTATGGTCAACAACGACAGTCATGAACTCTGTTACTTTTACTTTAAATCTAAATTGACACAAAATTATTCCATACACTGCTTTTTTAACCGACTTCAAAAAAAGGAGGTTACTCAATTCGACCGTATATATATATACAGTATGTTAACTAACGAAAGGCGTTCCCGTTAACCCGCAATAGTATAGCATCCATACATGCTAAAAAAAATATTACCATTCAAAAACAAAATGCTTTTTTTATTTTTTATAATAAAATATGCACAAAAAATATTAAATTGATACTTAAAAGAAACACTCTGTACACGCGTACATGTTCAAAAGTGTAAGAACGGCAATGTCGCAAATTACTACTTATGAATGAAGGGCCACGTGCGCTGTGCGGCGATCTATTTGATGCACCTAGCCCCGCCCCCTGCCCCCCGAATGTCCATCTAATTTTATTCGGAACTAATCTCGCGCGCTGGCCGGATGTGCATTTATTTTCGCAATGCAACATGAGTGTTCTTTCGTCATTCGTGTGTGAAAAACGGTGCTCAAGAGTATGTTTTCATAGTGCTCATTTATGCTGAGTGTAATTATGATGGTGCATGTGCTCTGAGGAGGTATGCTGAGAGGTACCCCAATGCAAATCAACCGCGGAATTCCCTGAGTGTCCTGGTGCGTCTCCGTAACAATGAACCAGTAGTGCCGCGTGGTTCTGGTGGCCCCCGACCCGTGATCTCTGTGCGGCAGGAAGAAAACGTGCTAAGGCATTTTGAGGAGGAGCTCGGTTCAAGCACTAGAAGGGCCGGCCGCCTGTTGAACACTAGTCACGTCAGAAAAACAAACAGCATCCGTACTCACTCCAAAAAGTGCAAGCGCTGCTTGGCTTGCTGATTTCGCGCGCCGGTTAACATAGGTATTGCCAGCGGGCACTGCAGTGAAGCGCGGAGGACACCCACTTCATCGAAAACGTCATTTGGTCAGAAGAAAAGCCTATTTACGCGCATGTGGAATCGGCGTGTATGCCATCATCACATACGCGAGGACCCGCTTTTATTGCGACGAGTACACCAAAATAACCGTCCGCGATTGCAACAATGTGTAGAGAGAGGAGGTCAGCATATTGCAGTTCAAAATCTAGGTAAGTTTTTAAACATCATAATAGGTACCTAAAAGACACTAAACGACTGTGTCACAAAATAAATAAGTTCAGAAGGCCCACTCTTTGTTTAAATTGCTTTTACACTCGCTCAGGGAATACCCCGTTCAACGAGCGTGTTACTACTGTGTTGTTACATTGCAATGAATAAACGCAAGTACTTCTTATTACGAATGCAACTGCATAAAGTTATTTTTTTAATTTCTATGACATTGCAGTAAACATTCACTTACTAACGTGCAATACCATCATTATGATTTAAAAGCTAGCCTAAACTGTGATTTAAATAATTAAATGAAACTTTCTCTAAACTTAACCGCCCACTATTTATCAGCATAGGTACGTTATTTTTTAGATACAATTTATTTTATCTTATTAACACTGTAAGTCTGTACCACCGTGTCTTGTGTACTAGTTCCGTGAGTGGACCTTCTGTACTCGTATCTGTTTATTTTGTGGCCGCAAGCTCGCGACGACGCCGATGACGACGTAGCGGGCCCCGTGCAGTGCAATTTTGATATTATTGAAACGTGGCTTAGATAGGTACATGAATTTATGTTTTTACTATGTTTGCGAATAGGTCCTTTCAAGCCCGGTACATGAATTTATGTTTTTACTATGTTTGCGAATAGGTCCTTTCAAGCCCAAGGGGCGCGTTCAGTGACGCGTTCCTTTGTCAGCCGGCCATTTGAGACGGGTAGTTAAATGTTATTGCTAAATCTAAACATACTTAAATGTTTAATTCTACTGATAACAACCCGACGACGTGCATTTCACTGTCTTTTAAATTAACTTTGCCGCCTTTATCAAAGTCGCCGCTCGCCATTCAGAACCGCCGCGCCGCCGCCGCCCGCCGCCGCGCCGCCGCCGTGCCGCCCCGCGCGCTCCCCCGGCCGGCTCGGTAGGTAAGGTAACACGCTCGGCATACGCGCCGCGCGCGACACAAAAATTGCGATGTTGCCGGTTTGTGCAACGCCACTACGCTAGGTACTATTCCGCATTACTATTTTGATTTTAAACAGGACGTTTCGAATTTATTGTCAATTATTCCATTTTTTTAATTCGGATTTTTTTATACTTATTTTTCTATGCTGATATTTTTATTTAAATCTATTAATGATATAGATTAACGAGTTTAAGGGAACGCCCTCTGTTATTTAACATACTGTATATATTTTTATGTGTTCGCGGATAACTTCGTCATTTATGAACCGATTTTGATAATTCTTTTTTTGTTGGAAAGGAGATATCCCAAGAGTGGTACCATGATAAGGAAACTAGGATCTGATGATGGCATCCTAGAGAAATCAAGGGAACTCTTCAAATATTATTGGCAAACCTTTAGCGATGTGGGTATTTTTATAGTAACTCGTGCAGTTGCTCTTGGAAAACACCATTTAGTTAAGTGGAACTGATGACGAAGACCACAAATAGCCACCGGAACTACTCAATAATAAGTACTTCACGGGTGCGATTCGATTACTTTAATATGGTTACAATGCAATTTATGCTCGTCACAATGCATATGGAGAAGTGGAGCTGATGGTGAAGTACCAGGAGAACTCCTCAACGATGAACGTCCCTGAATCGGGAAAAGCAATATTTTGTAAAAAGGTGATGAGCAGTTGGCATTAGGCTAATGTAACTTAGATAAATTACAAATTGACCCACTAAAAAGCGAGAAATAAAAACACAAACACACATACAAAAAATACAACCGATTTCCAAACTACAAACTGAAAAATAACTTAAATTTCAGAAGTCGGTGTCTTTAGATCAGTATTTTAGTTTTTTGACACCGACTTCTGAAATTTAAGTTATTTTTCAGTTTGTAGTTTGGAAATCGGTTGTATTTTTGTAAAAAGTTTTTATAGCATTTCTTATTATAATATTATGTCATAGCTAAAAGTAAGTAATATATTAGTTTACATTTGTTCCGGTTTTATTTTAACAATGCGCTTAAATTTAAAAAAAATGTTAGCCAGGTAACCGGTCGGCGGTGATCTCTCGCGTCCGGTCCTGGTTCAGGCCATGGTACGGATCGAGAGGAAATGGCAGGCCATTACCTCCTTCTGCGAAGCGGTAATGCTCGCGAAGGAGGAGGCGGAACGCGTGAGGGAGAGGCAAATTTCGCGCCCTCACGCCTCTAACCGCCGCAGGAGGAGACGCCCTGGGCGGAAATCGCGAGCCGATTTCCGGCCACCGTAGGCGCGGGCTTGCGGACGGTGAGCAATGGGTAGCTCGCCGTCCGATAAGGACCAGGCCCGGGTCGACGGCGCGTTGTGTTCCACGCGCGCCTCAAAGAGATGTCAGCAGAATTGACGGGGTCCGTTAGGGCCAATGCCTGCCGGGGGTTCGAAGAAAACCGATAGGGAAATCGTGGCCCCCGGCAACAGGGCAACCAAAGGAACACGGGTGGGTTTTAGTCAGTAAGAGTCTGACACGCTATCCCGCTCCACCCAGAGCGGGAGAAGTTATTTGATAATTTCACACCCAAAAAAAAAAAGCCAGGTAACCGGTATTTGTTTTTAAAGCAACCTATATTTTTATAGTGAACGATAGTGTTGCCGACAAGGATCAAATATTGCATAGGAAATTTTGAAATTAGCAACCAGATTGATTTTGTCTAAGCAACCAGATTAATTTTGCCTAGTGGGCAAAAGCTAGTATAGTAAATAAAGATAAGCCCTTGTCCCTCAGGTCGCACGGAGCTGCCAGACAACCTCAAGGCGTTGTTCCGTCCCATCGCTATGATGGTGCCAGACTATACGCTCATCGCTGAAATCTCTTTGTTCTCTTTCGGCTTCTTTGAGGCCAAGATCTTGGCTTGCAAGATCACTACCACCTTTAGGCTGAGCTCGGAACAGCTGTCTGCTCAGGTCAGTTGATCATTTTTAACCGACTTCCAAAAAGGAGGAGCTACCACAACTAAAAAGTGAAAAATAAAAACTTTTTACAAAAAAAAAACAACCGACTTCCAAAAAAAAACACTACAAAGTGAAAAATAACTTTAATTTCGGAAGTCGGTGGCAAAAAACGAAAACACAAAACAAAAACCACCGACACCGACTTCCGAAATTAAAGTTATTTTTCACTTTGTAGTGTTTTTATTATTCAGTTTCAGTGTTCATTTTAGTTCAAGATTGGTCTCAATAACTATATTGTAAATCGATCATAAGTATAACACATGATAAAAATAATTGATGTGAAAAATATGAAAGAGACATTTGTTTTTGATAGTTGTCAACCAGCGTATACCTACAGGTAAACCAGAAAAGGTATGCGCTTCGATAATCTTCGCATTTCCGAATTAACCCGAACTTCGCGGCATAGAGTAACCCCCAACGGAGGTAATGTTTCTAAGTTTTGTACTAGTGCGGCACAGAGCGCGGTAGTACTACACTTATCATTACGCGTTTGTATGAAGGTTTCTGCCTGTCGGGTACCTTTTCCCGTTCCAGGTCGTCATTTGTAAGTTTTAAGGTTTGAAAACGTTTTTGGAATTGCTTAAGAGTTTGTTAATTTTGTAAACATAGTAATACATTGGTATTTCCATAGTTTTAACAGCTCTAAATTAGTTCTCATAATCGCGCGTTCGTTTTTTCGGAGATAGACGATGATTCCCGAAGCGCATATTTTTATTTGGAAAGCTGTACTTATTATGAAAGAAATATCTAAAAGGTAAAACTAGACTGCGGTCGAGAGTGTCTTAAAAATATAAAATTAGTTAAAAAATTATTTTGATGTATATTATTATGTACTTTCTTTAGGACCATTACGACTTCGGCATGCGTGCCGTGAAGACCGTAATCACGGTCGCTGGTAACCTGATCCGGCAGATGCCGGACGCCGATGAGCGTCAGATCGTACTGCGAGCACTTCGAGATGTTAACGTGCCCAAATTCCTTTCGAATGACCTGCTGCTGTTTAATGGTAAGCTAATTGAGTAAATGAGTTCAATCGGGAATTTATAATAAAAGAAGTGGACTGTATTAAAATAGTTATAATACCGTAATTAACAAGAACAACGTATATTAAAGACGGTAAAAAGAAATGCCCATAGTGGGTGGAGCGCGTCTGTGAGTAGAGGGCGCTCGCGTGGCCGGTTTGGTACTCCGAGACCCCGACCATTCTCCGCGGTTGTCTACGCGTATATGTGGTGCGCTGACATTGAGTATCACTATTATATCGGCACGTACCATATATGTAAAGGTGTCTATAGATTTGCCTGTGCCCTATTAACGATCGATAAATATTAAGACTAAATTCGAGACGGACGTAAATTTGATATCTTATTTTTTTGACGTTTATTTATCGATCTACATCGATATACGATGTCGATCGTTTGTGAGGTTGCTTAAATATTTATGTAATCTCTATTTACACTATTGATGACACGTATCCATCGTCAAAAATCGAAAAAAATCTGTAAACACCTTTAGAATAATATCAGCAAAGTGGTAGCCATAGTTCGGATCCGCGGTCCGTAACCGAGATATAAAGCCAGTCCAGGGTGATCCGGACTTACATTGATATCGCCATTAGTAGCGGCCAGTTCTACAACAGGGCGACCCCGAGATAACTCCTCCCGGACTACTCTACCCAGACAACTCGACCTCATGACAATTCAACCCCCGGATAACTCGACCCGGAGGGTAGTCCGGGTCGAGTAGTTGGCGCAAGCAGAAGGTACTCCAGCCACTACTTCGGCAATGATCGATTGTGGAGCTTCTTGCGTGGACGAACCTTTTTCCTTCTATATATATTTGTACGATGTAAATTGCCTAATTACAATGTAATACGCCGCCTTGCGGGGGCGTCGCGACATCTCTAGTGCCGTCTTCAGTCACTAACTCGGCGCACAGTTGGAGCAACTTACTAACAGTCCGGCGGTCTTCAGTGCGCGGCCGCGCACCGTCGTGGTCGGATGTTGATGCTGGATGTAGACCACTACAGTATCAGTCACGTTGTCGAAGTCGAGTTGTAGGAGTCGAATTTCTTGTGGTCAGGTCGTCCGGGTCGAGTTTTGAGGGACTCGAGATGACAGGGACGAACTGTCTTTATGCCGTGGAGGCCATCAACGTTGATACTGGACTAAAAAACAAATACACCGACTTTGCAACTTGATAAATCCTAAAAGTTGAAGTTTTACAAATAAAGGCTCTTTAAACCAGGCGCGACACGCGGCGCGACACCGCACCGCTCGTCGCGCGACGAGCGGTGTCTTTGTGTCGCGTCGCGTGTCGCGCTGATCTGTACAAGCCTTAAGGCTTCTGACATTGGCTAGTTCTGGTGTCGGGTTAGAAAGTCTGTCTCCGGGGACTCCTAACTAGATCAATTTCGAAACTTTCTATAATCGTTGATTCTCTTTGAACGAGTGTGGTGATCAATATACTCGCCCCTTTAAATGACAAGGGGCTTTTTCTGGCTGATATTACACGGAAAATCCACTGTATTTTCTTTCGTATTCAGGTATAATATCTGACCTGTTCCCACGCGTGGAGGTGCCCGTCGTGGAGTACGGCATTATGGAGACATCCATCCGAAATGTCCTCGTCAAGAGAGGATACGACGATCTATATTGTAAGTTGCTCTTAATTCATATTTTATGTGCCTTATTTCTAATCTAATATAGTACACTAGCGGACGTCACGCGGTTTCACCCGCGTAGTTCCCGTTCCCGTGGGAGTACGAGGATAATATATAGCCTATGTTACTCGCTGATAATGTAGCTATCCATTGCTGAAAGAATTTTTAAATCGGTCCAGTAGTTTTTAAGTTTACTCGTTACATACAAATATATAAAAATACAAATCTTTCCTCTTTATAATATTAGTACAGATATAGATTACTGTCGCGGCCTGCAACTAGGGCATTGATGGACGATCGTGAAAATGTGGACCGAGGCGAAACCGAGGCACACATACGTAAGTCCATCAATGCCTGGTTGCGGCCAAGGCTTGTATAGCACTTTTCTCAAATAATGCGCGGAAATTCAAACCGAGTAAATGTTTAAGTGCTCCCTCGATTGTGTTTTTGACAGATTTGGCATACAAAATGTATCTTCTTTTCGTGTGGTTAGTGACTAACCTGGTGTCAGAGTTTTAAAGCCGCCCATGGGCCTCTGACTTAGCTTCACATGCCGTCGAGAAATATCTCTCAGGCATGCCGGTTTCCTCACGATGTTTTCCGTCACCGTTTTTAAAGCAAGTGATAATTTTACGATACGCACTTGATTCCGAAAAGTCAGAGTTGCGTGCCTTGGGTTCGACCTCGAGACCTATGACTTGGCAGTCAGACGGTCACACCACTAGGCTATCACTGCCACAAAATTTATCAAAAACATGCCGTCCAGAGACAAACTACTGAAACTTTACAAATCCTAGCCTTTCATGTTCTCGGAATAAAACTCGGTTTTTTCTTGCAGCGTTCATATTCAAAGTGATTCAATTGTATGAGACGACGGTAGTGAGACATGGACTTATGTTGGTTGGGCCAGCTGGTGCTGGGAAAACAAAGGTTACCCATTCTTTTATCTTCAACCTGTTGTGTCGCAGTTCGAAGCTTCCATATATCATATATATTTCCTTTACACTTTCGAGACAATAGGCCTGTGTACAATTTTTTTTCAAATATTGAACACGTATTTTTTCTTTTTTGACGTAATCAACAGATTATAGCGATACATTGAGTTAAAATGTGGCATGACGTCACGCCTTGCTGGATTTAATACTGCGTTGTGACGTAGCGAGTCCCCACTCCCCAACTTTAATGCGTGTTTTCTTTATTTTTGATTAATTTGATAAAGCAAAAAATACGTGTCCAAAAAATACGTGTAGACGAACTAAATATTTTTTTTTTTCCTAGGCAGCTACAGTATTGTTCTTTTGCTCCGTATATATTATTAGTATTTAAAATTAAAACAGTCGTGATAAATTATTGCAGACTAATTGAAAATCCATAATATTAGGCCAAAAGACTGCTGCTGCTAATAAATTTATACATAAGGAAAAACGAAAGGCTTAAACATAAAAAGAAGATGAGGGATTTTACTTAAAAACGGTGGTTAGAGCATTTGATAGAAGCAGCTACACCAGTTTTTGTTTTGAAGTAAAATTATATAACGTCAAAAAGTCCTTTGTCTAAGAGTGCGAAAGATCAGGCTAGAAAAAAAAGCTTTTTATCATTGTCTTAATTATAGTTTATCTTTTTTTTAATGAGTTGGATATTTAAAAATTAATCACAATTTTTTTTTTTGGGTTTTGATCTGTTTAGTTTAAGAGTTTATAATTTAAATGTATGAGTGAAAACTATGAACTAGAATTATGTCTGAAATAAATAAATAATAAAAATTAAATTAAAATATTACCTTTCGCCCCTAGTGTTACGAAACTCTACGTGACGCGCTGACAGTAATCAAGGGCAAGCTAGCCCCCGACGGGTTCCCTTTCACCCCTGTGCACACATACGTGGTGAATCCCAAGTCTATCACCATGGGGCAGCTATATGGGGAGTTCGACCTTAACACACATGAATGGTATGTTTTATAATATTTGTTCGGAAAACTTTATTTATTTATATATTTTATTGTACACAAGAAAATACATAGCAAAAAATAAATTTAACCCTTCAAAACATACAATGGGCAGCCTTATCGCTTTCTGCGATCTCTTCAATTCTTATTTTCTTGCTAACTGTTAATATGGTGCTATGCGGAACCCTGTTACTAAGCCTCCGCTGTCTATTGTTCCGTCCGTCTGTCTGTCAGCAAGCTGTATCTCATGAACCGTAATAGGTAGACAGATTATGTATTTTAATTGTCGCTATACAAGTAATAAAATTTAATAAAGTTACTCCATGAGCTCTAGACAATGACTGACATACGCGGGTAAGATTTTTTTTCAATATCTAGAATTTGTTGGACCCCTTAATTTTTAACGTTATTTTATCATTTGTTGTTATATCGGCAATAGAAATACACAAACTGAAATACAGCTATAATGGCAGAAATAGGTGAGGTGGTAATACTTACCCGGATGAGCACCATTGTTTGTTGTTTGTGAATAAAATGTAACCTTGCTGCCTGCCTTGCTTTATTCCAAGTTCTCATTTCTGTGGTGTAGTGAGAAGATTTAAAAGTATCGCTATCGACACAACAGGAGAAAAACAGTAGAAACAATGGATGGACTGGGTGATTATAGGCTAGGAAGGGTATGACTATCGAGATGGCGATTAATAAAGAAGTATGTAAGAAAAAAACAGTGGCCCTGCGGGAGTGCCGACAGAAGTGAAAACTTGAAAAAAAATCGGCACCGCGGTAATCAACGCGTTGATGTTTTTTACTCCACGCACCGCGGTAATCAACGCGTTGATGTCTTTTTAATTGTCCTTTTGACCATTAAAAAGACACCAACGCTGGTGTCGTCACAGTGTCGTGAAATAAATGGTTTAGTTCCATCTCAAAAATGCCCAACGCGCCTAAAGAAGTTTTCTCTTCAAAAAGACTGTTGCGCCGATTACAAATAAATCGGGATAAGGGAATGATGATGACAAGACGCTATGCATTCGCGTCACAAAAATGTGTAAAGGCTTGTGCAGACCAGCGCGACACGCGACGCGACACAAAGACACCGCTCGTCGCGCGACGAGCGGTGCCTTTGTGTCGCGTCGCGTGTCGCGCCTGTTTGAAAGAGCCTTAATGGACTTTGTCTATTTGATTAAACACCAGGACCGACGGCATTCTGTCGAGTTTGGTCCGCGCGGGCATCTCGGTTGAAGACATGGACAAGCGCTGGTATATATTCGATGGACCTGTCGATGCCGTCTGGATTGAGAACATGAATACTGTGCGTTACATTTTTAGTAAAAACATGACTGTTTTACATTCCAACAAAACAGGTATTATGTGTTGAATAAAACACAGTGTTGAGGCTGAAGAAAGCTGATGTAAATTCGCCTTATATTGGTTACTTATGGTTAAAAACTTACCTAATTGTCCATGGTTGGTCCATTGGAGCTGTCTCTCTCGTTCACCAGCGTGCGTCCTCTTGGAGGGATGCCTGTCACGGAGCTGTCAATGTCATAGAGTCTTCAGCTCACCAGCAAGATACCTGTTTTGTTGGAATGCAAAACAGTCATATTATGTGCTTTCCTAAAACAGTGTTGAGGTTGAAGACCTGTTTGATATCTGCCGGTGATAAATAAACGCTATGATGAATGAATTATAACATTCCTTACTGTATTGTAGACTTGCTTTTGCCCGCGACTTCGCACGCGCAAAGGTCGGAAAATATCCCACAGGAACGTACTACCGATATTCAGAGTACTTATCATATGTCCTAACCCAGGTCATGGCCTATCCGTATGCCATTCATCTTAATCTGTTCAGCCGTTACGGCATGAAAAGGTAACAAACAGATAGATAATAAATCTGTTTTAGGGTTCCGTACCTCTTAATGAAAAACGGAAACCCTTATAGGATGACATTGTTGCCTGTCAAGACACTTTTTCTCAGAAACGCGTGGAGGTATCAAGTTGAAATAGATATTAAAAACTTAGGCTAAGCGCGCACTACGGATTTTGATCGTTGCGGATAATATTTCGTGTTGTTCTATCTCATCTCAGACTCATTTCCTACGAAATGTATGGAAAGTTTTTTTGCAATTTCTGAATTTTCTCGTACTCAAACCTCAGTTGGCCCGATATAGTTTTTTGACCCTAGTAATATCAAAAAAGTTTTTGTGAAAATTGCCCATGTTCTTGCTGACTGTACAATTTTTTCAAATCTGTGAATGCAGATCAAAATGTTTCAAAAAGTTAAGGACAGTCTCCTAAGACCGTTTTCTTGTAGCGACAACGGTTAAGGTACCTGCCCTTATTGCCCCATATCAACATCCACCCTGTATATGTTATGATTGACTACTTAGCTCCATAAAGGTATAGCGTGATGATAATCTTTAATGTGTTGCTAATAATTGCTCAGTTGGATAGTCACAGCTAAATAGTCCTTGTTCTTGTTAAAATGGCACAACTCTTCATTAAGTTTTAAAACCTACTAAACAAGGACTGGCAATGCAAGATTGTAAAGCTTTTTTGTAACGAATGCCTTTCCAAGAAGGAGTATCAAATTTCTGAAGATTAGCCAATTCTTGTAATCGTGCTTTGTCAGCGTGTGGAATATTTTTTTTTTCATCAAACTCTGTACCTTGTTCACCTAAAGAGAGTTTACAAAATGAAGATATCGGATTTCTCAAAAAAGTTGATGTGGATGGAGTCGAATCACTCTCTCGTTGTTCAAGGGATTGCCTTGATTGACTAGGATTAGGCGATTGAAGAGATAAGTTAGTTAAGTAACTAGATATAAATCCCACTTGTAGAATAAGTGTCTCTACACGCGGGTCCGAACATGTCTGATTTTGTTTGTACTTACGTGAAACTTTTCGTCTTTTGTTGGGCGGAGGTGAATCTCGTCCTCCGATGATAAAGAAGATGATGACGAGTCATCAGGTCTCTCTTTATTCGATTGCTGACCCCCATCCGAAGCGTCAACCTTCGAACTTTGTTCACCTTCGACACTTGCCCGCACAATTTTGTCCGGATCTTCCGGGTCCGGATTCATCATAAAACAATAATTCACAACGGAAAAACACGAAACGTACGCTAAATAAACACTGTGTGGTAATTTAATACTATAAATTATTGTATTTCAACACTTTTTTTAACTTTGGACATTTTTTCGATGTTTTACCGGCAAAATTTACAAACGCTATGACATTGACAGCTGCGTGACAAGCATCCTTCTCGATTAGAAGAGGACGCACGCTGGTGAATGAAAGAGACAGGTATAGAACCTTGGACAATTTGGTAAATTTTTAATCATAAATAACCAATATAAGGTGAATTTACATCAGCTTTCTTCAACCTCAACACTGTGTTTTAGAAAAGCACATAATATAAATACCGTCTGTATTCTCCGAAGGGTTGGGCAGTGGTATAGTTCACACCCACATTTCAGCAGTAATTTTGTAACAGGCATCCAATAGTAGGGCTATGAGTCTGATATTGTATATTTATTTTATTTTTACATCTTATTTAAATCTGATTGTATGCTGCGTCAACGCCGGCTGTCGCTGAAAACCAGCGCTGAGGCTCTGTCTCGCATAGGGTCGCAGCATTATGCAGAGCGATGGCCGTTTTGCGTGGATGTGGCGCATATTTTCCCCCGACATGTTCTTTCTTTGCGTCTTGTTTCCCGCAAATAAACGTATTTTCTTTCTTTCTTCTATTGCCATCAACCGGACACAAATACAGACTCCGGGTTACTTCTGAGAAATGCCGAATAGAAAACTACACTTTGCCCAACCTAGAATTCTAACAGAGGATTTAATGCTCGGCAGTCGTACTTCTAATTAGAGATGAACGAGGCAGTCAAGAAATTATATTCAATCCAAAGCGTCTACCGTTGGCCAACGATTTGAAGCTTGCAAAGCTTAGCTGTCATGTCGCCTCTGCCCACCCCTTCGAGGAACACATAGAATACAGGGTGGCAGGGACATCGACGCGAAAACTGTTACCATGGATTCAGTACATGATTCTGAATCCCCCTGCGTAGAAATGTTTCATAGGTTATTAAAAAAAATCTGCTGTTCCATACATTTTGACCGTGTAGGTATTGCACTTTTCTATGAAACAGCAGATTTTTTTTTTTTAAATAACCGACGAAAAATGTTAACGGAGGGGTTTTCAGAATCATGTACTGAATCCATGGTAACAGTTTTCGCGTTGATGTCCCTGCCACCCTGTATACCGTTGAATGTGCTACAAACTATATAATTTGAAATTAGAATCTGAGATTGAAAATTATAAAATTTCGGATCAATAAACTCAATGTCATTGATGACAAAGTTCAAATTACGTTGCAATTTTTTTTAGAACCTTTTAATCAGAAATGCTCACTCATAAATCAGACTAGGTACGTAACGCTAAAGTTTTGCACAAATATTTCAGGTATTAGACGATAACAAGAAACTGTGCCTATCAAGCGGGGAGATAATGAAGCTGACTGACCGACAACGCATGATCTTCGAGGTGGCAGACTTGATAGTAGCGTCTCCGGCCACTGTATCGCGGTGTGGTATGGTATACCTAGACGCTCAAGTGGTCGGCCTGCCACCGCTCGTCAATGCCTGGATCAAGAGCAACTTGCCGCCGGTGAGCTGAAGATTGTTTTTTTTATTTTTATTTATCCCGGAAGGTTTATATATTATGTCACCGTATAATTATGAACTTCGTTAATTTATAATCTATCGGTATTATTTGCGTTAAATTTTAAACTGTCGAAAAATTGTGAACTGCAACGTTCACAATTTTTTGCATAAAATTATGTACAATTTAACGCATTATTTTTCGCTAGTTTATAATCTTTCCATGGGAAACCGACCAATTGTGAACTGGTATCAAACTTGCTTGCGATGTAACGCCCCTTGCGCTAATACTAAATAGCCAGCCTAGCTGCGAGCAACTTGGAAGTAGCGCTCGCCGGGCGCTCCCGCGGCCCCGCTCGCTCCGCTCGCTCGGCTCGCGCGCGGTTGGTCACAGTTCTAACCTAACCTAACCCATTTCACCCAATTCACAATTTTTGGACAGTTTATAATCTAACGGAAATAATACCGATAGATTATAAACTAACGGTTCTCACAATCTTACGGTGATATATATATAGTAGATTAATATTAAACTTAAATTTACTAAAGAAATCTCGATGTTTTGTCAAGTCGCAAAAACCGTGCGAAGCAGGGGCGGGTCGCGTTATTTCTCAAATACAAAACCGACTATATTCCATAAGTAATAGAGTGTATTTTTATTGCAATTGCAGATAGGGGATAACATCCGCAAAATCCTGCCGAATTTAATAACGACATACTTATACCCTGCCCTGGAGGTATTGCGTTCACAACTGACGGAGATCGTTCTGTCCATCGACTGCGCGCTGGTACTGAAGTTTCTGGAGTTACTCGACTACCGCCTGAGGCCTCTCACTGGGAAAGACGATAGGCCTCCGCCTGGAGCCGTCTTCTTGGCTTTAATGCGTGAGTTTTCATCAAGTATCGTATCCACAAGAACTAGATACTCGTAGACTATAAGAAGTCCGATTTGACGTTTCTCATTATACATGCCGCGATGACTTTGTATGAACGTCTTCGTAAGAAATCAATAAATCAAATTCATAATCCTAATTAATTACTATGTTATCCATACACTATAGCAACAAGTATCATTCGTAAGTACCAAGTTTCACTTTATATTGGAAAAATGTACTCAAGTAAGTAAATGTCAGTGTATATCAATACGCAACAGTATCGAGTGTGCGGCAATTAGGGATCGTCCATTAGTCAAGTGACACTCGAAAGGGGGGGAGGGGATCGGAAAAATCACGAAAAATCACAAGGGGGAGGGGAGGTATAGTGAGAAATCACGTGTATTAATTTTTTCGTTGAACGCGTGCCGCTTTTCTAAACCGAAAAGTGGCGCATGACCTGGATTCGCCGTTGCCAGGCAACGATTTATACCTGTATTTAAAGATAATATATTCTGGATTTTTTTAAGATACTTTGTACCAAAAAAATGCACGTGATTTTGGGTAGCTGTAGTCTATAATCTCACCACGTATCACCACGGGGGAGGGGCGGGTTAAAAGTTGCTAAAAAACATCGTGATTAGTGGACGACCCCTTACGCACGGACGCGGAAGGTTTATCTACGGAGCGGCCGTAGGTAATACTTTCAAGGTCACTGCCGAGATATAATATTGTTACTTCATTATACTGTAACTTTAGATATGCCATATTTGTTTTCCAAATCATCATATTGCTGCCCTTGTCCCATGTAAATAAATAGTAGATTGTTTGCCAAGGGAACAAACAATTATTTTAAAGGCGAGAGTATTTCTTTGAATCCAGGAGCGTAGCAAGGGATTTTAAAGTAGAATCCTGAGCGCAGCGAGGGATTCAAATTACGTCACTCGAGTTTAAAATAATGTTGTTCCCGAGGTGAACACTACTTTTTATCACCCTCTATGAGAAAAAAAAAGTATGTGATCCGACCCCCGTCAGGAACGAAGTTCCTTCTCAAGTAAGTTTTTTTTTTAAATCGCTGCTGCCATCGTGGATTTACATTTTGACCTCACTATAGACTTAGCACCTTCGAAAACTATGAAAACGATACCCATGATGGAAAATTTGAAAATTTCCGCAGCCGCCATATTGGATTTAAATTTTTACCTCACTATCGGCTTTAGCACCCTCAAAAACTATGAAAACGACAGCAATGACAAAAAATTTTAACATTTTCTAAGCTGCCATCTTGGATTTTAACCTCTCTGCTCGACAAGATTTTGACATGTGACACATCAGTTGACTCGACGGGGTGTTGCGAATTCAGTCATGAAATTCAGGAATTTACATCAACTTTCAGCATTCGAATTTATTAAGAAAAATATGTTACCGCGCCTATTTTATACAATAAGTTTGTGGAAAATATCTTTAATTATATGTTGAGATCAGTCAAACCGCGTCAGTACACTGCGAAAGTTGTATATAATTGATATTACTACACCTATCCAAAAGGTAGGTAATTTAAATTTGCTGAAAATATGTACATAAACAACCTACTCTCTTGCTGAAAATATGCAAAAAGGAAAAATAAAGATATTATCATTCTCTCTGCATTCTTACTTTTCCCATGTTTCATACATAAGCTACATAAAAAACACGATCAAATCTTGATAAAAATAACTAAAAATTGTGTTGCGACGTGACACTTCTTAGTGCTGACCGTCTACCCAATTTTCTTATATCGATTCAAAAGTAGCATTCAGCCTAATCGATACTCGCAATAAAATCAGTGTAAAAAAAGTATTAGAAACTGAATAAAACTCTTTGGTATATTTTCATGAATTATTTTATTTTTGATATTAATAATTTTATTAGTAAGTATACACATACAGTGTGGATAGGGTAGTAACTTTTGAGGGTTCCGTACGTACTTACGAATGAAAAAACGGAACCCATAAAGGATTACTCGTGTGTCGGTCTGTCACAGCCAATTTGCTCCGAATCTACTGGACCGATTAAATTAAAATTTAGTACACATATGAATTTCTGTGACCCAAATACAGAAGTGTAACATAAATAAATGAATTTTGAATATGGGGTCACTTTTGGAGGCCAAACTAGACAATAAAAAAAAAGTTTTGCAAACCGTATGAAATATCAAATGAAAGGGCTTGTTGTGGGGGTCCCAAATATTTGTGTTAATTATTCTACATTATTTTTGGAACTAAGTTCTTTAACGCGACTTGCAGTAGGAGTAAACTGGCATAAATCGTCACGCGAAAAAGTGTTCATACTTGTGACTGTCTTCTTCTAATTTGATAGAGAGAGAGAGAGAGAATTTGGTCAAAATGTAAATCCAAGATGGCGGCTGCGAAAATTTTCCAATTTTTCATCATGGGTATCGTTTTCATAGTTTTTGAGGGTGCTAAAGTCGATAGTGAGGTCAAAATGTAAATCCAAGATGGCGGTTGTGAAAATTTTGTTTTTGTTTGAAATTATACGTGAAAAAGAACTTCATTCCCCCGGACTTACACGTTTATTTTATTTTTATTTATTATAGAAAATAGAACCATTTCCCACTTAAATCCGGAGCCATTAAGTAAACCAATTTTTTATACTGGAAATTGTTGGTCTGATCGTAAAATAATATGAGTTTGTTCTTGGGATAAATTATTCGTATAAAACATGGAGGCTTTTACAATTTGATAATTTTTCATCATGACTACAATTTTCATGTTTTCCGGGGGATAGTGCTGATATCGAATAAGATGAACATTCTGGATTTTAAGATGGCGACTATTCCAAATAATAATAATATTGTATATCAATTCTCATACACATCAGTTTCATGCCGATTGTAAACTCGATAGCCAAAATCCGTGAAAAAAACGGCCCTCTTAATTTCGTCAAGTCCGTCTGTCCGTGCGTGCAGATGTCATACAGCCATTTTACACGGAGACTATTTACTCTATCGATGAAAATTTGGAAAAGGGTCTATTCTTTGCACCGCTAAACAATGGTGTAATGAAATTACGATAAACGTAATATAGGGGGTTGCATTCCCTATAGGCATATATTGGAGGGATGAAAAAAAAATCTATGCACATGAAGCATGTATTGTTAGATCTCTTAATTAAAATGATAAATATGTTTCTAAGTGGCTTTACTTTTTAAGTCAATCGTTTTTGAGATATGGGTTATTTTCGGTTACAACCGCAGAATTAACTTTGTTTATTATAGTTTTTTCGAGAAATACAACCTTATTTTTGCAATTGATGCTGTGCAATATTTATGCATAAATAAGTATTCATCCCAACTACGGAATCCTTCACTGTGCGTAGTCCAACATACACTTAGCCAGTTTTTAATTTCGTTGGAAAACTACCACAAAAAAAAAAACAATTTCTGTTACTCTTACTATTACTCAAATAAGAGTAACCTATTAAAAAATATGGACGTCATTTAAAAGCGTTTGCGGAATACCTACCTACTTTATAAAATTAATTTATCATCATTCCCAAACAAAGTTATGTTAGGCCTACCTAAAAATGTATACTGGGCATTCTGTAGCAAACTATCAGAAAGTATCAAAAATAAAATCCACAGTAAATAATTATCCAAAAAATTAAAATAGTTTTGAACAGCGAGCGCATTCCGAATTTAAATTCAAATATAGAAACAATTCAGCGCGAAATTTAATAAATGAGGTAAGTATCTACCCCGTCCTGTCTGTTGACTCGTTTTATACATAATGTCCAAAAAACGATTAAAGTTACATTAGAAAAGTATAAATAATTATTATAAACAATTCTTAATAATGTATTTAATGCTTAAAACAATTTTATTTAAATTTTCAAGTATCGATTTCTGACATTCGACTTATTAAATAATCGAGTCGATCAAAATTTAAAAAAAAATCGTTTGGCATAATCGTTTTCGCACATCATTACAATAAAAATAACAATAATGGTCGGATATTTTTAACACAAATTGAGTAGTGGTAATGAATATTACGTGTTATTGGACCTGTGTTCGTATATTAAGTTAAGATCTGGGCATTTTCTAGTTGTTTATAATATTTTTAATAATATTTTTCACATTTTAAATCGTATCTACATGTGTATGTGTGATATTAGTGAAAAGTTAAAATGTAAAAATGCGCGATTGGCGCGAAACTTCGACTTTGGATATCAAAAACTTCATTACCACTACTTATTTAACTTGAACAATGGATGAATTCGTCAAATAATTAAATGATGTAGTATTCACTGCCCCTGTGGTGGAGTTTAGATGTTCGAAATCCCCAATTTTTATGATTTTTAGCCTCGACCTCGACTGTCATCAAAATGGCGATCATCGCATTTACAGATTTGAATTTTATAAAGGTAAATTAATAATCTTGCACGCTAAATATGAAAGATTTAATGGTGTAAACATTTGAGTTTTTTATTCAACTCTCTTAATTAACGCACATTCATAAGATTTAATGGGTAGTACAATAAATATTTACATAAACAATTAAGGGTGTCGTATGTGGTAATTCTGGGGTCCAATTGGACCCACTACCGAGCCGGCGGAGGTTTGTGTGTTCGGGTCCAATCGGGGGCGCTTCCGAACTATACGGTTAATGTTGACCAAATTCACACTTTCTCTCTTGCCAGCCTGTTACTTGTTCATACAATGTTCCTGTTTGATCTCTTTTGGTAATTGGAACATAAACTAACAATATCCATATTCCAAATTCAAATCACTTTTAATCCCTAGGGATTAAAAAGCTGTTTTAGTCCCTGTTTACGAAGAATAAACTGGCTCTTTTTGAATAGATGTGATAAAAATACACTTGTATTGTACTTATGTTGTGGCCTCCTCCTGTGTCTTAGCAGAGTGCGACCATAAAGCCGTATTCTTAGCGGCAGAGGGCAGCGGGGCGGCTGCGACAGCGGCGTGTGCGCGGCACGTTAAAACACATAGTTTTATATGGAACTGTTTTCGCTCCCCGCACCGCTGCCATCGAGAACAGTTCCATATACAACTATGCATTTGATCGCGCCGCTGTCATCGCCGCCCCTCTGCCCGCTGCCGCCGAGTATACGGCCTTATAGGTTGATTATGCTTATGTTGTATACCAGCTAGCCTGGCCCCTCTATGGGTGGTGTGGGCAGTAATCTGGTCGGTCGGCGCGACGTGCGACCTCAACAGTCGCGGCATCTTCTCCAACTTCATTAGACAAATCACCACCGAGAATAAACTTAGGCCGCTGTTCCCGGCCGCAGGAAGAGTCTATGATTACACGTAAGTATTGATGACCTGTGACTTATGTCATTGTAATACGGTATACCTTGGAATGATTGACGCGCGATCGAAAAGTATAAGATGAAAGTGTAAACAAATCCTGTTCTGGATAAATTTTTACGCAATCACCCAATAAAAGGAATTAGAGACACTTAAATCTGTTTTTAGTAGCTTTCAACTATATACCTCACCACTTTTCCAAAAAATATTATTTGAATGATGTGAAGGGAAAGGCCGGTCGGGAACGCCCTAGGAGGACATATACTGACCTTATTGGTGATGTTCTTCAGAAAGGCCAGGTGCGTAGTACTCGCAACCGGCGTGCGCGTATGACCAGTTGTATGAACGTAGACGAGGCAAAAGGAGTATGTAAGGATCGTAGCAGATGGCGTTCTGTAGTGTTTGCCTACCCCCATGGAAAGAAGGCGTGAGTTTATGTATGTACTCGTATGTGTATTATTTAAATAACATTATTAAATTGTTTTGGAAAAATTATTGCCGAAAATTGAGGTTATAAAATACACCTCAATAAACAAATGACTCGAATGAAAATCATCAAAAAAACAAGAGGCACTACAAATTCACATCGACAGGTACGTTTTCTGATCCATTTGATTACATTTTCATCAGCTACTTTCGGAATAGACCATAGTTACTTTTCAATAGCGTCGCGGATGACCGGCCTTAGTTCGAAAAATTGCGCGGTTCTTGTGGAATAAACCACGGGAGCGAAACCGCGGGTAAAAGTTAGTTTTAGAATATGTTTAGGCTCGCCTGCTAAATATCTACTAGCAGCGTGTGCTTCCTATGTACAGTAAGCGCTCAAAAGTGCATAAGCACGCTAAGAGTCGTATTGCTGTGAACACGCGGTGTAGTCCGTACATTTGTATGTGTAAACAGTCAGACGTCTGTGGTGTGAGTGCCGTACACACACCACAGAGAACGCAGTTTTGCACTACACACTGTCGTATCGTCACGGTTCGCGGGCGCCGCACTTATATTTCCATCACTTTTGTTAGCACGCATCATACGCGTGACCTTGGCCAGTGTATCGCATTGCTAAAATTCGAAAGTAAATTATATGTGCAGATAGCAGAAGGCGTTAAGCGTTGGTCTTAGATTCAAGATGGCTAAGGTTCTAATCTCGTAAATCACAGCGCTGTTTTTGCAAATATTATTATTTTTGTTTGCAATAATAATATTTTTAAATATTCCTGCCTATTTATTAATGTAAATAAAAAATGCGTGATATGTTATAATAAAAAATAAATAATATTTATTCGTTACTAGCTGACTTAGCATACTTCGTTCCGCGTAAGAGTCAATGAATGTGCATGTTTAGGATTTTAAAATTTCTACCCTACCTACCCTACCTACCTACCGAGATATCAAAATAGCCGATCCACACAAAATGTATGAGAACGTGAATTTTCTTCATATTTATTTTTTCGTAAGTTTTTCCATATTTTCTCACCGTTTAAACCTTCCCTGGACTACGAGAATCTTTTCAAAACCAAAATCAGCTAAATCGGCCCAGCCGTTCTCGAGTTTTAGTGAGACTAACGAACAGCAATTGATTTTTATATATATAGATATTTATTTTACTTAAGTATAGTTAACAAACTGCTACAATTATTTATCATTACTTCACCTGAATAATATGTGAAATAGATGTCTAGAAACTTAGAAGCAATTTGTATTATTTTGACATATTAAAATTTTGAAATGTTTTAAATTTTAAATGGATTTTTTTCACCATAAATGAAAATGAAAAATGAAAAAAATGTTTATTAGTTTTAACAAGTTTTCTTACATTACTAGGTAGTGATTGGAGCTTCCTTTTAAGCTAATAAAGCCTGTGTTAGGAGACTCCATTTTAAGCTTTATATAAAGCTTTGATCATGGTCGAAGTAATTAAGCAATAAATAAGAATATTAGACTACTTAAAATGTAAAAAAATCTACTGACAAAATTGTTGATTTTAAGGTTAAAGGCAGTTTGTTCATATTAAAATTATTTTAAACTTTATTTGGCTTTAGTAAATATTGGTTGGTATTGAGGTTATAGCTTAAGTATTCATTTTCTTTACGAAAAGAAGATTGAAACTAAACCTCAAATTTTAATCCTAAAATAATACTATTACTAAAATAATATTAAACAATTTCGGTATATCTGCAAGAAATACGACAAACACCCTATTGAAACGTGCTTAAAACATTCGTTACCATAAATTCATGCAATAACGAATCTGTTGTTAAGTTGGTACGGTCAATATTTTAAGGTCAAAAACGGTTTTCTAGCTGGTCTTCAGTGATGCAAGCCTTCAGAGTGCACGGCGAACGGTTCATAATGACGTGTTTTTAATAATTCAGCAAAATATCTCGTTGGTATGAAACCATTTGTTTCATTCACCATTTGACGTCGCTGCTACTCGATAATAAGCCCCTTCCTCATATCTCTTAACCCTCACAGTATTTCTCTAGAACAAAGAAAAACATTGTTTTTATTACACATAATACCTAATTATTTATTATTCACTAATCGAATTAAACCTCACAATGAATTTAAAACTTTAAAGGCATCTTCTGTCTCAACAATACCTCTGTTCTATCAAAAATACCCTTGATTAAGATTTATGTTTAGTAAATGATAACACTCACACTTAGTCCGGTTTCATTAGATATTCACTTCACTTTTACGCAGCGCAATAATATTCTCTGATCTGATCTGATCTCTTCAATATATTTTATGCCTGCTTTTTGATAATAATAACCACAACACTGCGCTAAATACTCGTCACCAATATTATCCACGAACCAACAAAGTTCTATTAATTGAATACTCGTAACAAACTGCATCTACCCCACAGAAATCGAAATAATTTACTTAGTTTTTTGTGGTCTACCTGCTAAACTTTAATATTTATGTGAACAAGACGAATGAAACTAAAAACGAATGATGATTATCGAACTAGTCATTGGTTGCAGACAAAGTGAGTGTGTGTGTGTGATGTGCGTGTCTACAGTATTGTAACAACTAATAGAAGAAGGTCGTAAGTCAAATCTCATCTTTAAAGCGACGGAAATATATTGTTGTTTCGTGTAGTGCAAATAACTGCGTTATCTGTGGTGTGTGTATCGTGTTGCTTACACATACAAATGTACGAGCTATACCGCGTGTTCACAGCAATACGACTCTTAGCGTGCTCATGCACTTTTGAGCGCTTACTATACATTGCCTGCAGCTTTCGGCAAGGAGCAATTATCGTGGCGGTGTGTGTGAAAAACTTTATAAAGTGACACTTCTGAACTTACCAACATAAAAAATATAAAAATAGAAATATTTTTTGTCCTCTGTAATTTCCAAAATTCATAGTTATCATTGAAGAAACCAAAATTGCAAAAAATCATCCTTTATGTCTTAATAGACGATCCTTACTTATTATAAAACAGTCCCCCGCCGCGTCTGTCTATCTGTCTGTCTGAACGCGATAAACTCAAAAACCACCCAACGGATTTTCAAACGGTTTACACCAATGCACGGAGTGATTCTTGCGGAAGGTTTTATTGTATAATTCATTAAGGTTTTGTGTAAATTGGCTGAAATATGAGGATTATTGTCGAAGATGTCGGAAAAAATCATGCCGACTGGGAGCTTTACTGGCGTGCGCCGCGTAAACCGTTACAGATACATCAAATTTATGGTCTACAAGATTGAAGATCTTAAAAAGTTCAACAAAAAAGTCCGCGATGGCATATGTCTATCTTCTAAGGATGATCCACAGTAACCATTTTTATCTTTCAGAATTTGATAAAAATTCCGAAGCTATGTTGACCGGTATCATATTAATCCTTATCCAATAAAATATGTTATTTAAATTGAGCATTTAATTGAGATTAAAATATGCCTTGACATTATACAAAAAATACAAAAAAAAAACATTTTAAATAAATAAATAAAATACATTTTAATGAATGATTTAAAAGATATCACAGATTCAAAATTACGCGTAACAAAATAATTATGGTTGGAGCGCAGCGGTAGGAGTCAATAACCTTTTCCTGGAGGTATGTAATACCGGTACTACCCGGTAGTACGTTCCCGTGGTATATTTTCAGACATCCACGCGGGCGAAGCCGAAAGCTAACCTAACCATAATTTGGTTGTGTCAATTCCTATCAGACTCAACGACGGTGGGTTCACTGACCCGACTGAAGACGGCGAGCCTGCAAACGCTTTCTGGTACAACTGGATGGCAAACTTGGAGCCATATGTTGTGGATCCTGAGTGGAACTTTTCAGGTTAGTACTTACCTCCACAAATCCAGTTCTTCATAACGATGGCACTGTTAAATCATTTATTCCAATTAAACCACTTATTTATAGGGCTCTATACCTCAAAAGGTAAAAACGGAACCCTTTTAGGATCACTTTATTGTCCGTCCGTCTGTCCGTCTGTCAAGACGCAAAGTCAAAGGGTTTATTTCAAATAGGCACATAAGAGGCACCTTTGAATATCAAATACGTATATAGTTCTACGGTCTCTTGGAGCTCAAAAAAATCAGTGTTTTATATCAACGCAATACTCATATCTGTCGTGTTACATAAAAATGGAACGAACTTTTTACTTCAAACCAAGGAGGTAATTCATCAAAGATTTTATTTTAATTTCGATTTGGCTAGCAAAATTAATGAAGAAACAAATGAACATATCGGCGTGTGTAAAATTATCGTTGCTCGTCATTGATTCTGGAATCTAAAATTAATTTACTTAGTTTGAATTTCCGCGCATTATTTGAGAAAAGTAGGTACTATACAATACAAGCTTTGGCCTCAACCAGGCATTGATGGACTCACGTATGTGTGCCTCGGTTCACATTTCACGATCGTCCATCAATGCCTCTGTTGCAGGCGGCAGTTATGTACTATATTATTTAACTTGGAAATAGCACAGAAATCTTGGGTGCTTACCTTCCCGTGCGAAGCAGGAGCGGGTCGCTAGCCCGACTAATGTCCTAAAGACGTGCGAGTGTCCGTAAGAAAGTTACACTCGAAATTATAATAATAGACATTATCGTGAAAACCGTAGAGAGCTTACGAGGAGACGGCTTTTAGTAAGTAGGCGATTTTTTGACGGGCTAGTCTATTAGACCAGGGATGTTACGGAGCTTCGGTTCCGATTCCGAAATGTCAGAACTTCTGATTAATTTAACACCTCCGATTCCGATTCCGGTTCCGATAATTTTGAATCGGAGTTATACCGAAGTTCGAAACGCAGCGATGCACGTGACTAGAACGGGTACAACCAAGTTTTAACTCGTGGCCAGGGTAATGTTGCTCGAAGTCTCACTGTGCGCTGGCGAAACATTCACAACAAAACATGTTGAAATCTCAAGTTTCTGTCAAACTTTGTACAGAAACGAAATATTTCAACATGTTTTGTTGTGAATGTTTCACTAGTGCTAACACACAGTTTATTGTTTTATTGTGGATGTTATCACTAATATTTGACTGATTAAAGCGACTGATTAAAGAGACTAATTAAAGAGACTGATTAGAGAGGCTGAATTATATTTCTATTGTTTCATTAAGCCTTCCCTTAACACAACTTCTATTTCCGCCTCCGCCTCCGGTTCCTGTTCCAATTACGGTTCCGATTCCGGATCCGATCAATCTAATTTAAGCCCTCCGGTTCCGGAAAAACGACTTGCGTAACATCCCTGATACCTACATATTAAAACTAAATTGAAATCGCCTTCCGTGTGTCTGTTTGACCGCGCTGTTATTCTAAACTACACAACGAATTTTGGTACGGTTTTCACCATCATTTAGAGAATTTATTTCGGAAGGTTTATGTGTGTAAAACATTAATATTCAAATTTCAATTAATAAAGCAATATCGATGTTTCATCAAGTCGTAAAAACCGTACGAAGCAGGGGCGGGTCGCTAGCATCTAATGAATAAAACTCTTTACCTAGACATCGAAGTGCCGACGTTGGACAACGTGCGCTGTGCAGCACTCCTCGGCTACAAGGTAATGAACTACAACCATGCACTGTGCGTGGGACCGAC
Source organism: Agrochola litura (assembly GCA_949152395.1). Lineage (NCBI taxonomy): Eukaryota > Metazoa > Arthropoda > Insecta > Lepidoptera > Noctuidae > Agrochola > Agrochola litura. The sequence goes on from OX424494.1 coordinate 3,617,497, forward strand.
GGGCGCCGGCAAGACGGTCACTATCACGTCCAAACTGACAAGAGGGCTACACAAGAAGTTTATCTGCGAGTTCCTCGTCTTCTCTGCCAGAACTTCGGCTAATCAGACCCAGGTAATAATTTCTTCATCATCGTCAATATTTCTAACATACTGCCAACCGCACATCATGGTAACAATTTGACTTTGATTTCACAAAGTCTAATGTGTGTTTGAGTACCTATTTTTAGCTAGTTTCGTATTTGGCCATTCACGCACACTTAAAACAATCGTGTATAGAAAAGCACCTTGAAGTCTGGCCAGAATTTTACCTCATAGTCAAAGATAAGCATTATTAGAAAAGAGAAAGGTTAAATATGGCGCTTTCACGACTTTCTCGCTTTTTTAGGGTTCCGTAGTAAACAAGGAACCCTTATAGTTTCGTCATGTCCGTCTGTCTGTCTGACTGTCTGTCTGTCTGTCTGTCTGTCTGTCTGTCTGTCTGTGTCTGTCTGTCTGTCTGTCTGTCTGTCTGACCGCGGTCTAGCTCCGAGACCCTTAGTACTAGAAAGCTGTAATTTGGCATGAGTATACATATTAATTACGAAAAAATTTTTTTTTAGGGTACCTCCCCTACTCGTAAAGTGGTGATGTTTTTTTTTTATTCCGTAGTGTGGGATATCGTTGGAAAGGTCCTTTAAAAACATTATGAGTGTGTAGAACCATTTTTGGATTCAGGGATCCGTTTGCGAAATATTAAGCTTTAAAATGCTAATTTTTTAGAGTCAAGTGTGTGTGTCCCCTACTAGCTAAATGGTTGGTTTTGGAAGCGTGAAAAAAATCATGGCAGTAGTTTATATAACGAAATTAAAAGGAAAACTATCACAGCTAAGTAGGCTCTACAAGTTAACGAGTAATAACCGACCAACTTATATTTGCAGTTGCAAAAACATGTTTTCCCATACATTCCGTATGGGAGAACATGTTTTTCAACTGCCAAGTTAAGTTTGTTTTTGGGATAAATTCATGCCAACTACGGAACCCTTCATTGTGCGTGACCAGACACGCACTTGGCTGGTTTTTAAAATTAGTTGTGTAAATTGAAGATTGATTTTCTTTAAATAATTTCGTGTTTAGTAAATATTTTGAACTGTAGGTGTTGCTTATTTAGGTAAATAAGCACCTTACTATAGATATTTGCATGCCAAAATATGGCAAAATGTGACATCGCACAATAACATTTTATTAACCTACCACCTTTGCATTTGAAGCAAATAAATAGCTTTAACTTTTTTTCGAATTCCATTGCAACTGAAATTTATTAGGACCATCTTATTACAAACAATTATCTAATCAAATACCAACGTAAATTACATGGGACTAAAGTAGACAGTTGATTAAGTGGCAATATAGGGGTAAGTTATCTATCTTTTACTTGTCATAGGATGTCATAGACAACAAGTTAGAGCGGCGCCGCCGCGGCGTGTTCGGTCCCCCGCCCACCAGGCGCCAAGTCTTCTTCATCGACGACCTCAACATGCCCGCCCTCGAAGTGTTCGGGGCACAACCGCCCATAGAACTGCTGAGACAGTTCATGGATTTTTCAGGTATGGCATCGTACAGGTGTATGCGCTTCGGGAATCTTCGTGTTTCCGAATCAGCACGAACGGCGCGCCACAGGGTAACACCCCACAGAAGCAATGCTTCTGAGTCTTGCTTTGTAGAAATGCATTTATCAGGTTACCTACTCTGATCGCAGATCGGTATTTGTCACTCAAAAGCTATGAAAAGTTTCTTGGGATTGCATTTGATCCATCATTTTGTAATCATGGTAATCTATATCTATAAAAGGAAAGGTTGACTTAATGAATGACTGACTGACTGACCGACTGATCTATCAACGCACAGCTCAAACCACTGAACGGATTAGGCTCAAATTTGGCACACAGGTAGTTATTATGATGTAGGAATCCACTAAGAAAGGGTTTTTGAAAATTCCATCTTTAAGGGGGGATTTTGTTTGTATGAAAAATCTTATTCCTTGAGTCAATAAATTTGAAACTTGGCACGAATACTTATCTAAGTAAATTATACAGTTTGCCATATTTAGTTATTTAACAGTCACCTAACCATGGATATTTATTTTTATTATAACCAAAGATGACAGAAATGACCGAAAATATGTTTTTCTGTATACATTCTACGAAATATCATAGAATAGTATAACAAAATGTAAAAAAGAAGCACGAAACGGCGAACCGCTAAGCTATTTGCTTTGTTGAAAGTTGACTAAAATAGCTGTTCTGATGTCTTGATTGACTGCTTAGCTCCATAAAAGTATAGCGGAATGATTATAATTTAAAAGGTAAATAGCTGAATAGGGAACGAATGTAGCAAAAAAACCTTTTAAATTATAATCATTCCGCTATACTTTTATGGAGCTAAGCAGTCAATCAAGACATCAGAACAGCTATTTTAGTCAACTTTCAACAAAGCAAATAGCTTAGCGGTTCGCCGTTTCGTGCTTCTTTTTTACATTTTGTTATACTATTCTATGATATTTCGTAGAATGTATACAGAAAAACATATTTTCGGTCATTTCTGTCATCTTTGGTTATAATAAAAATAAATATCCATGGTTAGGTGACTGTTAATGAGAAATCCCGTGTGGTTATAATCTACTGTTATATTATTTTAGTGACAGCCGTTTGTCAGAAAATCTGTAAGAACGTATCAGTACCTATTGTGCCCTTTAGGTTGCGTAATGCAGGAACGCAGGCGTTCATTAATTCACTAAAAACGAAAAACTTCGCAAGCAATGGGATATTGCTACTGAAGGCTGCAGGTGTCGACCTCAGGACGACCTGCTGCAAAATGTGGCTGTTATATTAGTATATTGACTTCCACGTGAATGAAGTCGCGGGCAAAAGCTAGTACAAAATAGGTAAGTACTTCGCGAGTTCGTATTTCCGAAGATAGACGATGATTCCCGAAGCGTATAGTTTTCCTTGGTTATCTATCTCTATGACTAATCACAAATATTTAATTATTTCCCCGCGTTGGTCGTAGGAAAGGAATATTAAAAAAAAAACACTTATATTGCTCGACACAGATTTGAATATTAAACATTGTTTAGATGAAAAGAATTGAGTGATTTAATTACCCAACTGTGCAACGTAATTTCGTCGACTTATTTTGACCGTTACATACGTTTACTCGTCTGGCAACTAAATAATAAATTGTAGCATGTACCTATGATCCGACCCAAAATTATTTGATAAAAATGTAAACAAATGGTTCTGAAAACGTACCTGTGGTTGCCAATTTGTAGTGCCACTTGCAAATCGAGAGATTTGATTATTTGAACCACCCAAAATTCTAATTTAAAATCACCAAACGATGTTTTGCATTTAGCAATTGTTGTTAAATGTATAACCTCAATTTTCATCGATTAATTTTCAGTTACAATTTAATTATGTAATTCATACTTTTCTGGAAAAAGGGGTGAGATAGGTATAAAGCTGAAATCTTCTAAAATACAGTTGAAAATGTGACTAATTTATGTTAATGAGTTATTGTGTAAGAATTGAACCTGAACAGGGTTTGTTTACACTTTCATCAGATAGTTTTGGAACAGACTATAGATTTTGTTTTGAGTTCCTGTTTAATGTGCCTTAATATACACTCGCGAGCAAAAGTATGGAATCAGCTACTTGTTACTTGTACCGAGCGATCTTTAAAACTAAATAACTGTTGAAAATTAATGAAAATGCTACCATTTTAAAGACTGTACTGTAAACTTGAAATTCGTGCGTTCGTTCGTGTACATGCATTTAAATTAAACCCATATTTTAAGAGATTTCCTACTTTGAATAGAGGAGTAAGAAATTACATGTTTCAATTTTTCGATACGCCGCGAGTTGGCTATATTGATCCCCTATAAAAAAAGCATTTTTTATCAGTCGGCTATCACACGTTGACCGTTACACATCTCCGCTACTTTCGACCCTTGACTTTGGACGATAATGGATCCACTCAAAGTAGGAAAGCTCTTGAAATATAGGTTTAATTTAAATGCATGTGGCACGAATTTCAAGTTTACAGTACAGCCTTTAAAATGGTAGCATTTTTATTAATTTTCATCAGTTATTTAGTTTTTAAATCGCTCGGAACAAGTAACAAGTAGGTGATTCCAAACTTTTGCTCGCAAGTGTAGTTATTTCATAATATTTCCGTTTGCCTCTAGGTTGGTACGACCGCGACAACATCGGCGAGTTCAAGTTGCTGGTGGACGTGGGCATCGTGGCGGCCATGGGCCCGCCCGGCGGCGGACGAAACCCCGTCACCATGCGCCTCATGCGACACTTCCACTACATCACCTTCACTGAGATGGAGTATGCCAGCAAGGTAAGCGTTCAAAAGTGCATAGGCACGTTAAGAGTCGTATTGCTGTAAACACGCGGTGTAGTCCGTACATCTGTATGTGTAAACAACACTACACACACCACCGAGAACGCAGTTTTGCGTTTTACACACTGTCGTATCGTCACGTACTCACAAACATTCACGAAACAAAAATATATTTCCGTCGCTTTTGTTAGGTAACACACACGCATCATGCGCGTGACCTTGCCCAGTTTATGGTATTGCTAAAATTAGCACAAATCTTAAATGTGCAGATAGCAGAAGGCGTTAAGCGTTGGTCTTTTATTCAAGGTGGCTTAGGTTCGCTCTTGTAAAGCACAGCACGGTTTTTTTTTGCATGAATAATATTTTTTAAACATTTCTGCCTTTTTTATTAATGTTATTATTGCAATAAAGGGTTTAGAATAAAAAATGCATGATATGTGATAACAAAATTAAAAAAATATATTTATTCGTTATATTAATATTATTTTACATAAGTTAACAAACTGCTACAATTATTTATCATTACTTCAGCTGAATAAGATGTAAAATACTCGACAAAAATTTAAAAGGGTATGCTGAGATGGTTTGGGCATGTTGAGAGGATGAATGAAAGGCGACTAACAAAATGTATTTACGAGGCTAATGTGAAGGGAAAGGCCGGGCGGGGACGCCCTAGGAGGACATACACTGACCTTATTGGTGATGTTCTTCAGAAAGGCCAGGTGCGTAGTACTCGCAACCGGCGTGCTTGTATGACCAGATGTATGAACGTAAACGAGGCAAAAGAAGTATGTAAGGATCGTAGCAGGTGGCGTTCTGTAGTTTCTGCCTACCCCCATGGGAAGAAGGCGTGAGTTTATGTATGTATGTATGTATGTCAAGAAACTTAGAAGCAATTTGTATTATTTTGACATATTTAAATTATGAAATGTTTTAAATTTTAAATGAACTTTTTTCATCATAAATATTAAGTTTTGATCATGGTCGAAGTAATTAAGCAATAAATAAGAATATTAGACTACTCAAAATGTACAAAAAAAACTACTTACAAAATAGGTGATTTTAAGGTTAAGTAGGGTAGGGGTGTGTAGCACTGCGCACTTTTACTACTATTTAAAAAAAAAGACGAAGCGTTTTAGAATCAACATCGGTCTTTATTCATTTACCTAGGTTATCTGCCTAGTAAGAAAACTTAAAAAAGCAAATTAAAGGGAACGGTTTAGGAACTATTTAAAAAAATGGTAGCATACTTAATGCGCACTTTTGCACAACGTATGGGGACAAGAGTGCGCAGCCAAGTGTGCAAGTTTGCGCACGTAGGTCAAGAGTGCGCATCATGGCGGAATGGAGAGTGCGATTGTCGCAACCCAGCGCTGGGCACGCCACAATTGCGGCGATAAGACCCCTCTTTGAGGAGTGGCTAGAGAGGCGCCACGGCGTCCTCACCTTCCGCCTGACGCAGGTACTCACCGGACACGGCTGTTTCGGGAGGTACCTGTTCAGGATAAAGCGGGAGGAAACGCCCGGGTGTCGTCACTGTGTAGATCGCCCGGAGGACACGGTGGAGCATACGGTGGAGGTCTGCCCGGCTTGGGCAGGGCATCGCCGTGTCCTCGTGGATGCGATCGGCGGCGGTGATCTCTCGCGTCCGGCCCTGATTCGGGCCATGCTACGGAGCGAGAGGAAATGGGAGGCCGTCACCTCTTTCTGCGAAGCAGTAATGCTCGCGAAGGAGGAGACGGAGCGCGTGAGGGAGAGGCAAATTTCGCGCCCTCGCGCCCCTAACCGCCGCAGCAGGAGACGCCCTGGGCGTCGGGAATCGCAGGAAGATTTCCGGCCACCGTAGGCGCGGGCTTGCGGACGGTGAGCAATGGGTAGCTCGCCGTCCGATAAGGACCAAGCCCGGGTCGACGGCGCGTTGTGTTCCACGCGCGCCTCAAAGAGATGTCAGCAGAATTGACGGGGTCCGCTAGGGCCAATGCCTGCCGGGGGTTCGAAGAAAACCGATGGGGAAATCGTGGCCCCCGGCAACATGGCATAGGAAGGAACACGGGTGGGTTTTAGTCAGTAAGAGTCTGACACGCCCTCCCGCTCCACCCAGAGCGGGAGAAGTTATTTGATAATTTCCCACCCAAAAAAAAAAAAAAAAAATGTCAAGAGTGCGCATGACTCACGTAGGGAGGTAGGGTAGGTAAGGTAGGTAGAGTAGGTAGGGTAGGTAGGGTAGGTAGGGTGGGTAGGGTAGATAGGGTAGATAGGGTGGGTAGGTAGGTAGGGTAGGTAGGGTAGGTAGGTGTGGTAGGTGGGGTAGGTGGGTAGGTAGATATGTAGGTGTGCCGAAGGTAAGTACTTAGTGCTACCTGTGCGAAGCCGGGGCGGGCAGCTAGTACCGGAAACTGAGTGCGCCATGCTGCCTCTCCAGCCATTCCTCCATAACAGGCCTTACCGTCACTATTGTGGCGAACCCCATAGGCTTGCAGAAAAATATATCGAAATATCGATATTTTTTGTTCGAAATATCGATATAAAATATCAAGTATCAAAAATGTATCAAATTCGATATATTTCCAATAGCAACATCGTTGTCGCCACTGACTAAAACTGGAGGAAATCAGAGCCGTAAAAAAGTAGACTTTTTATTATCTTTGGCGTGACTTTGCTTGCTTTTCTCGGAAAAAAAGAGAATATCAAAAAGTGAGTAGTAGGTTAATAAGTAAAAACAAATACAGTAGAAGTTCATAAAGTTTTTTTTTTACATTTTCCTTTTTCAAGGCCTCACCTGGGTTGTGCAAGTCGCTCCCTCCATTCAGCCACTAGGATCTGACGGAGCTCGGCACTTTGTGTTCCGAATTCCCGGGGAACGCGCTAGCTCCACCTTCCGCCATACTGGTCTTCCCTGTTGAAACTCAATACAAATAGAAAAAGTCGTGTGTTTTCAGGAACTCATAATACCTAACATAATCTTGTCTCAATATCACTTTCCAGTACGGAATTTTCTCTACGATCCTCAAATCGTGGTGCGCCAACATGGACTTGAAGGTGGCATCCCTTATTCGCCAGCCTCCCTTCCTCAAGGCTTCCATAGAGATCTTCGGTGCTTTGGTGAAAGAACTGCTTCCTACTCCCTCCAAGTCACACTATACCTTCAATTTGAGGGACCTCAGCAAGGTGTTCCAGGGGATCCTGATGCTGGACGCCAAATATGTTAAGGTTTGGAGCTTTGTTTTATTTCTGCACACAGGTGATTCATACGGCGGACTTAATACTGCTATTGACAGCCAACCATTGGGTTATTTCAGCCGTGATGGCCCAGTGGTAACGGTCCTAACTTTCGTGTCTGTCACTTTATGTAATACATTTCATCACCAATGCTCTTAAAATGGCCTAGGAATACATTGTGAGGAAACTGGTATGTATGTACAAGAACCAAAAATTTTAATATAGGTAACATCTACTAACACGCATCTGCGCCCTCGTAGTGGATTATGACCCACCCCCTCTCACAGAGAGGAGGCTATGTCCCATGCTTATAAATTAGGTTACAAACAAATGCCAAGGTAATAAGTACAACCACACAATGCATCTGTAGGTTACTCTACGTTTTAAAAGAGTAACCGTGGAGTTTCTTGCCGGCTCTTCTTTATAAGAAACGACCAATTGGAACCGTGCACCTAGCTTCTGACGTTTCATAAGTGCCCATGTAGGTTTATGTGTTTTATTTTTTTGATTCTCATAATATTTATCCTATTATCCAAACAAGATTATGTATTTGTTTTGGGTTTATTATAACTTTCTAATAAAATAAAAAAAACAGAAAATCTACTGTCGAAAAATCCTGAGACTATCTAAAAAAAAATTTTTTTTTTCTTATCCATTATTGTCCCACTGCTGGGCAAAGGCCTCCCTACTCTCTTTCCACCTCTCTCTGTCCAGAGCTTCCAAGGACCAATCTTTCTTAAAGGAGTCCAGCTCATCCCGCCATCTCCGCTGGGCCTGCCGTGATGTAGTTTTTAGAATTTTTTTGAAAATTCTGGGATTTTCTAAATGCGGCCGCATCTCAGAACAAATGCTGAGGTATGGTAACCCTAGTTGGGAGAGACCTACATTATGTCCATTTATTTCGGCTGATATGTTGCCGTGACTAGTTTTTAATATATACTGGAAAAAAATAATGCTTCAATTTTAGTATTCAAATGTCTTTTTACATGGAACTTAAACATACATGGCAAAATTTGGGTGTTACTGCACACCTGTCCAACACTTCAAGGAATATAAGCGTTATGTGATGTTATGTTATCTATTAAATCATAGCACAAGCATTATGCTGAGTGGAAGCCTTCTTGTCACAGTCATGACGTGCAACTGCCTACTACATTTTGTCCGTGCTCTTAATTATGTTTAACATTTTTTCATTCTTTATTATTTACGATAGTCTGCCATTCATTGTTCATCTACGTTCAAAAGTTACTAACACTAAGGGCCTAAGCACTCGATGTTATTAATAGGCGCGTTCGTCTGCGCGTAAAAACAACGCCGTGTGCATAGGCCCTTACATAAAGCCTTGTCTTCAGGACGAAGACGATGTCATTAGACTGTGGTACCACGAACATCTGCGAGTTTACCAAGACCGTCTCGTTAACGACACTGATCGCAAGTGGTTTGCAAAGTACGTTATAGGTTTTATATTTATACAATTATTATTAATTGGAGTCTCTCTGAGGGATCGAATCCGGAACGAGGTGATCCGGCAGAGAACCAAAGTGGTCGACATAACTCACAGAATAAGCAAACTGAGAACCGATGACCGTTGGGGTAGACGTGTTCTTGAGGCCGCGAATCGGCAAACGTAAGGTAGGACGCCCTCAGGCTAGGTGGAGCGACGATCTCCGTAGGGTGGCTGGTAGCAGCTTGATAAGAGTTGCTGAGAATCGAGCTGAATGGCGTGCAATAGGAGAGGCCTATGTCCAGATGATAATATTTTCATTAAAGTGACTGTTTATCACATCTATTCAAAAAGAGCTAGTTTATTCTTCGTATACAGGGACCAAAATAGCTCTTTAATCCCTAGGTACTAAAAGTGATTTGAATTTGGAATGTGGATATTGTTAGTAAAAGTTCCAATCACCAAAGAGATCAATCACGAACATTGTATGAACAAGTAACGGAATGATAAACTAAAAGCGCGCGAGCCAAATAAAAAAAAAGTTTGTGAAAAAATAAAAAACGCGGAATGCATTCCACCTTCGTTCGTAATTGTTTACTCAAATTCGGATTTCACATTTTTTTTTTAAGTTATGTGTCTTCCTTTAGTAGTGAGAATGAAATAAATAAACGTCGGTACTATTCTTATTAATAAGTTGTTATTTTTTCATAGTGTGATAAAACACCTCGGAAGCAACACTATTTTAAGCTCGAGTGACGTACTTTGAATAATGATGGGGAAGTTATGATTTCGACGATTTTTTTGTTCACTGATCTTTCCCTTATATCCGAACCGATTTTTTTTTTTTTGAGAAACAAACGAGGGCTAACAAAGTTAAAGCCAAACGTTTATACTTTTGTCTTTAACTTTTTTTTTGCCCTCGTACAGAAAGATCGTACTAGTTTTTCTCCACTATTTTGTAAGTTTATAATGTTCCCTTTTTATTTTCTTACGTATCCCAAATAAAAAAAAAACTTTATTTTTCTTCCTTTTAGTTTGATGAAAAAGCAGATTCGGTTAGAATTTCAAAAGGACCCGGAGGAGCTGTTACGCGACAGACTGATGTTGTTCGGAGATTTCATGGACATTGGTGCCGAAGATAGAAAGTACATCGAGATCACCGACAAGGAAGAGGTACGTAACGGTACAAGATAAACTTTACAATGGGCCGCATGATAACTTTTATCTGAAGAACAAAAATGGCGGTTTGACATATTTTCTATGCAAAAGCTGTTTAACTGCCATATTTATTCCTCAGATAATACTTATCCGACGGTTGAAAAATCAGTCCTTAATAAAATTTATTTGCATAGATTGTAAGTACTTAATAAGTTGTTGCATTCAAAAATGAAATAATAGTTAATTGAAAGGTAAAATCATCTACCTGGCCTTTTCCCAACTATATTATGTTGGGGTCGGCTTCCAGTCTAACCGGATGCAGCTGAATACCAGTATTTTACATGGAGCGACTGCCTATCTGACTTCCACAACCTAGTTACTAGGTAACACGATACCCCTTGGTTGACTGAAGACTGGTTGTCAGACTTTTTGGGCTTCTAACTACCCGTAACAACTGTCAAAGATCTACAAATGACAGCCGGGACCAACGGCTTAACGTGCTTTCCGAGGCACGGAGGGGACTTGGTATGTAAAGATGGTCACCCATCCACGGACCAACCGCGGCAAGCGTAGCTTAACCTGATCGATCGACCCGTGCGGCTGTTATTATTTAGCTACAAAGGTACAGGTAAAATAACAACACAATATAAATACTATTAAAATAATAAAAAAAGAGTGCTTGAGCGTCTGTATGATGATTTTGTGCAAGCCGCATGAAGGTTGATAGAATATTCATTATACGGCTTGAACAAGCCACGCTTGTGCAAGCACAATTGAACGTGTGTTTAAGCTTGCGCAATCATACGCACGCCAGTTCAGACAAACTGATGCTGCTCCAGCTTGCTTGTACAGTGTGTAGTCTATAGGGAAGTTGTGCACGCTTGCACAAAATGATTGTCCATGCAGGCTTGTCATGCTTGCAGTTACGTGTGTTCTTTAGGCCTGGACTCCACCAAAGCGGAGATGTGCGGAGATGTGCGTAGCGGAGACGAGAAGAGATGTTTTTCAGCTAGGGTGTATCCACCGAAGCTGTGCGGAGATGTGTACTGGCTAGAGCGGAGATGTGTGCTTGCTAGAGAGGAACTGTTGCGGCGCCGCTCACTGCATGCCGCTCACATCTCTTCTCGCTTGCGAGGCACTGCTCACATCTCCGATTTGTACCGCCCATCCAGCTTTCGGCGAACATCTCCGCTCAGTGGTCTCCACTGAAGCTGAGAGGAGACGAGATGTGTGAATAACGAAATTCTATTGGTTGTTTAAAACACATCTCGTCTCCGCTTTGGTGGAATCCGAGCCTTAAACAAAACGCTGGAGCGACCTTGAAGCTCGTTTCGATGATTTTGACTGATTAAAAGTAATAGCCGACGTTCGCACGGTCGTAATAAAATCGCGGCGTTATTTTATCGCGCACTGGATTTTCAACTATCGCAGTTAAGCCGAGCGTTGAGAATCCAACGCGCTAGGACGCACTCTCGTCCCAGCGCGTTGAAAAAACACACTGTTGGATTTTCAACTCTCGGCGCTAAGCAGAGCGTTGAAAATCAAGTGCACGAAAAAATATCGCCGCGATTTAATTACGTCCGTGCGATCGTCGGCTTATAGTATTTATTTATTTAGTAGTGGCCACCGCTTTCGCTCAATCGGCGATGAGCCAGTGTCACAAGTGTCGGAATACAACCTTAATTTGATTGTCTATGCGACTATTGTCTATTGACATTGTCGATGTTCTTTTTATTGTAATTTTTGGTTAATTAATTTAAATGTGTCTGTTTTTTTTTATCTTCGTCAAAAAATCATTTGTTTAGAGTTCAAAAATTGACTATTTTAATGCTAATTAGATTAAATTCGGGGTGAGAGCCTGGTGATCTGTCACACAGGGTATCCTTGTATGGACGCCAGTCTCTCGCAAAGGGTCATATTTTACTCATTTTTGTCAAAACTCTATATTTCTTGTCTCTATGTGAACCTTTGTGAACAGAGAAATTAATTGAAGAAAAAAATATATTAATGTTGAAATATAATAATTATAGCAAGCGTACGTGATTAGGTATAGTCCATTTTTTAAATGAAGTGTGCTGTCGCGCGGCTGTTCTTATAATGTGAAGGCATCTGCCACCACTGCCGCGCTACTATCGCGATGCTAACGTCCTAATGTGAAAGCGGCCTTAGAGCGCAGTATCGTGTTCCGTATCCAGTTGGTAAGTCGAACTCCAAGGATACTGCGATCCATCGCTCGCTGGCAAACCTGTCCTCTGTTGAACTGTCAAAGACCAGATTTGAACTACTAGCTCTCAATTAATCCACGCCCTTACCTTGACTGTTTGATCAGATGGACGAAGTGCTACAACACTACCTTGACGAGTACAATATGTCATCGACGTCTCCACTCGACCTGGTGCTGTTCGAGGACGCGGTGGCACATCTGTGTAGAGTGACGCGTATCATGAGGCAGCCCATGGCCAATGGGCTGCTGTTGGGCATGGGGGGCTCCGGTGAGTACGACTTGGATAAAAGAAAAAGTGTTTATTGGGACTCACACAGGCTGTTACAAACATGGCAAAAAGCTACAGAATACAAAATAAAAAACTTTGTAGTGTTTTTTTTTTTTGAAGTCGGTTGTTTTTTTTTAATAAAAAGTTTTTATTTTTCACTTTTTTGCTGTAGTACCTACCCCACACAAATTCGAATACCACTACCTGCTATGTAAATAACAGTGACAGGAAGTTATCATATCATCCACATACTAAGTGGGAAAAAATACGTATTATTGAAGCTAACTCAAAATCTACCAAAGCAAAGTTAATAAAATTAATATAATTTATATTTATATAACCAACTTCCAAAAGGAGGAGGTTCTCAATTCAACTGTTTTTTTTTTTTGTATATTTGTTTCGCGATAACTCGGCCAATTATGAATTGATTTTAATGATTCTTTTTTTGTTTGGTAGGTAATACTTCAGAGGTGGTCCCATATAAATTCTATTAACTTTGCTTGGGCAGTTTTTGAGTTAGCTTCAATAATACGTATTTTTTCCCACTTAGTATGTAGATGATAAGTTCCTGTCACTGTTATTTACATAGCATGTAGTGGTATTCGAATTTGTGTGGGGTAAATACCACAACTAAAAAGTGAAAAATAAAAACTTAAAAAAAAAACAACCGACTTCTTAAAAAAAACACTACAAAGTGAAAAATAACTGTATAATTTCGGAAGTCGGTGGCAAAAAACGAAAATTCAAAACCCAAGACAACGACTTCCGAAATTAAAGTTATTTTTCACTTTGTGGTGTTTTTTTTACTCAGTGTCTTTGGATGGCAGTCCGGTCTGCTAGCAATCGCTTCCAGGATACTGTTACGAGTGTTACGCAAGTGTTGTAGTAAGAAAGCTGCTTTCTTACGCATGATGGCGTGAAAGCCATCCGTGTGCGCTGCAGCAAACATCCGAGACGCACTACAACGCCGCGGCAACCGCAACAGCATCCTGAAGGCGTTGTTGTATTGCACGCGCAGGACGTTGTAGGCTCGGCTCGTATATGACACCCACAGGCCGCTCGAGTAGAAGGACTGACAGAACGCCTTAAATAAACTTACAGCGGCTTTACATGGTTGCCGTACGCAGAGATCTTAGTATGTAAAGGAAAATGATGAAGTGGTTTTCGAAATGTTTCCAGGTCGTCAATCCCTCACTCGTCTTGCGGCCAGCATGTCGGAGCTGACGTGCATACAGATCGAGATCACGAAGGCGTACGGCATGTCGGAGTGGCGCGATGACCTCAAAAGTACCATGATGAAGGCCGGCGCGGAGAACAGGGGCGTCGTGTTCTTGTTCTCTGATGCGCAGGTGACATGAAACATACAATGAAAATATAAGGTCACATTAAGAACGCGGCGACGCATGATTGTCCATACAAAAGTAATACCTAAATCATTTGCAATTTGGGCATATTTCCACCATATTATGCTGGATTTAGACAGTGTAAACGAATTTAATTTCGAACATTTTTACAGCGTAAATGACATTTCTTCATATTGTTTTTTCTGTATTATAAACAACAATATTTATAATATTGTTTCTGCAGAAGCATTGCTTATATTATCAAGTTACAAATTATCGAAAAAAAAAATTGAAAAATATTAAGTTTTCATTCATAATTTTTGGTATTACAGAACACATCCAAATTTATCATAAATTTTCGAATGCTAGTAGTGCTATCGCGTCAAGCAATAATTGTCAATGTGTGCGTGGTAGTATTGCTCACTGTAGGTGTATATCGCTCCGACAGGCACTCACACTAGCGCAACGTGCTTGGAATTGAATTTTGCAAACATCTCGATTTGTAGTTGCGAGCCGTGTTCGGAGGCCTCTTAAAGTAGCCAGCTAAACTAAACGTAATTAATTTCGATATCTAAAAATGGTAAAACAAAAAAACTACTGACTTCAAGTAACGGTACGACTTGAAGTCAGTAGTTTTTGTAGAACTAAAAAAACATCAAAATCTTTTTTAATCAATCAATCTGCAGTCGCTCCATGTCGAATACCAGTATTTTACATGGAGCGACTGTCTATCTGACCTCCACAACCCAGTAACTGGGTAATACGATACCCCTTGGTAAGACTGGTTGTCAGATTTTCGGGCTTCTGACGACCCGTAACGACTGTCAAAGATCCACGAATGACAGCCGGGACCAACGGCTTAACGTACTTTCCGAGGCACGGAGGAGTCGGTATGTAAAGATGGTCACCAACCCCGGCAAGCGTAGCTTAACCGGATGAATCGACCCGTGCGGCTGTTATTACTTAGCCACGAGCTCCTCAAAATCTTTTTAATATTTAATTAAAATATTTCAGACAGAAATCAAGATAGGTACTTATAAAAATGGTCAAGGTAAAGCAGTAGTCGCTTTGCCTGTATACCATGTGGGTGCCAGGAACACCTACAAAATTATAATGGCATGCGTCGACGGCTTTACCTTGACCATTTTTGTACCTGTCTTGATTTCTGTCTGAAATATATTCTTGTTTCGTTCTTTTTATATCACTTTTATTTTCCGTAGTCGGGTTACAGTTTTTAAACTAAGTTTTTTTTTTGTTGGTCTTGTTTAGATATTGATACTGGTAGAAAATGCCTATCACATTAAATCTGCCTTTGTACATTTGTGTGCTTGTAGTATTAAATAAATAAACACCCATTATCCACTAGTTGAAGACATTCACTTTTTTTAAAGTTTACAACAATGATATTAAAATTAAAAAGTGGTAGATAGGTTAAAGGAAGGGATACCTATGTAAAATTTCTAGATTTATATATGTAATTCGTATGGTGTACATAAAGACGTGTCCGTACGAACGAAAAAACATGGTTAATACGAACATAGAACACTTTGTTCGCATGCACCACTAAAGAAAATCAAACACTGTTCATCAAAAATGTTTGTGGCGATCCAATTTCGAATCCCTGGTTACTAAAGAGAGCGAGGCGGTTGAGTGTGAATACAAGTCGAACTATGTTCGTACGAACCAAATGTTCCGTGTTCGTCATGGTTTGTTCGTTCGTTCGTACACGCCTTTCTATTCTATTCTACCTACGCAACATTTCACCTTCAAACGGCACACAAACGCGCACATAAAATAAAAAGCCTTTTATTCCTTGCATTTTACAGGATTTTCTTATATCTAGTAAATAAATTGTTTGGTTAGTTAACTTAGATTAATTGTTAGTTTTATTAATTTCTATTATAATATTTATTTTTCGAATTTACGCAAGAACCCCCTGGTAGGGTGAAGGCCTCCTCCAAAGATGCCCATTTGTGTCTGTCCTGTGCAATTTGTCTCCAGTTTGGGCCAGCTGTTCTTTTAATCTCATCCTCCCATCGTGTCAGCGGTCTCCCTCTAAACGCGCACATAAATAACGATAAAATTGTAATGTCACACTATACTAGATAATACGTGAACGTGGAAGGCATGTCTTAATTATCCGTACCGAAACTATGTATATGTTGCCTCCATTGCTCAAGCATCTCGCAGGTCGACCGGAGGTTGTCTGCTGCTTAACCGGACTTTTCTGTGGCTGCCTTTATAATTTAAGGCCTCCAGCCAGGGCATAAAACTTACAGACTAAGCGACTACACGCTAAGGGCACCCCCTGTGGGGTACGGACCTCGGCTTAGGGCATCGCTGGGGAGGACAGCAAGGGACAGGCTGGATCGGATTCACGAGTAAAAAAAAAAAAAGAAGGATTTTGTGGTTTTATGAAACCACGGTAAAAGTGAAACTTTTAAGCGAACTATAGGCGCTGCCATATTGGCTTTGGCTGCTCTGACGAGCGCCTTTCACTTTATCCCTACTCCGCGGCCGACCGTCACGCGACATGCAACACACAGACGAAAAAGTTTGAGACGATGTAATAAAAGTTTCACTTTAAAAACATGAAAAAGTGTTAATTCGCCTCTGCCTCTGCCAAACTGCACAGCAGTTTGTTGGCAGACGTAGCTCGTTTTTAGCACATATAAACATAGTTATAACACTTTTTCACCTATAGGTACACTAAACTATTCATACAATTCATAAATGAAACAGAATCAAACATACAAGTTTTTTAAATATTCACAACATTTTGGCTTTGACAAAACACGCTTAAGAGGTACTTATGTACTTTTACATGGGACTTAAACATAACTGGCGAAATGTGGGTGTACCTACTACAGGTACACCTCTGCCCAACCCTTCGGGGAAACAAGGCGTGATGTTATGTTATTATGTACTTTAGTCTTAAAAGAGGTTTTTGTGATAGAACTGTCTATATCGACTGGAAGGTTATTAAAAATACTTGGAACTAAAAAAAACTACATCTTAGACCAAAATAGTTATTACAAGTGGGCACTACAAATCTTTTCATGTTATTGTACCTTTGAGGTCTTGTGCGTACATTATTGTTTGCTAACTAGCCAAGTTTTAACGTGCCACTTGCGTATCAACCTCAAACTAGATACGTCTACGCACACGTATGACGTACCTACCTCTCTTTACTTATAATATCATTGGTTCACACGACAAATAAAAATCAGTTAAATCGATTCTTGTCCGCTTCTACTGCAAGGACACTTTTGCTTCTCAACGAGCGTGAAACTTCGTGAAAATGAGCCTTTACTTCATCATAAAGCTCAACACACTCAAGGCGGGTGCGTGTCGGACGCGGGTCGGGACGACACGACAGTACGGTGGACTTGTATATATTGTAATTTCTTGTATTATAAGGATGTCAGCACACGAAACGCGTGCGCGGGTCCGGCGCAGAGCGGGTCGGGAGCGCGAGCCAAACGCGCCTTGATAAAATATTTTTTTCATCTCTCATTCATCCGCCGATCCTATACCCAACTGTGTTGGGGACGAAACAAAACGAAACGAGCCTTTACTTCACTTTCTAAATTATTCTTTCCTCAGATAAAAATGGAATCCTTTCTCGAAGATCTGAACAACATCCTGAGTTCGGGCGACGTGCCGAACATATACGAAGTTGAAGACCTGGACATCATCTACCAGGCGGTGCGTCACGCTGTGATGGAGATGAGTCTGCAGGCCACTAAGACGAACTTGTTCGCATGCTATCAGCGCAGGGTGCGGAGCAACATGCACATTGTGGTCGTTATGAGCCCTATCGGAGAGGTGAGCTACTAAATTGAACCGTGTGTTCATAGAGTTAAGCTTGTGTTATAAGTTTCCGCATCGATGTCCCTTACATTTTTATTGATTTCGCCCGCGTGGAGCTTGGAAACTATCTCTCGGAAACGTACTTTCGGAATAAAATTATCCTTTGTCGTAATTCAGGTCGAGGTCCACCTGTGTGCGAAATTTCATCGAAATCCGGTCAGCCGTTAAGGCGTGAATAGGTAACAGACTGAGTGACTTTCGCATTCATAAATTAGTATGGCTGGGTATCACACTACCGCTTCCAACTCCGGGCTGATACTGATAAGTAGTGTGGAAGTATTCAACAGTTCTTCATTTGAAAAAATACAGAATTTCATAAAAGAGCCATTCCGTGAAAAATTGTACCTAAGGACTAAAATTCAAAATTCAAAAAAATTCAAAATTCAAAAGTCATTTATTCAAACTAGGCTGAGAATCAGCACTTTTCGAACGTCAAAATTACATAAGACAGTCCCCCAAAAACGCCCACCCTTCACCACTTCCTAGTGCCTTTAAAAAGCATTGTCACAAACATTAACAAACAATTTACAAGACATTCTCATTCTCTGTTGAACGCAGTTTTTTTTTAATGTACTGTTTAGTTCTTATGCTTTAAAAAAATGTATGACGGAGTCAATTGTTGCTAAATTAACAGATTAATAATTAAAAATAAGAAGCAAAACAAGCAATTTTAGCGTGTCACACCTCCTGTCGCTAACTTTGACTAACCGTTTTTCATGGTTTTATAAGACACACCTCAGCTTTTTTGTGAGGTTTTAAAGAATACTGTTTTGTTTCAATTTATAACATTAATTTTATAAACAAATCTTATTGTATTACAATAAAATTCATGAAATAATGATAATCAAATTAGCACCAAGGTGGACATTCCACTTTAGTCACTACTGTTTTATTTGCTTTCAATAGTACAAAACTAACAAAACAAGTTATTTTCTTTTCATGGTAATATTATTATGGTAGATCAGCCATTTCTTTTTACTTATAGGGCAACCGTGACGCGGTAATCGGTGACGAAAGGCGTACGAACTACAGGTAGGTAGTCAAATAAGAATTCCACTATAGTCACAGTAATAACGTGATATTGGGAAATTCTTAAAACATTCTTTCATTTACGAATTATACCTTATATATCTCCCTTGTTATGAAATAATGATTCCCTCTAAAAGAACAAAGAATATTGGTTTTGTCGTCATTATTGTTAGTAATGTGGGAGTTCGTCACGTCCGCTTTGTGTCAAAAACACCATTTTACTCTCTACGAAGTTTACTCACATTTTGCTACTGACAAATTAACAATACAATATCTATGGTGACCTACTCGTATATATAGTCTGTATTATTTCTCATTTCAACAAAAAGTATTTATTGGTTGGACAGGAAGTCTTGTGCGTTCATTATAACTTGTCCTGTGACGCGATTGGTAGCACTGCATTTTGCAGTCTTATGCGGTCCCTAGACGATCATGCGGCATGACATGCGTTACGTGCTGTCATGCATGCATGACCGTTTAGCTGTATTGCACGATGTGAATGACATACAAACTACGTGCTGGCAGTTGATTGACAATTATTTATTATGCATTACAAAATGCATGACGCATGATCAGATCGGCATGTCATGCAAAAGATTCTGTGCTACCAACAATGCATGACATGCAATTACTTCATGCAGCATGATAATTCACAGCAATTGCATGATGAAAAAGTCTAATTCAAAAAATTACATGTCATGCCGCATGATCGTCTAGGGACCGTTTAATTCAAAGAATTGCATGTCATGCCGCATGATCGTCTAGGGACCGTTTAATTCAAAGAATTGCATGTCATGCCGCATGATCGTCTAGGGACCGTTTAATTCAAAGAATTGCATGTCATGCCGCATGATCGTCTAGGTACCGTTTAATTCAAAGAATTGCATGTCATGCCACATGATCGTCTAGGGACCGCTTTGGTTTCAATACTAATAGAATTCAAAATGGCGACTTATAGAACAGTATTGCCAATCGCATGACTGCAAAATTCAATGCTACCTATCGCGTCACGGGACAAGTTATCCATAAACGCACTGTATTTATAATATACAGCATGTAAAAAAAACCCTGTCCGATCCGTGAGGGTGTTGTTAGCTATCGTACTGAGAGTCTATTTATGTGGTATTTTTTTATTTTTTATTAACAAATCATTTAATTTTTTTTTCAATGGGGAATTTTAACGGGTTTATTACATGGGTCGTAGGCGGCCGTCGTTTAGCGAGTGTCTACAAGTCATAACTTATGACCCCTGTTAATTTGGCTAATTAATAATAAATTTGGGGTAATTTTGGTAGGTACTAAAAATGTGATTTTAAATAGTAACTTTTTATTTTCAATAATAATAATATTTTTTATTACTTTTAGGTAATTTTATTGCAGTACCTATGAGCCCTTTCGGAACGGATAGGGTTTTTTACATATTGTATATTTATAATGATGACGTTTTATAAGTTTATGTGAAACAAAATATTCGCAGGTGTTCCGCGCGCGGCTGCGCCAGTTTCCGTCGCTGGTGAGCTGCTGCACCATCGACTGGTTCAGCGAGTGGCCCAAGACCGCGCTGGAGTCCGTCGCACACCACTTCTTCGAGAGCATGGGCGAGCTCACCACGGCTTCCAATAAAGTCATTGATGCTATGGTGGTTAGTATGGCTAATTTTTTTAAAGAAAAAATGGGCCTCTGACTTGGCTTCACATGCCGTCAAGAAAATATCTCTCAGGCATGATTTTCTCACGATGTTTTCCTTCACCGTTTTTGAAGCAAGTGATAATTATACAATACGTAAATGATCCGAAAAGTCAGAGGTGCGTGCCTTGGGTTCGAACTCGAAATCTATCATCGACTTGGCCGTCCTACGGACTGCTAGCGTTCGATAAAAAAAGATAAAACAATTCTACCTTAGGAATTTATGAATCATGTTCCTATAATTTTTTTATTTATGATTTAGATAATATAATATTATATACATTTAAGGCTTGTTCAGACCAGCGCAACACGCGACGCGACACAAAGGCACCGCTCGTCGCGCGACGAGCGGTGTCTTTGTGTCGCGTCGCGTGTTGCGCCTGTTTGAAGGAGCCTTAAATGTATATAATATACGTGTCAACTTAACGTATATTAAGTATCCGCACTGATTGTCCCACAAAACGTAAAAATGGTTTTGTGGGACATATGTAGTTTTAAGTACAAGAATTCTGTAAATTCTTCATAAATAAACAAATCTATGTACCTTATCTAAATAAAAATTAAATGCTGTTCGTTGGTAAGTTCACCACTTGAGAACGGCTGGACCGATTTAGATATTTTTGTTCAAAAATGTTCGTAATAGTCAAAAACTTTGGGATTTTGGAATTTTGCAAGGAAAATGTGTATCGGGTCAGCTAGTTAATAATATACAGAGCTCCCACCTCATTCTCGCCTTTATTGGCCGGCTTGAGTGGAGATTCGCAAGAGCAAACATGCTCGGAGGAAGGAAGTATTCCAGTAAGATGCTGGTAGGGATCTTGATCGTACTTCCGGGATTGTCCTGATAGCCGTGGAATACCTCTCCACTCCTCATAAGCACCTTAGGACATGTTGCCCCGTTGTCGCTACGACACTTTGTGCTATTGCTGCCATTTTATCCGTGTACATATAAACATTGATCAGGCAGGGGCCATAGTCCTTCCATAGTTCCAGGTAACCAGTCCACTTTAGTCACCCAAACCCATAGTCAAAATATCTTTGTTTCCATATCTTGCAATAGTCCTACACCAACCGGGGGTTGTCCTTGGGTGCCCTTGCGTAGTGCGAACAGGGATAGTCGTCGGTTCGTGCCTCAATACTTAAAAATGTCTAAGGGGCCTCTGCGAGTTGGCTTCGGCCCCTCGTACGCCTTCCAAAGGACCCCAGGGTCCCGAGATATGTTAAAGACATTTAAAAATAATAATAATTAATATTATCGTTATCACCAGTCCGTATGCTGCTTCGTGCACCAGTCTGTGGTGGAAGCGAGCGATCGCTTCAAGGAGCAACTGAACCGCATCAACTACGTCACTCCAATGTCATACATGGAGATGCTGCGCGCGTACGCCGAGATGTTCCGCAAGAAGCAGCAGGCCATACTCAATGAGTCTAACGCACTCAAAACTGGTCAGTACCAAAAATAAAAAAAATATATAGAAAAGTAAAAAAATACAATAGACGTGGATATATTTAGTAACCAGTTCCGCTTAAAAAAAAAAATAAAAAAAAAAAATTCATTTATTTCGGGTAACTGGGCCCATAGAAGTCAATTTTATAAAACATATCACACTAATAATATAATACAATAGAATAAAATAATAGCAATAAAATTCATATTAAATGTCAAAAATTCAAAATAAAATAAGACATTATTACAATTAAAATTATACAATTAAAATAATACAATCAAAAACAATACATACAAAGACACACAAGGATTAATAATGCCTGACAAACGGCCTAAAAGCACCATAAAAAACACTCCTGAAAGAAATCGACACGTTTTTCATCTCGGGTTCGCAACAAGTTCATCGTCATCCTGAGGATGCCTCGTTGAGAGGTGAAACACGAGTCGATTTCTTTCAGGAGTTTTTTATGGCTCTTTAGAAATAGCTAAGCGGAACAAGTCACATACTAAATATATCCACGTCTGTTCAAGCTCAAGTTGAAGTAAAGCAAGCGGATTGTATTATAAAAGATTTAATAGGTGGTTCACAATTATAGCAATCTAAGTACTGGTCAAAAGCTATGTCCAAGCGCGGTCGTGTCGGGCGCTGCACTGATGCTGTCGCCTCCCGGTCCCCGGCGCCGTGCCGGGTCGCTCGTTGCTCGTTGACGACGTCGTATTGTGTTCGTTGGATTTGGATGTATATGTATGAACAACGTCTATTGTATTTTATCATGGACTAGCTTTTGCCCGCGGCTTCGCCCGCGTGGATGTCGGAAAATATCCCACGGGAACGTACTACCGAGATTTCATACCTAATAAATAACAGAGGAAAACGTCATTGACTCCTACCGCTGCGCCCGCGTTGCTCCGCGTAATTTTGAAACTGTGATATCTTTTAAAATGTTCATTTAAATGATATGATTTAATGGCATATTTTAATCTAAATTAAATGCCCAATTTAAATAACATATTTTTTTGGATAAGGATTTATACTATACCGGTCAAAAAAGCTTCGGAAATAACAATTAAATTTTTATCAAATTCTGAAAGATAAAAATGGTTATTGTGGGTCATCCTTTGAAGATAGACATATGCCATCGCGGACTTTTTTGTTGAAATTTTTAAAATGAACAATAGCGTAGAACATAAATTTGATGTATTTTTTTCAGTTTAGGCAGCGCACGCCAGTAAAGCTCCCAGTCGGCATGATTTTTTCCGACTTCTTCAACAATAATCGTCAAATTTCAGCCAATTTACACAAAACCTTAATGAATTATACACTAAAACCTTCCGCATGAATCACTCCGTCCATTGGTGAAAACCGTTTGAAAATCCGTTCGGTAGTTTTTGAGTTTATCGCGTTCAGACAGACAGACAGACAGACGCGGCGGGGGACTTTGTTTTATAATATGTAAGGATTTCCGCAAGGTCACGCCTGAATCAATTAACTATATCGTCGCCGTGCAGTGAAAACCTCGTGATTGCAATAAACGTTATTTTACAAGAGAAGATAAAAACTGTCTAATTCAAGGAGGAAAAGGGAGAGAGACAGAGAACGCCGGCTGAAAAAACAAAAGAAAAGTGTAAAGTGATTACAGTGTCTTGGGATAAAATTGTATACATCGGCCCGAGTACTGCTGAAGAGAGAGAGAAAGTGTGAATTTGGTCAAAATGAAAATCGAAGATGGCGGCTCTGAAATTTTCAAATTTTTCATCATGGGTATCGTTTTCTTGGTTTTCTAGGGTGCAAAAGCCGATAGTGAGGTCAAAATGAAAATCGAAGATGGCGGCTGAAAAAAAAAGTGGTTTTGTTTTAAATCTAATGTGAGAAAGAACTTTGTTCCTGACGGGGGTCCCCCGACCGCACACGTTTTTTTCTTGTTGTTACTCCTTCCTTATTGTATTACAAAATTATTTTCTTGTTGTAACTGAAATTTAACTGTGAAATAACTTGGTTCTTGTTCTTGTTGTGCATATTTTTACCAAATAAATAAATAAATCATAATTGTCGCGAACTGAATTCTGTCTGACTATTATACAACGTAAAACAATGCCGCAATTTACAAAAAACGTAAGAAATTTTGAATTACGCAAGCTATATTGAAGGAATCACCTTAATGGTATTAAAGAACGAGACTTCTTATAGAAAAGAAATAAATAAACCGGCCTGCATGTCGGACCACGCACAATGTAGGGTTCCGTAGTTGGGATGAATTTATCCCAAGAACAAACTTAACTTTGTAGTTGAAAAAAAAATTCTTTCATACAGAATGTATGGGAGAACATGTTCTTACAACCGCAAATCTAAGTTGGTCGATTATTACTCGTTAACTTGTAAAGCCTACTCAGCTGCGATAGTTTTCCTTTTAATTTCGTTATATAAACTACTTCTATGATTTTTTCACACATCCAAAACCAACCTTTTAGCTGGCAGGGAGGGGAGACACTTGACTCTTAACAAAAATTTGCACTTTTGAAGCTTAATATTTCGCAAACGGATCTCTGAATTCAAAAATGGTTTTAACACACTCACAATATTTTTGAAAGACCTTTCCAACGATACCCCACACCAAGGGATAGAAAAAAAAAACATCCCCACTGTACGAGTAGGGGAGGTACCCTAAAAATAAATATTTTTCATAGTTTTATTTTACTGCTTTGTCGGCATGATTAATATGTATACCCATGCCAAATTACAACTTTCTAGTACTAACAGTCTTGGAGCTAGACCGCGGACAGACAGACAGACAGACGGATATGACGAAACTATAAGGGTTCCTTGTTTACTACGGAACCCTAAAAACGAGCGCGCCTTACAGTAATCACATATATGATGTGTAACATCTGACATCTCACCTTGGCAATAACCAACTTTAAAGGGGCGGGAACTCGTCAAGGTCGGCTTCAGCCCTTCGTACGCCTTCCAAATGTCCGGGACCCCAGGGACCCGAGATACGTCAAAAACATTTTAAAAAAAGTGGTGGCACTCCGGTAGTGCTGACAGAAGTGAAAACTTTAACAAGATCGCCTTGGTGGAAGAAAAATACTTGTATAGAACATTGGTCCGTAACGTAATATAAATAAAGAGCACAATCGCGTTTACTAAAAGGAGGTGTCGTCATGGTGTCGCGAAATCAATGGTTTAGTCCCATCTCAAAAATACCCAACGCGCCTAAAGAAGTTATCACTTCAAAAATGATTCTTGATTTTTCAGGGTTAAGGAAGTTGAACCAGACAGAAATAGAAGTGAAGGAACTGCAGATCGAGCTGGCCGAACTGAAGCCGCTGATGGAGAAGGCGGCGGAGGAGACCAGGAAGGTCATAGAACGGATCGCCACTGACACGGTTAGTACCTCTATAAGTACAGTCATTTTAAGGAATCGCCCTAACTCGATCAAATCAAATCAAATCCATTTATTTGCGAGAATGTAGGTTTACACTGCATGATCTTAAAACTATTGTTAAGGATGGAGGCGAAATAAAAAACTGTATGTGTTCCAGAATCAATTTGGAGGATGCGGGTGGTTTAGGACTTCGAAAATACTATCAACTTCACAAGATTTTTAAAGTTATATGAATTAGTTTAAAGCATAGACATATCAAGTAATGGACTGGAAATAGCTACAAAAAAAAGGTGCCTATCTACAACTCAAAATGTCTCCTAAAATGGCTGCACATGCTAGGGTTGTGTCAATCAGGGAACATAGTGTTACTATTTCGAGTATCGATACTAGTACTATGTAATAGTATTACGAGTCTTACTAGATATCAAGGTTGAATCAAATTCAAAATTTATTAGCTGGTCTGGTATGGTCTGATAGCAAAATATAAATCAACGATTCCGAAAAAAAAAATTACTTTATTAAACCTTAATTAAATTAGTACAAAAATGGCAATTAACGCAAACAATAAAGTAAAGGGTTTGTTACAAAAAACACAAAATAAGGACATTTTACTAAAAATTAATAACGTGAGTTTCCACCTCTGGCTTTAATCACCACCTGCATGCGATCAGGCATGCTCTGGATGATGTTCTTGTTTACTTGGGGAATTTAGTCCCAAGTAACCACCAGAGCGGTTTTCAAATCATGGAGGTTCTAAGGAAGGTTGAGACTTCCGGATTCACTTTTTAAGCATGCCCCATGTTCTATGGGATTCATGTCTGGGCTTTTGCTGGCGAGTCCAATTTGGCAATTTAGTTTACATAGCAGAAAACCTAGGATGTTAAACTGGATTACATAAATAATAACACAGATTTGTATACTGATATCATGCGATTTCTCATCGCTATATTCAATTATGATTCCACATTTAAAACTGGTATATTGATGGACCAGGATGAAACATCTGATTTTTTTGTATTGCTTGTTTCACAGAAAACAGATGTTTCTTGACTTTGTGTTTTGTCGAATGCCTGAAAAAAATAGGAACTCATATTTAGAAATGCAATATAAATATGATTTTTTTAGTTATGTAACTAATATAATTCTAATAATTTATTTCAGGCCAAAGAGCCAGGCTATTATTAATCATTTTAACATACACTTACCGAAAATATTGTAGGAACAGAGTTATCATGTAATCTCATTACATCAAGTGTTCTATTGAAACACCTTTCTTCAAAGTGAAGTGAACCATTCTTTGTGTCGAGGATTAATATTTTCTTCACCAATATCCTCTAACCACTTTTTCCTTAATCGTTCATTTTTAGGGAATCTATAAAAAAGGTTAATATTTTTATCAATAAATCGTATAACCATCATAAAACTTTGTGGAACGGTCTCTCGGTGTTATTAACCAAAGGTTACTACAGTTTGCTGTAAACCACGGGACGGACCTAGCAATATCATTTCAGCACAGCGAAGGAACTAGTATCAGAAACTAATACGGCAACGGTACAACACTATTCCACCATGACATATCATTGTAAACAAACGAATGAAATAATGAAATAATAAAAAGGTCTGTTGGACGGAAATAAACCGAAATATGAAAATTTAAGGCGTATTTAATGATCGCTTAGCAATTTTTTCATCGAAAGTTTATTTCTTTATGTACTATTGCATGAAAACCGGCTACTAACCTGTGCAAACACAATTGAGGTTGATTTTCCTTCTTTCTTGCACCACACTTCACAATACAACACACAGGCATGTTGAATTAGTGTTTTCCAACGTATACATGCAGTTTTAAAGGAAAACTCTTCGTAATTTTCTCACAAATCTCAATAATGCAAAAAGTAAACAACCACTTGACAGCAGAACTACCACGAAACTTGTAGCAAAATATGGCGGTTATGGCACTTACCTACAACTGTCACTACGTCTCAACAAAATGTTGCTATTATGAGGAACAACTGAAATATTGTTGTCTCTTTTATCAAATACGATTACCACATTAGAAAGAGTGAAACAACACGATATTTCACATTCTAGTTCGTGTTTCATTCAATTTGTAATGTATAGAATATCACGGCGCCTCCATGTTATTTCTATTTCAATGGTTTAAAGCGACCTCTAAGCAGTGTTGTGCTTGAAGACAGTTAATAATCAAAATTGCCAACAACAAAAATACTCAGGCCGGGACCACTCGCACCTTGCAACATTGTAATTTATTACAATAAATAAAGTTTGACACATTGCCGACAGATGGCACTAAAAGTCCTTAACTTAATCAACCTAGCTTCTGACGTTTCACAAGTGCCCTTGTAGGTTTATGTGTTATAAAATATTTTGAATTTGTAACCGATATTGAGACGTGCGTCGTCCACAACTGTAATGGTCCCTTTACATTTTACCATTACAATTGGTGTACAAATATTTAATTTTGTCCTACACAATGCTAATTATTTTTTTAAGCAACAACAAATAAGATTTCATGCATTAGGATTTTTATGGAACAAATTAATTAATTGTTGTCAAAGTTATACCTATGTCATTTAATTTCCTTGTTAATCCATGCCCTTATTTGTTACTTAGGCGATAGCTGAGGAAGCTCGTGAAAAAGTCGAGAAGGAGACAGCCATGGCGGAGAAGATGGCCGCCATTAACGCGGCCATGGCAGCAGACGCTATGAAAGACTTAGGTCAGTCTGCATGTTCATCCACAGCCCGACATCGCCCACTGCTGGGCTTCCCCACGCTCCTGTGCCACGTCATCCAGGTTCTACCCGCGATGGTATCAATGTCGTCTGCCCATCTCGCCGCCGGACGACCAGTACTTAAATTCGTCCTCGGAAGCCACTCAGTGACTGCGTTACTCTACTTGTCGTCACTGCGCCGTGCCAGGTGTCCTACCCAACTCCATTTAAATTCCATATTCGAAAACCTTCCTGAAGTCAAGCTTTATTTATTTACGATTTCAAGCCTTAGAAAAGGGCTTGTTCGGGAAAGTATGCCTTCTGTTTTCTAAGTGAAACTTTGTGAAGATGTTTGTTATTCCAACATTGGGAACGGCTACACCGGTTCATTTGTAACTGGCGACACGCCTATGCTTCCCACGGTGTTTACGACTTGACAAAACATCAAGATTTGTTTATTATATTTATGTGTATATGAATACACACAAACCTTCCGGAATAAATTCTCTTAATGATGGTGAAAACCGCATTAAAATCCAATGTGTAGTTTACGCGGCTTTAGCGGTCACACAGACAGACGAGAAAATCCACTTTATTTTATACTGATAGATGTAGATAAAATGACGACTTTCTGTCGTCATAAACCAGGCACAACTGAAGACAAACTTGCTGTGAAATTTATGATAAAAAAAACAGTGGCACTCCGGGAGTGCCGACAGAAGTGAAAATTTGAAAAAAGTCGGCACCGCGGTAATCAACCCGTTTATTGTTTTTTTCTCCACGGTGTCGGTAACAGGTCGCGAAATCATTGGTTTACTCCCATCTCAAAAATGCCCAACGCGCCTAAAGAAGTTATCACTTCAAAAACTGTTGTTTCATTTGAAAGTGCACACCTACAAGATCAAAATGTATGGAACAGCTGATTTTGTTTGCATGTTTCTGTCTGTGTTGGTCCCATAGTGATAGCAAAAAAAAAACTACACGTATTACTGCATGAATAGTAATTGTTGTTCATACTCGTATGCTTGACATGTAAATAAAAATGTTAGATTTGAAATTACTTGCGCAATAAAATGGCAACCCCGCGCCACAGAAGCAATTGTAGATCGTGCTTGCTTTGTACGCATGCGCGGGGCCGCCGCGTGTTCGCGCGCTCGCCGGCCGACGCGTGGAGACGCCGCGCCCGTCGAAGGAGTAGGGACACGGTATCAAATAGAAAGTATCGATACTGTACTCATGAGCAGTATCGAAAAAAAAATACCGTACTCATAAAAGTATCGAAACAAAAGTATCGATACTTCAAAGTATCGACTACTTTTCTTAGGGCCTAATGCGCATAGAGCACAGGTCTATATC
Source organism: Agrochola litura (assembly GCA_949152395.1). Lineage (NCBI taxonomy): Eukaryota > Metazoa > Arthropoda > Insecta > Lepidoptera > Noctuidae > Agrochola > Agrochola litura. Next base: position 3,647,050 of record OX424494.1, read on the forward strand.
AGCCAATAAATAACGTCAGTTTAACTTCAGTAGGGCAGGACATGAAAAAAAAAATGACAACGGTGAACGAGTGAGTGAATTTAAGAATAATAATAGTAATAAAATAGGAATGAATGTAAACTTAATAAAAAATTTGCACGCTTGCTTGCAGGCAGAATACAATGACACTTAGGTTATAAGATCTCACCTGTACCAAAACAATGTATTTCTGGCAAATAAACATTTGATTTGATTTGAATTTTGTTGAGAAAAAAGTTGAAGAATGTTGACGTTAAAAAGTGCCTTTTTGTGCCTAATTGAAATAAATTATTTGACTTTGACTTTTAATGAGCGAATTGATTAGTTTAGTAAATGAATGACGGAACGGTTAGAAATTTAACTGTGAACGGAAGAAATAATTTCGAGCAAAGATCGATGCCATAAACATAAGCCGTAAGGTCGCAAGATTTAAATGGGTAATTTCTAAGATTACCCATTTAATACTTAATTTCTTATTCGATACGATACCTGCCAAAAAGTACTCATTGAGTAAAAGTATCGAATGCAAAGTATCGAGTACAAAAGTATCGGTATCGAATGGAAATGTACTCAATACCACAAAGTATCGATACTTTTTTCGTGTCCCTACGAAGGAGTGCCCTCGAAACACCGGTGCGCGCGGACGTATGCCAAATCGCTCGGGCATTCCCGCCAAAATTGGTTTAGTCCTAATTTTTTGTCTTGTATTTACGCTAGTTTCTATCGTGTTTGTTTTGTGAACTGTTCTATGTACGAGTTTATGTACAATAACTGTGAAAAGTAATATAAGTACTCTATAACCGGTAACTTTGTGTTTCTGTTTTGTGTTTTACCCGCCCAAAACCGAACAACGACCTTTAAAAGTTAGATATTTGATGACTTTTTAAAACTTTTAGAGGAAGCGCTGCCAGCGCTACAAGCCGCTGAGAAAGCGCTTCAAGAGCTGAATCGTAACGACGTGGTGGAGGTGAAGGCGATGAAGAAACCTCCCGCCGGCGTCGTGCTCGTCATAGAGTCGCTGTGCGTCGTGTTTGATATCAAACCGATCAAGGTACTATACTCATCAATTGCCCTTTCCCAAGTGTGAGATACGGGATCGAGACACAACTAGAACTCGGCCGGGCTGTGACGCACTGACGCTTTATTATAAGACACGCGTGTGCGGCGCAAACTCTCCGACCCAGATGACCCCATAACGCTCCTCCAGGAGAAGAATAGGACCACCTGTACAGTGCACAAACACACAAACACAGACGACACCCGTCATTTTGACCTCGCCGCCGAGGTCCTTTGCGATTGCGACCGCAACCCCAAGTAAATGATACTCCCCCCCGACCCTTGCTCAAAAACTAGGTGCCAGCAGTTGTTGCAGCGGAGCACGTAGCTTTAAATACCCCGATATACCCCTATATAATAATCAAGATGAAAATCTAAGTTTGATTCAGCCTGTCCCTTCTTGCTGTTTTCCCCCCAGCGACGCCCTAAGCCCAGGTTCGTACCCCACAGGGGGTGCCCTTAGCGAGCGTTTGAATAGTTTTAATTTAGAATAGTTTTTGCCCCTGGCTGGAGGCTTTGAGTGTAGAAGCGGTTAAGCAGCCATGACCTCATAGGTCAACTGCGAGATGCTCTAGATAAAAAAAAAGCGCGGTGCAGGCCGTCCTTGTACACCACACCAAGTATATTGGAGTCAGTTTCCAGTCTAACCAGCAGTATCAAAATATAGGGCTTGAGGAGACGATTCCAAAAATATAACACACTAAAAGATTGAAAAGAATAGTCTACATACATACAAATAAATAACATTGAAGTGTCTGTTTGTAATGTTAAAATAACTGCGTTTTACTAAATGCGTATGAAATTATATACGGTACAAACAACAAAAACACTTTTTTTTTATCTGTCTATCCGTCTGTCTATCTGTCTGTTTGTTCCGGCTAATCTCCGAAACGGCTTGTCCGATTTTGACGGGACTTTCACTGGAAAATACCTGATGTTATAAGGAATAACATAGGCTACTTTTGTTTTCGGAAAAGTCTTAGGGTTTAGTCCAAAAAAAAAAACCCTTGAAACCTGTATCTACATCTCCTATACAAAAAAATAAACAAAGTGCCTTTTTCAAGTTTACTCGTCGTTTACGGTCATGTTAGGCATAAGAATGACGTCAGAATCGTAGACAAATTACGATAAAACGAGAAAAAGAACGTTCTCGCGCTTGTCATGTTAGCCCTACTGGTTGGCTTAACAAAATCATACTAATTTCTATTTATTTTAAAACCTTAGCATAGCTAATTTGTAAAGCACTCTAGCTGCATCAGACAATGGCACAGCTAAAGCACTATTACAGTAACCAATCATTCTACCTGCCACCCACCTGCCCTGCCACCTGCTCTGCTGCCTCCTACCTGTCATCTGTCTGTTTGTAATGTCAAAATAACAGCTTTTTACTAAATGCATATGAAAGTATATACGGTATATACAACAAAAACACTTTTTTTTTAATCTGTGTATCCCTCTGTTTGTCTTTCTGTTTGTTCCGGCTAATCTCTGAAACGGCTGGACCGATTTTGACGGGACTTTCTCTGGCAGCTATATGAATAAATAAAATTAACGTATAGAATAAATCTGAATAATTATCATGTCCACAAAAGTCACTAATAAATAGTTGAAATTAAATCGTGGGTTACGTTGTTCGTTTCTTTTAAAATACTATGTTACTTAAGAAGAGTTATTATTTTTTTGGCCATTCTTTCGATTGGCATCATAAAAGTAGGGGTGTTTTTTTTTACATTTAAGTCGGTTCGATTCCCAGATGAGGCAAGTAATTTTTAGAAAATCTTTGAATGCAGAATTACTAACTTTTAAAAATAACATAATGTCTTCTTTCAGCAAAATACCCTATCTACGATATTTAAGGTACTTTCCCTTCATGTCCCATAACTTTGGGACGCCCTGTATATTCAGTTGGTGGCATAAAAACTGAAATTGATCTAAAATAACTGCGCTAGACTGCTTCAAAGCTGAGCTTGTTTTGAACTTTTTAGTTTTAGTCGGGTTTTTTGTTTATTTCCTCAGGAACAAGGCGCAAATTATGGCGAAAAAATCCTGAACTATTGGAAACCAGGCTCCCTAATGTTGTCGGACCCCACGGCTTTCTTAGACTCGCTCCTGAAGTTTGATAAGGACACCATCACAGAAGATATGGTCAAAAAGCTCAAGAGGTTCATCGTTGACCCGAATTATGATCCCGTAAAGATTATAAAGGTAATATACCACACGGTGTGTTAAAGATGCATTTCATAACCGTTATCTACGCATTCTGGATATCTAATACCTTTAAACGAGCAATTCTTGTATATAAGTATATATAATCTGAATCTCGGAAACGTCTCCAACGATTTTCATGAAATTTAGTATGCAGGAGGTTTCGGTTGATCTAGCTAGGTTTCATTTTTAGAAAATTACCAAAATAAAAATATCATGTATCCAGATATTTTTAATCTTTACTTGTCGAATTCAAGAAACATTGAGCAATGCTGGGAAAAGATTTTTATTCTTGCTGTGATATATCGCCGTCTACGGTAGCGCGCAAAACATTGTGCTTGTAGGTGCATGTGACGGTACATGAGTTGTGGGGATTTTTAAAGTTAAGTTATAACACTTAAGATAGGTTTAGTGAAAAAAAAATAACAGTGGCACTCCGGGAGTGCCGACAGAAGTGAAAACATTAAAAAATCGGCACCGCGGTACTCAACACGTTGATGTCTTTTACTCTACGGTGTCAATAAATTGCGTTACAGTGTCGCGAAATCAATGGTTTATGCCCGGTTTCTGAAATCCCCAGATAAACTCTCAATAGCTATTGATTCAATAAAGTTAAGCTTAAGATAAACGTCGTTTAACTGTCACTGCGTTTCTGAATACGCAACTAACCATTCAATAGCTATGAAACCGATAACTAGTTCCTTAGTTACCGCTAGATGGGTCTGTATAAGAGATCGCATATTCGTCTTTAATACTTACGCGTTTTATTTATTATAATATTGTTTTGAGATTTGTTAAGTGGCTTAACACTGTTTTAGTAAAAAAATATAAGTCTTTATTTATGGGCGGTTGTATGAACGACATCATTGTCAATTTGTTTTTTAACTAAACATCTGTCTAATCTAACCATCTGTCTAAGTTTCACTTCATTGTTTTTGTTTCGCGTGGTATTATTTTTAACCGACTTCCAAAAAGGAGGAGGTTATATGTTCGTCGCGTATGTTTTTGTTTGAAAGGATATGCTCCCAAATTGGTCCCATATAAATTTTATTAACTTTGCTTGGGTAGTTTTTGAGTTAGCTACAAAATACGTATTTTTTTCCCACTTAGTATGTAGATGATATGATAAGTTCCTGTCACTGGTAGCAGGTAGTGGTATTTGAATGTGTTTGGGGGTAGGTACCACAACTAAAAAGTGAAAAATAAAAACTTTTTATAAAAAAAAACAACCGACTTCCAAAAAAAAACACTACAAAGTGAAAAATAACTTTAATTTCGGAAGTCGGTGGCATTAAACGAAAACACAAAACCCAAGACACCGACTTCCGAAATTAAAGTTATTTTTCACTTTGTAGTGTTTTTTTTTGGAAGTCGGTTGTTTTTTTTTATAAAAAGTTTTTATTTGCTTTGCCGTTTGATTTTAAGTTAATAGTTTATTTTTCTTTCCAATCGTTTGTGCTTTATCCATTCTTTAAATAACATAATGGAATCTGGAAAATGCAGTAATAATTTTACTGAAAGAGAGAAGATGCTTCTTATCGAAGTGGCTAAAGAAGAACACTCATTTCTCCTTTTAATAATTTTTAATATCTTATTTAGCTTTCACTGGCAATTTATTTCATTAATATACGTTAAATAACCTAAAAGTTGATGTAGTTATGAAATGAAACGTCAAAAATATAGATATGGAACCGATAAACGGCACACATTGGTCAGTTAAGTTAACCTAAGTTTAAACGGAGTTTATCTTACATTGCGGTGTTCGGAAAAGCAATTTCACGAGTTATCGAACCACTAGCGCTATTGAATAGATAAACCACCGTTAAAAGTGACTCAGAAACCGTGCATTAGTCCCATCTGAAAAATGCCCAACGCGTCTAAAGAAGTTTTCACTTCAAAAACGTTGACTTTCAATATTTCCGTAACCAGAACGTTCCCAGGTACAGTAAACGTCAAACTTTATGGCGGCTCTGAAGTGCGCTTCTCGCTGTGCAGTACCGCACCCCTCCCCCTACTGACACGTGAATTTGTAACTGCGCAGTGACTCTCCTCATGTTCCGAGCCGCCATTAAGTTTGCATCGGGAAAAACCAAGACATAGCGCTGTGAACAATACAGTGCATGCCAAAACTACACCTCCGCTCTTTGCATACACGCTCACAATCATTTACAATGAAACTACACCTCACTAAGTGCACACATGTTTACGTAACCGGCCTCATGTCACTGTTGATAGCTCTATGTCTTGCTTTTTTATTTGGTCTGAGGGCTTTGGACTGCAAAATAGGACTTATTTTGTAGCGGTTACACCGCTTTATACGAACTGCGCATCATAGACATGACGTCACACAAATCCTGCATCGCGCAGTTGGAGTTTACCGAGCGATCGACATAGATACAAGATTTGTGCCTGCCAGACACAACACCCGTCTGGTCGGAGGATCCTCCCTTTTCCATGGTGGATGAGTGAACTTTACACCCTGTTCCTCATACCCCTAAAATTTGAGGTTCACAAAAAGGGCGCAGTCATTATATTAGAGGGTTCAATAATATTTTTAGGAAAGCAAAATGGGAATCGTAAGAGGTTCGATTAAGTCGTTTTTCGAATGTTTTAGGTGTCAAAAGCGTGTCAATCGTTGTGCATGTGGGTTCATGCTATGTACAAGTTCTACCACGTCAACAAGGCCGTTGCGCCCAAGAAGGAAGCCTTGGCCAGGGCTACCAGAGACCTGCAGATCGTTGAAGGTAGGCCACTAATATCATAAAGAGAAAAGGTTTGATTTTTTTGTATGTTTGTTTGTTACGCTTTTACGCTAAAACGGCTGAACGAATTTGAAAGAAAAGAAAAAAATACGTTTATTTGCGGTAAACATGACGCAAAGAAAGATAAAAATAAAACATGTAAATAAAAAATTGGGAGAAAATATGCATCACATCCAAATGGTGCTTTCCGAGAGCAAATTCACTAGTTACTATAAAAAAACAATTAGAAAGTATACTCTTTCAAACACAAAAATATTTTTCTGCCATCTTCGAGTAAACGAAACAAACATGAAAAAAAAAAACAGATTCCGACGAACTGAGAACCTCCTCCTTTTTTTGAAGTCAGTTAAAAATGGAAACATTTAAGAGATTACTACGGAAGAGAAAAGAAAAAAAACAAAGCCTGAATTCCTCTTAAATGCTGATGTCGCTCGCGTACGGTCGATCGCGTACGCAATGTACGTACGTAGTGTATGTACGCGCCGCTGACGTCAGCGTCGCAGTATGGTGCTATATAGAACACAATGAATATATCGCACCCTTAGTAATATAAGGGCACAACTCGAAATACTGAGGTTTTGAGTTTTTGTGGTAGATGGGGTCAATATCAACTGTTCTACCGTTCTTGGCTTTCACAGAAAGAGAAAAACAATACTAAAGCAAACAATATTAAAGCGAATACTGTAGAACAGTTGATATTGAGCCCATCTAACACAAAACCTCAATATTTCGAGTTGTGCCCTTATATTTCTTAGGGTGCGATATGCACGCGCGACCGACGTACGCGACCGACATTATCGTAAGAGGAATTCATTCAGGCTTAAGGGGAACAGGGCCTGCGAGGAATTTGAAAAATTGTTTTTTGAAGATACTATTGCCGTCGTCTTACCTCAAGTCTGCCCCTATAGAGTGCGATAGAGACAGCTGCAGCTCAGACCGATTAAATCACAAAATTTTTGACGAGATCAACGTTTCGTATTCCCCTTTTTTTTCCTCGAAAACAGAGCCGATTCAATCATTTTTATATTAAAATTTTAAGAAAGACTGTCTATGTTCCTATGATATTCTTTTATGTTAAAATTTTTTCGAATTTGTCTGGTAGTCCTCTAATCACGGCGGTAAAAATGGGGGATTTTTGTTATTTTTGGAGGGTCATATTTTCTTTACCAATTAGTTGCTGAAAAAAAGGAAATAACAGGGACGTGTCTACAGCAGACATTGATATATTGAAAAAAAAATTGCTCTAGAGGCAATATTTAGGAAGAAAAAAACCGGCCTGTAAGCTACTGCCGTGAATTTTTTCACATATCTAAAACCAACCATTTAGCTGGCAGGGGGACACACACTTGACTCTAACAAAAATTTGCACTTTAAAGCTTAATATTTCGCAAACAGATCTCTGAATTCAAAAATGGTTTCAACACACTCACAATATTTTTGAAAGACCTTTCCAACGATACCCCACACCAAGGGATAGAAAAAAAAAAAACATTCCCACTTTACGTGTAGGGAAGGTACCCTAAAAAAATTTTTTTTTCATAATTTTATTTTACTATTTTGTCGGCATGCCAAATTACAACTTTCTAGTACTAACAGACTTGGAGCTAGACCGCGGACAGACAGACAGACAGACGGACATGGCGAAACTATAAGGGTTCCTTGTTGACTACGGAACCCTAAAAAGGGGAATACATTTGTATGGAGAATCGCAGGCCCTGTTCCCTCTTAAGGAGCGGCAGTTCTGCGCCAGCCAAGAAAAGACATCCTACCCTAATATTATAAACGCGAAAGATTGTGAGGATGGATGGATGTTTGTTACAGATAGTTTATAACCTGGATTAACTCACAGGGTACTTTTGATCCCGGTAGTGCGTTCCTGTGGGATAATTTCCAACATTCACGCGGGTGAAGCCGCGGGAAAAAACTAGTCTTACAATCATTATGTTCTACGTTATAGCGTTTGGTTTCCGCACTTAGTCCGTAAGGTGGACTATTGTGCGTGGGCCATGGCGGCCATTTGGTGGATATTCCAACCAGCCCACCTCCCTCCAGAAGCTAATTAAATCTCCTGGTCTGTTCAGAATATCTGTGTAGGATCTGGGTGACCCGAGGGTTTCTGTTCAAATCTGGGTGACGCCTGTGCATTTAAAGAGCACGTGCGCTACGGTTTCCTCAGCAATAATTATGATTAATGACGCCATTACGTTCCAGTTTAGAGTAAACAAAAATAAAGTTTGTATATTTACGGCCTGGTACAGTGTAATTGTTTGTTTCCGACAGCAATGCTGGCGAGCGCGCAGGCAAAGATGCAGGCTTTGCTGGAAGGTATCGCCAAGCTAAACGCGTACCTCATGGAGAAGGAAGATGAACGGAAACGGATGGAGGAGGACATCAACCAGTGTCTCGCGAGGATGGACCGCGCTCACAGGTCGCTATGAATGTAGTGTAGAAAAATGTATTATTGTTAAGGTAAAAAGATGATATTAATAAAATGGAAAGCACCTGTCCGACTGCCGCCGACGAGGAAGCGACTAGCTATCAACAATTTTCTCGTTCAAGAAACGTACAAAAGATTGTAAGTAAAAGACATACAGATTTTGATAGTCGTTGTTAACTGCCTCGTTGGTCTAGTGGTCGCAAGCGCTACTGCTGAGCATGAGGTCCTGGGTTCTCGATGCCCGGGTCGGGAAAAGTGTTATTGGGTTTTTCTATCTGGAATTTCTCAGTAGCAGCCTAGAGTCTGGATTTGTGCCCGGTTGATGGCAATAGGCTCGCCCCCTATTACATGGGACTTAAACATAACTGGCGAAATGTGAGTGTACCTCCTACAGGTACACCTCTGCCCAACCCTTCGGGGAAACAAGGCGTGATGTTATGTTGTGTTTTATTAATAGTTGATCGCTGACTGTTCACACCGCCGGCGAGTACTCGTTTGTCGCAGCAAGAAGTGCTATCAAAGAGAGTACTTGCTCAGCGACGGTCGCTTGTCGGGTAGAACACTCGCTGAGACATTCACACTTGGTACAAATTCATACCAGCGAGTAACCGCTCGTCACCATCGATATCGTGACACGAACTCGTCACGTTCCCACAATATCGTGACGATTAATTTATCGTTGGACGACTGTCGTCTCTAGCTGTTCCCATTATATCGACTGTTTATCGTCACTGTGTTGTCGAAATATTTTATCGTTGACCGGCTCTTATCTAGCTGTTCCCATTGGATCGTGACGATATTTCGCAACAAGGGTTCGACTAGTAGTGGCACGCACAAAGCGAGCCGAGGAGGGAAAACACGTATAAACGACAGATAGTCGCAATAACGACACATGATTTGCCGTCACGATAAGTCGTGACGTTTTTTATCGTTTTACGACTGTCGTGCTAGTCGTCACTGCAAAAAAAGTCGTCGACGACAGTTAATCGTGTCGTCCTATATGTGAACACCTCCATTTAAATACACAAGCCACGACGCTTTAAACGACACGATAATCTGTCGTCACGACATATTGGGAACGCGCCCTTACTATAGCTTCAGTACATGACAATCATGTACCATCCTGAGGATGCCTCGTTGAGAGGTAAATGAAACCCATGTCAATTTCTTTCAGGGTTTTTTATGGCTGTTTAGAAATAGCTAAGCGGAACAGGTTACTAAATATATCCACGTCTATTGTATTTTATAATGGATTTCCGCAAGGTCACGCCTGAATCAATTAACTACATAACTAAAAATGTGATTTTTAAATAGCAATACCTTTTTTATTTTCAATAATAATTAGATTTTTTAATACTTTTATGTAATGTTATTGCAGTATCTATTCTCCTTTTGGATCGGACAGGGTTTTTTATATACAGGGTGGCAGGGACATCGACGCGAAAACTGAAACCATGGATTCAGTACATGATTGTGAACCCCCTCCCCTGTGTTTAAATTTATCGTCGGTTATTAAAAAAAAATCGGCTGTTCCATACATTTTGACCGCGTAGGTATTGCACTTTTATATGAAACAGCTGTTTTTTTTTTAATAACCGACGAAAAATTTCAACACATGTCCCTGCCACCCTGTATATTGTATATTTTAAAATTGTGATCATTTGTACATAATTATGAGTTTTATATAATAAGGTTTAAATCCCATTAAAGGTTACTAAACGGCTTGTCCAGTGAACGCGTAAGATGGATCAAAACTATTGCAGATTTGGAGGTTGCCATAGTTAACTTGATCGGGGATATACTTCTCAGTGCATGTAAGTAATTTGAACAACCTTTTAATACTGCAGACGTGAGACGTCCGACGTATCGATTTTACAGAAAAACGGTCTAAATATATATACAGGGTGTCAGGGACATCGACGCGAAAACTGAAACCATGTATTCAGTACATGATTCTGAACCCCATTGCGTTGAAATTTTTCGTCGGTTATTACAAAAAAAATCTGCTGTTTCATAGAAAAGTGCAATACCTACGAGGTCAAAATGTATGGAACAGCAGATTTTTTTTTAAACCTACGCAAAATTTCAACGCAGGGGGGTTCAGAATCATGTACTGAATCCATGGTTTCAGTTTTCGCGTCGATGTCCCTGCCACCCTGTATTATAGCTGATAAGGTCCGGTTTTTGCCGGCGGTATGTCAAGGGTGCTACACACACGTTCGGGTGGGCCTTATCCTAACTAATACCATAAATGCGAAAGTGAGTTTGTTAGTTTCGCTTTCACGATAAAACGGCTGAAAGGATTTGGATGAAATTGGGCACATGGGTAGACCATGACCTGGATGTACATTAAATCCCAGTAGTTCGTTCCCGTGGGATATTTTCCGACACACACGCGGGCGAAGCCGCGGGTAAAAGCTAGTCGAATATAAGTAGACAGGGAAAAACCACTATGCTTAGCTCGAATATGATTCGGTAGATACCGAACAAAATTTGTCGATCGTCTCGAACCAAATGAAAGCCGAATATGTGTAGTGATTGGCAAAAGTTGGCTTAAAGGCGTTTGTGCACTGCAGTCGTCACCGAGAAACGATATTATTCGAACCGAACGTGACGTCCCAGTGACGGCGATCGTTTATCCACCGCGACTGAACTCGGTGGTTCAGTATGTTATGATCAGAGATCAGAATTGGGTGTGTGAAAATACCTAAAGTTTGCAGCGAGACATATCATAGAGCTGTTACAACCACTTAAGTTAACCGGTTTTGAATTTTACCGGTTTAGTTTCGGTTTTTTTTTACATGTTCTTTACGAATTGAGGACCTCCTCCTTTTTTTGAAATCGGTTAAAAAATAAAGCCCTTCTCGGTTAGCCCTCGAAAACTACACACAACAATAACCAAAAATATCTAAAACTGTATTACAGCTTGCAGATGTGTAAAATTCGGTGTTTCAGACGTACAGAACAAGTAGAACTAAAAAACCGAATTTGAACCGGAAAAGTTCAAAACAAAAATTAATTAAAAACTGTATTAGCAGCATGCTTATGTTTATACTTCGGTTTTTCAAAGGTAAAGAACATGTAAAACAAAAAACCGTGAATAAACCGGTACAATTCAAAACCGGTTAACTTAAGTGGTTGTAACAGCTCTATGATATGTCTCGCTGCAAACTTTAGGTATTTTCACACACCCAATTCCGATCTCTGGTTATGATAGATAAAACAAAAGCCGGCCGGGCGGCGACGGCAGTGTGTGGACCAGATCAAACGTTATTGCCTGCACATCGGCCCGTCACAATATCGGGTCGAGTTCTAGCGGTCGCGTCGAACTACTCGAAATTTCGGCCGGTGGGATGACGGCGACGCTCGGGTGACGGACGTGCTGTGGACACGCGGCCATAGTAAATGTTTGTATCGCTATTTCGGCGCCTTCATCTGATTCTCGGTGACTTCCCGGTGACGGCTGCGTGAACAAACTAATTGTTCAACAAATACTGCCGAATCGAATGTGCCGACCCGAACAAGTTAATAATTCAGTTTTTATTTGTGATATAACACAAACAGCTTTACACAATGAACTTTATGCTCACACTCACTTTTTAATTATGATTTCTATTTCAGGCGCTGTGGGATACGTAACGCCCTTCACAGACAAATTCAGAAGAGATCTTCTTTCTAGCTGGATTTCATTTATAGAGGTAAATAAAAGTATTGTCTAGAAGTTAGAAGAAGAGAGTTAATACTAGAGAAAAAAACTAGTTTTTTTTTCAATAGTTTTAGTTAAGGAAATACATAAGAAAATGCATTTATTTGACACAAATTAAAAATAAACACAAATAAAACAATAAAACTTAGATTAAACAACATTCTGTACCTCACGGCTGTGCCTAATAGTTTTATTTAGTTCGGCATAAATGCCAGACAACTCTAGTGTCTGACGCTAGTTTTCAGTTGGACCTTACGTGACGAGGACGTCTTACGGATGTAATCAGTAAATTAGTGTGTGTAAAGAATCAAAAACTACCGAACAGATTTTCAAACGGTTTTCACCAATGGACGGAGTGACGGGTTTTGTGTAAATTGGCTGAAATTTGACGATTATTGTTGAAGAAGTCTGAAAAAATCATGCCGACTGGGAGCTTTGCTGCGTGCGCTGCCTAAACCGAAAAAGATACATCAAATTTATGTTCTACGGTATTGTTTATCTTAAAAAGTTCAACAAAAAAAGTACAAGATGGAAAAAACATGTTATTTAAATTGGGCATTTAATTTAAATTAAAATATACCTTTAAATCATATAATTTAAATGAATAGTTTAAAAAATATCAGTTTCAAAATTACGCGGAGCAACGTGGGCGCAGCGGTAGGTGACTCCTACCGCTGTGCCCACGTTGCTCCGCGTTTCCTCTGTTATTTAATAGGTATGAAATCTCGGTAGTACGTTCCGGTGGGATATTTTCCGACATACACGCGGGCGAAGCCGCGGGCAAAAGCTAGTGTAATATATATATCCTATTCATATTATAAAGGCGAAAGTTTGTGTGTGTGTGTATGTTTGTTTCTTTTTCACGCTCAAACGGCTGAACGGATTTGGATGAAATTTGGTACACATATAGTTTATAACCTGGAATAACACATAGGATACTTTTTATCCCGATATTCCCACGGGATCGAGACTTATGCAGGTGAAATTGCGGGGTGATCATATAACAATTATCAACAATGAACAATCATATAATACATATTATATAGTTGACTATTCAGTTCAGTAACATAAGTCTCATAAGTGGTGGATATTTGGACCACTTTTGCCTATTTTTTTTTCAAAATTATTAAATGACAACAGGGTGTAAAGTTCACTCATCCTCTATAGCAAAGGGAGGATCCTCCGACCAGACGGGTGTCGTGTCTGGTGGGCAACTGCCCAACGATGCACGTCGTAGTCGTCTCTGCGTCCCCTAAGGGGGCGCGAGGAGTCGGTTTTGGGGCTTTTTGGCCCCTTGCCCGAGGAATCCTTCTCTCGGCCCCCGTAAACGAGGGCCCGTCGTTGGATTACCCTCCCCCTCCAGGAGGGGGTGGGAGTGTTTAATGCACACCTATTCGTCGAAGGGTATGCCTCCTCTCGACGCGTTGGGTGTGTTTCTGGGGTGTATCTGTAGGAGCGCCCGAAGTGCTTCATGACGCCCGTGCGACCAGGCCCCTGCCGGGTGAGATCCCTAGTTCCCTAGGGAAGGCCCAGCAAGGACCGATCTAGCAACGAGGGCGCCAGTTTTGGTTGGCGCTCCCTACAGTGGGATTTTCCCCGCCCCCTATAACGTGAACCGGAACTGGCCAGTAGCGCTACAGGGTGCGGGGCGTTGTAGTGTGTGTCGAGCGACTTGAGTTGTGTGTACGTCGCTCGTGTAGTACTTGTTTGGGTTTTTCTGCGAGTGTGGAGTCATGTGTGTGTGAGCCGCTCACGTGGCGCCTATATTAACCTAGTACGCTTTGTTCGCGGCTAGTGTCGTGTTGCGAGTGTGGAGTTCTAAGTGTCATGGGTAAGCTGCGTGTAGACTGAGGGCGACTTACTCAGAAGGGTCAATCCGGTGGTGGTTGTTTCTGTTTCGCGACGTCTGCGATGGTGTCGCGCGGGAAGCGCTTGTAGTCCGGTGGGCGCGCGTGCCAGGGTGCTATGTCTCTGATGTGGTGTAATTCAGAGACGTCGGCGCGCGCGAACATCCTCCGCGTCAGGTTGGTGCAGAAATCTTCGATACTCTCGATTCGTAGGTCCCTGTGGATTACAGAATTCCTCACGAACCGAGGAGCTTTGGTTATTTGTCGCAGCACGTTGTTTTGCTGCGTCTGGAGCTTCTTCTTGTGCGTCTCGGCCGTGAGGGCGAGCCAAGCCGGGGCGGCGTAGGTGATTTGTGGTAGCACGTAGGTCTTATAAATGCCCAGCTTGACTCGCAATGGGAGGCGTGATGAGAGTACCGGGCGGAGGAGGTGCTGTGTTACCTTTACCCGCGCGACGGTGTTGCAGACGTGCGGGCCCATGGTGAGCCGGCTGTCGAGTGTGACCCCCAGGTATTTGGCGGTCTTAGTCCATTTTACCTCGGTCCCCATGAGCTCGAGGCTCGGTGGGTGCGTCCGGCCGCGTGCCGTGACGATGATCGCCTGCGTCTTACCTGCGTTTACCGACAGTCTCCACTTGCTGAGCCAGTCGGGGAGGTCGTCCAGGACGCGCTGCATCTTTATGGCCGCGTGGTCAGCCGACAGTGAAGTGGTGATGTACGCGGCGTCATCAGCGTACAGCGCGAGTTTCGCTGTGTGCGTGGCGGGTATGTCGTCGGTGTACACAGAGTACAACGCAGGCGAGACACAGCTTCCCTGCGGCACCCCCGCAGTGACGGGGCGTGCGCTGGAGAGCTCGTTCTCCACCGAGACCTTGATTGTCCTATCCTGGAGAAAGGAGGAAACCACCTGTATCAAGCGACGGGGCGCTGTGGTGAGGGTGAGCTTGTAGATTAGGCCGTCGTGCCAGACCCGGTCGAATGCCTTTTCCATGTCGAGGAGTACTGCTGCGGCGTACTCCCTCTTGTTCACGGCCGCCGTGAGGATGTGCAGTACCCTCGACAGCTGGAGCGTCGTGCTGTGTTCGGCCCGGAACCCAAACTGTTCCGGGCGAGGCGTTATGTGAGGTGTCAAGTGGCGCAACATGAGCGACTCGAACACCTTGGAGGTGGTGGGCAGGAGTGTAATTGGCCGGTAGCTTTCCGGCTTCAATATGTTCTTCCCGGGCATGGGCAACATGATGACCTTCCCCAGCTTCCAGCAGGAGGGGAAGGCGCCGGTGCGGAGTATGCCGTTGTATAAGCGGGCTAGTGCCGCCACCGCTTTCGGTGGCAGGTGGCGGAGTGCGGCGTTCGTTATTCCGTCCGCACCGGGGGCCTTCTTTGGCTTGGTTCTTCTGATTGCCCTCAGTACTTGGCCCGGGGAGACAAAGATTGGGTCTTCATCAGGAGCTAAGTAGTACTCTCCAAGGTGTTGCTCGACTGTTTTGACATGGTCGTGGGCATCCGTAGGGTTTGGCGTGAATTGACGCTCCAGGTGGGCAGCGAATATTTCGGCCCGGTCCGTCGCCGTGTATCGAAGCGCCCCGTCGCTGTTTTGCAGCGGGCGCACCGGGGCTGGAGTGTTCTTGAGACGCCGGCAGATCTTATGTACCGACGTCCAGTCGCTATCTGCGGAGTGAATGTAGTTCGTCCAGCCCTCGTTGGTGTGTGCCTGTAACTCGGCCTTCACCTTATCCGTGAGCCGGTTGAGCTGGTTTTTCATGGTGGGGCATCTAGTTTGCTGCCACTGCTTTCGCAAACGCCTTTTGTCGGCGATCATGTTTGCGATGTGTGTTGGGAGCTTGTTATAGCGTCCCTGGGGCGCGGTTGAGGTGCATGTCGCCGTCTCCAAGGCGCTCTGCATGCAGGCAGTGAGCCCCTCCGCCAGCTCGTTCACTTCTGTGATGTTGGTGACAGGCCGAGTGGGTGTGGTGGTTTCCATCCTTTCTATGAAAGTGTCCCAGTCCGTGCGTCGACGTGGCGCTAGATGGGCAACTCGCGTAGTGTGGTCAGATAGACGGGTGAGCACGGGTTGGTGGTCAGACCGTAACTCATCGTCTAATACGTCCTGCGCGATCTGGCAGTTTAGGCCCTTGTGGACTACCACGTCCAGTACATCGGGCATGTGGGCGGGGTTGTCCGGGTAATGCGTGGGGGCCTCTAGCCCGGACACGTCATATCCGCGGGCCTCTGCGTCGGCGTAGAGCCGTCTTCCCGCAGTGTTTGTGGTGCCACTGTTCCACGCTGGATGCTTGCTATTTAGGTCGCCGGCTATTATTGTAGGGTTCGGCGAGGCTAGCAATGAATGTATATCGGCGGCTATGAAGTCGTCCGTTGGTGGCCTGTAGGCCGCATACACGTTCACGTGACTGCCGGCGACATGGATCTGTACACCCAGCGCGGTTATGCTGCCGAGTGATGGGATCGGCAGCTCCTGGTGGACGACTCTGCGCCTCACCAGTACTGCCAGACCGCGGTAGCAACGATGGATGTCGGGAGGTCGTATATATACTCGTCGCGCAGTAAACTCTGCTTGCGCGATACAGGATTTGTGTGATGCGTAGTTCACATGTAGCGTGGCGATGTATTAGCTGTGTTAGCTGCCAGGGCTTATTTTTAATTTATTTTTATTTTTTGAATTGTTCTTTTTTTATCTTTTTATTACGGACGCTTCTCACGTGCACGTCTTTCTACATTGTTCTCACATGTATAATTTCAACATGAATGATGTAACCAATATTTTGTAATAATTTTTTATCTAAAAGAGTGTCCGTGGAGTTTCTTGTCCGTTCTTCTCCATAGGTACCTACTACGCTTTGGAATGGGCAACTAGCTTCATACCTATTTTTGACTGACCGATTCCTTGACAATTCAAAAGTGCCTGTAAATAGTTTAATTGAAATAAATGCTTTGAGTTTGAGAGTTTGATGCCACCACAGACCCGACAGACGCCTGTCCAAATTACAAAATTCCCATAAAAAATGCAGTTTCAGTTTTCTCGAATTTTCCAATTTTCCCGACTACTTTTCAAATAGTTATTTCCGTAAAAACTAGATTCGTACTATTACGAACATTTTAAAACAAAAGCTAGCCGAATCGATCCAGCTTTTCTCAAGTTATGCGCTTACCAACGATCAGCATGTCATGTATAGAAAATCCCATCAAAAACATAAATGTGAAAATGGGAGCCAAGTTCAATAAATATGGTTGTTGACTTCGCCGACAAAAGAATTGAGATCTAAATGGGTGCCAAGTTCTGTAGATAATCCTGAAATTTATTTATAAGAACATGCAACTTTCTAAAATAAAATTAAAACACAAATTCTTGTTTTTTCTGCTATAACAATGTTTGCTATTTAAAAATATAACTTCTTAAATTTGAACAGTCGAATTATTTACACAAAGCACTTAGGATAAATTGAAGCTCAAGATTTGACTTGGCTAGTTTTTACATACAAATTATCTTACAACTTTATATTTGATTTTATATTTGTCTACAGTGTCGTGGTGCAAAAGAACTAAAATAAACAGAGTAACTTTTTTATGCCGGTGTGCGTTACCTCTACGTCTTACACTCGCGCCACGTCATTGTGCTGTAATTTTACTTTTCTAGTGTGCGTGCATTAAGCGGCTAACAGTTGGATGCTATTTTTTTCATCGACTTTACAGCTTTGACTGTCTACCTAGTCATATTTAATTATTATTATTTAATTTTAAGTAGGCACTCAACATCAAATAAGTCATTCATGATGTGACCTGTAAGAAATTGGTACTCTAGTCTATAAGTTTATTGGATGTATCTCATATCTTTGTATCGGTATACTCAATTGTTGGTGAGTCCAATAAATAAAATTAAATGATGATATCTTTGTTCTTTATGTTATGCGCAAGTTACTGTTTCTTATTATAACTGTTTACAGCTTTGACTGTCTGCCTAGGCATATTTATATTATGCGCAAGATACTGTGTCTTATTGTAACTGTAAGGTCAAAATATCTTCCTCCTCTAAAATTTCAGCTTGCTGGTAAAAACTAGCCAAGTCAAATCTTGAGCTTCAATTTATCCTAAGTGCTTTGTGTAAATAATTCGACTGTTCAAATTTAAGAAGTTATATTTTTAAATAGCAAACATTGTTATAGCAGAAAAAACAAGAATTTGTGTTTTAATTTTATTTTAGAAAGTTGCATGTTCTTATAAATAAATTTCAGGATTATCTACAGAACTTGGCACCCATTTAGATCTCAATTCTTTTGTCGGCGAAGTCAACAACCATATTTATTGAACTTGGCTCCCATTTTCACATTTATGTTTTTGATGGGATATCATTACTTTTTGTAAAGAAATTATTATCATTTGTCAATCAAACGTGATCTATAAAATTCTTTTTGCAAATATGCGTAGCAATATTGTGTAAGAATGTAGGTATTTCTTTCGTAACAATTGTTACAATTGTCCGCAATGATGTCAGGTCGCTGAGCCGGCGCGGTAAGTATTATTATTTAAAAAAACTTGTGCAGTCGGGGAGCCCCGTCAGGAACAAAGTTCCTTAACTATTTACTATATTAAACGACAATAGTCCCTAAAACAATAGTCATACGATCTATCAATTCAAAAACGTCTCAAGCACAGTACCAACCTACAAACTACCTTGATCATACCAACCTGAGGTTTGTAACAACGTTTTTTGAGATCAGAGAATGAATGAAATGAATTCACTACCGCCTAACATTAAGGACCAAGATTTTGACACGTGACACATCAGTTGACTCGACGGGGTGTTTTGAATTCAGTCATGAAATTCTGGAATTTACATCAACTTTTAGCATTCGAATCAAAAATGTATAGTTAGCTGTCAAATTATAAGACGCTGGAGATCAGCGCCATCTGAAGTGAGCAAGTGGCAGTTTTTAACACTATTTGAAAATTTTTCGTCATGACTGTCATTTTCGGGAGATAGTGCTGATATCGAATTAGATGGAAATTCTGGATTTTAAGATGGCGGCTATTCCAAATAATAATAATATTGTAGATCAATTCTCATAGACATCAATTGCATGCCGATTGTAAACTTGATAATCAAAATCCGTAAAAAAAACGGACCTCTTAATTTCGTCAAGTTCGTCTGTCCGTGTGTCCGGATGTCATACAGCCATTTTAAATAAAGAAAATTTAAAAAAAGGTGTATTTTTAGCACCGTTAAACAATGGTGTAGTGAAATTACGATAAACATAATAGTGGGGGTGGCATTCTCCATACCTACATATAACCGAGAAATGAAAATAATCTATGCATATAAAGCGTGTATTGTTGGATCTCATAATTCAAATGTTAAAGATGTTTCTAAGTGACTTTGCTTTTGACGTCAATAGTTTTTGAGATACAGTTTATTTTCGGTTACAACCGCAGAATTAACTTTGTTTTTTATAGTTTTTTCGAGAAACACAAACTTATTTTTGCAGTCGATAAAATTGATACTATGCAATGTTTATGCGTAAATATTCATCCCAATTACGGAACCCTTCACTGTGCGTAGTCCAACATACACTTGGGCAGTTTTTTAAATTTCATTTTGAAACTACCTCAAAAAAAAAGCAATTTCTATTACTCGAGTAAGATTATCCTATTAAAAACAAATACTACCAAACTCATACAACTAACAAAAAATATAGACGTCATTTAAAAGTGTTTGCGGAATACCTACCTAATTTATAGAATTAATTTAACATCATTCCCGAAAAAAATTTTCTTGCCTACCTAAAAAATGTATACTAGGCATTCTGTAGCAAACTATCAAAAATAAAATCCTACCAAAGTCATACAACTAACAAAAAATATAGACGTCATTTAAAAGTGTTTGCGGAATACCTACCTAATTTATAGAATTAATTTAACATCATTCCCGAACAAAATTTTCTTGCCTACCTAAAAAATGTATACTAGGCATTCTGTAGCAAACTATCAAAAATAAAATCCTACCAAAGTCATACAACTAACAAAAAATATAGACGTCATTTAAAAGTGTTTGCGGAATACCTACCTAATTTATAGAATTAATTTAACATCATTCCCGAACAAAATTTTCTTGCCTACCTAAAAAATGTATACTAGGCATTCTGTAGCAAACTATCAAAAATAAAATCCACATTAAATAATTGTCCAATAAATTAAAAATAATTTTGAACAACGTTCCGAATTTAAATTCAAATGTAGAAACAATTCGTCGCGAAATTCAATAAATGAGGTAAGTATCTATCCACGTCCTGTCTGTTGACTCGTTTTATATTGAATGTCCTAAAAACGATTAAAATTACACTAGAAAAGTATAAATAATTATTTTAAACAATGCTTATTGTATTTAATGCTTAAAACAATTTTATTTAAATTTTCAAGTATAGATTTCAGACATTCGACATATACCTAAATTAATCGAGACAATCAAAATTGAAAAAAAAAAAACGTTTGGCATAATCATTTTCGCACATCATTACAATAAAAAAAAAACAATGATCAGCGATTTTTAACACAAATTGAGTAGTCGTAATGAATATTACGTGTTATTGAACGTGTGTTCGTATAATAAGTTAAGATCTGGGCATTTTCTAGTTGCTTATAATATTTTTAATCATATTTGTCACATTTTAAATCATATCTACATGTGTATGAGTGTTAATTGTGAAAAGTTAAAATGTAAACACGCACGATTGGCGCGAAACTTCGACTTTTGATAATAAAAAACTTCATTACCACTACTTATTTAACTTGAACAATGGATGAATTTGTCAAATAATTAAATGTTGTAATAGTCACTGTCCTTGTGGTGGAGTTTGGATGTTCGAAATCCCCAATTTTTATGTTTTTTAGCCTCGACCTCGACTGTCATCAAAATGGCGATTGTTGCATTTACAGACTTGCAATTTTATAAAGGTAAATTAATAATCTTGCGCGCTAAATATGAAACATTTAATGGCATAAACATTATTTTAGCCAACTCTCTTAATTAAAGATGAATAATCTTATTGGTAGCAGCATTTTCAGCGCTTCTATAGGAAGGTTTACTCTAACAAATAACACAACAATAAATACTAAAAACATTTTACTTCTCATAGAATTTAAAACGGCTTCAGCTTCATTCTCATAACTTAGTCATGGTATGAAAGCAGCGTAGGTACAGTAGGTGGTAGGTGTACGCTTTCCCACGAAACAGTAATAAGCAATGATGATCTCTTAAACGATTTGTCCTATTTTGCTCACTTATCAATAATTATGTACACCAAGTCCTGCTGCTCACACGTCACGATTTGATTCTGGCCCTAACCAGATTATTGTTTTGACCTAAGGGTAAATCTCTTAAACTCTAGGGTGGCTCTGTTTTTATCATCACTTGCTTGTCTATAAACATCTCTGGTAGCAGCCTCTCTCAATAAGCATGACAAACTTTATCCAAATGTATGACCTAGAAAGTAAGAAAGTACTTCTTATTGTTGTTTATTTACTTTTGTTTAGTAATTATATCACTCATAATAATTCTGCCATTTTAAAAACACAAACCTGATGACTTCTGTGACTTGCAATTGACATGCCACTTGCAAAACATAATATGCTTAGATTTCCATGAGCAAGTAATACTTGGGATAGAGTTGTAGATAATATAATCAATAATTTCAAGTCTTGCAATAACACATGTCATCGTCATACCTGAAAAAGGTAAAAAAATTCAGTGTATTTACTTATGTAATATAATTACATCATACTATAGAAATTTACAGCTGACGACGCGCGACGTACCCCTGACTGAACATAGGCCTTCTACTAATAGGCTGCTAAAATCAATGAGGTTATACAATACGCTAAAATAGTGAAAGGTGAACGGGTGTTTATAACAAATATTTAAAGAACTTATTAAACTTACCCAGGGCCATGGAAAGATAAGCAATAGTCCGTCTGGCTTCAATTTAAATTAACAGTATTAAATCGTAACGTAATTTAACTATAAAGTAAATACGGAAAAATAAATTCAAATCAACTTAAACAAACAGCCAACAATGCCATTGATCTGACAGATATTTTTTTGACAGTTTGACTGTTTGACATTATGCATGGTGTCAATGTTACCAGGTTTAATTATTTTGGTAATCGATTGACGAAATCGATTGGCTGATTAGCAGTGATCGGTGTAGGTAGATTGATTTTACGTAGGTACTCGCATCATGAATAGTCATAGAAATCATAACATGGATAAGCCTTTTTTCCGGGATTTCATTTTGGTACTTACGGGATTTAATCAAATATTGTTAAAGTAAGGATTTTTAAACTACTACATTAGAAATTTATAGAATGCGGTAGATAAACATTTAAAATATATTAAATTATTATATTGTTTACAGTATACCTATCCTTTTCTTGGAGTCCGATCACCTATATACTATTAAAAAGACAGCAAAAGGGTTAAACATTTCTTATTCATATTGATGTATTCTTTATTTTACACATCACAACATTTGAAATTCCTTAAAAAAATCTTAATAATTTCAAAATCCCGGAATCCCGGAGGCATATCCATACTAATATATACGTGCCAGTTCATTGACACCAAATCAATCTACCTACTCCGATCACTGGTGATTAGTTTATAAAATAACATTACTGTCTCGAAACACTTTTAAGTTTTTGAGTATATTCAGACCAGATAATATTTTAATTATTGTAAAATCATAATTTTACAGTATTTGAGTATAATTAGAAACATAGAACAATAGAGCATTTGAAACATACTCGTGTAGTGGATACTCCACGTACTCCACGTGGGTTAGAATCGATTTTTCAATCGATTACAAATTATTTGATTGGAATAGTCTGTCATTTGGCAACATTCAGGTTAGGATTGAATGGCGGATGTACAAAATTACAATTAGTCAACCAAATAAATATTAATTAGGTTCTCTAATGCTAGCAGAAAGAAATTAAAAAAAAAAACGACTTAACTTGAAAAAAATACGACATAATTTTTGTTAAATAAGCTTTGACACAGTACCATACCGTGGGCCTGCTTTCGAGAAATCTCCTTTCAACTTTATAGGTCATCCGGAAGTGGATTAAAGGTTTTTGATGACCATGGCTATGTGGTTGATAAAAATGCCGATTTTTAGACGTTAATATCTCAATAACCGTTTGAGCTTTATTTATGAAATTTGGAGTTCTAGTTAATCTAAGGGGTTTTAATAAATAAACCAAATTTCATGTGCTAATGTTACATAGATTTTGAGTTATTAAGGGGTCAAAAGTGGCTCCAAATGGTTCGTGTAATATAACACACTGCAGCCGTGTCTTGCCTGGAACTTGGCTCGACACGCTATCGCGTGTCTAGATTTGAGATGACAAGTGTGAAAAAACTAGGATGAGTAGTTAGAAGTAAACCTTGGTTGATGTCCGTAGGAGGTGCAAGTCCCGCACACGCCGCATGCTACCCCGCTGACCACACTGGGCGACCCCGTGCTGATCAGGTAACTATCTCGGAACTCTTTATCATTCTAGTCTTTTTAACCGACTTCCAAAAAGGAGGAGGTTATATGTTCGTAGGGTATGTTTTTTTTTTAATGTATGTCCACCGATTTATCCGTCAATTATGGACCGATTTTTAACCGACTTCCAAAAAGGAGGAGGTTATATTCGTCGCGCACGTTTTTTTTTTTTTTGTATGTATGTCCACCGATTTCTCCGTCAATTATGGACCGATTTTGAAAATTCTTATTTTGTTTGAAAGGGTATGCTCTCTATGCTCTCGAGGTGGTCCCATATAAATGTTATCAACTTTGCTTTGATAGTTTTTGACTTAGCTTCAATAATACGTACTTTTTCCCACTTAGTATGTGGATGATATGATAAGTTCCTGACACTGTTATTTACATAGCAGGTAGTGGTATTCGAATTTGTGCGGGGAATTTGTGTGGACTTCGCATTGTACGGAAATCTTTCACGATGCGAGATCAGCTTAAACTGGAAATGTATAGCTTGATGTGTAGCCTGTGTACCACAACTAAAAAGTGAAAAATAAAAACTTAAAAAATAAAATAACAACCGACTTGCAAAAAAACACCACAAAGTAAAAAAAAACTTTAATTTTGGAAGTCGGTGGCAAAAAATGAAAATTCAAAACCAAAGACACCGACTTCTGAAATTAGTTATTTTTCACTTTGTAGTGTTTTTTCAACACTTCTTATGCTTGCTGCAAGTTGTTGCACAGAGAGCGCGACAAGAGCCTCAAAATCGTTTGAAATGTGGCTCCACAGTCACACTGTGGCTCATTAGAGCAACCTCATTTGACTAATTTGTACCTACATTGGCCCTACTGGCTTCTTTATGTTAAAATATCACTCTTTTAAGTTAACCGCTTTTTTTTGCAACATCTAAACATTTTCCCTTTCTCCAGGACGTGGCAGATGTACGGTCTACCTCGCGACCCGATGTCCGTGGAGTCTGCGGTGCTGATGTCCAACTCTCGAAGGTGGCCGCTCATCATCGACCCACAGACGCAGGCCAATAAGTGGATTAGGGCTTTGGTAATTATTTACCCTAATTTCATTTTCAATACATAGCTATTATTTACAATTTTAAATATTTTTATAAAAAGTACTATTAGACTGCCTCGTTGGTCTAATGGTCGCAAGCGCTACTGCTGACTAGAGGTCCTGGGTACGATTCCCGGGTCGGGCAGTGTTGTATAGTTTTTCCATCTGGAATTTTTCAGTAGCAGCCCGGAGTCTGGATTTGTGTCCGGTTGATGGCAATAGGCTCGCCCCCTATTACATGGGACTTAAACATAACTGGCGAAATATAAGTGTATCTACTATAGGTCCACCTCTGGCTGACACTTCGGGGAATACATCCTGAGATACTGTTTTCTGAGACTAAATTTAAATTCTCAATCTGTAAATAAATTCACAACTGCGGATGGTAGTAATAAAATTGTTATGACGCACTTCCATAATAAACAATCTGCCTAGCCTTTTCCCAACTATGTTAGGGTCGGCTTCCAGTCTAACCCGATGCAGATGTATACTAGTATTTTATATGGAGCGACTGTCCATCTGATCTCCGCAACCCAGTACTGGGTAACACGATACTCCTTGGTAAGACTGGCTGTCAGACTTTTGGGCTTCTGAAAGAAAAGAAAGGAAATTCGTTTATTTGTGGTAAACATGACGCAAAGAAAGATAAAAAAAAAACACACGTAAATAACAAATTGGGGGAAAATATGCGTCACATCCACGCAAATCGGCCATCGCTCAGCATAAAGCTGCGACCCCATGCGAGACAGAGCCCCAGCGCTGGTTTTCAGCGATAGCCGGCGCTGACGTGATGACGTCAACCGGTGCAGCATATATAGTGAAATAACAAATCAAAAGTAAAATAAATACAATACTAGTCCTATATGTTTATACAAATGTAATATT
This sequence comes from Agrochola litura, assembly GCA_949152395.1. Taxonomy (NCBI): domain Eukaryota; kingdom Metazoa; phylum Arthropoda; class Insecta; order Lepidoptera; family Noctuidae; genus Agrochola; species Agrochola litura. The sequence goes on from OX424494.1 coordinate 3,672,569, forward strand.
TAAAATGGCAACATTTCGTGCCGTCAGCGACTCACAAAATATTTGCTTGACGTTTTGACATATTGGCTAATTATTATATGTATATTACTAACATTACAGATCTACGATCCAATGCGATAGAGGGGCCTTACATGCTAAATCCTTAATCTACATCCTATAAAATTACTTACTATATCCTAAATCTTAACCTACATCTGAATAACATAATACATATAATGTAACTTTTGCGAATTCACTCAAGTTACACCACAATACATCAACCCTCTCGTGAACCTCGTTCACCACTCGCATGGCTCTAGTGAGAGGAGTCCTCGCCAGTAGGTTGGTTCTGGCTGCAGGCACAGCAAGCAGGGGCGGGCGTTGCCGCCTCCACACGTAGCGGTCTGGCACGCAAAGTTCCAGGTGCCGCAGCAATCCACCCATATTTAAGACAAGCAAAGCGGTATCCACTCTGTTTTGAAACTATCTTAACACTGTTTGTATTTTTATACTTCAGGGCAAACTAGAAGGTTTGATAGTATGCAAGCCGAATGACAGAGATCTACTGAGAAACTTCGAATCAGCGCTAAGGTTCGGTAAGCCGCTCCTACTGGAGAATGTTGGAGAAGAACTGGACCCGGCTTTGGATCCTGTTTTGAAGGTATTTCGAACCGAACAAGACAACTGGATAGACAACCCACTCACCTTTTAGCATCTCAGGTCTAGGTTCTTGGGCTGCGAATAAGGGCCGAAAGGGAAATCGTGCCCCCCGGCAACATGGCAACTGAAGGAACACGGGTGGGTTTTAGTCAGTAAGAGTCACACGCCCTACCGCTCCATCCAGAGCGGGAGAAGTTATTTGATAATTACACACACAAAAAAAAGGTCTAGGTTCTTCTGATTTTAACGCTACTGACATTAACACGTTCAGTGCCCGGAGCCCTCTTGGAGGGTTCACTCAAGTCGCATATGGGATGCTGGGAGCCCTCGCGGAGGGCTCATTTTAAATGTAGGTTTTTCTTAGCGAATTCGGCATTATAAACTGTGAAAATAAAATCAGTTGTATATTTTAACAAGATTTAAAAAAAAAAACAGCTGTTCCCTACATTTATATACGCATAATACGTCAAATTGTAAGGAACAGCTGATTTTTTTCGCGATTTTTGGTTTGATCCCATAGTAAAAGTTGTTCATAATGATGAGTAAAGTCACGTGTTTAAGTTTGCACACTGGTTAATTTTTTTTCCTACACTATACACGTGAAAAACATAACCCTATTTTTGCTGACGCGCGTTCGGGTAATAATTACATTTTATTATTTAAACTCGTGAAATGTTGCAACTATACCCACTTGTATTTTTCATGTAGTTTTTTATTATTGACGTCACATAAAGTTTAAGGATTGTCACAAAAATACCTAACAAAATTAATCCTGTCATTCCCAGCGCCAATACTTCCGTCAAGCTGGTCAGTTGGTGTTGAAACTAGGCGATTCCCTAATCCCGTACATAGCTGGTTTCAAGCTGTACATCACCACCAAACTTCCGAATCCTAAGTACAAGCCGGAGACCTCTGTCAAGATCATGGTCGTCAACTTCGCGTTGGTCCCTAGGTAAACACTTCATGGATTCTTGAATCTTAGATTTACAGCGCGCTCAAAGGTAGTGTGGTTGCTCGTAGGGTAGGTGTAAAAATGACAGGCGTTTTTCAAGTTGAAGATAGAAGTTTAATAGAACAGATAAGACTTACAGTTTGATTACACAAGAAGAAACAAGCACTAGAAAGATACAGAATCAAGAACTAGAAGGAAAACTGAGAATTTTGGTAAATTAGATTGCGAAACGTAATTGCGGATTTAGAATTATTAGCGCGTGCATTCGCCGTCGGAGCAGACTAAGCCGACGTTTGCACGGACGTAATAAAATCGCGGCGGAATTTATCGCGCGCTGGATTTTCAACTCTCGGTGTTAAGCCGAGCGTTGAGAATCCAACGCGCTAGGACGCAATCTCATCCCAGCGCGTTGAAAAAACACACTGTTGGATTTTTAACTCTCGGCGCTAAGCAGAGCGTTGAAAATCGCCGCGATTTTATTATGTCTGTACGAACGTCGGCTAACGACTGGCACGGATGACCGAGCGATCGCGGGCGTGCGGGCGCCACCGGTGCGTGGGCGCAGGCGGTGAGATACACACATCGTGCGCTCGACGAAGGTGCGAGCTACGTGCGCTCCAAACAGGTGCGTCCTTTGATCACGGATGGTGCCACAGTTAAGTAGTGTACGTGTATTTGAGTTCAAAATCTCAGATAATTATCAAGTTATACATGACAGAGTTCAAATTCCATTGCATCCGAAATTTATTTAGGACCTTTTTAGGGTTCCGTAGCCAAATAGCAAAAAACGGAACCCTTATGGATTCGTCATGTCTGTCTGTCCGTCCGTATGTCACAGCCACTTTTTTCCGAAACTATAAGAGCTATGCTGTTGAAACTTGGTAAGTAGATTATTCTGTGAACCGCATTAAGATTTTCACACAAAAATAGAAAAAGAAACAAAAAAATTTGGGGGTCCCATACTTAGAACTGAAACTCAAAATTTTTTTTTTTCATCAAACCCATACGTATGGGGTATCTATGGATAGGTCTTTAAAAATGATATTGAGGTTTTAGGGGAGGTTGTTGCGAATAAGAAGGCGAATAACGATCTGTGTCTTTTATTGTGGGACGCTGCTTATATACATTACTGGTACATATATCAAAATAAATAAGGTACATGAATAAACTTAGAACTAACACAATATTGAGTAATGTAGGTAGAATCTGCCGCGCTCCCTACGTTGTGAGAGCGTGATGATGCAGCCGGCCGGTTCGCATTCCTTTCACTTAGGTTGGCTAGTGTGCGCGGGCGCGCGGTGGCGAACGGCCGTCTGCGCTCCTCTATTTGGTATGACTATACGTAAGTATGAGCTGCTACATCATTCCCCCGCTAGTGAAACGTACGCAGGGCTTCGATGTCCTTCCTGTTCGTGTGACGTATGCGGGCGTATCTGTGACTGGTGCTTCTGACTCAGCGTTGATCCGGAAAGCTGGCTTTAGTCTGTCAATAGTGATGTTGGTGCATCTATTGCGTAACTGGATAGTAAAATACTTGTCCTTACGACTGATCACTTCGTACGGTCCAGTGTAGGTCGGCGTCAGAGGTTTTTTTGATGCGTCATTGCGTAGGTAAACATGCGAACATTTATGTAGGTCATCGTGAATAAATGTCGCTCGGGATTGGTTCGATTTCCGTTGCGCCTGGGCCTTTTTTAATGCTCCATTCAACTTATTCATGAAGTTTGAAATTGTATCACGATGTTTTGTAGATTCTTCATAGAATTCTCCGGGTAATCGCAGCGTTTGACCGTAAAGTAGTTCAGCAGTACTTGTGCCAACATCTTCTTTTATCGAAGCGCGCAGTCCCAGCAGCACTGTAGGTAGCTCATGTGTCCATGTTGTAGATTTTAGTCTTGCGGTGAGTGATGTCTTTAGTGAACGGTGCCATCGTTCTATCACGCCGTTACACTGCGGGTGGTAGGCAGTGGTGCGCGTGCGGTGAATTCCCATGCGTTGCATCAATTTATTAAATAGGTCAGACTCAAATTGCCTGCCTTGGTCTGTGGTTATGGTTACTGGGCAACCAAATCTCGCGATCCAACCCTCATAGAATGCATTTGCAACTGTTTCTGCGGTTATGTCTTCTAATGGTAAGGCTTCAGGCCATTTGGTAGCCCTGTCTATCATGGTCAATAAATATCGAAAGCCGTCAGAAATAGGTAATGGGCCAACAATATCTATATGCACATGCTCCAGTCTGTTTGCTTGTTGGAAACTCGCAATAGGTGTTTTCGTGTGTTGTTGCACTTTAGTAAGCTGGCACGCATCGCACGTTCGAGTCCACTCATTTACGTCGCTATTCATGGAGGGCCACCAGTAGCGAGCAGTGACTAGTTTCCTTGTCGCCCATATGCCGGGGTGACTAAGGTCGTGAATTGCTCGGAATGCTACTTTTCGAAAATCTGGTGGCAGATATGGACGTGCAGTGCTTGCTGACATCTCGCAGGTAACGGGTTCGGCAGTTGAGTTGGGAATGGCGATCTTCTTGAATATGTACTTTCCTTTGTTTGCTAGTATTTTTAATTCTTCGTCTTGGTCTTGTTTTCTTGCTAACTCGGTGTAATCCATCGGTGTCGGGCATGTTATTGTTTCAACCCGTGATAGTGCGTCTGCGACTTTGTTGTCCGGGCCGGCTACGTGTTGAATATTTGACGTGAACTGTCCGATATATTCAAGGTATCTTGTTCGGCGGGGCGTCTCAGACTTGCTGTTTGAAGTTAATGCATTACACAGTGGTTTGTGGTCTGTGTAAACAATTAATTCTCGTCCTTCAAACACACGACGGAAGTGACGTATTGCCATGTATATTGATAGCAACTCACGGTCGTATGTGCTGTATTTTTGTTGTGCGTCACTGAACTTCTTGGAGAAAAATCCCAGTGGTCTCCACTTGCCGTTGATCTTTTGTTGTATAACGGCACCAGCACATGTGTTTGAGGCGTCTGTCATCAATGCGAATGGTTCGCTCAGTGACGGATAGGACAATAATGAATAATTCTTGATGTCTTGTTTACATTGATTGAATGCTTCTTTTGCCGCTTCGGTCCATTGTATGTTCGTTTTATCGTTTTTCTTTGCGTTGTGAAAGTATGCACTCAATTCTTTTTGATGTTCAGCCGCATGGGGTATACTCGAACGATAAAAGTTCAGAATTCCGACGAAACGACGTAGATCTTGGATCGTTTTTGGCAATGGATAAGACTGGATTGCTTGTACCTTTTCTTCCGTCGGTGTAATGCCTTCTGGACTTATTGTGTATCCCAGAAAATCGAGTTTTGACTGGCCGAAAATACACTTAGCGACGTTTATTTTTAAACCACTGTCGTTAAGTCGCTTAAACACTTCTTGAAGTTCTCTTCTGTGTACTTCTTGGTTCTCAGAAGCTACAAGAATATCGTCGACGAATGGAAAAACAGGTAGGCCGCGAAGCACGTTGTCAATGTGACGTTGGAATGTCTGGCCTGCATTCATTAAACCAAAACACATCCTATTAAATTCGTACAAGCCGAAAGGTGTAATCACGGCTGTCTTCTTCACGTCTTCTTCTCTATTTTTAATTTGGTAGTAGGCCTTCTGCAGATCAATTTTTGAAAAAATCTTCTTGCCTTGGAGGTTATGTGTGAAGTCATGCAGTCGTGGTATCGGGTATCGATCGGGTGTGGTTACTGCATTGAGTCTACGGTAATCGCCGCAGGATCTGTAGGTACCGTCTTTTTTCAAAACCATGTGCAATGGACTAGCCCATGGGCTATTAGACGGTCGACAAATTCCTTGGTCCATCATGAGTTGGAATTCTTGTTTTGCAGCATTATATTTATGTGGCGGTAGTGGTCTCGCTTTTGTAAATATAGGCGGGCCGGTGGTTTCTATGTAGTGTTCGACTTCACTATTTCCCAGTTTTTTTAGGTTTGGTCTCGTGATGTCTGGGAACTTGGCCAACAAGTCGTGGTAGGGAAGCTTGTCGTCGATGGTTCGGATGCTTCCTTCAGCTGTGGGTGACAGGAAACCTCGTGCCGATAAATTGGTTTTTTTATCCACCAATCGTCGTCCATGGAGATCCACCATTAGGGCGTGGTGATGCAAAAAATCAGCGCCTAATATCGGCCGACTGACTGTTGCAACCATAAATCGCCAACTGTAGGCACGCCTCATTCCGATGTTGAGAACAATGGTTCGTTCGCCGTATGCGGGTATTTGTGAACCATTTGCTGCATACAAGTAGTTGGTTGGTGTCCGCTGTTTATCTCGTGCAGTGGCAGGTAACACCGAAACATTTGCACCCGTGTCGATTAGAAATTTTTGTCCGCTTGATTTGTCGTGTAAAAATAGGCGGTATGTGGATAAATCGTCGACTTCGGCCACCGCCGCGGCTTGAGTCTCCCTTAGTTTTCCGACTTCTCACTTGTTATTCCTTTAAAACTGCACGGACTTCTGCATCGGTAAGCTGCCTTGCCAAATTTCTTATGAAAATAGCACACGACGTTTCTTCTGTCCCGTGATTTCGAGTTAGAACGACTTCTATGATTGTGGAATCGGCGTTGAAATTTGCGGGATCGATTCGTTTTCATCGCTGCGACTTCCATGGTCAGGGCTTCAATCATGCTGTAGAGCTTCTGGTCTGCCGGTTCAGATGTCGCCACTTTTTCGGCTGGCGTCGCTGCCGCTGGGGCCTTTGACGTGGTAGGTTGACACTGGCAGGAACACACGGCGTTTACCTCTTTTAGCTGTTCTTGCATCCTGTCTGCCATGGCAGCCAACGAGTCAAGCTTGGATTCTTCACTCACTGCCAACACTGTGCGGGTAGAAGTAGGTAGGTGTCCTTGCCACAACATTTTCAGGGTGTCATCTGGCATCTTTTTCCCAGCAAGGTTTCTCATTCGGCGAAGCAACTGTGATGGCCGTTGATCGCCGAGCTCCATTTCATTCAGTAGTTTTTGTAACTGAATACCCTCGCTTTCTTCGTAAACCTCCAACAGTCTTCTTTTTGCGGCGTCGTATCGGCCGGAGTTGGCCGGTGACAAGATGATATCGCTGATTTGGTCGATGTCCTTGATCTCCAGCTGAGCCACGACAAGTGCGAACTTGCTTTCATCGCCGAGCTTCTGGTTGTGGATAATAACCTCAAATTGGGCAAACCAAAGCTTAGGTCTGTTGCACCAGAATTTAGGTATGCGCGACTGGACGCTAATTGCTTCGACGTCTTCAGGCGTAGTCTTGTCTCTCGATACGGACGTGTCCATTTGGAACGCGGGGTCACCACTTTAGGGGAGGTTGTTGCGAATAAGAAGGCGAATAACGATCTGTGTCTTTTATTGTGGGACGCTGCTTATATACATTACTGGTACATATATCAAAATAAATAAGGTACATGAATAAACTTAGGACTAACACAATATTGAGTAATGTAGGTAGAATCTGCCGCGCTCCCTACGTTGTGAGAGCGTGATGATGCAGCCGGCCGGTTCGCATTCCTTTCACTTAGGTTGGCTAGTGTGCGCGGGCGCGCGGTGGCGAACGGCCGTCTGCGCTCCTCTATTTGGTATGACTATACGTAAGTATGAGCTGCTGCAAGGTTTCTAATATCATTTTTTTTCACATTCATTTACACACACGTATTTACATTATTTAAAAACGATCAGACTTAAAATAATAATATGTACAAGTATATAAAAAAGGAGGGGGCGGGGAAATGATCATAGGGCATCAAAATTTTTTTTTTCTAAACTGAATAGTTTGCGCGAGAGACACTTCCAAAGTGGTAAAATGTGTGTTCAGTGATAAAACTAAAAAAAATATATGACGTACATTAATTACCATGTAAACTTCTACCGAAAATTGGTTTGAACGAGATCTAGCAAGTAGTTTTTTTTTCAATACGTCATAAATCGTAAACCACAATTTACCTTTCATTCTTTAGGGGTATGAGGAACAGGATGTAAAGTTCACTCATCCACCATAGAAAAGGGAGGATCCTCCGACCAGACGGGTGTTGTGTCTGGCGGGCAACTGCCCATCGGTTTGAAGTTGAAATCTTGAATGTATGTCGATCGCTCGGTAAACTCTAACTGCGCGATGCAGGATTTGTGTGACGTCATGTCTATGATGCGTAGTTCGTATGTGGCGGTGTAACCATTACATCACTCCCCTCCGGAGACCGGAGGTCGATAGTGGGCTGAATCTTGCGATGCTTCACGGAGCCAGCTGTGGTTCCAGTGAGTCGGAACCGGGTGCCACATAGTTCGCGGTGAATCGGAACTGTCTGTGGTGATTCCCCAGTGAGTCGGGGTGATGAGGCTGAGGGTGATGACCAGGAATGCGCGTTCGCTGCATGCTGGTGGTCAGGATACCCGATGAAGCCGTGGGTGCTGGCTGGCTGTGTGACTCGCCTCACGAAAGCTTGCGGGAGTGATGATGATGACATCAACCCGAAGTAATTGCACGAAGGCTGCGTTGACGCTCATCACGTCGGGGTCACCAATTTAGTGATATGAGGAACAGGGTGTAAAGTTCACTCATCCACCATAGAAAAGGGAGGATCCTCCGACCAGACGGGTGTTGCGTCTAATGGCCCATCGGTTTGAAGTTGAAATCTTGAATGTATATCGATCGCTCGGTAAACTCTAACTGCGCGATGCAGGATTTGTGTGACGTCATGTCTATGATGCGTAGTTCGTATGTGGCGGTGTAACCGCTACAATTCAATGTTGCTGCTACGGAACCCTTCATGGGCGAGTCCAACTTGCACTTGGCCGCTTTTTGATATTGTTACAAACGGTCAATCGAAAATCAACTAGACTACAACACGCTTACAGTAGATAGTGATTTGGCACTACATGTAAAATTTATCTGTAAGATTGTGTATTCTAGTAAGAGGGGCGGAGGGAGTGTGTCTCCATCTTCAACAACTAATTTAATAGGCTTGCGAAGTTTTCACCTTATTGCTTTAGAAAGAAAAAAGAAAGAAAGAAAATTCGTTTATTTGCGGTAAACATGACGCAAAGAAAGATAAAAAAAACACGTAAATAACTAATTGGGAGAAAATATGCATCACATTCATGCAAAACGGCCATCGCTCAGCATAATGCTGGGACCCCATACGAGACAAAGCCCCAGCACTGGTTTTAGCGACAGCCGACGCTGACGTGATGACGTGAACCGGTGCAGCATATAGTGAAAAAACAAATCAAAAATAAAATAAATACAATACTTAGTCCTAAATGTTTATACATTATACAGGGTGATTGGAAGATGGGTGCAAAGCTTTAAGGCGAAGATAGTACAGACAATTTAGAACCATTTAAGCCATGGTTGTCTCAGACGAAGTCTTACTAAATATTTTTAACCAAATTTTTAAGTTTTTTTTCGGAAATTCTCAAAATTTAATGTAAACTGCATAATTATGGCCAAATTGAATGATAAATGAATTCATTTTTTATTTATTTAATTAAAGTAATGTGTAAGCAATCAAGCAAAACATGTTTTAGGCTTCTGTGCCATTAGACATTTTTTTTACAGACATTTAAAGCTCAGAAAAAATAAAAAATTTGTACAATACGTCTTTTAAACCTTATTAAAAATAAAAAAAATTGGTAAGACTTCGTCTAAGACAACCATGGCTTAAATGGTTCTAAATTGTCTATACTATCTTCACCTTAAAGCTTTGCACCCATCTTCCAATCACCCTGTATAATGTACGCAACTTGCTCTTTTGACACTTAACACCATCCACAGTGGTCTAGCCGAACAACTGCTATCAACCGTAGTGGCCCAAGAGCGCCCCGATCTGGAAGAGCTCCGCGGTCAGCTGATCGTGTCGCGCGCACAAATGGCCGCGCAACTAGCGGAGATGCAGGCGGACATCTTGTATGGCCTGTCCAACAGCGTGGGCTCCCCGGTCGATGACTTGCCGCTCATTCTGACGCTTGAAGCCATCAAGATTAAGAGTGCTGAGATTATTGTGAGTTTCCGAACGTAAAAATGTACAAGATGAAAAATAAAAACTTTTTACAAAAAAAAAAACAACCGACTTCCAAAAAAACACTACAAAGTCAAAAATAACTTAATTTCGGAAGTCGGTGTCTTTGGTTTTGAATTTTCGTTTTTTGCCACCGACTTCCGAAATTAAGTTATTTTTGACTTTGTAGTGTTTTTTTGGAAGTCGGTTGTTTTTTTTTTGTAAAAAGTTTTTATTTTTCACTTTTTAGTTGTGGTACCTACCCCACACAAATTCGAATACCACTACCTGCTATGTAAATAACAGTGACAGGAAGTTATCGTATCATCTACATACTAAGTGGGGAAAAAATACGTATAATTGAAGCTAACTCAAAAACTACCCAAGCAAAGTTTATAAAATTTATATGGGACCACCTCTGAAGTATGATCTACCAAACAAAAAAAGTATCATCAAAATCTATTCATAATTGGCGGAGTAATCGCGTAACAAACATACAAAAAAAAAAAAAACATACAGACGAATTGAGAACCTCCTTCTTTTGGAAGTCGGTTAAAAATAGAATTGATTGTAATTGCCCCTTCCAAAATGGTTTCTCATGGGGAAGAATGAGCAAGAAACTTCATAAAACGTTTTAATATTTTGTATATATCAATTATAATTATGTGAATTGATACCTTCGTGGGTTTAGTGGTCGCATGAAATCCTGGGTTTGAATCCCGGGTCGGGCAAAGTGTTATTGGGTTTTTCCATCTGGAATTTCTCAGTGGCAGCTCGGAGAATGGATTTTTGCCCGGTTGATGGCAATAGGCTCGCCCCATATTATATGGGACTTAACATAACTGGCGAAATGTGGGTGTACTAATAGGTACACCTCTGCCTAAGCCTTCGAGGATTGCAGGCGTGATGTTATTTTGTATGTGAATTAAATGTTCTAGTTAAAAGTGGAGGACATAGAACGCACAACACTCGAGATCGACGAAGCTCGCAGTGACTACGTGCCGGTCGCCGAGCGCGGTTCCATCCTGTTCTTCTGTCTGTCTGACATGGCTAACGTCGACCCAATGTACCAGTACTCGCTGGAGTGGTTTGTGAAGCTCTTCGTTAGAGCCATGGCGGAGACAGAGCCTAATGGTAAGCGATTTTCAGTGCCACAAAACAAGAATTTGTAGAGTTTTAGGGCCTGTTTCACCACCTCCGATTAGGTTCTCATTAACTTACTTGGCAGATAATATCCTACAAATTCTGTTCCATTTTTTAATTTATTCGGTAAGTAGTGGCTATTCGGACATCGTGAAATAGGCCCTAAGACTATTAAACCATTTTTGGATTTTGGTTAATTCGTTCTCTACGAGGCCACTTCAATAAAACCGTAAACCGGTGGTCAGTAAATGTATTCTTCGAATCTTAAAAGATAGTTGGTTCGATAGTATGGCTGCTAATGCAATGTAATGCGCGCTCTCTGCGCTAGTGTTGCCAGGTAAATAATAGCTATAGTTTGACCGAGACCTCTGTTGCCTGCCTTAAGGTGCTGATAAACTTTAAGCATTCATTTGTAACAGAACATCGAGCACTCGCCGTTTTTAAATTTGTCGAACTAAACAACGAACAGAGCCAAGCATAGAGCCAAACATCGCTACAAACATTTTCACGATCATTCTAGCGAATGCTCTAGTCAATGGTCGTTAAAAAAATATTCTTCACGAAGATGTCAGACTTTCGCGTGTGCTGCATTTGTACTAATGGGTATAGAGGGACGGCGGCGGAACAATGATAGAATGGCTCGACTCAGCAAAAAGCTCGAAGCAAATTTACTGACCTTTCGCTAGAATGCTCGGTAGAATGCTCGGTAAAACACTCCCGTTTATTTTTCTGTAATGTAACATTCGCTAGAATGCTCATTACAAGTGAATGCTCAAGTTTATCAGTACCTGTAGGTATGGGACCGTTGAAGTATTACGTAAGCACTATGGGGGGGCGGGGGGTCTTGCTTTGCTTATTTTTGATGACATGGGGGGTGGGGGGGTCTAGATGGTGATTACGTCAGCAGTAATTATTTACTTTTTTACACATAAGGCAACCCACACATTGTCTATGCTTGAAAACGAAACGCATATTCGGGGATTCCCACAAATAATGAATACGTTTAGGTACTCGCTTGGAACCGAGTAGGGGAATTATCGCGTGCTATTCACTTGTCTAAATTTACACTTGTTAGAATTATAACTGCTACTCATGAATCAATAAAAATAAAGAGAATAAGTACTTACATTAAAAGAAAAATGCATATATAGTCCGCGCAATCCACGAAGACGCGCCCCACTCCGCTCCGCGCCGTACTAGAGTTCAGCTTACAGTACAGTAATCGCGAAGTGGGGCGCGTCGTCGTTGATTGCACGGACTATACCAATGTTTACGTAACCATGGGAGAGGGGGTTTGCATACTTTTGCTGACAAGGGGGAGGCGGGGGTAAATAATTGTAATAAATCTGCTTACGTAATACTTGAACGGCCCCTATGTGCGCGACGAGACGGAGGGGCAGTGCAGGCCGTTCATTCGTCAACCCACGTCACTCGCCTCGCCGCGCATTCCTAAGCTGCAGAACAGCGGTCCCGGTCAAACTATAATACAAGTGCTGTGAAATACGCACGTAAACAAATTTCGAACTTTATTCCAAAATAGTTCAAGTTCTTGATACAAAATTGAGAACAAAGACTGGTTAAAATCAGTTTTTTGTATTTAGTGAGTTACGAATGTAGATCATCCGTTTTATTTCGAGACCAAACATTACCATGATACAGAATTTACATGTACTAAGGGCAAGTTTAAAGTAACCAATTGTATGATTCTGTACAATGTGTGAACGGGTTATTGGGCCTCATTTCAGCTCGTGAATTTGTGTATTGCAATGCATTGCCCGTCAAAAACTGATTTTTGACTTGACAAAATACCGAAATTCCTTTATTACGAAAATTGTATATATTATACACATAAACCTTCCGCAATAAATTCTCTAAATGATGGTAAAAACCGGATCCAAATCCATTGTGTAGTTAAAGCCAGATCTCCTGAGCATGTTTTTTCGAAACATTACAGAAAAACCTTACACATAAACATTTGCTTTCACACAAAATGTCGTGTTTGCATACACAAATATTGTTAATTGTTGCGATGTTTTTGTGTAAAAACACGCGCAGGAGATCCGGCTTTAGAAGAACTAAACAGACAAATATAGAAACCTTTGTTTTGAAGTACCTACAGGCATCGATTTCGGGTACGACAATCTGCAATACGTAGGTTATTCAAGTTGTAATTTTTATAAGCACGTATATATGTACAGTATTTCTATTTTCTGAATTTTATTCGGGGATCATCGCATTTCCGAATATAAACGAATGCTAATTTCCATGTCCTTCAATTATTAGATTTATCTTGTATAATAATTTGAATTCAGAACTATATGGAGCGGTAAAACTGTTTTCCTATCTGTCGTGCCTGCGACTTTAGCAGCTTTCCTACTATTTTTAAAATAAATCACATTAAGTTAAAAGAGTAATAACAACTCTATTTACTTCCAAGTCGATTGAGAGCGTCCGGTCTGCACCAAGTGCAAAGGGCAACTGATAGAAATCCGACGACTGACGAAACACGAGGTTTGCCGAGGGACATTAAGAACATATTTGTACTGTTTTTAGACATTAACATGTTTTTTATTTGTCTTGTTTTCAGAGGACATAGTAGAACGAGTAGACGTGATAATAGTCCACTTCACGTTCATACTATACCAGAATGTATGTCGCAGTCTGTTTGAACGACATAAGCTGTTGTTCGCCTTTCTACTGTGTGCCAGAATATTACTGGATAAGGGAATTATAAGAGCAAATGAATTCAACTTCCTATTGAGTGGGGCGAAGCTTGAAATTGTGAGTATACTTTGTAACAACATTAAGGCGCAACTATTCGATACTTTTTCCATACAAATTTTGGGGCATTTACTCCACTGTTACACATTGTACATCCAAAGTAAAACATGAAATCGTTTTGTCTTATTATTAATTTTGTCTGTACAGAAGCAGAATAGTAAAAAAAAGCAATTAAAAAGTTATGAGCCAACAAATATTCGTTTTTCCTGCTAATTTCAACGCAACTTTGGGAGTAAATAAGTAATAAAAGAAGTATAAAATCTCCAAAACAAAGCTCGTTCCGACAAAGCTCAATTGTCGAAGATTATAATAAATTTTATTCGTAATTGATTTATGCAGTAGTTTTTTCATAAAACTCCACCTTTTTTACGCGCTCGTTTTACTAAAATCGTTCTGAACGGTGTTTGTGTGCGTGCGAACTAGAGTTTGTGCATGTAGACCAGCGTCTAACTGCTCATTACTGATACTATCTCTGTCGGACACGATGGCAGGTGAGATAGCGTGCTTTTTGACCAAGCCCACCAATGAGTTCGAGCCCGTGACTAGTTCAACCTTAAGTGTACGAACTGAATGCACGCTCGACTCGAGCGTCCAGCGGGGCGGGGCGTGCGACGTTCGTGTTAAACCCATGCAAACACTCGCGAGTGTTCTGAGTGGCGGCCGAGCGGCGCGGGGAGGGAGCGTGCTTGTTTGCGGTGAGCGTCGAGCGTGGCGTCGCGTGCAAGTTCAAATCAGTTGTTTGCAGCGGTGACGGAAGCGTACGCGCCGTTTCGTTCGAAGATATTGTCATAAAAAATTAACTTAAACTAAGCGTGCACTAAGACCACTGGGCGAACGCTCTTTTATCGCTTGCACGCAACGCTGGACGCTTTTTCACTCAGATCGTACACTAAGGCTGATTTGCACCACAAGGATTTGTGGTGCAAATCAGCCTTAGTGTAACTTTAATATTATAAACGCGAAAGTTTGAGAGGATGGATGGATGTTTGTTACTCTTTCTTGCTGTCCATGGTTTTGTTATTGTTGTTAGTAATTAACTGTTCATTTATTTTTACTTCGATGGTCCTAGTTTATTATTTGTGACTTCGAGTTACAGCTTTAATAGCTATATGTAAACTGGCACGCCTTTTATGCCTGGAGGCTTTCATATTAAGCTTGCTGGCTTGCGTATTAAGTTCTGTTTAGTTTTGTGTTTTGTATAAGTACTGTTGTATGGAATCAAGTTTTTCTAACTGCACAGAAAGAAGGTGAAGGGTTCCGTAGCAGCAAGTAACATTGAATGAAAGGTAAATTGCGGTTTACGATTTATGACGTATTAAAAAAATACTACTTCCTAGATCTCGTTCAAACCAATTTTCGGTGGAAGTTTACATGGTAATGTACATCATATATTTTTTTTAGTTTTATCATTCTCTTATTTTAGAAGTTACAGGGGGGGGGGGGGGACACACATTTTACCACTTTGGAAGTGTCTCTCGCGCAAATAATTCAGTTTAGAAAAAAATATATTTGAAACCTCTATATAATTTTTAAAGACCTATCCATAGATACCCCACACGTATGGGTTTGATGAAAAAAAATTTTTTGGGTTTCAGTTCTAAGTATGGGGAACCCCAAAATTATTTGTTTTTTTTCTTTTTTTGTGTGAAAATCTTAATGCGGTTCACAGAATACATCTACTTATCAAGTTTCAACAACATAGCTCTTATAGTTTCGGAAAAAAGTGGCTGTGACATACGGACGGACAGACAGACAGACATGACGAATCTATAAGGGTTTAGTTTTTTGCCATTTGGCAACGGAACCCTATCAAGACGCCACCTTCGTTACTAAAATCGGCATTGTCCTTTAGCACATAGATAGTTTATAACCTGGAATAACACATACAATACTTTTGTACCGATATTCTCACGGTATCAAGACTTATGCGGCTGATACCGCGGGCCGCTGCTAATGACTAAATGAATTTAACGATAAACGTATTTTAAAGCATCATTTTACCATCCTTGGATAGCAGGCTAACCAGGCGTTTATTAAGCCTTGACAGGAATGGCCTGCGCTTGATGACAGGGACCATCACGGGTCACTGCTCGCTAAATAAACACTTCCACACAATCGGCATAACGGACAGTCCTCTGTGCAGGGCGTGCATGAAGGCTGAGGAAACCGTCGGGCATGTGCTCTTCGAATGCACAGGTGTTACCCAGATTAGAACAGAAACCCTCGGGTCACCCAGATCTTTCACTGATGTTCTGAACATACCAGGAGTTTTAATTAACGCCTGGAGGGAGGTGGGCTGGTTGGAATAACCACCAAACGGCCGCCATGGCTCACGCACAATGGTCCACCTGACGGACTAAGTGCGGAAACCAAACCCCATAACATAGAACATAGAAGCATCATTTTGTCTCTGTAATCTTTAAATGATTGACAGAAATAGATCGATGTTTTAAATTCGTTTAGCGCTAAATCCATTTAGTGTTTTGTGGTGCAATTGGGCTTTCACGCAATTTCGCTCGGTTGTTAGCCCGCATTCGGGTAGGTACTGGAATTCGGATACTCGACACGTTAATAATTTCTCTTGGTATGATTTATGATCAAATCGTTCATTTAATTCTGATCACTGATAATCTAAATATATAAAAATCAATTGCTGTTCGTTAGTCTCACTAAAACTCGAGAACGGCTGGGCCGATTTAGCTGATTTTGGTTTTGAAATGTTTGTCGTAGTCCAGGGAAGGTTTAAACGGTGAGAAAATATGGAAAAACTCACGAAAAAAAAATATGAAGAAAATTCACGTTCTCATACATTTTGTGTGGATCGGCTTTTTTGATATCTCGGTAGTTAGGTAGGGTAGGTAGGGTAGGTAGGGTAGGTAGGGTAGGTAGGGTAGGTAGGGTAGGTAGGGTAGGTAGGGTAGGTAGGGTAGGTAGGGTAGGTAGGGTAGGTAGGGTAGTTAGGGTAGGTAGGGTAGGTAGGGTAGGTAGGGTAGGTAGGGTAGGTAGGGTAGGTAGGGTAGGTAGGGTAGGTAGGGTAGGTAGGGTAGGTAGGGTAGGTAGGGTAGGTAGGGTAGATAGGGTAGGTAGGGTAGGTAGGATGGGTAGGTAGGGTAGGTAGGGTAGGTAGGATAGGTAGGGTAGGTAAGGTAGGTAGGGTAGGTAGGGTAAGTAGGGTAGGGGTAGGTAGGGTAGAAATGTTAAAATCCTAAACATGCACATTCATTGACTGTTAGGCGGAACGAAGTTTGCTGGGTCAGCTAGTAAGTAATACTTTTCGTTTAGTAAACATTTGATTATGATTTTTTTTCGTTTTACTTCGTATTTAAATTGGAATTTTTGTAACATTTAAAGAAAATAAGAATTCTGGAACAATCAAATAAATCCTAGCAACGAAATAAAAAAACCGACCAAGTGCTTGTCGGACCATGCACAATGAAGGGTTCCGTAGTTGGTATGAGGAGTTATCTCAAATACAAACTTAACATTGTAGTTGAAAAACATGTTCTCCTATACATTCTAACTGCAAATGTAAGTTTGTACGCACAATATTGAGAGCTTTACCATGTTTTTTTTTACTTCTTATAGGTTTTCCTATAATCTATGAGTAAAGAACCATTTTCTTTATTTTTTTCACAATTTTAGGCTCAGTAGTTTCGGAGATAAGGGGAAGGGATAGTATATTTTCATTTATTTTCTTAAAAATCTTTAAACGTATTTATTTTAAAATTATAAATTAAAAATATATGAGATCCTCACAATAAGCCTTTAAATTTTTATTTTTTATATTCTTGTTTGTTCCCAAAAAGTGACCCCCATTTAAAAAAAAAAAAATATTTACCAAATCCAACGTTGTGTACCAAATTTCAACGTAATCAGTCCATTAAATTCGGAGCAAATTGTCTGTGACAGACGGACAGACAGACAGAGTGCTCAGACACACGAGTGATCCTATAAGGGTTCCGTTTTTTGCTTTTGAGGTACGCAACCCTAAAAGTGACTGGAGTACCATGTAGGCTAGATAGAATACATGGTTTTTAGTCTGGCGGTTTTGAGTACTTTTTATGTGGCCTACGCAATGTTCTCGAGATCTGGAGACCTACGAATTTGATTTTGTTTCCTATTCGAACTCGTTTCCGATCCGAACTCGATTTGGTAGCATCGTGTGACGGGTCGTTGAGCTACACGATGACTGATGCATGCGAGCCATCTATCACACACAGGGACAGGTCAACCCAAAGCTGCAATGGTTCTTTCTTCAAAAACCCTTCCAGAGATGGCCCTACATTGTTAGACGCACACATTACGAATATAATGTTTGGTTTTAAAAGAGACCATGACCTCTGAGTTTGTTTCGGCATTTATTCTCAGAGATCAGTCAGCTAGGAAATGCCGCTATCTAGTTTTAAAATATTAAAGTGTCTTGTTAGTATATTTACAGAAATAAACATTTAATTTCATTATGTGAAGAATAAAGTTTCAAAAACAAAAATTCTTTCGTGGCCTCTAGGAGATAGAAAACCCGGAACCGAAGTGGATATCTCCTCGAATGTGGCTGGAGATGCAGCAACTGGCCACTGTCCCCACTATGGCTTCGATCCTCACTGAGTTCGAGACTAATTTGAGGTTCTTCAGGACGTACTACGACTCGCATACGCCGCATAAGTAAGTCTAATGTTAGCACCTCACTTGGCATATTTGCTCAAATACAGTTATTTGGGCAAAATATATCCTGTTAGTGTTTCTTAACCATGTTAAGCGGTTGGTCTCGGCTGTCATTCATAGATCTTTGACAGTCGCTACGGGTAGTCAGAAGCCCGAAAGTCTGACAACCAGTCTTACCAAGGGATATCGTGTTACCGAGCGACTGCCTATGTGACCTCCACAACCCAGTTAGGGTTGTGGAGGTCACATAGGCTCCATGTAAATACTTTTATATTTTACTGCGTCCGCTTGGACTGAAAGCGGACCCCAATATCGTTGGGAAATACTATGTAGATTTATTTTAGTATTTTTTGTATTAGCAGAATAACACGAAGATTTTCACAAACACGCCAAAGTAAAGTAGCAGCCATCAGCATACAGTAAGATTCAGACCTGACCTTTTTTTTTTTTTTTTTTTTTTTGGGTGGGAAATTATCAAATAACTTCTCCCGCTCTGGGTGGAGCGGGAGGGCGTGTCAGACTCTTACTGACTAAAACCCACCCGTGTTCCTTCGGTTGCCCTGTTGCCGGGGGCCACGATGTCCCCATCGGTTTTCTTCGAACCCCCGGCAGGCATTGGCCCTAACGGACCCCGTCAATTCTGCTGACATCTCTTTGAGGCGCGCGTGGAACACAACGCGCCGTCGACTCGGGCTTGGTCCTTATCGGACGGCGAGCTACCCATTGCTCACCGTCCGCAAGCCCGCGCCTACGGTGGCCGGAAATCGGCTCGCGATTCCCGCCCCGGGCGTCTCCTCCTGCGGCGGTTAGGGGCGTGAGGGCGCGAAATTTGCCTCTCCCTCACGCGTTCCGCCTCCTCCTTCGCGAGCATTACCGCTTCGCAGAAGGAGGTGACGGCCTGCCATTTCCTCTCGCTCCGTACCATGGCCTGAACCAGGGCCGGACGCGAGAGATCACCGCCGCCGATCGCCTCCACGAGGACACGGCGTTGCTCCGCCCAAGCCGGGCAGACCTCCACCGTATGCTCCACCGTGTCCTCAGGCCGATCCACACAATGGTGACACCCGGGTGTTTCCTCCCGCCTTATCCTGAACAGGTACCTCCCGAAGCACCCGTGTCCGGTGAGGACCTGCGTCAGGCGGAAGGTGAGGACGCCGTGACGCCTCTCAAGCCACTCCTCAAAGAGGGGTCTTATCGCCGCAATTGTGGCGTGCCCAGCGCGGGGTTGCGACAATCGCACTCTCCATGACGCCATGAGATCCCGCCGGAGCTCTGTCCGCTGTGCCGCGATTTCTTGCGGCATCGGAGTTAAGCCCCGGCGTTTCGCCTCCTCGCGCCACTCCCAGATGTGCGCGAGGACCTTTGCCTCCAGATCCCATGGCGGTAATCCGGCAAGGAGGCTCGCTTCAGACCTGACCTGAGGATTGTTTTTTGGAACGAAGTTCCTTATCGCGCGTTGCGAAAGGGGGCTAGACGGAAAAAATTAAGACCAAAAGTTGTAACGACAGTTTTTTATTGTAAAACGACACGGCTAGGAATATCAAAGTTTTGATAAAAACCCCCCCCTAGTACCCTTACTCTCAGCTAGAACCTACATTCAGTTAGACCCCTTAGACCCCATTTTTGACCCCCAATATCTGTAATTAAGTATATCTTACAACTCTCTTATATAATATAACCTCCCCCAGAACCTCCCCTCGATATCCTCCCGCGACCCCCTGATCCCGATACACCCCCTGCACACCTCCCCCTTCCCTCCTTTTCTCCCCCCCCCCCTCCCCCGTGCCCCTGTAGGGTTACCTCACCCCCCCGGGTCTTAACTTTGGAGCCAGAGGTCCTACGACCTCTGGCTCCAAAGTTAAGACCCAGGACCTATCAAGTTTGGGGTCCCCGAAATCAGGAGAAAAAGGCCTCTCTTTTGGCTCCATTTAAATCATGGGAAAACGCCGCATTATTCCCTATTTTGGTATTGTGTGGTGCTGCGGTGTACGCTGTGTGTGTGGCGTATGCACTCACTTACCTACTCATTTTATTACAATTCCTTCACTAATTAATCGAAAAGAATTTCGTTCCATTCGGGTGTCCCTTGACACCTCTCAAGTTTTTTTTTTATTAATTAAGGAAATGATCGAATTGTCAAAACTAAGATTATAAAGAGAAAAGATTTGGTTTTTTGTATGTTTGTTTGTTACGCTTCCACGCTAAAACGGCTTAATGGATGGCCGTGGAGCGTGGTGATCATTGCCGTGCCTTCCCTGTATGAGAAGAGGCTTTTGCCCTGCAGTCGGACGATAATAAATTGGTATTATTATTATACATAGAAACATTCCCATAATTTATAAAAACCGAACACCAAAATCTTACATTTCAGGAATGCGCTTCAACCATTCAAATTTTTACCTTATTACAATAACATAAGGATCACATGACGTGCGCACGTGAATTGCATTATCTATACCCGAAAAGTTTAGAGAGCGAGAAACTTGTAGTGAAAGAAAAGAAAAAAGTCACAGACAAACTATGTTCTTAATGTCCCTCGGCAAACCTCGTGTTTCGTCAGTCGTCGGATTTCTATCAGTTGTCCTTTGCACTTGGTGCAGACCGGACGCTCTCAATCGACTTTGAAGTATATAGAGTTATTAATCCTCTTTTAACTTAATGTAATTTATTTAAAAAATGGAAGGAATGCCGCTAAAGTCGTAGGCACGACAGATAGGAAAATAGTTTTACAACTCTACATAGTTCACACGAAAATCAAAACAAAACGACAATAAAGTACTTAGTTCTGAATTCAAATTATTATACACGATAAATATAATAATTGATGGACATGGAATTTAGCATTCGTTTGTATTCGGAAATCCGATGAAACCCGAGGTACAGTCGACAAATTTGAATCATGATCCACCATAAGCTTATTTTCTTACAGACATTCAAATACAATTAGGTCGACATTCGCGTAAACATACATTTCCATAGTAACGACCTTGTTATCTGCCATTTAATTACACAGAGAATTATCTGTTGCAGTCTCCATCTTTGTTAAGAGCTTTTACACACGAGTGCGGTATTAAGCTGAATGCACACCCAAAATAAATACGACGCGCACGCTGTGTCGTACTAAAATCAATGTGTTTTTAATCTAATATACCTGATTTATTATTTATTTTAATATGCGTTCAGCTTAAAGGCTTCTACATACTGGCGCGACTTGTCGCGCAACGCGACACCGGTAGAACAATTTACATGAAATTTTCATAGAAATTGTGACAAGTCGAACCGGCCTGTAAGAGCAAATGTGCTACAAACAAGATTCCGCCATTTTTGCATACATCTTCACTGAATTTTGTTTGCAAAGTTCGTTAAGGCAACAATAAGAAATGGGAAAGTAAAACGCTTAAAAAATATAAAAAACTATAATGTTGAAATCGTTCTTATTTAACAATAGTTAATATCGAGTGTAACCACCATTGCTTGCAATAACAGCCAATAGTCTTGAACGCATTGATCCAATAAGGCGACTGCAAATATCACTTCCTCTCATATAATCCCAAATTTCGTAGCAATGTTGCTCAATTGCTTGCTTTGTCCTCTCGTTTCTGTTATCCCACATTTGGACCATCAGACCCCATAAATTTTCAATTGGATTTAAGTCCGGGGATTTAGATGGCCAGGGAATTAGCGTAACTTCTGGATGCTGGCTAAACCAGCTAGACACAACTCTGGCCGTATGCACTCTACAGTTATCGTGAACATAATAAAAGCTTGGAACTTCTTCTCGCGGGTAAACCGGTCGCACTGTCGGTAACATAGATTCTTTTAATAAATCCACATAACTTATTGTATTCGCATGAGAAGAAATCTGAACCAGCTCGCCTACACTTCCGGTTCCCATCCAGCCCCACATGTTAGCTGAGATTCGGCCAGATAATTGATTCGGCACTACGTGATCCTCAGCGTATCGTGTATTATTGTAACGCCACAAGGTTATGCGACCGTGCTGAGAAGATCTAAAAGATTTCTCGTCTGAAAAGATAACGTTACTCCAGTCAAAGTTTAAATATTCACGTGCAAAATTTAATCTTGCAAGTTTGTGTGCATCTGTTAAGTCGACTTTCTTAGCGTGATGTCTATAGTGTAGTCCAGTGGAGTGCAAATGATTTCTTATCGTTTGTAGACAAACGTCGTATCGTGCCGCAAAATATCGAGTGGGAGTAAACGGATGTTCTTCGTAATGATGACGCATGTCGATTTTCTGTTGATTCGTGATTTGACGAACACCATGATTATATCGTCGTCTATCTTCCAGGGTACCCTCTTCTTCATATCGCCTGATCCAGGTCCTCACTGTGTTTCGAGATATATTTAACTCTCGAGATATTTCTCGTATACCGTAGCCTTGCTCACTGAGAAGTATAATCCGAGCTCTTTGTTCTGCCATTGTAAATATAAACTAATTATTTTTTATTCTCATAGAAATTATAATTTGACACCAATTTCTGAGTGACTTTTTGACTCCGTCATTTTATAATCAAAAGAGTTCGGAACATGGTTTTGAAAAAAAAAACATTTGTTCTGAGTTGTATTTAATTCCAAAGAGTTTGGATTCAAAATATGATTATTAATGCTTTATCTAAAATATTATCTATTGCAGTGATGACAAAGGTTAAAATTGCATAGATCTCCGACCCGTATTGATATAGCTTGCTTAATATTTAAAACGTCCTAAGTGCGGCATGCACTGTAAACGAGGGAAACCTTTGTTATTTTGACGGTTTCAAACGATTTATCGTCAAAGTGGGTCATGATTCAGATTTTTCGACTGTACATTAAGAAAATACATAGAAATACTGTACAACGTGCTTATAAAAAAATTCTACTTGACTAACCTACCTGCAGATTGGCGTACCCGAAACCGATGGACAGTCAGTACGACCCCTTTCAGAAGCTGCTCATCCTGAAGTGTCTCCGGCCCGACAAGATGATTCCAGGGTTTCAGGTCAGTTCGCATGACACACCTACAGGTCACAGGTGGTTTTATGTTACAACGTGCTTTTGTGTCATCTATAAAAACTCTTTTTACGAATTGTTTACCTTTACTTAACTATCTAAACCAATGGAGTTTAGGTAAAAATTACAGTTTCTAATTTAAATAAAGTAGACACAGACACAAGAAGCATTTATTATAATAACTACACGTATGTTCCAGGACTACGTGGTGATAGGTTTGGGCGCGCGGTTCGTGGAGCCGCAGCCGGCCGACCTGGCCGCGCTCTACGCAGAGTCCGACGCGATGGCTCCCATCATCTTCGTACTGTCCACCGGGACGGATCCTGCTGCCGGTACCTATTTATTTATTCATGTATCAATTGCTTGCTGCAACGGTTAAAAACAACAACAACAACAAACAATTTAAAAGATTATGCTTAGATGGTTTGGTCATGCTGAGAGGAAGAATAAAAGGCGACTACCAATATGTCTAAAGGCAGCTATGAGTGGAAACGCTCGGGAGGGGACGCCATAGAAGGAATAGTGACCTTATTAGTGATGTTCTTAAGAAAGGTCGGGTGCGTAGTACTCGCAACTGGCGTGCGTGAATGACCTAATGTAAAAAAAAGAAAGAAAACTTGTTTATTCTGCACAAACAAAACGCACATTTTTTTAAACTAGACATAAAAACACAATACAAAAAAACTTTTTTACAAAAAATACAACCGAGTTCCAAACTACAAAGTGAAAAATAACTTTAATTTCAGAAGTCAGTGTTTTAGATCAGTATTTTAGTTTTTTGACAAAAGTTTTTTTTTTTCACTTTATAATGGGTTGGTTTGCAATTTATCTAAATTACAATAGCCTAGTGTCAACTGCTCATCAAAAATACCCAAATCGCTATAGATGTGCCTATAATATTTGAAGAGTTCACTCGATTTCTCCAAGATCCCATCATCAAATCGTGACCAAATAACAATGGGACCAATTTGGAAGTATAATCTTTCAAACAAAAAAAATATTTTTTCAAATCGGTAGAGCCGTCTTCGAGTAATCGGGGAACAAAAATAAAAAAAACTTATCCCGACGAACTGAGACCTCCTCCTTTTTTTTGAAGTCGGTTAAAAAATAGCCAAAAGCCTCGTATTCAATCCAAAAAACTTTGACATTATTGTTCATAGCTTATATATAACACTGGTTCATTGGTTGATGTCAAGGCCACGGACCAAAGACAACATTTCGTAATTACTGTTGCAACACTGATGAATGTTGTTTAATATGTAGTCCTCTTTATCGATTTCTCGACCCTTTGAAATTATTATTTCCTATCATGTATTATGACTCGCCAGACTGAATTTTGTTTTAAATACCCGGTCACAACTAATGCAATAGAGTTGGCCGGCAGAGTTTAAGGTATACAGGGCGTCCCAAAGTTATGGGACATGAAGGGAAAGTACCTTAAATATCGTAGATAGGGTATTTTGCTGAAAGAAGACTTTATGTGATTTTTAAAAGTTAGTAATTCTGCATTCAAACTTTTTCTAAAAATTACTTGCCTCGTCTGGGAAACGAACCGCCTTAAATGTAAAAAAAAAACACTCCTACTTTTATGATGCCAATAGAAAGAATGGCCAAAAAATAATAACTCTTCTCATAGTATTTTAAAAGAAAGGAACAGCGTGAAATTAATCATTTTAATCAAATTAAAAACATACATGAAACTGCCATAGTCAATTAAGTGGGTATTTTTTTTTGTAAATTAATTAATTAAATGCTCAAAATGTGATCCCTCTTGTCTTACGCAAATCGCCAATCTTTTAATGAGTCCGCTGCCTGTTGATTTTCTTATCATTTTATGGTGAATACTCGATATGATATGGCACAATTCTGTTTGTAACTCGCCCGTTCCCGTATCGTTTTTTGTATAGCATATCTTTCACGTATCCCCAAAAGAAGAAATCTAATGGTGTAAGGTCCGGGGATCTGGCCGGCCATCTAATCGGTCCATTCGTACCAATCCAAGTAGGAAAACATTCACTACTTTTCGAACGTCGTCGTCGGCAATCAATAACTTTCTTGAAATTTCACTCAAACATTTTACGTTGTTCGTTTCTTTTAAAATACTATGTTACTTAAGAAGAGTTATTAGTTTTTGATCATTCTTTCGATTGGCTTCATAAAAGTAGGGGTGTTTTTTTTTTACATTTAAGTCGGTTCGATTCCCAGACGAGGCAAGTACTTTTTAGAAAATCTTTGAAGGCAGAATTACTAACCTTTAAAAATAACATAAAGTCTTCTTTCAGCAAAATACCCTATAAATTGAATGAATTGTGCCATATAATATCGAGTATTCACCATAAAATGATAAGAAAATCAACAGGCAGCGGACTCATTAAAAGATTGGCGATTTGCGTAAGACAAGAGGGATCACATTTTGAGCATTTAATTAATTAATTTACAAAAAAAATACCCACTTAATTGACTACGGCAGTTTCATGTTTGTTTTTAATTTGATTAAAATGATTAATTTCACGCTGTTCCTTTCTTTTAAAATACTATGTTACTTAAGAAGAGTTAGTATTTTTTGGCCATTCTTTCGATTGGCATCATAAAAGTAGGGGTGTTTTTTTTACATTTAAGTCGGTTCGATTCCCAGACGAGGCAAGTAATTTTTAGAAAATCTTTGAATGCAGAATTACTAACTTTTAAAAATAACATAATGTCTTCTTTCAGCAAAATACCCTATCTACGATATTTAAGGTACTTTCCCTTCATGTCCCATAACTTTGGGACGCCCTGTATAGGGTTTAGGCCTCTCTTTACGATTTTATTTCGGTTAGTATATTAATCAAATCATTTAATTCCCAGATCATACAATCCATGTTGTTAGTAATTACATAAACATCTTAACACTAGTGTTATTATAATACAGAGTGGCAGGGACATCAACGCGAAAGCTGTTACCATGGATTCAGTACATGATTCTGAACACCCTTTTTTTTTAGGGTGGGAATTTATCAAATAATTTCTCCCGCTCTGGGCGGAGCGGGAGGGCGTGTCAGACTCTTACTGACTAAAACCCACCCGTGTTCCTTCAGGTGCCATGTTGCTGGGGCCACGATCTCCCTTTCGGACTACTTCGCAACCCCGGCAGGATTCTGAACAGCCCTGCGTATATTCGTCTGTTATTTAAAAAAAATTTGCTGTTCCATAAATTTTTACCGCGTAGGTATTGCACTTTTGCACGGTTCAGAATCATGTACTGTATTTATGGTAAAAGTTTTCGCGTCGATGTCCCTACCACCCTGTATGTTATACCTTTCTGGTATATAATTTTTCTGAATGAGCATTGATTATATTTCTTTTTTATCTTCAAGGAGGTATACCTCCTTGAAGATAAAAAAGAAACTGTACTATAGTACGACACAACTTAGATGTAGCATCGGCAAAATTCGTAAAACCGATCACCATCTGAACTGTGCACCTTTAAAATCACCAATATTTTTTATTACTGCTTTAGGTAAAAATAAAAACTTTTTTATAAAAAATACAACCGACTTCTAAACTACAAAGTGAAAAATAACTTTAATTTCAGAAGTCGGTGTCTTTAGATCAGTATTTTAGTTTTTTGACACCGAAAAAAGTTTTTATTTCTCGCTTTTTAGTGGGTCAATTTGTAATTTATCTAAGTTACATTAGCCTAATGCCAACTGCTCATCACCTTTTACAAAATATTGCTTTTCCCGATTCAGGGACGTTCATCGTTGAGGAGTTCTCCTGGTACTTCACCATCAGCTCCACTTCTCCATATGCATTGTGACGAGTATAAATTGCATTACAACCATATTAAAGTAATCGAATCGCAACCCGTGAAATACTTATTATTGAGTTGTTCCGGTGGCTATTTGTGGTCTTCATCATCAGTTTCACTTAACTAAATGGTGCTTTCCAAGAGCAACTGCACGAGTTACTATAAAAAATAACCAAATCGCTATAGGTTTGCCTATAATAAGAAGAGTTCCCTCGATTTCTCTAGGATGCATCAGATCCTGGTTTTTTTTTCTGGTTTACCCTTGAGATATCTCATTTCCAACAAAAAAGAATCATCAAAATCGGTTCATAAATAACGAAGTTATCCGCGAACACACATAAAAAAAAATATATTATAGTATATACGGTCGAATTGAGTAACCTCCTTTTTTTGAAGTCGGTTAAAAATTATCTTTACGCAAACGCAATAACTTGTGAGGTCATTACCCAAATACATTCGTAAAATTTAAATGAATGAATGCAATTTTCAAATTTATGCGACATGTAAGTTGTGTCGTACTGTACACATGGCTACACATCAAGCTATGAATTTCCAGTATAAGCTGACCTGGACCTGTACGGAAATCCTATACAATGCGAGATCAGCATAAACTGGAAATGTATAGCTTGATGTGTAGCCGTGTGAACTTCTCTACTCAAAGATTATAGTGTTGAGTCACGATACAAAAATAGATAAACCAGTTCGGTGAACTATCAAGGTCGATTTTTTTTGTTGATTCTTTACCATGAATATAAAAAAATTATACATGGCTGTGTCAATGGTATTCTCATTGACTAAAAGCATGTAGATAACTTTATGAATGTGTGGAATGAAAGAAGTCTGGAAGGTTTTTTTACTTATTGTATAGCCAATTGAGAAGAACCGGGCACAAAGGTGTGAAGTACGTGACAAAAATATATACCTAACAAAAATAATAACAACCTTAAAGATAGCAAAATAATCTCAAGATAATATTTGTCATCTTTATTTCTTTAAAATAAATATAATGACTTGGCAATCGCACACGGCAATAGAATCTACATTCTACATACAACAAAATCTACCTAATATTAACACTGCGCTTTATTTAATTAGGACTGTTTAAAATAGTAGATTATTCTAATGTGACACACCACACGGTCACGGCACGGTCGCCATGCCTTGTGAAAGCTGTCTATTTAGCTCATACATTTCTACTTTACACGGCACTTTCTCCGGTCTAGGTACAACCCAGTAACTGGGTAACACGGTACCCCTTGGTAAGGCTGGTTGACAGACTTTTGGGCTTTTGACGACCCGAAACGACGAACGTTTTTATTAACCTAACTAAATTAACTAAACATCGAAAACATTTGCACCACACTTTCATAATCTACTGTTGGTATTGCGCAATCGTTATACGTGCGATCGATATTGTATTTGAGCTCATACTGATAGATAGCCGACTGATATTTAATTATTATGCAATAAAATAATCTATATCTGGTACATATTTTTAGGGTTCCGTAGTTAACAAGGAACCCTTATAGTTTCGTCATGTCCGTCTGTCTGTCTGTCTGTCCGTGGTCTGGCTCCGACACTCTTAGTACTAGAAAGCTGTTATTTGGCATGGGTATACATATTAATTACGCCGACAAAGTGGTAAATCAAAATTAGGAAAAAAAAATCTTTAGGGCACCTCCCGTACCTACATGTAAAGTGGTGATGTTTTTTTTTTCTATCCCATAGTGTGGGATATCATTGGAAAGGTCTTTCAAAAAAATTGTGAGTAAGTAAAACCATTTTTCAATTCAGGTTTTGGATGTGTGAAAAAAATCATAGTAGTAGTTTATATAACGAAATTAAAAGGAAAACTATCACAGCTAAGTAGGCTCTACAAGTTAACGAGTAATAACCGACCAACTTATATTTGCAGTTGCAAAAACATGTTTTCCCATACATTCCGTATGGGAGAACATGTTTTTCAACTACAAAGTTAAGTTTGTTGTTGGGATAAATTCACCCCAACTACGGAACTCTCAAGTGCGTGGTCCGACACGCACTTGGCCGGTTTTTTCATAACATGGTTTGATTGCCTACATTTCTTTTTTATCTTCGTACCTAATTATTGGTGATTCATGATACAAAAATAGATTTGTTCGACGGAATGACGAACAAATAATTCGACCTTGCCGATTTTTTTGTTGATTCTTTACCATGAATGAAAACAATTTATACATGGCTATGGTATTCTTATTGATAGGAACATAGGGAACATTATAGAGATGTATGGAATTTGTGAAAAATTAAATACTGAGATGATGGCTCATAGAAACTGGCGATGTGAGACTAAACATAACTGTGGTTGTTGTGGTGTCTAAAATACGACTAGAGAGAGTATGGCATCAGGATTTTGTTTACAATTTATTATTTTAGAAGTCTGATTTTTACTTTTAAATATTTGTCAATTAAGTCAACAGTCAAAAGAAGATGTAGTGACAAAAATTGAAAAGGGTATGCTGAGATGGTTTGGGCATGTTGAGAGGATGAATGAAAGGCGAGTAACAAAATGTATTTACAAGGCTGATGCAAAGGGAAAGGCTTGGCGGGGACGCCCTAGGAGGATATATACTGACCTCATTGGTGATGTTCTTCAGAAAGTAAGAAATGTGCGTAGTACTCGCAACCGGCGTCCGTGTATGACCAGATGTATGAACGTAAACGAGGCAAAAGGATCGTAGCAGGTGGCGTTCTGTAGTTTCTGCCTACCCCCATGGGAAGAAGGCGTGAGTTTATGTATGTATGTCAACAGATTCATCCTTGATCGTAGAAAATAAATGCCTAATTGAATGCGTCACGTTTGTGTTTTGTTATGCAATCGCATAAAAAAATGCATTTTGCTGACAAAAACTTATCTGAACACCTCAGATGTGATATTAAATTATTTCACGTGATTTTTTTTCTTCTGTTAGACTTACTAAATATTCCCTCGCCTCTGGTTCATCAAAACACCGATGCCATCGTTTCGTAGCTCCGCATATACAGCTCGGTGAATCAGTCGACCGCTATATCATAACGCAAAGCGAAGTCGACACCTATACTGATTGCATGACGTGGGCATGTTATCCGACCAAAAATACTGAGCGATTTGTTCATTAAAGAATACGACTTATCTAATCGAATATACATCTGAACATACGAATTATCGTTTTGTCTAGCAGTCTAAATGTATAAGGGGCATACATTTATCAGACATACACCTGATTGTCAGGAAATATTCAGGCAAAAATATGGGACCACAAACACTTAACAATATTTTTTAAATTATGTAACAATTACCAGAGTGTAAAAATATTACCCTGATCGGTGGATCACTTGGCTCGCGGGTCGATGAAGAACGCAGCTAACTGCGCGCCATAGTGTGAACTACACATTTGAACATCGACATTTCGAACGCACATTGCGGTCCATGGAGTTATATCCAGGACCACTCCTGTCTGAGGGCCGGCTGTAAACACACAAATGCCACATTGCGATTCTAGTCGGGCATGAACGTCTTCCCCTGTAACAAGGTGTGAGATGTCCGAGCACGCTGAATTGCATATGACGGTTCTGTAGCACAGATGTGTAAAGCATCTTCGTTTCAGTCCGTTCAAAAATGTAACTGAGTACGTACAATTAGACCTGGTCATCATTGTCACGTAGTCAAAAGCGGTGTGCGTGCAGGGCGATCCGATGCGTATTGCCGTCAACACGACGGTGAGGACACGCGTTAGCGTTTGCTTACACACGTACGCGGTACTCTTTGGTCGGTTACACCACTAACCTCAGAGCTGCGTATCACATAGCTTTTGTTCTGCTTCCTGAACGGTGCAGTGATTTGCCATTCTAAAAAGTGTCTCTTTGTATGTAACAAGTAAGAAGGCTCGATGTATGAGCCTGCTTCCCTATATCGTTGGCCTCAGATCAGGGAGGATCACCCGCCGAATTTAAGCATATTAGTAAGCGGAGGAAAAGAAACTAACCAGGATTTCCTTAGTAGCGGCGAGCGAACAGGAAAGAAGCCCAGCACTGAATCCCACCACTGTTCAGTTGGCGGGAGATGTGGTGTTCGGGAGGTTCCGCTTTCTCGTAGCGATCATTCTGTCCAAGTTCTTCTTGAACGGGGCCTTTTTTCCCGCAGAGGGTGGCAGGCCCGTAGCGACGGAGGATCGTTGCGAGAGGGACACTCCTTAGAGTCGGGTTGCTTGAGAGTGCAGCCCTAAGTGGGTGGTAAACTCCATCTAAGGCTAAATATAACCGCGAGACCGATAGCGAACAAGTACCGTGAGGGAAAGTTGAAAAGAACTTTGAAGAGAGAGTTCAAGAGTACGTGAAACCGTTCAGGGGTAAACCTGCGAAACTCGAATTAACGAACGGAGAGATTCATCGTTATTCCGCGGCGTACGGATGCGCGCCTTGATGTCACCGGCCGATGGTTTGGTTGGTAGGCACAAGTCCTGTCTGTCGACGTCCGCGGACGGCGTGCACTTCTCTTTTAGTAATTACATCGCGACTAGTTCGATGCCGGTCGAAGCGCTGTTCGGACCATCGCCTCATTACCCTTCGCGGGGTAGTGGGACCGTGACGGTGGCGGGCCGGCTCTTGGACTATAGTTTTGACGAATCGCGCACGCACTTTAGACGCGTCCGGCCCGACGCAAGACGACGTCGTATCCAACGTCTACGCCTTAGTGCGGACGCAGGTGCGGCGCGTCTGTTGTTGCCGCCGTGTTGTCGCGGACTGTGCGCGTCTCTGTCTGCGATGATTCAGTTTCGGGCACTCGCAGGACCCGTCTTGAAACACGGACCAAGGAGTCTAGCATGTATGCGAGTCAATGAGACAAGTAAACTGAAAGGCGCAACGAAAGTGAAGGCGCACGCTAGCCGCGCGCTCAGGGAAGATGGAGCATCGATCTAGGTCGATCTCTCGCACTCCCGAGGCGTCTCGTTTCCAATCCGTGAATGTAGATGCGCTCTGAGCATAAATGCTGGGACCCGAAAGATGGTGAACTATGCCTGGTCAGGTCGAAGTCAAGGGAAACCCTGATGGAGGACCGCAGCGATTCTGACGTGCAAATCGATCGTCGGAACTGGGTATAGGGGCGAAAGACTAATCGAACCATCTAGTAGCTGGTTCCGTCCGAAGTTTCCCTCAGGATAGCTGGCGTCGATTTCAACAGTCTCATCCGGTAAAGCGACTGATTAGAGGCATTGGGGCCGAAACGACCTCGACCTCTTCTCAAACTCTAAATGGGTGAGTACTCCGGCTTGCTCGAACGATGAAGCCGGAGATCTGATGACGGTGCCAAGTGGGCCAATTTTGGTAAGCAGAACTGGTGCTGTGGGATGAACCAAATGTAGTGTTAAGGCGCCCAAAAAACGCTCAAAGTTACCGAAAAGACGTAATACTTCTATGACGACAGGACGGTGACCATGGAAGTCGGTATCCGCTAAGGAGTGTGCAACGACTCACCTGTATAGGATGTATTGCTCTGAAAATGGATGGCGCTACAGCGTTTTGCCTATACACTACCGTTACGGTCATGTGCGATGTTCTTTGTGACGTTATTAAGTCGTAACGAGTAGGACGTGCGCGGCGGAGAGCGCAGAAGGGTCTGGGCGTGAGCCTGCCTGGAGCCTCCGTCGGTGCAGATCTTGGTGGTAGTAGCAAATACTCCAGCGAGGCCCTGGAGGACTGACGTGGAGAAGGGTTTCGCGTGAACAGTAGTTGCTCGCGAGTCAGTCGATCCTAAGCTCAAGGAGAAATCTTATGTTGATGTGGCGTGTTTTTCAAAAAGGTTCATGCAAATGTTCCATTATGATAAATTACGCCCTTTGAGCGAAAGGGAATCCGGTTTTTATTCCGGAACCCGGCAGCGGAACCGTTTCAATAATCGTTCCCTCGTTTTTACAGCGAGTGTTCGACGGGGTAACCCAAAGTGGCCTGAAGACGCCGCCGAGAGGTCCGGGAAGAGTTTTCTTTTCTGCCTGAGCGTTCGAGTTCCATGGAATCCTATAGAAGGGAGATATGGTTCGGAACGCGAAGAGCACCGCATTTGCGGCGGTGTCCGGATACTCTCTGCGGACCTTGAAAATTCAGGTGAGGGATGTACGTGGAGATATCGCGCCGGTTCGTACCCATATCCGCAGCAGGTCTCCAAGGTGAAGAGCCTCTAGTCGATAGAATAATGTAGGTAAGGGAAGTCGGCAAATTGGATCCGTAACTTCGGAATAAGGATTGGCTCTGAGGACCGGGGTGGTTGGGCTGGGACATGAAGCAGAAGCCTCTGGTGTTAGGCCCAGTCGATGCGCATGTGCCTCTGGTGGCGCTAGCGTAATCCCTGGATCTGCCCTTCCAACCTTTTGTAGATTTTCCAAGCTATAAGAACTGCATTGGTTTCGTCTCGTGCGCAATCGACGCGGTTCTTAACAACCGCCGTTAACGGTCAGCTCAGAACTGGCACGGACAAGGGGAATCCGACTGTCTAATTAAAACAAAGCATTGCGATGGCCCTCGCGGGTGTTGACGCAATGTGATTTCTGCCCAGTGCTCTGAATGTCAATGTGAAGAAATTCAAGCAAGCGCGGGTAAACGGCAAGAGTAACTATGACTCTTCAAAGGTAGCCAAATGCCTCGTCATCTAATTAGTGACGCGCATGAATGGATTAACGAGATTCCCACTGTCCCTATCTACTATCTAGCGAAACCACAGCCAAGGGAACGGGCTTGGAAGAATCAGCGGGGAAAGAAGACCCTGTTGAGCTTGACTCTAGTCTGGCATTGTATGTAGACATGAGAGGTGTAGCATAAGTGGGAGATCGTTCGCGCGATCGTCGCTGAAAAACCACTACTTTCATTGTTTCATTACTCACTCGGTCGAGCGGAAACAGTACGCGGTCGATAATATCAGCCAATGTACAGTTTTATTGCTTCAATCGCAAAAAGTGGCGTTGACAATACTTGTCACTATGCAACTCTTGCGTGATCCGGTTCGAGGACACTGCCAGGTGGGGAGTTTGACTGGGGCGGTACACCTGTCAAAGAATAACGCAGGTGTCCTAAGGCCAGCTCAGCGAGGACAGAAACCTCGCGTAGAGTAAAAGGGCAAAAGCTGGCTTGATCCAGATGTTCAGTACGCATAGGGACTGCGAAAGCACGGCCTATCGATCTTTTTGTATAAAGAGTTTTTAGCAAGAAGTGTCAGAAAAGTTACCACAGGGATAACTGGTTTGTGGCAGCCGAGCGTTCATAGCGACGTTGCTTTTTGATCCATCGATGTCGGCTCTTCCTATCATTGTGAAGCAAAAATTACAAAGCGTTGGATTGTTCACCCACTAACAGGGAACGTGAGCTGGGTTTAGACCGTCGTGAGACAGGTCAGTTTTACCCTACTGATGGCCTGTCGTTGCGATAGTAATACCGTTAACTTCCAAAATAACAATGGTATCGGACATTTGGTTCATGCACTCGGTCGAACGGCCGGTGGTGCGAAGCTACCATCCGCGGGATAATCCCTGAACGCATCTAAGGGAGAAACCCATCTAGTCAAATCCGGCAAGGATATGCTCACTGTGGAGCCCCGAGAGTCGAGAGGCTCTAAACAATGTGACTTTGCTAGTCGCGCTTCACCACGTGATGTGCGACGCCGAAGCCCATTTGGATCGCGGAGATCGATGCTGTCCGTGTAACGCGTGCATCACGGCTCCGAAGATCCAAATTTAACTCAGTTCGATGTCGGGGCTCGGAATAGTCTGTAGACGACTTCCGTTCCTGGCGGGGTGTTGTGCTCGGTAGAGTAGCACGGTAGTGTTACAATCCGTTGAGACTCAGCCCTTAGCTCGGTGATTCGTTTTTTTTTAAATATGATTTAATACACGAACTGATGAAATGATTGTTATTGGTAAGAAGCTAATGATGGTGTCAAACCCCTAGTAAAATTCTAGACCAACTCAATGAATATTACCATCGAAACGCTAAGAGGGATAGGTATAATTGTCTACATGCTTACTGTATGTTCGATTTTTTTTTTATCTTTTATTTGTTGATGTACAGTTCGTGTATTAAACCATTCTGAAACGAATTGTCCTAGTTCTTTATCTTAGGTGATGTTGCTTCAAAAGGTATTGTCCCGATTTGCTAAAGAATTTGAAACTGGCGAAAGTATAAGACTTGACTGTACATACCTCTTCATCATTTTGAATAACTTGTATAATGGGACCCAAACATCGTGAAAAAGTTACCGAGAACACAACTAATAGTTTCTTATGGCCGATTCTTATAAAATAGGCATCGTTATAGGTTAAAACTAAGACTCTTGTATCTTTGCCAACAATGAAGCAGATATAGCTTTGGCACTATGGAAGTAGCAACTTCCATAGTGCCAAAGCTTACATGGAAAATTTAAAAAAATGTTTAAAAAACTGTAACCCCACTACGGAAAAATAAAAGTGATCTAAAAAGTACGAAACAAGCAAATATTTCGGACAGAAATCAAGACATAGGTACAAATGGTCAAGGTAAAGCCGTCGTCGCATGCCATTATAATTTTCTAGGTGTTCCTGGCACCCATATGGTATACAGGCATGCGACCATTGCTTTATCTTGACCATTTTTTTACCTGTCTCGATTTCTGTCTGAAATATTTGCTTGTTTCGTACTTTTTAGATCACTTTTATTTTTCCGTAGTCAGGTTACAGTTTTTAAAACTATTCTTTTTTTAGTTTTTTCCATTTTAACGCTTGATAGACGTTACGAAAACGTAAATAAAAGTAATATAATAGGTCAGTAACAAATATTTTAATTTGGCTTTTTAAATGAAACGACGTGTTCACGGTACAAAGTATAATCTTGGACTGACCCACGGATATGCAGATACCGACATTACACCTCCACCACTAAATTAAGGATATTAGTAGGCACAGTACCGACCAAAAGTCCATAAGCAATCTCACAAAGCAATAGACTGATGCTTCGGTTTGACTTACGACCTTCTTCTATAAGTTGTTACAATACTGTAGACACGCACATTACACACACACACTCACTTTGTCTGCAACCAATGACTAGTTCGATAATCATCATTCGTTTTTAGTTTCATTCGTCTGGTTCACATAAATATTAAAGTTTAGCAGGTAGACCACAAAAAACTTAGTAAATTATTTCGATTTCTGTGGGGTAGATGCAGTTTGTTACGAGTATTCAATTAATAGAACTTTGTTGGTTCGTGGATAATATTGGTGACGAGTATTTAGCGCAGTGTTGTGGTTATTATTATCAAAAAGCAGGCATAAAATATATTGAAGAGATCAGATCAGATCAGAGAATATTATTGCGCTGCGTAAAAGTGAAGTGAATATCTAATGAAACCGGACTAAGTGTGAGTGTTATCATTTATATATTTCATATTTTACTAAATATAAATCTTAATCAAGGGTATTGTTGATAGAACAGAGGTATTGTTGAGACAGAAGATGCCTTTAAAGTTTTAAATTCATTGTGAGGTTTAATTCGATTAGTGAATAATAAATAATTAGGTATTATGTGTAATAAAAACAATGTTTTTCTTTGTTCTAGAGAAATACTGTAAGGGTTAAGAGATATGAGGAAGGGGCTTATTATCGAGTAGCAGCGACGTCAAATGGTGAATGAAACAACTGGTTTCATACCAACGAGATATTTTGCTGAATTATTAAAAACACGTCATTATGAACCGTTCGCCGTGCACTCTGAAGGCTTGCATCACTGAAGACCAGCTAGAAAACCGTTTTTGACCTTAAAATATTGACCGTACCAACTTAACAAACAACAGATTCGTTATTGCATGAATTTATGGTAACGAATTTTTTAAGCACGTTTCAATAGGGTGTTTGTGGTATTTCTTGCAGATATACCGAAATTGTTTAATATTATTTTAGTAATAGTATTATTTTAGGATTAAAATTTGAGGTTTAGTTTCAATCTTCTTTTCGTAAAGAAAATGAATACTTAAGCTATAACCTCAATACCAACCAATATTTACTAAAGCCAAATAAAGTTTAAAATAGGTAATTAATATGAACAAACTGCCTTTAACCTTAAAATCAACATTTTTTTCAGTAGATTTTTTTACATTTTATGTAGTAACATTCTTATTTATTGCTTAATTACTTCGACCATGGTCAAAGCTTTATATTTATGGTGAAAAAAATCCATTTAAAATTTAAAACATTTCAAAATTTAAATATGTCAAAATAATACAAATTGCTTCTAAGTTTCTAGACATCTATTTCACATATTATTCAGGTGAAGTAATGATAAATAATTGTAGCAGTTTGCTAACTATACTTAAGTAAAATAAATATAACGAATAAATATTATTTATTTTTTATTATAACATATCACGCATTTTTTATTCTAAACCCTTTATTGCAATAACAACATTAATAAATAGGCAGGAATATTTAAAAATATTATTATTGCAAACAAAAATAATAATATTTGCAAAAACAGCGCTGTGATTTACGAGATTAGAACCTTAGCCATCTTGAATCTAAGACCAACGCTTAACGCCTTCTGCTATCTGCACTTATAATCTACGTTCGAATTTTAGCAATGCGATACACTGGCCAAAGTCACGCGTATGATGCGTGCTAACAAAAGTGATGGAAATATAAGTGCGGCGCCCGCGAACCGTGACGATACGACAGTGTGTGTTCTCTGTGGTGTGTGTACGGCACTCACACCACAGACGTCTGACTGTTTACACACACAAATGTTATACTACACCGCGTGTTCACAGCAATACGACTCTTAACGTGCTTATGCACTTTTGAGCGCTTACTGTACACACATACATAAGGATCTTAAATTATAACAATACTTGACCGGATAAATGCTATACATGTAATTTACTGAGGAAACTTAATTCTAATAACAATAATAACAAAATTCTAATCAAACTCGAACCCATATCTAATCACGGGTTTCCTTTGCCGCTTAGAACGTGATTGTAACAGTTCTGTACTTGGTGAACCGAGTGTAGTGGGTTGTTTACTTGTACTATCGTCCCGCACGACGGGCGCGACAACACATTGAGTTGAAGGAATATCTCTAGATTGAGGTTCAACAGTTTCTTTATGTTGTTGGTCACTTAACGCACCACTACTCTCATTCGCCACTTCATCCCCCTGCGAAACGGCATTCTCACCCCTGTTCGTCACCAAATCAACTTCAGGACAGGCAACATCTGATAAATGCGATCTACGACGCATTTGATCTATATGACGTTTCATCAATTGACCGTTATCACTTTCCACAACGTACCTGCGAGATCCTTGTTTACTACGTATCTGCCCTTTAACCCATTTGTCTTGTTGACCAAAGCCCCTCGCCCAAACCGAATCGCCTTGCCCAAAATCACGCTTAACACCACCTGCATACTGTGCCTGGCCGTCTTGTGCGGAACGTACTTTGTCCAACAAGGTTTGATCGTTCCTCAACAGATCAAGACGTGAGCGTAATCTACGTTTCTGTAGCAACATGGCTGGAGTTTCGCCTGTTGTGCTATGTATAGTGTTCTTATATATTAAGAAAAGAGGGCTAGATCTACATCAATGTTGTCCCTATACGCTTTTTTAACCGACTTCCAAAAGGAGGAGGTTCTCAATTCGGCTGCATGTTTTTTTTTTTTATGTTTGTTACGCTATTACTCCGCCAATTATGAATTGATTTTCATGATTCTTTTTTTGTTTGTAGATCATACTTCAGAGGTGGTCCCATTTAAATTTAATAAATTTTGCTTGGGTAGTTTTTGAGTTAGCTTCAATAATATGTATTTTTTCCCACTTAGTATGTGGATGATATGATAACTTCCTGTCACTGTTATTTACATAGCAGGTAGTGGTATTCGAATTTGTGTGGGGTTGGTACCACAACACTAAAAAGTGAAAAATAAAAACATTTTACAAAAAAAAAAAAAAAACAACCGACTTCACAAAAAAAAACGCTTACATAACTTGACGGCATTCTCTGCAGCCCCATTCGATGATGGATGGTGGGCTGGTGAGAAGGACTGCTTAATCACATTATTTTTTAAAAATTCCGAAAACTCTCTACTTGTAAACGGAGGGCCTTGATCCGAAACTAGTTCTATCGGAAGCCCGAATCGCGCAAAAGTAGCTCGCAGAATTTTTATAATGACTGTCGCATTGGTTTGTTTCGTTTCAAAGGCCTCGATCCACTTCGATGTGGAATCTACCAATATTAAAAATGTTTTACCCTTAAACGGTCCCAAAAAATCAATATGTAAGCGTGTCCACGGTTGGAGTGCATACGGCCAATGCTGCGGTGTCGCACGGGGCGGCGCGTCTGCCTCGAGCGCGTACGTCTCGCAGGCACGGCACAGCGCCTCCACATCGTCGTCGATACGCGACCACCATACGTAACTCCTAGCCCAGCTCTTTGTTTTAACTATGCCCATGTGGCTACAATGAACTGTTTCAATACCGTCTGCCTCAAAGACTCTGGTATAATCATTCGATAACCCCACATAATACAGGCGCCTTCAATGTATATCTCGTTACGCCTATTGATAAATGGTTTCAGCTCCTCTTCGCTACAAAAATGCGGCCAGCCTGATTCTACGTAAACTTTAATTTTACTAAGTAATACATCCCTAGCCGTAGCCTTACTGACATCAGAGTTAGTTATCGGTAAAAAGTTTTCAACAAAATTTACATACGTTATTTCTTTAACATGCCGCTCGTTAGCTACTCTGCACGGTAATCGCGATAAAGCGTCTGCGCAATTATTGACGTGACAACGTCTTATAAATTGGTTTGCCGGGTGACACTTCAAGAAACTGCGTTACGCTCCGCTCACGTTATGCGCTCACAATGAGAGCGAGTGAGAGGCACGCGTGCATGGTTAGCCCGCCTAAGAGCGAGAGAGACAGACATAAAAAGTGAAAGGCACGCGTCCCTTCCACTCGAGCACAGTTAGCCCGCCTAAGAGCGAGAGAGACAGAGCGAGAGAGAGAGAGAGTGAGAGAGATAGGCATACACACCGGTTCATGTGTATAAATAAATGTTTTAAATTGTTACTATTATTTCATCCTTCTTCCTACTATACGAATGAATATTCACATTAAAATTATTTTACCACTCAAAGTCGTTGTCACGTAAAACTTTCGCCCGTATACCGACTTTACAGGCAACCAATTTTTTTTAGATGAAACATACTCAATATCGTAATTGTACCCAGATAAAAGAACGGCCCATCGTTGCAACCGAGACGACGACATAACCGGAATACCTACCTTGTTACCGATATAGGTCACGGGTTTATGATCTGTTCTTATAGTAAATTTTCTTCCTTAGACGTACTGATGGTATTTGCGTATTGCATATATGATTGCTAAAGCCTCTATCAATCTGCGCGTAGTTACGCTCAGCAGGTATGAGCGAGCGTGAGGCATATGCGACTGGCTGCTCGCCGGCTGCCGTCAGCTGTGACAGCACCGCGCCCACACCGACACTGCTGGCGTCCGCCGTCAGTATCAGCGCGGTAACTCGGAAGAGTAGTGCATCAGGACTTCACTACTCGTTAGCATAGCCTTAACTTCTCTGAATGCCCTTTGACATTTATCACTCCAGTCATATTTCGTCCCCGACTTTAGCAACTCGTATAAAGGTGCTAGCACTGTACTTAAATTTTGAATGAACTTTGAGTAATACATAATCATGTCTATAAACGACCGGAGTTCTACTACGTTCACGGGTGCTGGTGTATCGACAATAGCCTTTTCCTTGTTGGAACACGTATGTACGCCCTCTTCACTAATTACATACCCCAGATAGCTAATCGACTTTGCAAAAAGGTCACACTTCTCTGTTTTTACTCTTAAACCATTCATTCCACGGATTCCGTTGAACGCTATTTTATTTAATAGTATTTCATGGTCTACCTTGTCGAAGGCCTTACAGAAGTCTGTGTACACTGCATCTAATTGTACACGTCTATCAACACAATCAAACAAGAAGCTAGAAAATAATAATAAATTTGTATTTGTTGACCGCCGTTTGACAAAACCATGCTGTTGTTGAATAATGATGTTGTGGAGTACAGGATAGATTTTATTATGGACTAATCTTTCAAAGAGTTTCGACAAGGCAGACAGGATGGAAATGGGACGATAGTGTTCAACGCTGCGCTTAGATCCACTTTTGTGAACGGGCTCGATATACGCATGTTTCCACAGTTTCGGAACAACTCCCTCAGAAATACATTTATTATAAATTATAAAAAGGGGCTTGCAGATGGTAGTCGCAGTATTTCTAAGAAGTAAGGCGAAAGTCCGTCGGGTCCGGGGCCTTTCACTGGATCTATGGATTTAAGCTCCTTCAATATATTATCCTCACTAAAAGAAAGGTTGCAAATAGAAACATCGTGTAGTGCATTGTTGTCCTGCGGAGGCTTCCATTGAGACAACGATGGAGAAGGCGGTTCATATACCGAGTAAAAAAAGTCAGAAAACATATTACAAACCAAATCTGGACTATTTGTTTCAGCATTTTTGTATTCAAGCTTAGATGGGATTCCAGGTTTATCTTTACGATTAGAAACATAGGTCCAGAAGTGTTTCATATTTCTACTTAGATTGTCCTCTACAGAACTGATGTACGAACTGAAACACTTATGACATGTTTGGTTAAACTTTTTTCTATAGTTTGAAAATGATTCATAATCAGAAATGTTATTATATTTCTTCCACTTAATCCAAGCCCTTTGTTTCTTTTTAGAAATAGTTATAAGAGTGCGAGAGAACCATATGGGATAGCTAACTGATCTAGGTCGGGCTAGTGGGGTTTAATGATACTATCCATTTCGGTGTAGAATTTATCCAGAGCCTCTTCAGAATTCATAGGGCATAGCAGTTCAGACCAGTTGAGTTGTTGTATGTTACAATTAATATTGTCAAAGTTGGCCTTATGAAAACAATATTTGTGAAGAGGAGTTTTAGTCATAGGGGTGATTTTGACGTTTAAACAGGTCTCACACGTCAGGACTGGATGGTAGGTGTCAATTGGTAGTAAAGCAGTTGTGATAATATGAGAAATATTGCAGGGGTTGTTAGAAATGACAAGGTCAAGAATTTTACCTTTGATATATAAAAATATAAAAACTTTTTTTACAAAAAAAACGACTGACTTCCGAAAAACCACTACAAAGTGAAAAATAGGTAACTTAAATTTCGGAAGTGTCTTTGGTGTTGTATTTTCGTTATTTGCCACCGACTTCCGAAATTTAAGTTATTTTTAACTGACTTCAAAAAAAAAGGAGGAGGTTCTCAATTCGTCGGGATTTTATTTAAAAATGTATTTTCCCTGATTACTCGGAGACGGCTGGACCGATTTGAAACATTCTTTTTTTGTTTGAAAGGGTATACTTTCAAGTTGGTCCTATTGTCATTTGGTGACGATCTGATGATGGGATCTTGGAGAAATCGAGGGAACTCTTCAAATATTATAGGCACATCTATAGCGATTTGGGTATTTTTGATGAGCAGTTGACATAAGGCTGTTGTAACTTAGATAAATTACAAACCAACCCACTAAAAAGTGAAAAAAAAAACTTTTTCACAAAAATGACACCCGACTTCCAAACTACAAAGTGAAAAATAACTTTAATTTCAGAAGTCGGTGACTTTGGACCAGTGTTTTAGTTTTTTGACACCGACTTATTAGTGGGTCAATTTGTAATTTATCTAAGTTACTTTAGCCTAATGCCAACTGCTCATCACCTTTTACAAATTATTGCTTTTCGCGATGCAGGGACGTTCATCGTTGAGGAGTTCAGCTCCACTTCGCCATATGCATTGTGACGAGCATAAATTGCATTGCAACCATATTAAAGTAATCGAATCGCAACCCGTGAAATACTTATTATTGAGTAGTTCCGGTGGCTATTTGTGATATCATCAGTTCCACTTTACTAAATGGTGCTTTCCAAGAGCAACTGCACGAGTTACTTTAAAAAATACCCAAATCGCTAAAGGTTTGCCTATAATATTTGAAGAGTTCCCTCGATTTCTCTAGGATGCTATCATCAGATCCTGGTTTCCTTATCATGGTACCACCCTTGGGATATTCAAAATCGGTTCATAAACGACGAA
The DNA here is from genome assembly GCA_949152395.1 of Agrochola litura. Taxonomy (NCBI): domain Eukaryota; kingdom Metazoa; phylum Arthropoda; class Insecta; order Lepidoptera; family Noctuidae; genus Agrochola; species Agrochola litura. The sequence goes on from OX424494.1 coordinate 3,715,713, forward strand.
GTAACCTCCTTTTTTTGAAATCGGTTAAAAATTATCTTTACGCAAACGCAATAACTTGTGAAGTCATTACCCAAATACATTCGTAAAATTGAAAAGAATGAATGAAAATTTTCAAATTTATGCGACATGTTGTAAGTTGTGTCGTACTGTACACTGGGCTACACATCAAGCTATACATTTCCAGTATAAGCTGACCTGGTATTGTACGGAAATCCTATGCAATGCGAGATCAGCATAAACTGTAAATGTATAGCTTGATGTGTAGCCGTGTGAAGTTCTCTACTCAAAGATTATAGTGTTGAGTCACGATACAAAAATAGATAAACCAGTTCGGTGAACTATCAAGGTCGATTTTTTTGTTGTATACTAATATGTAAAGCTGAAGAGTTTGTTTGTTTGCTTGAACGCGCTAATCTCAGGAACTAAAAGTCTGTTTTGAAACATTATTTCAGTGTTAGATAGTCCATTTATCTAGAAAGGCTATAGGCTATATATCATCACGCTAAGACCAACAGGAGTGGAGCACCAATTAAGAATATTTCTAAATCGGGGTTTTTTTTCCTTTTGAGAGCTTCCGCTGCGTGCGCTGCGTAAACGGCTAAAGTTTCGCAAAAATCATGTATGACAAAATTGTTCCCCTTTAAAAGTTCTAATAAAAAGTCCGCGACAGCATATGTCTATCTTTTAAGGTTGGCTCACTATAACCTTTTTCATGCTAACCAAATTTGTTCTAAAATAATGCATTATTTGCGAAGGTGTTTTTATAAACATGATATTAATCCTTATCCAAATAAATACGCCCAAAGTAACGAAGTCGCGGGCAGAAGCTAGTAAAAAAACATATGTACATGGCTGTGTCAATGGTATTCTCATTGACTAAAAGCATGTAGATAAATAACATTATGAATGTGTGGAACGAAAGAAGTCTGGAAGGTTTTTTTACTTATTGTATAGCCAATTGAGAAGAACCGGGCACAAAGGTGTGAAGTACATGACAAAAATATATAAAAAAATATTTGTCATCTTTATTTCTTTAATAAATATAATGACTTGGCAATCGCACACGGCAATAGAATCTACATTCTACATACAACAAAATCTACCTAATATTAACACTGCGCTTTATTTAATTAAGGCTATTTAAAATAGTAGATTATTCTTATGTGACACACGGTCACGGCACGGTCGCCGTGCCTTGTGAAAGCTGTCTATATAGCTCATACATTTCTACTTTACACGGCACTTTCTCCGGTCTAGGTACAGTCAGCGTCAAATAGTTAGTGACACTCAGGGTATTCAAATAAGTAGACGCAACCAAAAAGTCAATAATATCGGTACAAACAAAGTTTCCTTATTGTTGTCAACAATGTATTTGCTCAAAAGGTCGAGACGTTTAAAATGTCATATAGATCGGTTCAGTCAAACCGCCATAAATATGGTTACAGTCATCCCAGCAATGGTATTCAAGCATTATAAGTGTTCAAAAATATGGAACACATTAGAAAAATAAACTAGCATGTAAGGGTGGCCGCACATCTCAGGTACCTGATCCGATTCTCCAATTCGGAAACCCGATCGGACGAGTGCCGCATACAGGCGATTGATTGTATTCTGTTTCTACGCTCTCCAGTCGTGTGCCAGAGCTTGTGGCGATTGTATCGAAGAACGCATATGAAATTAAAAATATTTAAAAAAATAATGGAGACGACGAATTTCTATTAGCAATTCTTTTGTCAAAAGAATGAAAGAAAAGAAAGCGATGCTATTGGGTATATGCAGAGATTGTACGAAGTCAATTCTATCGTTTAAGTCGTCATGACGTATGTTCCATAAACATACGGGATACTTTTCGACAATTAATCAGCACCACGTTCTTCCGCACCGCACGATGGCTAACTGGACTTCTGGAGACAAAACCGTACGAGCAAACTGAATGTGTGCACCGCTACATAGAAATTGCGTCATAGACGTCATGCTTAAAATGAAAAGGACAGCAGAAGTTTCTATCCATTTGATTTTGTGAAATGTTGACGTGAGAAATAATGTTTAATATATAAAGCCGTAAAGTTTATTTTTCTAATGTGTTCCATATTTTTGAACACTTATAATGCTTGGATACCATTGGCGGGATGACTGTAACCATATTTATGGCGGTTTGACTGAACCGATCTATATGACATTTTAAACGTCTCGACCTTTTGAGCGACTATATTGTTGACAACAATAAGACAACTTAGTTTGTACCGATATTATTGACTTTTTGGTTGCGTCTATTTATTTGAATACCCTGAGTGTCACTAACTATTTGACGCTGACTGTACAACCCAGTAACTGGGTAACACGGTACCCCTTGGTAAGGCTGGTTGACAGACTTTTGGGCATTTGACGACCCGTGGCTGTAACGACGAACGTCTTTATTAACATAACTAAATTAACTAAACATCAAAAACATTTGCACTACACTTTCATAATCTATTGTTGGTATTAATAATAATAATGATCGTTATACGTGCGATCGATATTGTATTTGAGCTCATACTGATAGATAGCCGACTGATAGTTAATTATTATGCAATAAAATAATCTATATGTTTTAAATATTTTTAGGGTTCCGTAGTTAACAAGGAACCCTTATAGTTTCGTCATGTCCGTCTGTCTGTCTGTCTGTCCGCGCTCCGAGACTCTTAGTACGCCGACAAAGTGGTAAAACAAAATTTTTTTAGGGTACCTCCCGTACACGTAAAGTGGTGATGATTTTTTTTTCTATCCCATAGTGTGGAATATCATTGGAAAGGTCTTTCAAAAACATTGTGAGTAAGTAAAACCATTTTTTAATTCAGGGATCCGTTAGCGAAATATTAAGCTTTAAAGTGCAAATTTTTGTTAGTCAAGTGTTCCCCTGCCATCTACTAAATGGTTGGTTTTGGATGTGTGAAAAAAATCACAGTAGTAGTTTATATAACGAAATGAAAAGGAAAACTATCACAGCTAGGTATGTTCTACAAGTTAACGAGTAATAACCGACCAACTTATATTTGCGGTTGCAAAAACATGTTTTCCCATACATTCCGTATGGGAGAACATGTTTTTCAACTACAAAGTTAAGTTTGTTTTTGGGATAAATTCACCCCAACTACGGAACTCTTCATTGTGCGTGGTCCGACACGCACTTGGCTGGTTTTTTTATAACATGGTTTGATTGCCTACATTTCTCTTTTATCTTCGTACCTAAATAGTAGTGATTCATGATACAAAAATAGATTTGTTCGACGGTTTGACGAACAAATAATTCGACCTTGCCGATTTTTTCGTTGATTCTTTACCATGAATGAAAACAATCTATACATGGCTATGGTATTCTTATTGATAGGAACATAGGGAAAATTATAGAGATGTATGGAATTTGTGAAAAATGAAATACTGAGATGATGGCTCATAGAAACTGGCGATGTGAGACTAAACATAACTGTGGTTGTTGTGGTGTCTAAAATACGACTAGAGAGTATGGCATCAGGATTTTGTTTACAATTTGTTATTTTAGAAGTCTGATTTTTACTTTTAAATATTTGTCAATTAAGTCAACAGTCAAAAGAAGATGTAGTGACAAAAATTGAAAAGTGTATGCTGAGATGGTTTGGGCATGTTGAGAGGATGAATGAAAGGCGACTAACAAAATGTATTTACAAGGCTGATGCAAAGGGAAAGGCTTGGCGGGGACGCCCAAGGAGGACATATAC